>CM027869.1:8688466-9303004 GCA_016097605.1 Eucalyptus guilfoylei | reverse complement strand
CATTTGTCCCTAAACAGACCTTTAACCTTCACCGTATCAAGAAGGTCAAAGAAATTGAAATAGCGGGCAAACACAATTTTGTATATGAATGATTCCGAGGCTGAAAGTTGTTTTTTTTATCAAGATCGAAAATTTTATTTATTTAGTTATCAAGAAAGCAAGTGTCATGTTAGGGTTCCTGATCAAATCCAAGAAAAGATAGAGGAGAGTTAGTTTTGTGCCCTATCTGCATTCCTCGTTATTGAGTTGGGATGTTTTTTTACATGCACGTTTACAACCGATGTTTTAGGAATCATATTTCTATGTACTATAACGTTTGCAAGGTCAAATTCTACAAATTTGATAGGTTTATTTATAAATGTTGAGATTCAATCACGTCACATAATTTAATTTAATTTAATTTATTCCTTTAAAGGATATGTCACCTTACACATGTACTTTGTTACGAGGCCTATTGGATCCTTGAAATTATAGGGCGATCGTTTTCCACTATTTCAAGGAGCAATGACATGAACCGATGGAAAGTATTAATTGGATAAGGTCGAAGGAGCGTTTTGGCCGTCGTTGGTCATTTGTTCGTGACTGTCACGTCTTCAGCCCTTCTCATCGAACTGGGTAGGTCTCTTTGTTGAGTGTTAACAATCGGTCTCTGTGTTATTTTTTTAGTGTTGCTTATACATCATGTGTCGACCCTAGGCCGAACCCAAACCTCGGGCTGCCTCTAGGTTGCCCTTTCGCCTAGTGTGTACCATACGTTCGACAAAATATCATGTGTTGCCCTTTCTATATAATTTTCGTGAAACGACTGAATATCGTCAAGTTGGAGAGAGTCTTTTTTCTTTTGGTTCCGGTAAGTGAGTTAACGGTCGCCAGAGTTCGCGATCGGTGGCGATCGATGCCGATCGAGGCGTAGGAACAGCGGTGGTTGATAGCCCAACGATGGTGAGTGTTGGTGAGAGCTTGCTTGAAGTTGAGGTTGGTTTGGTTATGGTTTGGGAAGGGAGCTCAATCCAGGAGTCTTCAAGCGTGCAGACGATGTGCGGGGAAGAAGACTAGGGAACAAGGAGAAGAGAAGAAAAAGAAAAGAAAATGAAAAGAAAAGGAATTAAAAAACATTTAATTAAAATATTAATATAAAAAATTAGGTTTTAAGCAATAATTTTTAAATTAAGTCGAATCCAGGTTTGGATAGGGTTTACCCGCCTGAACCTGTTTTCCCGAATATAATAATATTTAATATTAAAATATATTTTTTAAAATTCAAAAATTTTCGGAAAATGAAAAAAAAATTCAAAAAATTTCCGAAAATTAAAAAAAACTTTCAGAAAACATTAAAAAATTCAAAAAATTTCCGAAAATTCAAAAACTCTCCGAAAATATTTTTAAAAATTCGAAATTTTCATTAAAAAAATTCAAAATATTAAAAATAAGAAAAATTAAAAAATTTCAGAAAAATTCCAAAAAATTCGGAAAAAGGTTTAAAAATTTTAGTAGTGATTAGAAAAAATAAAAATTTCAAAAAATCAAAAAGATAATAAAATCCATAATTTTTTGGAAAACTCAAATCCAATTTTTGGTGATGGAAAAAATTAGTTTCAAGTATATGAAATACCCTCCAGTTGTGATATGAAGAAATGAAATTTAGCAATTATACCTCACATCCGAATATTCTCCTCACGCCGATCCTCGTGACGCGAATATCCCTTAACGTTGGTCGATTTTAGAATGCGATATCCCAGGACTATGTATCGCGACCCTTTTCATTTTTTAATCACACGCTAAGCGATTATAAATCCCCGTGATAATAAAGAATGGGATAGTGATAAGTATATTTTTCATATTGAAAACCACAACCAAACCTTTACACAAAACACAAACCAGTACTTCACAAAACTATTCACAACTTTCTAGTCTCACTCTATTCACATCAAAACAAAGATTCACAAAAAGAGGATGGGATCTCAAGCCTCATCCGAGTCGCATCCAGATCCCTCTCGGATTATCTTCTTCTTCCAAAAAAAAAAAAACCATTCTTCCTCAGGTTTCACCCTGAGTTCTCATTCTCGGATTCCTCCTCATCAGCTCCTCATCGGGGTCCCGAAATGTTTTCCCCAAACCGGGGATGACTACATCTCAAAGAGTTCTACCCCACTAAAGCTCAATTAGGGAACCAATACACTACTCGGTTGCACTAAGCACAAAGACAAGTCGAGAGGACTTACCTTGGCCTCGCCTCAACCCGCAATTCAAGGTTATATACGAACGCTTCACAAATCATAACGAACAATCAATCAAATCACGACAATCTGATCAAATCATTGATCAATCAAACTAGTCGATTACATGTCAGACGGACCATTCTAGGTCATTAATTCCACACCATATAACCTCCCATCAGGCACTCGGTCACAGAGCCACATCAATGCTCTCGGGCGTCAAGTTCGCCAAGGTGACGTATCTACTAGACAATTACGTGCGTTTTTAAGGCGCCGTTTTTGCCAAGACATTCTTGGTCACCCAACCACGTAAGCCCATACACCGTACCTAATCGGTCCAAGCCCAAAGTACTTCGATTCACTCACCATTCTACTCACTTTACAACTCAACAAAGCATTATAAATGCCGAATAAACATACTTAAAATATCACAATTTATTTAATTCCATGCAACGTGATAGCTCAATTAAATAAACGGATCGCAACGACAATCAGCACGAGATTTCGATCGCCAATCTCAACCTTAATTTCCGAAAAATAAATAATTAATTAATTAATTTCGACAATTAAATAATTAATATTAAAAATTCAATTTAGCTTAAAAATAAAAGTTCTCGATTAAATAAAAAAACGGACTTCACCACGGTCATCAGCATAATTTTCTGGTCATTGGTCATTCCAGTTGAATTTTCGGAAAATAATTAATTAATTAATTAATTCCGAAAAATAATATTTAAATACCAAAAATTCCACTTAGGCCCGAATTGTCAAATTGAAGCCCGATAAAGGGTCGAAAAAAATCCCGAGCTACCCTCAATAAATAGTAGACCATGTCTACTTGCTAAATACACATTCAATTTGTCTAATTTGCATCACAATTAACTAATAAACACTAATCTAACCACATAAACCTAATTAAATAAAACTAAACAACCATTAAGTATAATTAGCCCACTAAGCAAGGATTAGTGAGATTACTCACCGGAATCGCACGCAAATCGGATCAATCCGACGGGGACGACACGAGGAACGATAAACCCTAAAGCACGGCTCGGGTTCGGGGCCCGGAAACGGCCCAAAGCGAGCCCGAAGGGGTTGGAAACCCACTCCGTGGGGAGCTGCGATGGCTGTAAAAAGACACAAAACAGCCACAAAACAAAGCAACAAGGGCGGCAAGGTGCGGGGAGGTCGGTGGAGGTCCGGCAGCTTCGAACGATGGCCGGAGGTGGCCGGACGAGGGCTGGACAGAGGGCTGAGCAGCGGCTGGATCGCGTGGGGGAGGGATGGCAGCGAGCAGCGGGCGTGCGGGCGTGCGCGGACGGTGGGACGACGGCCTGGCGGCGAGCTGCGGCGGTGCGTGGGCGGCAACGGCGGCTGGCTGCTGTCTCGGCTTCTCCCGCTTCTGGTTCGCTGGTTTGCACGAAGAAGAAGGGAAGAAGAGAGTTCGGTCACGTGGGGGAGAAGAGAGAGGAGAGAGAAGAGATAAAGATAAGAGAGAAAATGGGGGTTTGACTAGTCAAAAGGGAGGGGAGAAAGCAAAGTAGGAAACGGTACGGGAAAAGAAAGAGAGAGTTGGCGTGGGGAGGTGGTGTCCGCACGAAAGGGGAGGGGAGAGGAGAGAGAAAGAGAGAGAAAAGGGAGAGAGAGAGAAAGAAATAAAATACTAATGTTATTCTTATTTTTCTTTTCTCTTCCTTTCCCTTTTTTATTTTCTTTTCCTTTCGATTTTCCTCCGATAATTTCTTTCTTGAAATTTCTGACTCGTCAATAAATTGATGGACGATGAGGCGATATCCAAAAATGAATTATGACATGCCCAATATTCGATTCTAAACCGAATTCATTTAAATATTAAAATCGAAGACGCGATTTTAGTTCAATCCAACAAATTAAGTAGCTTTTAGGGATTTTACCATGGATACGTCCCTTAACGGTTTCACCTAATAGGTTAGTTAACTCGTGAGTGATCAGCTAAGAGAAAAAGAACCATAGGCACGTCGACGAAATGCCCATTTCATTTTATCGAAACGGGGTCGAATTTCAGGATGTCACAACTCTTCCCATCTTATAAAAATTTCGTCCTCGGAATTTAAACCATTACACGCTTTGATAAAAAAGGTGAGGGTACGACTGTCTCATCGACTCTTCAGTCTCCTAAGTTGCTCCTTCAGTACCGTGGTGTTGCCAAACCATTTTGACCAACGGAATAGTCTTTGTACGCAGCACTTGCTCTTTGCGATTGATAATTTGAACCGGGCTTTCGACGTATGACACACGGTCATTCACGTCCAATTCCTCGAAATTGAGCACGTAGGTCAGGTCAGGCTCGTACTTCCTTAACATCGACACGTGAAAGACGTCATGCACTTGTGCCAGTCTTGGCGGCAATGCAAGACGATACGCTAGGTTCCCGATTTTCTCAAGAATCTCAAACAGACCTATGTACCTCGGACTCAGTTTGCCTTTCTTACCAAAGCGCGAAGTTCCCCTCATTAGTGACATTTTCAGGAAAACTTGATCACCAACTTGGAATTTCAAAGACCTTCGACGCTTATCTACGTAACTTTTCTGCCTACTCTACGCTGTCTTTAATCTGTCTCTGATTACTGCCACGGCATCCACTGACTGCTGGACCAACTCTGGGCCTGTGATTTTCCTTTCCCCGACTTCATCCCAACATACTGGAGTTCTGCATGCTCTACCATACAATGCTTCAAATGGAGCCATCTTAATACTCTGCTGGTAACTGTTGTTGTAGGCGAACTCCACCAGACGAAGTTGATCTTCCCAACTTCCTTTGAAGTCTATTACACAAGCTCTCAGCATATCCTCGAGAGTCTGAATTGTCCTCTCAGACTAGCCATCCGTCTGAGGATGATAGGCCGTACTGTACTGAAGCTTTGTATCTAGAGCACTTTGCAAGCTTTTCCAAAAGGCAGCGGTAAACCTCGGGTCTCTATCTGACGTTATCGTAACCGGCACTCCATGCATACGCACCACCTAACGCACATACAGGTCTGCG
The DNA here is from genome assembly GCA_016097605.1 of Eucalyptus guilfoylei. Lineage (NCBI taxonomy): Eukaryota > Viridiplantae > Streptophyta > Magnoliopsida > Myrtales > Myrtaceae > Eucalyptus > Eucalyptus guilfoylei. The sequence continues at coordinate 9,297,766 of CM027869.1, read as the reverse complement.
TGTCTATTCAGACTCAGGTCCTTTCGAACTGCTATGAAGTGAGCCGACTTTGTCAACTTTGTTGACTACTACCCAAATTGAATTGTTTCCTCTTTGACTCCTTGGTAGTCCAGTCATGAAATCCATTGTGATATGCTCCCATTTTCATTCTCGGAATCGCGAGTGGTTGCGTGTCCTCCCGCTTGCAATGCTTTGGGCCTTTACTTGCCGACACGTCAAGCACTTGGCGACATGTTTAGCGATGTTCGCCTTCATACCGACCACCGCAATGTTGACGAAGGTTCCGATACATCTTGGTGCTTCTAGGATGAACACGCGTAACTTCTACGATGTGCTTCGATAAAATATCCTCTCTAAGCTCTACATCGTCGGTACAACCAAACGTCCACGGAACCTTAGTACCCCATCATCAGAAACCTGAAAATCAACCTTTCTTTAATCAGTATCTTCTTAAAGAATTCTATGTACATCTGGATCTGTTGGTTGGAGTTGCTTGATTCTGACTTGAACATCCGGTTCAATTCTGAGGGTGGCCATAAGACTCGAGAGGTGGCCTACCTCAAATTTGAACACCGAATCTCGCGCTCTTTCGATTAAGTTCCACTCCTTAATCAATATATGAGCAACTGAAGACTTTCGACTCAAAGCATCGGCAACCTTATTCACCTTTCCTGGGTGATATAAGATATCACAGTCATAGTCCTTCAGTTTTTCCATCCATTGGCGTTGTCTCATGTTCAACTCCTTCTGAGAGAACAGATACTTGAGACTCTGATGGTCCGTGAAGATCTGAAACTTTTCCCCGCACAAGTAGTGCCTCCAAATCTTCAACGCAAATATGATGGCTGCGAGTTCTAAGTCATGCGTCGGATAATTTAATTCATGAGGTCTCAGCTGACGGGAAGCGTATGCAACAACTCTGCCATGTTGCATCAGCACGCAACTCAATCCCATGAATGACGCATCACTATAGATCTCAAATCCTCCAGGACCATATGAAATTGTTAGCACAGGTGCGGTAGTCAGCTTTTCCTTCAACTCTTGAAAACTACGCTCGCACTTGTCTGTCCATATGAACTTCTCGTCTTTCTTCGTGAGCTTTGTCAGAGGCGAGGCTAATGATGAGAAACCTTCCACAAACCGTCTGCAATAACCTGCTAATCCCAGAAAACTTCTTATCTCTGTTACTGTTGTCGGTCTCGGCCACTTGATCACAGCTTCTATCTTGCTCGGGTCGATGGAGATTCCTTCTCCGGAAATCACATGACCTAAGAACACAACACGAGTCAGCCAAAACTCACATTTGCTAAACTTAGCATACAACTGATGCGTCCTTAAAGTCTGGAGCACTAATCTTAAATGATTCTCGTGCTCTTCATCACTTCTCGAGTAGACCAAGATATCATCAATGAACACGATCACAAACTGATCCAGATATTCTTTGAACACTCTGTTCATCATATCCATAAATACAGCTGGAGCATTCGTCAACCCGAATGGCATCACTGTGAACTCGTAATGACCATACCGAGTACGAAATGCTGACTTAGGAATATCCTTCTTCCTAATTCTCAACTGATGGTATCCTGTCCTCAAGTCGATCTTCGAGAATATTGACGCTCCTTGCGATTGATCAAACAAGTCATCAATCCTTGGCAAAGGGTACTTATTCTTGATTGTTACCTGGTTGAGTTGCCGATAGTTGATACATAGACGCAACGAACCATCCTTTTTCTTAACAAACATAATTGGTGCTCCCCAAGGTGATGCACTAGGACAGATAAATCCCTTATCCAGTAACTCTTGCATATGTACCTTTAGTTCCTTCAACTCAGATAACGCCATCCGGTAAGGTGCCTTTGAGATCGGTTCTGTCCCTGGTGCTAGTTCAATTACAAATTCAATCTCCCTTTCTGGCGGTAACCCTGGCAATTCCTTTGGAAAGACATCTAGAAACTCCTGTACTACTGAAATGTCTTCCATTTTCAGTTCCTCAACTGTCGTGTCCACGACAGTTGCCAAGTATCCTCGACAACCCTCGTCTAACAAACGAGCTGCTTCTGGCGACGAGATTAAGGAAATTGAGGGTCCTCCTCGATTCCCGACAAATTCAAAACTCTTACCCCTTAACAAGTCAAACCGAATCGCTTTACGATAACAAATATTTTAGCTCGTTGCTTGGTGAGCCGTCCATGCCAATTATCAAATCAAAATCATACATGGCTAGGACTAACAAGTCAATTTTCCCCACTCGCTCACCAATCTCTAACTTGCACCCGAACATCCCAAAGCAAAGAATAACTTTATCTTTCAAGGGTGTAGATATGCAAATTGCCGACTCCAACAATACAGACTCAACCCTAGCATCCTAACTTATTGTTCGGCAATGAAGGAATGGGCCTCCCGAATCAAACAAAGCATAAACGGGTTGGTCGTTGAGCGAGACCGTACACGTGATCACGTCGAGTGCGGCTTACGCTTGACCTTGGGTAATTGCGTACACAGTGCCCTGGACTGGAGGTCTCTGCTGTCCTCCCTGCGATGCATTCTGAGGGGCATACCCTCTTATTTGTCTCATCGGTGGCGGCGACGGCAACTGAGGTTGTCCTCTTTGCTTCTTTGGACAATATCTGGCTATGTGGCCCTGTTGGCCACATTCAAAACATGCACCTGTCCTAGCTGGGCATGGTGCTGTCCCGTGTCTTCTCCCACAAAAGCGACATGCACCAACACTACTGGGTACCGGCCTATTAAATCCACTTTTCTTGCTGGGCGGGCCTTGGAATCTATTTCCAAACATCGGCCTCTTTCCTTGGCGGATGTTGTCTCTATGAGAGCTAAACCTCGATCCAGATGAGGCAGCTCTATCGTTCTGATCATTCTCAATCTTCGAGCTCTCCAATATAAATCATTATAAGTCCGCGAGATCCACAAGGACTAAGGCACTCCTCACGTTCGATCTGAATCCATCTCTGAACATTCTCGCTCGATTCATAGGATTCTCGATTAACTCGGGGGCATATCACGAAAGTTCAGCGAACTTCGCTTCATACTCATCAACAGTTAGGGAACCCTGGCGAAGACGTTGGAATTCTGCCATCTTCACCTTTCTGGTAGTCTCAGAGAAGTACTTGTCATTGAAGGCTTCACGGAAAGTATTCCACTCTGACAAAGACCTTCGGGAAGATCGTTTCACAAGTAGTCATCCACCAAGTGTTCGCTCCCTCCAGCTGGTAAGTTGCTAAGATTACCTTCTCCGTCTCATTGCACATCAGCAGTGCAAACGCTTTCTCGAGCTTCTGAACCCACGAGGCAGCGGCCTCGGGATCTCCTGTCCTTGTGAACTAAGGCAGGTGCAATTTCAAGAACTGATCCACTAGTTTATGGATTGGTCTTGCAGCAACCTCAATCCCCGGTGGACCTTCAACGTTGTCGACGGCTGGAGCAACGGCAAGTACGACTGCAGGTGCGGCAGCAGGGATGGCTCCAGTGGTGGCGGTGGCAGCAGTTGTAGCGGCCTGAGCGGCGGCTTCCACAGTAGCAGCTTGCTGATCCAATCTCGTACCCATTGCTTCTAGTACACGCATGATCCCATCGAATCTAGGATCATCGTGGGCCGCACCCCAAAGACCAACGTAAGGTAGCGCCTCATCATTAGCGTTAGCCACGGTGGCGCTTTACCACGACCGCCTCGGCACGCGCCTCTAGTCGGCGTTCTGGCCCGAGTCACGAGAATAAGGTCCTCTCGCCTAGAGTTCTCGGCTTGTGATCGCTCATGGTGTCACTTTAATCTACGACACCTGCCTAATTCAACACCGAATTAGAAACGGGCGATTCAATCAACAAGCAATTTTTAGCATCCAACTAACACAGACATGCACCAAAGATGAATTTAAAGGCATTTCCTACTAACTATCCCATGGTCAACGCTCCTTATCACTCCAATCTTGAACTTCGCTATGATACCACAAAAAGGGGGATGTCACGTCTCGATCCTCAGGCATGCGCATATCCCTTAATGTTGGTCGATTTTAGAATGCGATATTCCAAGACTATGTATCGCCGACCCTTTCATTTTTTAAGCACATGCGGAAGCAGTTATAAATCCTCAGACAATAAAGTAATGGGATAGAAAAGTAGGCCATATTTTTCATATTGAAAACCACAACCAAACCTTTACACAAAACACAAACCAGAGTACTTCACAAAACTATTCATAACTTTCTAGTCTCACTCTATTCACATCAAAACAGTATTCACAAAAGAGGATGGGATCTCAGTCCTCATCCGAGTCGTACTCCAGATCCCTCTCAGGATTCTCTTCTTCTTCCAAAGAAAAAATCCTTCTTCCTCAGGTTTCACCCCAGAGTTCTCCTTCTCGGATTCCTCCGTCGCCTCCTCATCGGGGTCCCGAAATGTTTTCCCCAAACCGGATGAGAGACGTCTCAGCGAGTTCTACCCCACTAAGGCTCAATTAGGGAACCAATACACTACTCAGTTGCCTAAGCACAGCACGAGTCAGAGGACTTACCTTGGCCTCAGTCTCAACCTGCAATTCAAGGTTATATACAAACGCTTCACAAATCATAACGAATAATCAATCAAATCACGACAATCTGATCAAATCATTGATCAATCGAACTAGTCGATTACATGTCAGACGGACCATTCTAGGTCATTGATTCCACACCATATAACCTCCCATCGAGCACTCGGTCACAGAGCCACATCAATGCTCTCGGGCGTCAAGTTCACCAAGGTGACGTATCTACTAGACAATTGCGTGCGTTCTTTAAGGCGCCGTTTCCGCCAGTGATGTCCCAAATCACCGAATCACACATGCTTATAATCATGTATTCAATAGACAGCTACGTGCGTTCTTTAAGGCGCCGTTTTCGCCAGTGATATCCCAAATTACCGAACCACATATGTCCATGATGGGATATGTATTAGACCGGTACGCGCATTCTTTAAGACGCCGTTTTCGCCAGTGACATCCTTGGTCACCGAACCACGTAGGCCTATACACCGTATCTGATCGATCCAAGCCCAAAGTACTTCTGATTCACTCTCACCATTCTACTCACTTTACAACTCAACAAAGCATTATAAATGCTAAATAAACATACTTGGCCATTTACCAATCAATAATTCAATCTCAATTAATTCCAATCAATTTAGGATAAATCCCTAAAATACCACAATTTATTTAATTCCATGTAACGTATAGCTCAATTAAATAAACGGATGCATACCACGACAATCAAAGACGAGATTTCTCGTCCGGCCATCTCAACCTTAATTTCCGAAAATAAATAATTAATTAATTAATTTCGAAAATTAAATAATTAATATTAAAAATTCAATTTAGCTTAAAATAAAGCCTCGATTAAATAAACAACTTCACCACGGTCATCAGCATAATTTTCCGATCACTGGTCATTCCAATTTAATTTTCGGAAAATAAATACATAATTAATTTAATTCCGAAAAATAATATTTAAATACCAAAAATTCCGCTTAGGCCCGAATTATCAAATTGAAGCCCGATAAAGGGTCGAAAAAATCCCGAGCTACCCTCAATAAATAGTAGACCATGTCTACTTGCTAAATACACATTCAATTTGTCTAATTTGCATCACAATTAACTAATAAACACTAATCTAACCACCTAAACCTAATTAAATAAAACTAAACAACCATTAAGTATAATTAGCCCACTAAGCAAGGATTAGTGAGATTACTCACCGGAATCGCGCGCAAATCGGATCAATCCGACGGGGATGACGCGAGGAACGATAAACCCCAAAGCACGGCTCGGGTTCGGGGCCCGGAAATGGCCCAAAGCGAGTCCGAAGGGGGCTGGAAACCCACTCCGTGGGGAGCTGCGATGGCTGTAAAAAGACACAAAACAGCCACAAAACAAAGCAACAAGGGCGGCAAGGTGCGTGGGAGGGTCGGTGGAGGTCCGGCGGCTTCGAACGGTGGCCGGAGGTGGCCGGACGGGGGCTAGACAGAGGCTGGGCAGCGGCTGGATCGCGCGGGGGAGGGATGGCAGCGAGCGGCGGGCGCGCGGGCGTGCGCGGACGGCGGGACAACGGCCTGGCGGCGAGCTGCAGCGGTGCGTGGGCGGCGACGGCGGCTGGCTGCTGTCTCGGCTTCTCCCGCTTCTGGTTCGCTGGTTTGCACGAAGAAGAAGGGAAAAAGAGAGTTCGGTCACGTGGGGGAGAAGAGAGAGGAGATAGAAGAGATGAAGATAAGAGAGAAAATGGGGGTTTGACTAGTCAAAGGGGGAAGAGAAAGCAAAATAGAAAACGGCAAGGGAAAAGAAAGAGAGAGTCGGCGTGGGGAGGTGGTGTCCGCACGAAGGGGGAGGGAGAGGAGAGAGAAAAGAGAGAAAAAGAGAGGAAAGGGAGAGAGAGAAAAAAGAAATAAAATAATAATGTTATTCTTATTTTTCTTTTCTCTTTCCCTTTCCCTTTTTATTTTCTTCTGTGTTCGATTTTCCTCCGATAATTTCTTTCTTGAAATTTCTGGACTGCAATCAATAAATTGATGGACGATGACGATATCCAAAATGAATTATGGCGACACGCAAATATTCGATTCCCTAACCGAATTGATTTAAATGGTTAAAATCGACCAGACGCGATTTTAGTCGTCCAACAAATTAAGTAGCTTTTAGGGATTTTACCATGGATACGTCCTTAACGGCTTCACCTAATAGGTTATTTAACTCGTGAGTGATCAGCTTAGAGAAAAAGGACCATAGGCACGTCAACGAAATGCCCATTTCATTTTATCGAAACGGGGTTGAATTTCAGGATGTCACATTCTCCAAAGATGAATTCGCCTTCAAATTTTTGGTCAATCTTTGGTCAATCCTCGATCACTCTGCATGAACTGAAAAACAGAATGTCAAAATTCGGTAGTTACTTCAGCAGTCCTTAAACCCCCACTCTCTGTATGTGTGGTAAACCATGTTCACTAGGAGATCTAAGTGGCATTATAGATTTGATGTTGAAAATATAACTTAGGTAGCAATCAGAAAAGCATCATACTAGCAAATAAAAACTCAAAATCTTTGGTCCAAACTTAAACCAGTATTATTGTCCCTTGTGCCGAAAATTTGAATATGTTTGTACCACCAGTTGCAAAATAGAAAATCACCATCTCAATCAGTCTAAATTTTTCTAATCAAATTCGGTAAGTAGATATGAGTTTGACAGTTGAATGCAAATACATATTCAAATGCCAAACAGAGAATCACCATCAACTATAGTGCTCAAAATGCAATTTCAATATCAGAAATTGATGGTTGATTGTAGATTGCCACAGAGAATAATCACGATTCCAATCTTTTGATTCATCTCACTACAAGCAAGAGCTCCGTGGTGTAAAAGAACCGACTGGTCAAATTTCCATCAAAATAAAAGCATAAATATTAGGTGTATGGAGCATCGAGAATGTATGCATGGGTAACTTAAGTAACAAAGATCAGAGTCTTTAGTGACAAAACATGAAGACAGCACATGAACTATTATAATATGCCACCACATCATCCCGTGACTCTTATGACTCCCAGCTGGTCAAGTTTAGTGCTCTTAAGCTGTAAAAAAATTGAAAATGGGTTAGAAAATAGGCTTTGATTAGGTTGTTAGATTTAGTTTACTTCAATTTAGATATAATATATATATATATATATATATATATATATATATATATATATATATATATATATATTTTGTTTAGGGATTTTAATAAGTACATTCAATTTAGGTTTAGGTATACTAATCTTTCTTAAAAGAAAAATGGATTCGATTTGAATTTAGCTCATCGGCTTCCTTCCATTTGTAAGGTTCCATTTGTTTTACGAAAATAAATGATTTGAATTTTTTCCCTATAACAATCACTTGCCTTGTTAATTAATGGGAAATATTTTTATTATGGACAACAAATTTTGAACAAATATTTTTGTAAATAATGAAAATATTTTTCATCTATCCATTTTTATAACCGATACAAGAGATCATTTATGAAAATATTTTTCAATTCATTTATTTTTCGTGAAACAAAGAAAGAGTAAATATTTCGTGGATTTTTGTTGATGGGTTCACTATAGGCGTATATCGAGTTGATGAGTCTCACATACTTCATGTGATGGTTATGAATATGTTTAGTGCTTTTTGTATTTTTACTGAGGTGGTGATGGCTATGGCAGCTGTCATTCAATGGTTTGAAAGTCGAATTGTATTTCTCAGTTCTGAATTTTATGTGTCAATTCATAAAATTAATTTTTCTGAGTTTAATATAACGCAATAAATGTGCTCATTTGACAGGCAATGGTAGCAACGAGCCGTAGTAGCAAAGAACGACGGCGACAGTGTGCGAGTGACGAGCGACGAGCGATCGGGGACGCCACCGATGCGCAAGCAATGGCCGCAAGGTGGCGTCCCTCACTTGAAGCTTCGCAGGCTATGCTGAAGTTATATTTTCATAGTTATATTTTGGGCTTGAACCACTAATCTAAATTGGTCTAATATGATTCCGGTGCAAATCCACCAAAGCCCATATAAAATTGAGCTTTGCTGTTTTAAACTTTTTCTAGTAAAAAAGTTAATGATCCTTTCTCCACTCTAATTCTAAAACATAGTATATCCATCAGAAACTGTCTGAGGGAGGAACCGAGCGGCTTTGTTCATGTCAATCAATACAAATGTTTAGCATGGCTAAATCAGGACCAATGTCCTCACGCGCCCAGAATCAACATAATAGTTAACAGTCTCAAGAAAGAACTACACAAGATTACTCCACAAAAACCAAGCTTCTTACTATCCCCAACAACCAAAAAGGAAAAAGAAAAGATAAAACCACCAAGAATCGAGCTATATGTATCTTCAATCCTCTACGCGGCTTTTGTACTTCAAATGGTATCTGTTGCTTCTTAATCCTCAAAAAAACATGGACTCGAAAGCAACTCTCATAGAGAATGTAGCAGCAGCTGTTAACTCGACCGACTTGAGGTGAGATATTATCATACCAAACAAGGTCCCTCCCTTCCCAAATATTGAAGATGAAGGCATTCAAAGCCAGTTTCATCTCCTTCCTTTGGCATACTGAATAGCCATGTGAAGTTTATAATCCCAAGCACTAGCCAAAGCAGGACAATGCAAGACATGGTCCCACATTTTTTAGCCTGTATGAATTTGCATAAAGTTGACTGGCCAGAGAACTTGCTTACGTACTCAGCTGAAAATGGAATTACTACAATTTTCATTAAATAAAGTGACTAGAGACATTACAAAATACCTTCTTTTCCACATGACTTTGAGCAATAGTTGCCGACAGACAGATTCCTGAAGCTGCCTGACAGTCATATAGGAAGTATTTCCGGATCAAGAGTCTTACCACCTCTTTGACTACCAACATAAGAGCCAACAGACAGATTTCTCGCTGCTAAGCTTGCTTCTGAGCTTAGCTGCAATACTTCCTCTGGTTAAAATAATTCGCATGCATCTGCATATGCTTTCCAACAAATAAAAAAAACTGTAAGAGCTGGAAGACAGGAAAGCGAGTTCAAAATTCAAATCGAACTTTCCCATAAGACCTCTGCAAATTCCTTTTCGATGCTCATAATTTATGAGACAATTACATTTTGCGATAGTATCATTTTAGTAATTCCCACCCGATTGGCCACATAAAGCAAACACTGAATTGCAGAATTTAACTTAAGTTCGTGAAAGACCAGCTACACGGGACTAGCGAGCCGCTGCTCATGCTCTACTCTATATACTACAAAGAAATATACTAAGCTAATACTGCAATGAATACCGCCACTTCACACTAACCCACATCGTTCCATTCACCCTATTTTTCTTTCCCCACTCTATCCAATTCGCCATTCACTATGAACTATATGAACTCAGTACCAAAGCTCCAAACAAAATTAAGAGTGGCATCCTCGCAATTTCGCGTCTTTTCTTGGTCAATCTACACTATAGTGTTCTCAAATCACGAGTTCCAAACAGCAGAAACCGAAAAGAAACGCCCGCTCTCGATCTGCAGCTACTTCACAGGACATGACCAAAAATCAACAGAACGAAAGCTACAAATGTATGAATACGAAGAAAACAAATGCGAAAAACGCCAACTACAGGACGAAACGAAAAGAGATGGAGATGAACGTCCGAGTGAGCGAGCGAGCGAGCCATTGAGGGTTTCGCTAGCATCCGGACAATTTCCATGGAATCCCGGGCCCGAATCAAGGCTCTTCCTCGTGGGCGAGCCGAAGAAGCCAAGCCTCTCTGACCTTGACGCGTGGCGAGCGGTCGCGAGACGAACGGCCGCCTCTCATGGCTTCCTCCGTCGCCGATCGCTCGTCTCTCTCTCTCTCTCTCGATCGACATGAATGCGTAGAATTAGAAAGGAGTAATTCCGTGCAAAAAGACCAGACCGATTTACGGGGCGCTATTATTAACTACAGGACCTTATGAGGAACTTATAAATAAATAAAAAATCATTCACGCCACTTGTAATGATCAAGCAATTAAAAATATTTTAGCAAAAAAAAAAAAGCAATTAAAAATACTTTATTATTTTGGTGTAAAAGATTTAAAAAAAGAAGTAAATTCTCCATGAGAAGTTGGGAGAGTCGGAATTGGGTTATTTAGTGCAGTTTTTTTTTAATAGTTGCGGCAATTCCAGCTATGAAAAGGGACGTTACAATTGTTAGGGATAACTACACAGAAAGTTTTACAACTTATTAGAAGTGCAGCCAAATCAAAAAATATCAAATTGGTCAAATCAATTTATTATAATTTCAGCTATGAAAAGAGATGTTATAATTTTTGGGATAATTGCATGGAAAGTCTTACATCTTATTAAAAGTGCAGCCAACTTAAAAAATTATCAAATTGGTCCAATCAAGTCATTTTATTAATTACATATTTCGATAGTTTTAGGATTTTATTGTATTTTTGTGACAGCTTTTAAGACTTCGTTATATTTTGATAATTGGTTTTAGGGCTTTCAACATACTTATCTTTAAATTTTATAGTACCTCATAATTGAAACACCTATGTAATTGAATTAACTTACAATTACTTTTCAAGAACCGTTTTACCCAATTTTAAGGTGTCATAATTTTAAAACATATTTTAGCAAATGTAAAACCTATTTACGACCCAATTGTCGTATGGTGCAGCAGAAGTTACAGGTCAACCACAATTCTGTTAGACGGAGTAAACAAGAATTTGAAGAAAAAACAAACGGTGCTCGTTAGTAAGTTACTCAATGCAACAGAGAACTAAGAAGCTCTTAAAGTTAAATGATGTTCAGCGTAGCAGTTAATTATTTGACGGAAATGACGAACTGGCTCGTGGGGTAACATAACGCACCAACAATTGAAGAAAATCATAAATTGAGTTGATAATTGTTTTGTTTTAATTTTGCTAACGTCTGCAAGGTTGTCCACTTCAATTTAATAAAATTATTCGTGTAATGGACCCACTCCGATTGACCAGAATAGGCAAACATCATTGCTAACGAAACACGATTTCAATCATTACCAAAGATTTTCCAAACCTTTGCTAGTGAATATAAGCAAACACCCAATCATGTTGAGTGCAGCAGTCTACATTGATAATATCTTGCTTTAAAGACCTGACGAAGAATCTCACTACTGACTCCTAAATCAGTTTGCAGACATCGTGAAAAAAATAAGGAATCATGCTTTTTCAAAGAAAGATGAACATTGCCTAAATAGAAATTGAATTTCCTAGTATGCACCTTAACAAAGTTACATATTATCCAGGTGAGGGGTAGCTCGCCCAGCCACTGGTGGGGCAAGCCCCCACCGGATCTGGCGAGGCGACCGCATCCGACGAGGGCTCGCCTAGCCCCGAGTGACGAGGTGAGTCCTCGCTAGATCCGGCGAGGGGGCCTCGCCGTTACTTGATCTAGCGAGGCGAGCCCTCGCCAGATCCGATGGAGGCTCACCCCACCAATGGCTAGGGAGCTCCCCTCGCCTAGCGACAAATGAGGCAAGCCTCACCCGATCCGGTAGGGGCTTGCCTTGCCAGTGGCTGGGCGAGCTCGCCCTCATCCAGCGATGGCAAGGCAAGCTCGCCCGGCCACCTCAGTTCGGCGATCGGTGAGGGCTAGCCGGTCGCCGGAGCCAAAGAAAGAAGGAGGGAAGAGGGGGAGGAGGAAGGAGGAGGGAGGAAAAAAAAAAAAGGAGAGAGAAAAAACGTAAAAAAGATTAAAAATTATAAAATAATTCGAAAAAATAAAATATTATTAAAAAAATTGTTGTTGGTGCCAGGTGGCAGCCACATCAACATTGACTAGCCAATTTTGGCCATCAGAACTAAACTGGCATAATTATAAAAGATTTAATATTTAATTAGTCAAAAAAATAAGTTTAGGACTTAAATGACACAACTGTAAAAGGTTTAGGACTTTTTTTTATAATTCTCCCAACAATAAGATGTTACATATATAGCTCTATTGCTGATTTACCATGGATGTCCTCGCATTCGAGTTATGAAGGAATTATGAACTATAGTTTATTTGATCATTTTTTGGAGGTTGTGGAACTTCTTATTTGAAAATTGGAAAGTCAGCCTAGTTTCCACAGAAGAGTGGACCCGTTTTATCTTGTCGATTCTATTGCTCAATGTTCGCATAACCAAAAGGAATCCTTCTTTTTCTTTTTGGTTCTTGTTCCCTTTTTTGGAGGTTTGACTAAAAGTGGGGAGATAAGAGGGGTTTTAGGGAGGGAGGAGAAAGGGAGGGAAGGGGAAAGGGGGGTGTTGGTTTTGGTTTTGGTTGTCAGGCCTTTGCTTTGGCTGTTTTGGCATGAAGTAACTATCACTAAAAATTTAGGAGCTTCTTAAAAACTTTATTCGGTCTGGCAGAACAATGGTAGAATGGTCCTAAACTCTCAAAGCACGAAATAGCATATCTCCTAAATGCTTGACTTTCTAATGAGTAAGAGGCGTGATTACTTAGATAAAGCCTAGACCAGATCGGACAAAAGTGGCTACTTTTCATGCCAATTCCTCTCCCCCACCAAGAATGAGGAGACCAAAGAGTTTGTGATTGTTCCTTTTATTTCAATCTATGTTTCCTAGCCAAACAGAAAGAAAAAGAAGACATGATTAGAAATAAGTCGCAAAGTGGTGCTCCAGACATGGATCGTAGCCTGTCCGTATCCTATGCAAGAGTTCCTGTCGGATCAAGAGAGATTGGTCATTAAATTAAGCTGATCATATTAGAAAATGGAGAATTTAAATTTATAAATAAATAAGGGAAGGGACGAAAAAGTTAAGGAAGAAAAGCCACCTACCAAATGATAATTAGGTGCACCTGCCTTGTCTTGCGAGTTTAAGAGATGGCTAGCAAAGGAGGGATCTAGCGAATAAGTCGGGGAGTATAGACTATACATGTTGATCATCCCACATAGTTTGTTGTGCTGCTTATATACAAGTTGACAATCGTTGGTTCTATTTTCACTACTAAAGTCGCATTTGGCCTTAATTGAGCTATAGAGATCATCTGAAATTAAGGTGTGTCCCCGCGCATAATCGATCATTCCCGTGAGATCCATCTCGACAGGCATGTACATATTTCCCACCTGCATGTTCAACAATTTCATAATTAATTTCTTCATTTTTTGTATTAATGGGCACAACACAAAAAAACCCAGAGTAAGATTGAGTTTATTAAAGAATTTGGGCACGCATGATTACACAATTAAGATTTGTAAAAGTGTCTTCAGATGATTTTCGGTTCTCATCGTAAATTGGCTCGGCGAGTTGGGGTTTTTTTTTTTTTTTTGGTTGGTCCTACTCTAATCCTACTTTAACACACACTCTCAGACTTTTGCCCTACCTCCTTGTAGGGCGTGGGAGTCGAAACCCACTCCTGAAATGAAATCGTCCCCACCTCAATCTCCCCTGAGAAGGTGGGGATTTGAACCCCCCACCTCTCCCTTCCAAGTTGGAAAGGTGGCCACTGGGGCGAAAGAGTTGGGGTTTATAGTGCCCCGAAAAGAGGGGGAAAACCATTTACCACGTTACTTAATTAATTAATTAATTAAATGTTCTCTCAAAAAATAAAAGAAATTGATACTTAAATAACTTGTAAAATTAGGTCACGACAGTTACCAAAAAAGAGAAATGAACTAAATAACCTTAGAAAATAAATTATACTTTATATGTTCATGACTATTATCACGCTCATTTTTCTTTTTTCTTTTTTTGGTAAGGAAATCGAGCTCATTTATTATTATTATTATTTTTGTAAGGAAATCAGGCTCATTTATTTTTTATTTTTTATGGTAGAAATCAGGCTCATTTATTTTTATTATTATTTTTGGTTAAGAAAAATCAGGCACATTTATTGCGTTATATTAAATTCAGAAAAATTAATTTTATGAATTGACACATAAAATTCAGAACTGAGAAATACAATTCGACTTTCAAACCATGGAATGACAAATGCCATAGCCATCACCACCTCAGTAAAAATACAAAAAGCACTAAACATATTCATAACTATCACATGAAGTATGTGAGACTCATCAACTCGATATACGCCTATAGTGAACCCATCACAAAAATCCACGAAATATTTAGTCTTTCTTTGTTTCATGAAAAATAAATGAATTGAAAAATATTTTCATTATTTACAAAAATATTTGTTCAAAATTTGTTGTCCATAATAAAAATATTTCCCATTAATTAACAAGGCAAGTGATTGTTATAGGGAAAAAAAATTCAAATAATTTATTTTCAGTAAAACAAATGGAACCTTACAAATGGAAGGAAGCCGATGAGCTAAATTCAAATCGAATCCATTTTTCTTTTAAGAAAGATTAGTATACCTAAACCTAAATTGAATATACTTATTAAAATCCCTAAACAATATATATATATATATATATATATATATATTATATCTAAATTGAAGTAAACTAAATCTAATACTAAAATTAACAACCTAATCAAAGCCTATTTTCTAACCCATTTTCAATTTTTTTACAGCTTAAGAGCACTAAACTTGACCAGCTGGGAGTCATAAGAGTCGCGGGATGATGTGGTGGCGTATTATAATAGTTCATGTGCTGTCTTCATGTTTTGTCACTAAAGACTCTGTACTGTTACTTAAGTTACCCATGCATACATTCTCGATGCTCCATACACCTAATATTTATGCTTTTATTTTGATGGAAATTTGACCAGTCGGGTCTTTTACACCACGGAGCTCTTGCTTGTAGTGAGATGAATCAAAAGATTGGAATCGTGATTATTCTCTGTGGCAATCTACAATCAACCATCAATTTCTGATATTGAAATTGCATTTTGAGCACTATAGTTGATGGTGATTCTCTGTTTGGCATTTGAATATGTATTTGCATTCAACTGTCAAACTCATATCTACTTACTGAATTTGATTAGAAAAATTTAGACTGATTGAGATGGTGATTTTCTATTTAGCAGCTGGTGGTACAAACATATTCAAATTTTTGGCACAAGGGACAATAATACTGGTTTAAGTTTGGACCAAAGATTTTGAGTTTTTATTTGCTAGTATGATGCTTTTCTGATTGCTACCTAAGTTATATTTTCAACATCAAATCTATAATGCCACTCAGATTTCCTAGTGAACATGGTTTACCACACATACAGAGAGTGGGGGTTTAAGGACTGCTGAAGTAACTACAGAATTTTGACATTCTGTTTTTCAGTTCATGCAGAGTGATCGAGGATTGACCAAAGATTGACCAAAAATTTGAAGGCGAATTCATCTTTGGAGAATATTCAGATGTGAGGTATAATTGCTAAATTTCATTTCTTCGTATCACAACTGAGGGTATTTCATATACTTGAAACTAATTTTTTTCCATCACCAAAAATTGGATTTCGAGTTTTCCAAAAAATTATGGATTTTATTATCTTTCTGATTTTTTGAAATTTTTATTTTTCTAATCACTACTGAAATTTTTAAACCTTTTCCGAATTTTGGAATTTTCTGAAAGTTTTTGAATTTTTCTTATTTTTAATATTTTGAATTTTTTAATGAAAATTTCGAATTTTTAAAAATATTTTCGGAGAGTTTTTGAATTTTTTTAATGTTTTCTGAAAGTTTTTTAATTTTCGGAAATTTTTTGAATTTTTTTTCATTTTTCCGAAAATTTTTGAATTTTTAAAATATATTTTAAATATTGAATATTATTATATTCGGGAAAACAGGTACAGACCGGGTAAACCCTATCCAAGCCTAGATTCGACTTAATTTAAAAATTATTGCTTAAAACCTACTTTTTTATATTAATATTTTAATTAAATTTTTTAATTCCTTTTCTTTTCTTTTTCTTTTCTTTTCTTCTCTTCTCCTTCTTCCCTAGTCTTCTTCCCCGCGCATTGTCTGCACGCTTGAAGACTCCTGGACTGAGCTCCCTTCCCAAACCATAACCAAACCAACCTCAACTTCAAGCGAAATCTCACCAACACTCACCACCGCTGGGCTATCAACCACCGCTGTTCCTACGCCTCGATCAGCGTCGATCGCCACCGATCGCGAACTCGCGACCGTTAACTCACTTACCGGAACCAAAAGAAAAAAACTCTCCAACTTGACGATATTCAAATCGTTTCACGAAAATCATATAGAAATGGCAACATATGATATTTTGTCGAACGTATGGTACACACTAGTCGAAAGGGCAACCTAGGCTGGTTTCGAGGTTTGGGTTCAGCCTAGGGTCGACACATGATGTATAAGCAACACTGAAAAAATAACACGAGACCGATTGTTAACACTCAACAAAGAGACCTACCCAAGTTCGATGAGAAGGGCTGAAGACGTACGGCAGGTCACGAACAAATGACCAACGACGGCCAAAACGCTCCTTCGACCTTATCCAATTAATACTTTCCATCGGTTCATGTCATTGCTCCTTGAAATAGTGGAAAACGATCGCCCTATAATTTCAAGGATCCAATAGGCCTCGTAACAAAGTACATGTGTAAGGTGACATATCCTTTAAAGGAATAAATTAAATTAAATTAAATTATGTGACGTGATTGAATCTCAACATTTATAAATAAACCTATCAAATTTGTAGAATTTGACCTTGCAAACGTTATAGTACATAGAAATATGATTCCTAAAACATCGGTTGTAAACGTGCATGTAAAAAACATCCCAACTCAATAACGAGGAATGCAGATAGGGCACAAAACTAACTCTCCTCTATCTTTTCTTGGATTTGATCAGGAACCCTAACATGACACTTGCTTTCTTGATAACTAAATAAATAAAATTTTCGATCTTGATAAAAAAAACAACTTTCAGCCTCGGAATCATTCATATACAAAATTGTGTTTGCCCGCTATTTCAATTTCTTTGACCTTCTTGATACGGTGAAGGTTAAAGGTCTGTTTAGGGACAAATGCTACTTTTGGCGCATCATTTTCAATTAATTTTGGGTCTCGAAATGTCTCCGCACCGGATCTTGGTGTTTGACAAAACAATTTTAATAGTTTTTGGTTCCAAATTGAGATTTGAAAATACTCAAAACTCAAGGCAACTTACATATGATTTCGGATTTTCAGTATTTTAAGAACGTTAGTTTGGAAATTCAATGAATTTTGGCTTCCAAACTTGCCCTCACCGGCATTATTAGTATTCTCGATTTACCCATTTACTTTTCACATCTTCTTCCTCCCCTCTACCCTACTTGGATCTCGAGACCCGCATCACCCGTGTGTCGTCGTCACCCAACATCGCCCGCGAGTTGCCATCTCAAGCCACTCGCAATCACCCCTACCCCTCCTCGGGCCGCGAGCGCGGCTATCCCCTTTCTTTCTCTTCCATTGCGACTTCATCTCTTTCTCGGCTCCCTCGTCGCCGTCCTTATTAACAGGATGATTGGACGAGAGGCCATGGTGACAAGCCAATCTCTCCACTCTAGCGGGGCTCGACTTCGGTACTCTCACTTCGGAAGCATAATTAAATCGTGACCGAAATATCCGAACATCGCGGAGATTGCAGCTAAGAGGAGGAGCCCAATTGTACAGAGCACCAAACAGTCTGAAACATGCAATTGGCCGTGCAACTCATTGTCGAGCAAGTCTGAGCTTTATAAACTTTTTCTTTTTTATCTTTCGTTAATGGTATATTTGCTGAAAAAATTGGCTTGATTGCATGGGGTTGGTCACGTGATACTATTGAAAAAATCGATAGTATCAAGTAAAAGATCACATTGCTTAATTAAAAGATCATCACGGATTCAACTAAAATCTACTTTTGACTCGTTCACATCCCTATCCACATCCACAATGCAGGACAGCTTAAAACTGCGACTTGATGACATGCTTTGCTCATCCCGGAACTAATTAGAACAAAACAATCAAAATTTATTGAAACATGAAAAAGAAAACATAATGAAATCTAACCATCAAGAGAAACTACTTCTCGTCTATTTCTTCTATTCTAACCAATGAACAGGCATCTCACATGATCATCCCCAATGAGGTTAGCTTCTTCCGCCGTTGAAAACCCTAACCTCAAGCCACTGCACAAATAAGTAATATGCCATATGTCATAATTAGCGACGAACTGGACCTCGAACTCCACAACTCCAAGTGTCCTGGCTTCCGCGAGATCATGGGCGAGCCAACCCGGCATGTCGCTTCGGGATGCATCGACGTTCACCTCCAGTGGAATCGGATGCTTCCCAGGCACACGGAAGGCGTGAAGATTCACCCCCGCTAGGTACGTGCCTTTGTAATACACCAAGACCGCGGCGCTGTCGCATGAGAAAGGCTCGCCTATCATGCTCTTGTATAGCAGCGAGAAATCGATGTGCCAAGTCCCGTTCAATTGACGAGACGACGGCGTCACCTCGAAGGAAGAGAGGGACATGTCGGACACAAAAACTCGCACTGGAGAAGTCGGATCTTTTTTTGCGTCGAGAAAAACAAATGCGAGAAGGACCGCGATTCCAGCAAGAAGCATCACCCAAAAGCATACCACACAGCATAGACCATCCCCCATGTCCGGTATTTGAGCACGGTGCGGTGCTTCCGGGGCGGCCTGCGGCGGGTTCACTGGGAAGCCGTAGACCAAGCCGGCAGGGTCAGGGTCGGTTTGAGAAGTAGAGGATCTTTGCTCGAGCAAACGTGGAAAGACAGAATCGAAAAGGGATGTGTGGGCCGATAGTGTTTAAGTAATGGTAAGCAAGGATTCCGAATCGGATTAGAATTTAGATCCGATTTAATTACTTAAAAGATAATGACATGTTGTCAATTCAACGAATTCAAAAACCCTTCCAATTTTAACATTTAAATCAAATCTTATCCTCAATCGCATCAAAATAGACGCACCAAAACAATGACAATGAAGGGGGGAAAAAGATTTCAAGATAAACATGGATGCTCAACTTCTTTTTTTCTTTTTTTGCCGGAGTTAGAATACGATATGCACACTCTTTTAATGTTAGTCACACCAAAATAAAATTTTAATACTCACATTTATAGTTTTTTCAATCATCGGTACCACCAAGGATTGAATTATTTCTCACAATCTAACGTAGAAATTTGTAAGGACAATATTTTAGTCGTCTAGTCGATGTTTTATAAACATAGGCATCACCCATAATTTTTTTTAATTGAGTTTATATGTGCATGATATTCATAACTTATGATATACCAATCAAAGACCTAATTAAGGGAAATAACCTTCGTTCAATGGTGAAGGAATATATAACCGATTCCCCAATTCCTAGAACTTTGAACTTTACCCAACCCTTTTCGGATCTTAAAAAGACACAAATTTTGGCATTTGGGATATGTGACTTATTGAGCAAAAGGTCAACTTATTTCCCTCTCGAATTTTGGAAAAAATACCAAAAAAATTCGAGACATATTGTATTAGAGAAATAATTCAATCATAAACCTTTTCATTGGATTAATTCAGTCATAAACACATTGCATTATTACCAATTGAGTTCATCCATCCAATTTTAATTAGAAATCGCGAACGTGAATGTCGGTCTTTTTTTTTTTTTTCATGCACATGGCTGACCAAGGCGCAAGCAATTGAATGTATACTCCCAGGCATGTGTGATGCTGGGACACTCAGGTTTCTCTTTTAAAGCTAACAAAGGTTCGACCAAAAAAAAAAAAAAAAACAAAGCTAACAAAGGCATTCAATAGTTAAGAAACATCCCTGGAAAGCATTGCTATTGATGATTTGTGGATCTAGAAGTATTTTAGTTACGCTTTGCCTGAATATGAATACCTTGATATCAAGCGGTGAAAATTTAACCAAAAAAGGCAGTCAAGTGCACCACTCTCTCTCTCTCTCTCTCTCTCTCTCTCGCTCATAGAAAAACTTGCGATTAATTGAGAACTTCTGCTAAAGATGCATTTTCCAGTTTTCCTAATAATCAACAACCTCAAAATAAAAGAGTACCCTTCTCAAAGCTCTCTCTCTCTCTCTCTCTCTCTCTCTCTCTCTCTCTCTCATAGAAAAACTTGCGATTAATTGAGTACTTCTGCTAAAGATGCATTTTCCAGTTTTCCTAATAATCAACAACCTCAAAATAAAAGAGTACCCTTTTCAAAGCTATGGGATCAGTGGAACACTTTCAAGCTTAGAACGCAATGAAAATAAGAATGAACGATTTCCATAATGCCTAATTATTGTTTTATCGATTCGACAAATGATCTCTGATTTCTAAGTTGAAATCTCCTAACGTACCAATCAATTGCACCACCCTAGAAATTAGCATCTTAATTTTTCTACATTGTACATAATAATATCTAAAAGTGAAAGGATATACTTTTAATATTGATATTGCAGATTATATCTGGATAATTAAAATAATGAAAAATACAAATGAATCTATTCTTGCAAAAGTGTGTATTAATGGTCCAGTTCTTGTAAAAGTGTCCTAATTTCTTGATAGAACATGCAATTCAACTTTGTGTCCGTCCTAGCTAATTATATGGCATCGGCATATTCGTGTGATTAAATTATTTTAATCGCTATACCAATGAAAAAATGTAAGCGGTATGAATTAATTACTCGACATACCAATGACAAACCTAAGTTTTTAAATCAGATGACAACAAACGGACATTATTCATAGAATTTTAGCATTTTTAGTCTTCACCGCTTATAATTTAAGTCTAGAATCTTCGGTATCTAATGACTTAACCCCTAAACCAACGCTACAAACATCTTATTTCTCTAGCTCCCAACTTCTCACGCTATCATACTCGCACCACAATCTCCGTTTCCGTCTCTTGCAGTGCTTTCCCCGTTATAGCCATTTATGTCTGAAGTGTGTATAAAATTGCTCTTCAAAGACCTAAATAATCATCAAGATGAAACGGTTTTGAAAAAAAAAGAAGCAAATGAACCAGCACAGAATCATCCACATCCCTATGAAACCCATACTGGTCGTGAGTCGTGATTCGGTATCGATCTCTAGCTCATTTTGAGAATGTCTCATCTTCGATGAAATGCAATCTAGATGGCATTCCATCTTTTGTTATAGCAAACATAGCAACAGTTAAGAAATGGGCAACCATGACCGGAATTCTAACGACATTCTAACTAATGCAGCATACTAGTAAGAGAATTAAATAAGCTAGTAGGTGATAAATGTTAATGATTACAATGCATTAACAACTGACTTGCTAAAACTGCATTCAACCATGGATCTCTACTTTAGATAAATTTCAGTATTGTAATCCATAAGGTCTAAACCATTGGAAATGGTGATGGTAATAGTACCTCTTCAGTATCACCTGCAGTTCCATGGTAACAACATCAAAGACCAACCTCAAGAATAAAAAATGCTATGCATCTTAATGTCCGAAAACCCAAGAACTCTGTCAAAGAGAACCATTTACCCAATCTAGGCTTGCCCATCCCACTCTTTGTAGAACTCTTCCAGATACTCGAGCATGAACTTGTGCCGCTTCTCGGCTCTCCTTTGTCCAGCCTAAGCGTTTCAAAGCCCCACACAATCAGAAAGAAGGTATATTTTAAATGGTCATCTATCAGCTCTTAAAAGAACGTAGCAACCATTGGGAAGAGCAAGCATGTGGAATAACTACAAAAACGAATACCAACAAAAGTTAAGTCCCTATATACAGGAAACCCAACTTTTTTACCTTTGTTTTCATCAAATCTTTCAGCTTCAGAAGTTTCTCATAAAAATGATTCAAGGTAGTCTGCTCCTCCTTTTTCATGTAGTTTTCCTGGGAAAGAACAGATCGTGGCTGGATGGCAGGATCGTGGAGAACTCTGTTTCTGTTTCCCCCGAAAGTGAAGCAACGAGCTATTCCTGCACACGACCTTATGTCAAACAAAAGTATCTCAAAACCAGTACAAGGACAGATGCAGTTAGAAGGGAACAAATATGCATTAACTTTCATGACAAGGTGTGCTTTTTTTCTTTCAGTCACAAACAGAGAAGTGAATGGAGCAAAAATAACAGCTCACAAAACCAGTCAAGGAAGGACACACGACTAGCTTATATCGGAAAACGTCACATGGCATCATTCAACTTTCTGAATTTCTCAATTTCTAACACTAAAACTCAATTAGACAAAGGATTATGAATAGGTAAGATCGAGGAAATACTACTCAAGATTTCTTTATTATTACCTATGGCCCCAATGGCATCAAGACGATCAGCATCCTGCACGACCCCAAATTCTGGAAATACTTCAGTTTCTGCAAGCCCCTTAATCTCATTTTTGAAACCTGACCATGTCAGAATCTGTCATATAAGTTTTCACACCAATAAACGGATACGTAATTTCTAGTGGACTTCCCAATTCCAAAGATACAAAAGGATAATCTTGACATAGTGACGTTTAAATAATTGATGGAATGATATGACCATCGAAGAGGGTATTTGAAAATAAACTATTTAAGTATGACTAGACTGCTAAACTGCTGGTAAACCATATGAATAATCTGATGAGCCATAAATATGCTTTTCTTCTCTCTCCGAACAGAGTTAATTATACGACACAAAACTAATAAGGCTCTGAATTTAATTACGAGTATCTCCAGATTTACTATAGCACCCTTACACACAAATCATAAGTCCAGCCACACCTACACTTATACGAGTCACTGAAGAACATGTTTATATAATAAGGACAACATATTCACGTTAGCAACCATAAATCAATGGGCGGGGTCTATTAATCTAGGTACTACAGTCCAATCTCTTCCTGCATGATGTGATTACCAACGAAACCTCCTCCAATGGAATAATTTTTTTTCTATCTGCAGATATAAATATTTGATATTGAGGTTGTAATAAACCATTTCACAGCTTCATGATGACATTTCCAGCAAAAGAGAAGGCGTTCCACAAACCAAGGTTAATAAGATAAAAGGTCTACGTCTCATGCTGCGCGCATAGCACGTACCTCAAAACATCATGCGCAGAAAATTTACATATCTAAGCGCCATACACATAATTGTACTGAGTTGAATTGACAAAGACACAGTCAACTAAAGGTAGAGCAATCAAAAACTCCAAAAAAATCACCCATTCCCCTTCTTATATAACTGTCAAGAAGGAAAAAGAAACCCTTACCCATTCCCCTTACTATCTTTAAGATCTTGATCTTCTTGCTTTCCTCCACTCCCTGTTCCTCAAGGAAATTCTCGACAATCTTTTCCTCGGATGGATCTCTACATGGAAAAACAGAAACACAGATGATGACAGTGAAACACTGAATTAGAGAAAAGAAACAGCAATTTATTAGCATAGCAAACAAAAAGGATTGCAACATGCCCATACCTTTCCTTTAGTAGCATATGTGACAAAGCTTAAGATAATACTCGAGGATGAAATGCATATAATGAGCAAACATACTATGTATTCATATGATGCAAAGACGGGTTCTCGGTGAACAATTACACTCAAAACAATACTGTGCAATCTTACTTCTATGGCTGATCAAGAAGTAAATCCAGACCTTAGATACTTGTAGTCACCTGCAATGAGAAACTACTATTAAAAATAAGTTCTTTCTCAACATAAACCTAAACTTGATCGTTAAGCACACGAAAGCAATGCCACAGTTAATTATGTGCATGCGCAGGAGTTAGTTCAAAGGACCTTTATGCAAAAGGACTGGCAATCTAGGTTCGGATAATTAACAGACATGTACTGCATTTAGTAAAGGAAAGGGGGAGAGTTTCAAGTCATCTGTGGACTGCTTGTAACACATTTTTTGTTAAAAAAAAAAGTATAGCCACAGCATTTTAAGTTCAACCCCTTAACTCCCCAGTTGGAAAAAGAGCACGAATGTCAAAGTCAGGCCGGTTATCCTACTCATTGATTGTGTAAAAATGCAGTCTTCAAGTGTGTGTGTGTGTGTGTGTGAGAGAGAGAGAGAGAGAGAGAGAGAGAGAGCTGCTGACCGATATCATGAAGAAGTGCAGCAAGCTCCACCTGCAACACAATTCACAGATTGTAAAGAACCAGATAGACAAAGGAATTCAACGCCGCTCAAAGCAAATTCAAGAGGATCAATTAAGCGGTGGGTCGCCCTCGTTTCTGCAGAAACTTCACCGAACACAACAAAGACCCTCAGAAGAGAACGGATCCGACGGAAAAAATAAAAGGGTAGTCGAAAACGGCAGAGGCGGAGTGAAACGGAAGAGAGAGGGAGAGAGAGATGAGGCGTGAGCATACGGACGATTTCCATGGAACCGGGGTGGGCATCGAGGCCCTCCTCGCGGGCGAGGGAGAGGGCCAGGTCCCTGACCCTGAACACGTGCCAGGCGTCGTGGGACGAGTCGTTCCCACTCATGTGCTCCTCCATCAGCTTCTCCGCCTTCGCCACCACCTCCGACGCTCCCGTCATCACTCTCCGCCTCTCTCCGGGACGCGCGCCTTCGGTCTCTCCGTAGATACACCGCCGCTGATGAATCGGGGCGGAGCTTCTTGGATCGTGCGAGGCTCTCGGTCTGGCGGCGCTCAGAGCTCGGGGAAAATGGAATCTGTGGAATGGACTGATGGCCGGACAGGACTTGACAACCACCCCGAATGACAAACGCATTGTACGATACGAGGTTTTAGAGGACTGCTCCCTTTGAAATAGTTTTCTAAACCGTGGATATTATTATTATTTATTACACTGCGGTCAAAATGATAAGATTTAGGGATATTATTTTCGTGATGGTGAGATTGATCTTGTAATGTTTTAGGTTGTTTTTGGTCCTTGCTTGCCCTTATCTACAAGATTTAAATTAATGGAATAATTTTTTCAACTACTAATTTATTATTCATATTTTTATTTTTTATAGTTAATCTATTTTTACGCAAAATAATTTTGGATTGGTAGAGAATTCTGTTAGGATAATTTGATTTGAGCCAAATGAAGGATAAGTCATTTCCTTGCAGAACAATTTCATTAATAGTTGTAAAGCCAATAATTTAAATATTTTTATCTTTAAAATTTAATGGATGATATTAATGATTTCTTTTTAATTAATGATAATGTTTTTCTATTTATAATTATCTCTATTTTGGTATTCAGTTTGTTTTTCATTCTTGATATTCAAAAAATCCCACCTACTAGGATTTGTTCGTTTCCCTTTCAAGTTAGTGCTTCTCGGGCCTACTAAATCCTCTAATCCAATCCTAAATTAAGCCAAGTAAATAGGAAGCCGTGGAATATATATATATATAATTGAAACCAGCAAAATCAATCTCCCAATTGTTTATTAAAGTACATGCATTTGCATGTGACTTATGAATAAATCTGTCAAACGGGTAGGTCCAATTGAGTCAAATATTGTATAACTCAATCCCAGTTCAAATTCTTATTAAATATTCTCCTAAAATTGTTACTTCTAAAAAATGGGTAACTCTTTGGACTCACTTGCCCAATTGATGAGAGAGCTTGAGTTGGGTCATGAACTAGGATTTTGTGAGGTAGATGATCGACACAAAGACACGGGTGAGTGTCGTGTTGACAAAAAAAAACACCTGTGTGGACTAATTAGGGGGTCGGATTATGAACGTGGTAGGGTTATGATTACAAAATTTTATATTAGGGTACTTACGGAAAAGATTATGCTTGGAAAGAAAAGTAAGCACTAAAAATTTAAGAATACTTAAAAATCTAAAATATTCAGACTCGTCAAAATTTGTAACATTAAGAAAGAAAATACAGAAATGGACCAAATAAATACCAACAAAAAGAATAGGCCGAAAGAAAATCAAAAAAGAAATTTGAAAAACAAATTAAAACAAAGCAAAAAGGATTGGATAAAAGTTTCATTGTCGTAAGTTTGTTTGATTTTGCAGAGGATACGCAACTTTAAATATACGTCTATGACCTATATATATATATACACACGCGTCCAGGATTTGCTGTCCGATTGAAGAGATTTACAAGATTTACTTAAAACTTATTTAGATATTTCAAGGGTAAAAACGGATCAAGAAAAGGAACCCCCCCCCCCCCCCCCCCCGGGTCAAAGAACTCCAAGTTCGCTTGCCTGGACCAGTTTTCAGGGAGCATCGCAGCAACTCTACCCCGTGCGCCCAAAATGGCTTGTTCTCCTTCCCGCTTGGAACCAGCTCCTGGAAGAACCCCAGGTCAGCCTCCTCCTCCTCTTCATCCCCATTTAGTCCCGCCGCCCCTCCCTCCATTGCCGCCAGCAGCACGCCGCCGCTGCTGGCCAGTCGCACTCTGCCATGTGGAGCCCAGAGTGCCAGCGCCCATGGTTCCTTGCTCAGACTGCATAGACCCGCGTGGAACATGTCGATGTTGGCATCAAATCCGAGAACAGAGGATGGCCGCAGTGCTCATTTGACAGGCAATGGTAGAAACGAGCTGCAGCAGCAAAGAACGATAGTGACCTGCCACCGATGCGCGAGCAATGGCCGCGAGGTGGTGTCCCTCACTTGAAGCTCCGCAGGCTATGTTGAAGTTATACTTTCATAGTTATATTTTGGGCTTGAACCAATAATCTAAATTGGCCGAATATGAATTTGGTGCAAGCCCACAAAAGCCCATATAAAATTGAGCTCCGATGTTTTAAACTTTTTCTAGCAAAAAAGTTAATGATCCATTCTCCACTTCTAATTCTAAGACATTTAAGTTGCATTTGGCGATCAAAATAAAATTCTAGATAGAAAAAAATTTATCCTAGCTTATATTTAATGCCTATTTAAGACAGAATAAAATAAGATATAAAAATAATATAAACCGGATAAAATTATCCCATAAATGAAATGGGAAAGGCAAATAGAATTTAGTTCTTTTCTCTCAAAGAAACAGATTTCTTAAATTAGCAAATGAAAATTATATTGCAATATAAATAATATTTGAATTCTAATATAAGAAATACAAAATAAAAAAATAAAAATATAGTTTTATAATTTAATCTTATTTTTTATATATTCGAATTTAATTCTATCTTATGATATAAATTCAATATATAACCATATACTTATTACATATTTTAGGTGTTTTAATATTTTAGATATATTAGTACAATTTTCTATTTAATAAAATTTTGTTAGAAAATAATGGAATGGGAAGAAAGAAATAAACAAAGAAATTAATTAAAAAAGAGAGGAAACTAAAAAAAAAAAGAAAAAAAAAAGTAGATAAGAGTGCCGTGAGAAATTTTTATTATCTCCATTTGTAAAATTTGTGATTCACATACGCGTTTATACCAAACAATATATATAATATGATATGAATATATCAAACTTTATTATCGAATCACCAACAATGGATAAGATATAATAAAATCCTGGATTTCATATCATATCCTATCCAATCCTTTTTTGTTAGAAATCCGAACGACCAAACGTAGCTATAAAGTATATCCATAAAAACCGTCTAAGGGAGGAACCGAGCGGCTTGTCAATCAATACAAATGCTTAGCATGGCTAAATCAAGACTAATGCCCTCACAAGCCCAGAATCAACATAATATTTAATAGTCTCAAGAAAGAAGTACACAAGATTATTCCACAAAAACCAAGCTTCTAACTATCCCCAACAACCAAAAAAGAAAAAGAAAAAGAAAAGATAAAACCACCAAGAATCAAGCTATATGTATCTTCAATCCTCTAAACAGCTATTGTATTACAAATGGTAACGGTTGCTTCTTAATCCTCAGAAAACATCAACTCAGAAGCAACTTTTACAGAGAATGTTAGAGCAGTAGTAACTCGACCAACTTTAGGTGAGACATCATCACGCAGAACAAGATTCCTCCCTATCCAAAGGCATTCAAAGCCAGTTTCATCTCCTTCTTTCGGCATACTGAATAGCCATGTGATTTCCATAATCCCAAGCACTAGCCAAGCAGGACATGCTTCCACATCTTTGAGCCATATGAATTTGCATAAAGTTAACTGGCCAGAAAATTACTTAAGTGCTCAGCCAAAAATGGAATTCCTACATTTTTCATAAAATAAACCGACCAGAGAAATTACTAAATACTTCTTTTCCACAAGACTTCGAGTAATAGTCGCAGACAGCAAGATTCCTGAAGCTGCCTGACAGTCATATAGCAAGTATTTCTGGGATCAAGAGTTGTACCACCTCTTTGAGCACTGACATAAGAGCCGACAAACAGATTTCTTGCTTCTGAGCTTAGCTGCCAGACTTACTCCAGTTAAAATAATTCGCATGCATCTGCATTGGCTTTCTAACAAATAAACAGAGCTGGAAGACAGGAAAGTGGACCTTCGGTTTCAAAAATTTTGCATAAGCAACATGAAACTTCAAGTTTGCAGTATCAAATGAGATAGCAAGAGCATCTTCATGGTTATGATGAACTTTTACAACGTGATGGACAAGGCAGTAATCATTACATGTAGCATATGCGGAACCTCGAAATATAGCTTGACGAAAGTTACATAGTCCTGCTTAAAGGACAACCAACGAACAAGGCATCTTTAATCAACAACATCAAGGAAACAATCAGGTAAATGAAGAAAGTTTAAGTTTCTAGGCCTTCCCTCAATTAGAGCAATTTCTCAATGTGAGTGGTTTAAAATTGTCAAAATGCCCTCCTGTGGGAATTGGTAGCAGATAGGATTCATGTCCACGCATCTAGAGTTGCTTGTGCACCTGCCTTAGAGATGCTTATTATCTGTTTTTTAGTTGCTTCATGACTCTCATCACAACCTTCGAATATAAAGCTAAGTTCACTACCAAGAATTCTGAACTTGTGTGGGATTTTAATTTTGCTATTAGTTCCAATCCTAAGATCAAAAAGAAAAATATCTTGGTAGCAGCCTGATCATATTGATCCTACCATCATTTTACATATTACTCTAGAGATTCGAATCACTTGATAATCGACATTGTAAAATATCTGACTTTTCTTCTAATTCTAGTGTGGATATGACATGAACCTTCAAAGTCATTCTTTGATTTTTTTATCTCACACAATATCATGGTAGTGATATTCTTCACACTCATCAATCCTAACAAGGACCTGATTTTAACAACCATTCTTGCGAGTGATCAATCTCATCAATCCTAACAAGGACCTGATTTTAACAGCCATTCTAGTGAGTGATCAATCTAAGTCTTCTTAACTTACAAAAACTCAAGAGCCGAGCGCACAAGCAGAAGAACAAAGAGAAGCAAGGAAATAATCCTAACAAACCTAAAGCTTTGGCACTTCAATCTGCTGGGCATGTTCCATATTCAAGAGAGAAGCGAGTTTTTTAACGAACTTGCCCATAAGACCACTGCAAATTCCTTTTCAATTCTCATAATTTATGAGGAGACAATTACATTTTGCAATAGTAAGTATCATTCCAGTAACACCTACCCGATTGGCCACATTAATGAAGTGCTGAATTGCAGAATTCAACTTAAGTTCATGAAAGACCAGCTACCCAGGACTAGCGAGCCACTACTCGTGCTCCACTCTAAATAATCCAAAGAAACATACCAAGCTAATACTGCAGTGACGACGCTACTTCGCACTAATCCACATTTTTCCAATTACCCTTTTTTTCTTTCCCCCCTCTATCAAATTCGCCATTCACTACGAACTACATGAACTCATCCCTGCGATTTAGCGCCTTCTGTGGGTCAATATACAATTTAATGTTCTCAAATCACGAGTTCCAAACAGCAGAAACCAAAAAGAAACGCCCGCTCTCGATCTGCAGCTACTTCACAGGACACGACCAAAAAATCAACGGAACGAAAGCTACAGACGTATGAATCCGCGGAAAACGGGGATAAAAAAAAAAGGTAACTGCAGGGCGAAACGGAAAAGGATAGAGATGAACGTCAGAGCGAGGGAGCGAGCGAGCCGTTGAGGGTTTCGCTAGCGAACGGACAATTTCCGCGGAATCCCGGGCCGGAAGCGAGGCTCTCCCTCGTGGGCGAGCCGAAGAAGCCAAGCCTCTCCGACCTTGACGCGTGGCAAGCGGTCGCGATCCGAACGGCCGCCGCTCGTGGCTTCCGGAGCCGCCTCCGATCACTCCCCTCTCTCTCTCTCTCTCTCTCTCTCTCTTCTCGACGCGCCTGCGTATAATTAGAAAGGAGCGGTAATTCTGTGCGAAAACCACGTGTGATTTGTGAATTGTGAGGATATTAGAAATTAAACTTATATTCAGGAGATGACCTCGAGAGGAAATCATAAAAGGAAAATCATTGGTATCATTGGAAATAATCAACTAATTGAGAATATTCTCATTATCAATCATAATTTATATCTACATATGTTTGTAAACAATTTTTCGTTATTTATAATAATTTATGCAAATATTTTTCATAAATAAATTTCATTATTGATAATATATAATTTATATTTAAAGATTTTGATGACTAATAATATTTCACTCATTTTTATTAGTAGTGCAGGCAATTGTATTTTGAAAATAAAATTTTAAATTATTTATATTTCGTAAAATGAATGCATTCAATGATAAATTGTCTACATATTTTGAATTAAAAAATTAAATTATGCGAGAGCAATATTTAAATCAAGAAAAATATATTGCTCCGACACCAATTAAGGGGATTTCCATAGAAGTATCCTGTTGAAAGTAACTTATTTCATTTGGATTTTTCAAAAAAATATGGTAATGTTATTTTCTTATTTTGGGATAAAAGGACGAAAAAAAGAGTGAAGTCTTCCTGAGAAGTTGAAAGAGAAGTGTAATTGAGTTTAAAAATTAAATTTCTATTAATTGCATATTTTGCAAATTTTAGGATTTTTTTAACAAGTTTTAGGACTTAATTATACTTTTAAAGTTAATTTTAAGGCTTTCAATATATATTGATCTCAAATTTTGTATTGTGTATATCTAATAGCTCAATACCTCATAATCGAAACACCTATGTTATTGAATTAACTTGCAATCACTTTTAGAGAGTCGTTTTGCTCAGTTTTAAGGCATCATCATTTTAAAATATATTTTGGCAAATGTAAAACCTATTTATGAGGCAATTGTCGTATGGCAATGACAAGATATAGTTCAACCACAATTCCGTTAGATAGAGTTAATGGGAAATTAAAGAAAAAACAATCGGTGCTTGTTAATAACTTAGAACTAAGAAGCTCTTAAAGTTAACGATGTCCGACCCTCCAAAAGAAATTAAATGGTTATAAAAAGTGTAGCGGTTAACTATTCGACGAAAATGACAAACCGACTTGTGGGGTAACAAAATGCACCAATGATTGAAAAAAATCAGAAATTGAGCTGGTGATTGTTTTGTTTTAATTTTTCTAACGTGTGCGAGGTAGTTTGATTCAATTTAATAAAAAGTTATTCGAATAACGGATGTGCTCTGATTTATCAGAATTGACATAGATCGGCTCTAAAGAAATACAATTTCAATCATTACCAAAGATATTGCTAGTGAATATAAGCAAGCGCCACTCTCTGCTCACTGCCAGCCTTGTCTCTAAATTTGGCAACAATAACCAATCACGTGAAGTTTAACATTAGCTGATTATTGGACATTTTTCATCTAAAAAACATTAAATGAGATGAAGTAACCCTAAATATTTACACGGGATATACATTATTTTAAAAACGCTATTTTAAAATAGTTATTACATCACGTGCCATTATTACATGGTATTAGAATGATTACCAGCCCAGAATTCATCATAAATCTACACATATTCTCGTGACATTTCAATTTTCACCATTGCAGTAAAAACTTCTTTTAACTCGAGGTCAAAAAGGAAAGAAAAAAAAAACAAGAAATCCAAAATCTGCACAAAAGGTTCACACTTGCAATTGCCAATTTGCCAAAACTCTCGTGTCTTGCGCATCATAACACAGAAAATCTTCTCTCTCTTTCTCTCTCTTTCTTCCCTTGTTCTCTCTCTCTCTCTCTAACCGCCTCAATCTCTCTGTCACACTCCTCCCCCCCTACGGTTCCTCGCTTCGATTGCGAATGCGGCGAAGCCCTCGCCACCCCCGGCCTCCGCCGCCCATGACCTAGCCGCCCACCACTCGCCGGAATCCACCTGCCGGCGGTGTCTCCGGCGAAGCGCCCGAGGCTTTTTCCCCTCTTTCCCCTCTTCCGCTGCCGGGGTCGCGGCGTTGAATCGGCTCGGGCTTCAATTGGGAGGGGCTTTAGGGTTTCCGATTCCGGTGTTTCGGCTGAGCAATCGAGCGGCCTATGGCTGGAGGACGCAAGAGGGGAGCGAGCAAGGAGAAGAGTAAGCGTCAGTTGAGTTTGGGCGATCTCGTTCTTGCCAAAGTTAAGGGCCACCCCGCCTGGCCTGCCAAGGTTCGCGCTTTTGTCTCGGTTTTCGCTCGGTATTCCTTCGATCGTTTCGCCTTTTTGGACTTCTGCTTGGGCGTTCAAGCGCAAGTTTTTGGTTTATTTATTTATTTCGTTTTGTTGCTTTCTCGTGGTCGGAAAATGGTTTAGTTTGATTTAATTCTGCTCATATTGTGCAGTGAATGGTTCGTCGGCCGTTATGTTTGGTGAGGCTGGTCTTTTTGGCTTTTTTACTTGCTCGCATTTTGCACTGTTTCTGCCAGGCCCTTCGGAAGCGAACCTTTCTTGATGTGGTTCTTTGGATTAGTTGGAAATAGAGGCGAATGGGGTTTAATTTTGCCTTTTGGGTTTTCCAAAATGAATTGGCATATCCAAGCACTGTTTTTCGTGCTTTACGTTGCGGCTTACTAGTGATATAGGTTTGTATCCGGGCTATTCAGTAAGATCCGAAGTAGCTTTTTTGTGTTGATGGTTATCGTTCGAAGTTTGATGCTGTAGTGATACCTTGATTATATTGACCATCTCAGTGGGATATGGTGCGCATCTTTTGTGTGATGGTTGCTCTGTGAATGATAGTTGCTTTTGCGTCTTCAGATTGGCAAGCCAGAGGATTGGCAGCAGACTCCTGACCCCAAAAAGCACTTTGTGTATTTTTTCGGAACACAAGAAATGTAAGCTCTATGGGCTGCTTGTACTGCTTGTTTATTTATGTCTGAGTAGTTAGCTTAATGGCTTTATTGAGTTTTGTGTAGACTTTTCTTCCTTTCATTCAGTAACTAAGGATTGTGTCTGCGAGCAGCTCTCTGTCCTTTTTTTTTTTTTTTTTTTTTTTTTTTTTTTTTTTTTTTTTTTTTGGGGGGGGGGTCCCTCATGCCCCTTTTCTTTGAAGAAGCAGACACCAACAGAAGAATGAGAGGACAATCTGTTGATTAGAATCTCTTCCTTCTATCATTTTGCCTCATGCCATGCTTTTGATTTTTTCTTTTTAAAGTATATCTCTGTTGTTCCGTAGAAAGTATATTTTGATGAACCATAGAAAAAGGAGGTTATACTCTAGCCTTGGTAATTATTATGAGCTTTCGCCTTGATGAGTGAAGTCACCCATTAAATCAAAGTGTGAGTCATAATTTATCTTTACACTTTAGATACAAATGAAGAGCTGCCTTCTTTTCGATGCAGTTCCTCTACAGGCTACAGTCTGTTGGGGCAGGAATACTGTACAAAGATGAAAGGACATGTAAAGTAAAGGAATACTTTATAGGCTAGAGTCTGTTTTCTTTTCTCACCAGGTCTCTTTGATGGCTTTGCCATTTGCTTTTCATTTTTGTTATTTATGATTTTGGATCCCAACTCCTCTTTGGGGAAAAAAAATCTTTAGTAGGTCTATTGAATAAGTGCAAACGGTCAGATTTTTGAAAGCCCACATTTGCTTCATGTTTTAGCGTCTGGGACCCACTTATATTTTTGCAATGAAGTTGGATTTGTAATTGTTAGTTCGATTGTTTTGCGGTGTGGACACACATACAGGATCAATGGATAGGTAACTACCCTGTGAAATGCTCTCACAAGGTAGTTACTTCTTTAAATCCTAGTGTTTGAGCATAATAGTACTGAAACTGGGTGGTGTCAATAACAAATGTGTCATACTTTGTATTAGTAATTATTATGTCATTGTTGTCCTACTAAATTTCATATGAAAGCACTTGTCCTTGTAAGTTGGTCAATCACTTTTAAAGCTCCCATGCTTACATTGTGTTTGCCATTTACTTGGAATCTGGTGCAATGATTGTGATTTTATCCCATGTTGGCTGGAAAAGCAGGCTTTGTGAGTTGCATTTGGGTCACCCAGCAAAATAAACCCTTAGATTTTTTAGCATATGTTTTTATCAAGCTAAATTGCTCTTAAAATACCTGTTTTAGACTTTTATGTTTTTTAAAAGAAAAATGGTACGGGTGAAGTTGACCAGTGTTATTTCTTTCCAATGTTTTATAATTCATATTTCATCTGATAAATTAACCTCGACTTGTTGCATAGCTTCACATACCATTTTGATCTTTTCATTTATTGGCGTCACAGAGCTTTTGTTGCTCCTACGGATATCCAACTATTTACTAGTGAGACAAAGACCAAGTTGGCGGCTCGATGCAAAGGTAAAACAATCAAGTACTTTGCCCAAGCTGTTAAGGAAATATGTGCTGCTTTTGATGAGTCACAGAGAGAACAGTCAACTAGTATGAGGGGCGACACTGATGCATCTGACCAGGGGTTTGAAGTTGCTGCTAATGATGGCTTAGAGCAGGAAGGGGCAGAGGTTGATGCAAGTATTAGATGTGATCGATATGGAAGCATTGAAGAAACAGGCAATGGGGACAGCTCTGGTGTGAGCTTAAAGTTGGCGACCTGTCGTCCTGAGCAACATGAAGGTGATCATCATGATGTTAAGCCTATTACATCATCGCATGATGATGGTGACTCATCTCCTAGGGTATTCCGTAGGAAGAAAGAAAAAGTAAAGGATGGCCTGCAGTCAAAGGAGAAGTTAAAGTTGAATATAGACGAAAATTCTCGCTCCACTAATCAAAATTCTGCTAGTGGCACAAAGCAGCTTGGTGGTGGATGCAGAGCATTGGCAAATGGGCATAAAGGAGAATGGGCTAGTGGGACAGCAAGCATATTGAAGAAAACAAGTGAAGAACGTAAAATTAATCACACTCCTGTGACATCAATGAAGGAAGCTGGCTACTCTGGTGGTGCAAGTCATCTTGAGCAACTTAAAGGTCAAACCAAAGGAAAAGTGATCTCTGGTGGCATTAGAGAAGGATTTTCCTCAGATGCTGGAAAACTAGACTTGGGTGTGCCTGTTATGAGGAAGGCAAAAAAAATGGACAAGAATTTTGAGGAAGCAGATGCAGAAGAAGATGTAGAGACAAACTCTGAGGATGATGATGAGAATGAGGATGTGCTATTGGGGAATAAGGAGGTTGTGCTTGCACTCACAAAACCTATTTCAGGGCTTAATGGTGCTCTACATCCTCACAAAGATATGAAGCATGAAGAGATGGGGTTGGATGCCAAGGGACATTTCAGAAAAGGCGTCGACAAAACTACTTCCAGTCCTAATGTTTATGGTGAAAAAGCAATTAAACAGTCTGAGGATAAAAAGTTTGTACTGCATGCAAGAGAAGGCGATTTAATCTCGAAAGGGGAAGTTGGTATTGTACGATCTGGCAGCTCTGGTGATGAAACTGTCCTACCTCTGACAAAGCGGCGTCGCAGGGCATTGGAAGCTATGTCTGATTCTGCTAATTCAAGCATTGATGAAAAAGAGGAAAAGCATCGCTCACTAATAAAAAATAACGTGCCTTCTAGAAGCATTGAAAATTCATTTAGTAGGACACAAAAGAAACGAAGAGCCGTTTGCCTTGTCGAAGAAGAGGGTGATGAAAAGCCCAAAACTCCAGTTCATGGGGGATCTGTCAAGAATGTTATGGCTACATCAAAGAATCTTGGTAATACTAAGGCTAGCGAGGCACGCCGTGGGGGCTCCAATGTGGCACAGGAAAATGCTAAAAATGTAGCTGGAGTTGAAGATGGAAAACAAAAGAAAATATTGGAGGTACATGAGAAGATTTTATCACCTCATAAGCCAAATGCGTCTGAGAAGAGATCTAAACGGGAAATATCTTCTCATGTCTCTAGTAGTCCAATGAAATCAGAATTTGAGCAGACATCACTTCCGAATGTTGAAGCAAACTTAATATCT
Organism: Eucalyptus guilfoylei; assembly: GCA_016097605.1. NCBI lineage: Eukaryota > Viridiplantae > Streptophyta > Magnoliopsida > Myrtales > Myrtaceae > Eucalyptus > Eucalyptus guilfoylei. Next base: position 9,261,205 of record CM027869.1, on the reverse strand, counting down.
CCCAAGAAATCTCCCCGCATTCTTCCAGTTACCAAACCAGTGCTAGAGCAACAGAAACCTAATAAACATGCAGTTAAGCTAGCTAATAATGGAACACAAAGACAGGCTTCATCTGGTCCGGATAAGAGTTTAGTGCGGAGCTCTGATTTGTCAAAAAATTCCCAAAATCATCCTACATCTCAGAGAAATAAGGCAACTTCCTCTGCAGAAAGGTTGAAGAGTACTCCCAGAACAAACACGAGGACAGGTGACTCATCCTCTCTGGCAGATAGTGGCACTGAGTGGAATGGTCTGCAGGATGAAAGGTAAGAATTTATTGATAACACTACTTTGCATTGCTTGTAGGGGTAACTAAAGGTCATATTATTTGATGACTCTGCTTTGCTTAGCGATGTCAGGACTGCTGAGTCTGCTACGTCTATGAAGCATCTGATTGCTGCTGCTCAGGCAAAACGAAGACAAGCTCATTCACAAATTGTCTCTTTTCCCAACTCTAGTTTTTCTACTTTTTCTCACCCCGATGGGCAAGGACCAAGCCCAAGTCCCTCTGCTGTTCAGCATTTTATGCCTGCCTCCAGCAGCTTGATACCATCAGAACCAGGGGGATTGAATCATCAGAAGAGTTTGACTTCTCCATCTACTCGTGTGCCCCTTTATGGATCACAGAATCAGATCGACACTGAAGATTCTGAAGATAGAAGAGTTAGTTCTGCACAAAGGCATCCTTTAGGCTCACTGAGTGGTGGTACTGATGCAGCTGTTGCACGCGATGCTTTTGAAGGCATGATAGAGACCTTATCGAGGACTAAAGAAAGCATTGGACGGGCAACTCGGCTTGCAATTGATTGTGCCAAGTTCGGATTTGCCCATGAGGTATGTCTTTTGATGGAACAAGCTTTATCAGTTGCTATTTATAAACCACGCGTGCAAAGTATTGGCTTTCACGTGGAAATGTTGACAATATGCATATGCTTTCCTTCCATCTTCTTGTGATGTTTTTTCTCAAAAGTAATAATTTTTTTAGGTGTTATGAAAGCAAAAGAAGGTGGCAATGTGTCCTTTGGTGTCTTACTTGATAATATGTTAAGATACCAAAGAATTTTCAGCTTGGTTATTAGTCTGACTACTGCCTGTTTGCTTATAAAGTTTAACTTGCTTCATTGTACATGGGTTGGCGTCCTTTAAGTACCTTTTTAATGAAAAATATTACCGTTAAAAAAAAAATCCAGACTCATAATTCATTGTGGTGCCGGTTCTACAATGAATACATAGACTTATTCCCAGTGGCATCACAACATAGCAAATTGAATGGATTTATGTGTTCATTGTCGAGCACCGCCACCATGATGAATTCTCAATTTGAACTTAGCTTATGGAGCATAATTCGATATGTCTAAAAACTTAGGTGTCGGGGACTTGAATTTTCATTGATAGACTTCCATTGAACTGAATACCATAAAAATCTCATTTTTGGGTTTTAGGAGCTACTATTAATTTTTTTTTTTTGATTTTTTAGTAGAAACTTTGAGGTGACAAAAGCTCTAGTTTGGTTATGTTCATTTGATCCTTACTATCATGCCCACAAGATCTGATAATCTTTGATTACTCAAATTTCTTTAGATCAGGATAGAATAAGTCTCCTCTAGCATTCAAGATCGAGGTAGAAAAAGTCTATGAAATGGTACCTGTTGTTCTCAGGGTGGATTTTTGTGCAGCTTTAGGCAGGTTGTGTGTTTTGACGGAGGCTTGAGACTGTTGCTTTAGTGGAAAGATGTAAAATGCATAATTAAGGGCATATGTTGATTTCACATTGTATGCTTAGAATATGAATATCTGGATCCTTGACCTTTTCCTTTCTCATTTTTGAGTCAAAAGGATTTGTAGAAACATTTTTCAGCAAGCATTTGGATTTTACTCCTTAGTTTTAGAAAGGGCATTATAGTTATGGACTATGGAGTGGTCCATATAGCATGCTTTAAGAAGAATTATGGAGGAAAGTCTTTTCGCTTTTGCACAAGAGTTAACTTCAATTGAAGTCTGTAACTTCTCCACCACTTATATGATCGAGCAGCGTTTTCACATTGTAGGCGCCATTAGTTTTCTATTTGAAGCACAGTGGTCAATTTGCCTGCTCATATCATGAATTTTTGGATGCCTTAAATTGTTATCGTGGGTGAGCTTTCTCCATGTCCAAACTTAAAGTTTTAAGATTTTCTGGATGGTAGGAAAGATTTTCCAGTCTTTTTCTAAATGTTACTGTGAGAAATAATTAGTATTATACTATTGGTCTCCAGTCATAGTGTGGGACGAGAAAACCTTTTTTATATGGCCAATATGGATGAAAATATTGGAGGTCCATGTTAACCACCCTCTGGGTGTTATGCTATATTATTATTATGGATGCCAGGATTTGTCAAGCTAGGTATGTAAGGAAATCTCTATTTTTAGATTGTCTAAAGTCGAGAGGTTGTTTGGCATGCATAACATTGGCCTTTGCGGTACTTATGTGTGTTTTTAGTCTCCTCTATTTAAGAGCAATAAGATGTTACATATATAGCTCTATTGCTGATTTACCATGGAAGTCCTCGCATTCGAGTTATGAACGAATTATGAACTGTTGTTTGTTTGATCATTTTTTGCAGGTTGTGGAACTTCTTATTCGGAAATTGGAAAGTGAGCCTAGTTTCCACAGAAGAGTGGACCTGTTTTTTCTTGTCGATTCTATTACTCAATGTTCGCATAACCAGAAGGGTGAGTTAATTAGCTATGAGCATACAAATGTCACTAATCCTTTTTTTCTTTTTGGTTCTTGTTCCCTTTTTTTGAAGTTTTGACTAACAGTTGGGAGATAAGAGGTGTTTTAGAGAGAGAGAGAGAGGGTGGGGGGGGGGTGTGTTTGGTTTGTGAGGCCTTTGTTTTGGCTGTTTTGGCATGAAATAAAGTAGGAACCTTTTTTTTTTCTATAACTAAAAAATTAGGAGCTTCTTAAAAACTTTATTTGGTCTGGCTGAATGATGGTAGAATGGTCCTAAATTCTCAAAGCACGAAATAGCATATCTCCAAGTGCTTTTGAATTTCTAATGAGTAAGAGGCATGATTGCATAGATAAAGCTAAACCAGATCGGACAAAAGTGGCTAGTTTTTGTGCCTGTTCCTCTCCCCACCAAGAATGTGGAGACCAAAGAGTTTGTGATTGTTCCTTTTATTTCAATCTAGTTTTCCTAGCCAAACAGAAAGAAAAGAAGACAAGATCAAAAAGCTATAGCACTAAATGATGCATTTGTCGGTAAAATCCGACAACAACAAGCTTATTAATTTGAGGATTAGCCTCCAGATTTTTTCATTTATTGACTCTGGATATTTGGAAGCAGCAAGACAAGTGAGTATTTATCCAGTGGTTTTGTACAAACTTTAGGTATTGCAGGAGCATCGTACATTCCTGCTGTTCAAGCAGCTTTATCACGTCTTCTTGGAGCTGCTGCTCCACCTGGAGCTGCTGCTCGTGAAAACCGCCGCCAATGTCTCAAGGTTTTTTTCTTTTTTGTTTATTTTTAGTGGAGTTCTTCTTTAAAATTTCATTTTCCCCCCAAAGTTAATCTTTTCTCCCTAATAGGTTTTGCGGTTATGGCTTGAGAGGAAAATTCTGCCCGAATCTATTCTTCGGCAGCATATGGATGACATTGGAGTTTCCAATGATGAAACAACTAGTGTATCCTCACACAAACGTCCTTCTCGTGCTGAACGAGCTGTGGACGATCCCATTAGGGAAATGGAAGGCATGATGGTTGATGAATATGGGAGGTTCGTGATGTCCTTCTTGTCTTTCTTCATGTTTGGGATTATTTTTTACCCTGTTTTGTGTGTTCGTACGAAGGTTATCTTCTCTTTGGATGACATGGTCCACATGAATTCTCAATATAAGCTAGCTAGGCTAAGCAAAAATGTGAGAAATCTCATGGTTTGTCATGCGAAATTCGCATGCTTAGGTTCTTGTGGATAAGTCTTGATGTTACCCATCTCCATTGGCTTGCTTATGTCATAGTTCGGCATTCCTGCTTTACTTGTCTTTTGTTATTGTATCTGCATTGTACTTTGAGACCTGGACATGCAGCATCGGTTCAATTATCTTTTGTTTAGTCTCGAGGAAGTTGGTAATAGACACAGACTCTGGAGATTTTACTTCTCCTTAGTGGGTTTCGTTCTTCCTGACTCTGGTCAGGAAGTTAGAAAAAGAGGGAACCATCACTTGTTCTGAACTTCTCCTTTCTCATAAGTATATAATGTTGGTTAAGGTGGAGCCTTGCCTCCTACCTCTTCAGCCTGGCCTAATGCCTATAGTTATAACTAATTTCTAGACAATGATGAGTTATTTGGTTTGCAGTCTTTTTATTCAGTTTTGTAGTTTCAGTTAGCAGAATCCCATATAACTTTGAAGTGAGAATTAAACATAATTTGGCCATAAGATCCTCTTATGATCCATAAATGATTTCAGCCTAGGAAAAGGAGAGGACATATGGTCTCTATTCTCCTGAAGCTGAAGTTGTTTACATAAGTTGAATGTGGTTAGCTTTGTAAATGGCTTGCCATCCCCTCTGGTGCCTCTTTATTGAATAATCTATCTAAGAAAAAGAAGTTAAATGTGGTTAGGTTTACAGTCTATTATTGGCACTAGCTTAACTACTTTATGCTGCTTGCGTAAGTGTGTTAACACGCTGTCGGTTGTGGACAGTTGACTGCAAGAGTCATAGTTTCTCACTCATCCTCTTTCCCCATGAAATCCTGCATTATTTAGATTCTGACCGTTGGATCCCTTGTCACCTTGCGTTGACAGTAGAGAGCGTTGTCCATAATTTGAGGATACTATCAGTGCTACGGTAAGCTTATTAAGGTTATGGTCAGAATTCCAACTGATAAATCAGATTACGGGGTGCCACTTGCATTGAAGGAACCCTTCACCATATGGATAGGCATGTGATCTGTTGAGCAGTTACTCAGGTGTGAATGGAGTGTTAAAGATCGCGTGGAAGTCATAAAACCTAGTTTCTTTTGATTGCTGAAAATCATCAGAACATTGCTTTCCGTTAGTAATTTGGGGGATATGGGTTTCTGTATGTTTGACAATACAATACTCTCTGCTGGAACTCTTGGAATATGTAGCATTTGTTACCGTTAATTTTTTGGTAATTATTTTTCTGTTTCTTTGATAGCTCATTGAACTCTATTGGAATGTACCGTTTCATTCACATGTATAGTGCCTGATCTTATAGCTTGATTGCGATGCCTGTAGAATGTTGAGACAGACATTTATTAACACCTGCTGTTTTCCTTCTGAAGTTCGTGAGCTACCGTGGCAGTGTTTTTATGGGTCTTTTGGTTTTCTAACCTTCACCTTCTATTATCAAAAATCATTTGACTTTTGCTTTTCTACCAGCAATGCTACATTTCAGTTGCCTGGTTTTCTACCGTCCCATGTATTTGAGGATGATGATGATGAGGAAGACCATGAAGATCTTCTTAGTATTCCTTGTAAAGAAACAATTGATGCATCACCAGTTGAGTCGACTCTTGGATCGGCAGAGCAAAGAACATTTGAAGTTACTCCAAATGACAGGAGACATTGCATCTTGGAGGACGTGGATGGTGAGCTTGAAATGGAGGATGTTTCAGGGCCCCCTAGGGAAGATAAACCCTGGATCCCACATGGTGCTGAAACGGAATCACAAGAGCCTGGATCTGACGTGCTGCAAGTATCTGGCCCTGACAATTCTGTTGAGTTCAGCTCTCTTTCAGAGGGCTCGCCACCATTGCCACTTGACTCTCCCCCTCCACCACCTCCTTTGCCATCTTCTCCTTTTCCGCTTCCTCCACCACCACCTCCACCACCGTTATCCCCCTCTCCGCCACCTCCGCCGCCACCATCTCAACCATCTCTCCCGCCACAGTTACCTCTTCCTCCAGCACCTCCCTTAGGGCCTCCTCCTATATTGGTAACCCAAACACCAATGCCCCCTCACCATTCACTTCCATCTCAGTCACTTGTGTCGCTTCCATCATCATTCCATTCTTCACCACATTTGGCATATCAACCACCTCTTCCTCGTGAATACTGCGCTCCCGCAACTGTAAGCGTTGTTTATCTTGGTCCTGTTATTTCTCAGTGTTCTATTAGAGTTTGCCTTTAGTCTCACACTTCTATATTGCAGGGAAACCAGTCAGTGCAAATGACTGCAAATAATCCTCATGGCCTTCCTCATGATGCTTCTGCAAAGGGTGACTTAGCAGCACAGCAATCATCTTACTTTGCTTCGGCTGGTGGCAGCTGTCAAGAATCTTCTGGATTCAATGTTTCAAGGCTGCCAGATTATGGGCATGGTGATTCGTATTTAAATCCTCAAGCTTCTCAAGCGAATCAACAGTTTCAACAAGGAAGTAGGCCTTATGCTCAAAGACCCTTGCATGCTGTGCCACCTCAAAGTGGGGCATCTCATTATTCATATGCAAACCCACCCCTTCAGCAACATCCTCAGCACCCATACCCTCACCAATTTGCTTTGCCGCCCTCTGATAGTGGGAGGCGATTTGGTGCTGATGAACCATGGAGAATGAACTCTGGTGAATTTAATGCCGATAATCAGAACGGTCCTTGGATAAATGGAGTAAGAGGTCCTTCAGGATCGGGTGGAGTTTATCCTCAAGAAGGTACTGTACGATTATTGTTAATATGTCTATTAGTTTTCTTGTAGTGCTAAACAATTTTGTGTGCAACTTACTGGTATACTATGGTTTTTGTTGCGTCACATCATGTTTGCGTGACAAGTAACTCTTTTTAATCACGGTTATGTTAGTAAGTGTTTGAATCCTTATTTCATGTGCACCAGGAGCTCTTGGACTTAATATGTCTATCAAGGGAACCCAAACATCGGGCAGCTCTTTTAGCATGAAATTTTCACCTGATATTTTTGAACTGGTGTTAAGCAATTGTTTAAATTTCTTCATGCTCTGTATTCTTTCCTTTCGCATACGATAATTTTAGACATTTGAAGATTCGTATAATATGAACTTCTTGTTTCTCATTTTATCTGGAAGATTTCTTTCTTTCCTCGTAAGATTTTCTCTATTATCTAGGCTGCATATATCTTGCTTGAATAGAAATTAGCCTGATGTATGTATAATATTTTTGTTTCCTTCTCCTTGGTCTTCCTTCGAACCTCTTTTCTATTGCTTCTACTGCTATCATAATCAAAGGGGGTTTTTGTTTAACTAGTTCTACCCCGAACTTTTGGTGTCTTTCAAGTTCACCAGTAATGCAAGAACAACTATTAGGTATTGAGAAATTCTGGAATGAAAGTGTAGAAATGTGAGTTTGGAGATCTCGCCATCCAGATGTCTAATAATGGAGCGAATCTCCATTCCTCTTGACTCTTCTCTGAACAAGTTTTGGGTCGTTTATTGTTAACAGTGTAGACAATCTGGAATGTCCTCCATACATGCATGTTGAGATGAAATGAGTGGACTCTAGATAGCAACAGAAGATTTTCTCTTAAGTTGTATGTTTGATTGGGGATGCCTAAGTTGACTGCCTTTGATGTTTTGGACAATTTAAGTGAACTGCTTGTCTGCTGGTGGACTACTTGGTTGGATGCTCATGTGTATGCTCAATTTTCACACTTCCAAATGTACGCATTCCCATGTGCTTCCTGCCAGTAAAGTTTGCTGAAATTTTTTTTCTTGGGTTCCTGGAAAATGCAAGTTAATTAAGATACATGTTTGTTTAATGAGAAGACATTCTGCAGGTTTTTATACTCATATGTGTTACTATGGCAGGTTACTTTCGGCCTCATTTTGAAAGACCACCAATGAATAATGTGGGTTTTCAGCATTCATCAACTAACAATCATTCAGCTGCTCCACCAGCCCCAGGTGGTGATATGATTTTGGACAGCTGGATTAAGATTTTCAGTGAATTTTTGTTACGTTCATTACACAGGCTCCAATGATTCCTAGAATGACTGTTTTATTTATTAATTTTGCAGGTCATGGTCCTAACATAATGCAAAGTAGACCAAATGTATCTGCCCTTAATATGTGGAGACCAGCTTAAGAACGTGAAAGTAGACTTTCAGATAACCTGGTGAGTTACTCTATAGAGAAATCTGCATCTGCCACAGTTTCTCCTGTGTAGTCCCATTAGGCAGTGGTCTTTCTATTCCATTGCCAAGATGAATTAGTTTCTTTCTCCTCCTCTTCCCTCCATCCCTCCCACCCTGCCTCTCTCTCTCTCTCTCTCTCTCTCTCTCTCTCTCTCTCTCTGATAGTGTTAAAGGAAATGGCTATGAAAGATCATTTGGGAGAAAAAATTGGACAAACATCTGAAGCTTAACATTGCTTTCAATGGAGACCATTTTATCTTTTGCTTATTTGGCTACTTTTGAAATTGAATGCTGAGGGCTCACCATGAAAGTCATCATATACTGTGGCAGTAGAATTAGACAACTGGGCTGCCCAGCATAGTCTTTAGTCATAACTTTCTCTCTTTAAAAAATATGCTTTTTTCTTTTTCTTTTTTGAATTTTGCTTTTTTCTTTTTCTTTTTTGAATTTTACTGCAGTCTATTATTGTTTTAGACTTTCAGATGATGTTGATAAAAAATAACCTAATTCAGTCTAGCTCAATGATGTTCACTTGCCATAACTGTTTATGTTTTTGCTTATAAGTACCATGTTGTTCGTGAAGTTCCTATCAGATGAGTTGGATTGATTTTCCCTCGAGTTGTTTGTACACATAAAAACAGATTCCCATGGAAACGTTTTGATCTTAGTTTTTGGTTTTGCAATCTCAGTGTTGCGGGTACTTAAACAATTTGGACTCCTTCAAATTGATGTACTGCTTCAACCACTCAAATGCAGTGTTGAAGGATCTTGAGACTTGCAGGATGGTGTATATTGTAGTCTTTCCTGCCAGATGTATCCTGGGAAAATCCGTGTATAGGCCCATGTTTTTTGGTTAGTACATCTTGTTCTCAATACTTGTAATTATGCAGGTATATTGTACAAGAAACAATTTTTGAAATGAAAAAGAATAGTTGGCAATTCATCTTTCCTTTTTATTTTTTCCACAAAAGCTTTCATGATCGAATTTGTTCAAATGCCTTTAGTCATCTCATGGATGTGATTTAGCCAGTGCATGGACATTTTTGGAGTATCCCTTCTCTTTTGGAATTTGGTCATATTATTGCTCATGCAAATGTATATCGTTGCTAGTCTCAAACCTTTTTGCCACATGGCTTCATGGAACTGGACCATTGTGTTTCCTTGGCCTTCTTCAGCCAACATTTTGTTGCCTGACCTTCACCTCTTGCCATTTTCCCGCGCCGCTGCGTGGTGATACCCTACTATCTGATCCTGGTAAACCACCCATCCTGCCTTTCCATGTTCTATAGACTCGTATGTAACTATGACAAGAGGCAAACCTCACTCTGGTTCAATTCGTGGATGGCTTGCATGATCCCATTCAAAAGAATGATAATCGTAGCCTGCTGGATGAAAAGATGATGGATAAAAGATCTCTGCTAGGTATGACTTTTTAGCACTGCTGATAACTTCGCCTCAGTTGTGCAGTTTCAGCAGTAAGAGCGCCTAGAAATATGGTCAATTCTTTTTTCTAAAAGATTCTGATAATTATGATATTAATATGCGTCTATAACTGCTCCCATCTTTGGATCTACATCCCAGCACACGGGTAATGAATGGTATTGGGATCTACTCGTCTTTGGCGTTTCTTTGCTAAGTTCCTCCAATGCAGTTTGATTGATTTTTTTTCTTCTCTCTTTAAGTTTTAATATCTGTTATTATATACTTGAATGCTCTATTTAACATAATTAAGTAAATCCTTTTCTTGATTGCTGTTTTTGTCTGTTTGGCATTGTGTATGGCAATTCTTCTTTTTTCCTTCACTTTTATTACCATGATGCCACGATCCGAGAGTGATGCTGCAACTGGGGTGTTTACTTGCAGTCCAGACAAAAATGTCCACTTAAACTGATTATGAACTTACACAGTTGGGAATGATATGGACAGTTTGAAAGTTGAATTCATAAAGCTTTAAGGAAACTTCTCAACATTTCAGGTGGGTGCATGTCTTGATTCTATATAACTAGGAAAAATTTAATATTTGTTATGTGCGTAGTTGTTTTTTTTCTCCCTTTTGGTTTATTTCTTTTAGGAATTTTGTCTCCATCCGAATTAGCTTTGCTTCCCTCGGAATGAAGTAGTACTTGCGCATGACAAGCAGACGAAGAATTTTAACCTTTTCAGTTTTTAAGCCCTAAGTTTGGTTGCCTACCAAATGCAAGCTTTTGGCCGAATCCGTGGGATATCTGTTCTTCAATTTGCTGTTAGCTGACCAAATGAATTTTAGTCGAATGGACGGTCTAAAGCAATGCTAGTGGTACTCAGAATACGAGTCAGTTTCTTTAGTAATTAGTCTTGTTAGCTCTTAGTGGTCTTATAAGATGGGGTAGCTGCTTCTGGGATTTGATTATTTTCCTTTTGTCCTTTTTTCTCCTCACCTTTTTTTTATTCCCTTCAAGCGTCTGTCTCCATTGTTATGAAGGGAAAGCTAGTAAAGTTCAGATCGCCAAATTAACTGCTTCTCTGGTTGAAGAACACAGTGAGCTGAAAAAAGTTAATTGGTAAGCCCTTCGATGCCAGGATTCTACCTTAATACGTATGTGTTGATGTTATTCAAACAATACCACCTCATCCAATCTTTTGCATCAAACCGAAAAGTCTAGTTTTTCCCTTCACAAATCACCTTTTCCAAACCAAATCTCGACTGTGTAATTTGACAGGATGAACGTCTTCCGATCACAGCGTTGGCCTTAATTCCATATTAAATGTCAGTTCTACCACTGTTAACTGATCGGTTAATTTCACGCAAGTTAACGACCAACTATTCTAATTGTCTCTCGGAAAAATTCTCATAGCAAGTACCAAGGAATTTCCTCAAATGCTTTAAGAGTCCAAGAACCGTTTGGTAAGTCGACGTCCCTAACAATTCACTACTTGAGATTTCACGAAATTTAAGTCCAGCCCGAAAAGAAATTTACCACACTTCATACCGTCCCTAGTGTGCAGAAACGAATTGTGCAAAGTAGTCCCATACTGCCTGGGGACTCGTGCATGCAACTTTCTTTAATTTCACAGATCACATAGATTTGATTGAATCACCAGCACGTGGGAAGATTCATGAACATCACTAAATGTTTTCTCAGCATACATCTTGCTGACTTTTGCTTCTTAACCTTTGTTCCCAGGAAGCGAAATTACAGTATTGAGAGTGAACACAGCGAGAAAGCAGGAGCACTCCAAGTTAAAAAGCACTGATCTCGGGTTTTTCATCAATCAACATGGCATAATCTACCTCTAACACCCCCCTTGACTTTGAACATAACATCGTACAACAGTAGATGTTCAATAAGATTATGGTGTCCAATTCAACTTCAACATAGAAGCAAAAGTAGACCTAAATAAATCCAGAGTTAATGCTCCTGATGAACTAACTACATTTTGGTGCAATATACATATGTCAACTATCTTCTGAACACAAAGCAGGATTGACATGTATCGTATAACTTCTTATCCTTATCTCTCTCCTTCTATGTACCATTATGTGCGTAAAGCTGTGGCAAAAATTGGATCTGAACCAGGAAAGTGAGTTATTTACCTCTATTAGCCATTAATCGAGTGCGGTTTTGTTTCTTCGGCCAGGTTTTGGCAAGCCATCAAATATGGGTCTTGCTCTGGCCACAGTAGAAAGTGCCTGAAAGTCTGGCTTCAAACTCCACTTAGATGTGGGCCAGATGGACGACAAGCTACTATTGCTTTCCTGATCCTGCAAATTTGATGTGCTTGATGACTTCCTCACAACAGTAAACCCATCGACCATGACCGAATCCCCTAACCCTAGAGGTATAGGATTCAAACTGCCTGCTTCTGCATCACTGGCCACAGAAGTTCGGCTTGCAGCTTTGGATCTCAGAGCTAAGCCCTTACTTGATGTTGCTGAAAACCCACCACCACTATTATCCTCCAACAACATTTCTGGCATGTTCGATTTGGACAAAAAATCCGCTTCCGACTTCTGACGCCTTCTGATCAATTTATCATTCCATCTCTCAGACTCACCTTCTCTGTCCTCTGCAAATGCTGCATCCTTGGCAAGTTCACCATTTTCATCAAGAAGAGTGTTAACTAGACTCCTGGTCTTCCTATGACAGCTTAAGGGTGGGTTAGAAGTTGGCAAGGATTTGGTAAATGGACCATCCTCTAAATAATGAGAACCTCCTTTTCTGTAAACTGCCATCTCACAACCTTCAGATCTGGCTTTCTCATCTGATTTGAGTCCATAATATCCTTGTAATGAACTCATAGCAGGGGAAACTCTCTGCTGAGGAGTCTGCATCCTTAGGGTGTGGAAGGACTCAAAAAGATTGTGATGGCCCTGCCGAGGTGGGGTCTGCTCGAAGCTGCTCCTTCTGCACAAATTACAAAGTAGTTAGACAGTGATTCCTATGTATCAAGATTCACAATCCCAAGAAAAATTATACATAAAAAAGGGAAATCAACTTGCATTCTTCTTCGGATTTGCAACGTACATAAGCAAATGTCATAAGTCAGGATGGAACAAACATTAGCTGGTGACTTTGGTTGCAACTAACTGTGTTACCAGTATTTCGTTCCCTCCAAAGTAGGGGTTTACATCCTTAGTGATCATCTAATATCCAAAGAGCTTCCGGCATCAAACACTAGACTTCATATTCTAATTCTTAAAAATAGAATTTGATTGATTAATTAGATTATCCATCAAAGATTTAAAAAATTTAACATAACTCTTTCGCAGCAGCATCACATGGCATTCAACATTAATGGTTTTTGGAAGATTAGGCAATAAGTGCCTCCAGTGAAGACAGTTTCAAAGTACCATGCAACCATCAACCCAGAGTGGAGTACGGTGGCTAGGTCAGATTCTGGGTTCTTCTACAGCTTTGATGATTACGATATAAACTATTTTAAGTTATGAGATCACTGAGCGATGGTCCACAATAGCCCAATGGATGGAAACCTCACTGAAACAATTGAATGGCCTATGTGGATATACTGTAAGTGCTTTCATCATCTGTAATTTAAAATTCGTCAGATAGATCAGACCTAAAGACATTATCAAGTCATGAACTCAATGGTTTCTTGAATAAAAATTAATATAATCGCAAAAGACTGAGCGTCAACAGCTGATTAGCCCACAGAAGCATCGCTTAGAACATCAGCCCTGCTAGTCATCAAGTCACCATTGAGCAGCACAGACCAAAACAACCGTTGGAGACAAAGTAATTGCCATTTTGATATTACCGATGCCCTTGACAACTGTAAATGGACACTTTGATTTCTGATCATAGAAACAAATCCAATCCCTTTGGTTTAGCTTCAGTAGAGAAGCATCCAAGTAACATCCTTACAACACTGACATGACCTTACAACAGCGATGACAACCTGACACTGCCAAATCACATCCTTAATCGACTAAGTAAAATAACCTCTGCATCACATCTGAAACTTTGACAACCATCTAAAGCATCACTATCCTGCCTTAAGATTTTTGTGCCACAAATTAATTAAGCATTGGACTTGTTGGAACTAAAGGCCCCTCAGTTTATATGTATATAGTTCTTTAGTTTTATAGAAAAATGAAACGTGTATACGAATTAAATATCAATCTAGTATTTAAAAATCTCAACATTTTTATGTGCTACCTAAATATGCTCAGAGGCCTTACTAATTATACAAACTGCAAAATGGGTAGAAAAAGAGAAAGATAAGACAGTGAAAAACTTGCATGCAAAGCAATTTATAGCAGGAAATTTCACCAATCTGAAGTAAACAGAGTGGTGAACCTCCTTGTCTCTTATTCCACAAAAAAATGACCAACCTTGTCTCGAGGTAATTACTGGAGTACAATTTTCCCCATTTTTTCCTTTGGTGTTGGTTATTGAGAGGATCCTTCCTCAAACCTCCAAGCATATATAACAAAAAAAGCAGCCTGGTGTGGTCAACTAATTTTTGTTATTCCAGCAAAAGCATCTCCCATGAACCATCTCGCATATTTACCATGGAAATAAGTATAGCCAGAAAGATGCGAACTATAGTATTGTACAAGCAATCAAGCAGCATGAATGATGTTGTTTGACTTGATTAAAAAAATCAAAACAGTTGCTACTGATAGAAAAGAGTGATGACTATTTCCACAGTACACATATGCAAGGAATAAACTCCATTCGAAAAGATGATATGGCCAACAGACCATTTAAGTTTGAAAAATGTTTTCCTTTAATGTAAAAGCAAAATTCCAAGTTTTTCATTTTTTACTGGAAATTAACTTTTCTTCCTTGTAAATACAAAAATTACCTTGAATCTTTACCTGCGCCTGAAAAGTATATTTGGTAGGTACTTAATTTGCAATTAAATAGGTCAAGCTCAGAGAATTGTGAAACAGCAGATGGATGATATGGCCAACCTATCATTTTAGTTCGGAAGATGTTTCCCTGTAATATAAAAGGCAAAATCTCAATTCTTTCCATTTTTACTCCAAAGTTTTAACTTTTTTCTCTCGTAAAACCAAAGGTTAGCTCTTATCTTTACTGCCTGAAAAAATAATTTGGTAGGGCCTTAATCTTAGTAATGAAATAGGCTAAGCTTGGAGAATTAGGATGTGCTGAACACTCAAACTCGACATATTCCATGGCATATACATGCAACTAGGTTTTTGGACATATACAGTAAAAAAGGTTGGAATTTATTTGGGACCAAATGGGTCATGCCAATCAAAATCTAGCTTGCCCCAATTCCACAAAATAAATATGATAATTTGGATTTCTTAGCAGATTTTTCTCCTTTCTCATTCTAAAACTGGCTTTCTTCTTCCATGAAACACCTGATACCGACATTACTATTGGATCCTGTCTATCTTGTAATCATGAGATGGTTTAGGTACACGCCATTAACGTAGAGTTCCACATAATGATAGTAGTAAAAAACCCATTCAACAAGTTTTTGTTTGAAAAGACCTATCTGCCACTATGGCTGGTCAGTCATATGAACAAGATCTGTATGGACATTGCTTAATTGCACCTTGCCTTTCATTTGCAAAATTGTCTCATAAGTTCCCTTGTAATAGCAACTATAACCACAACTTAAACTAATGTTGAGCCTGCCGGAATTATCTCTGGTTGCTGGCAAAAAGTACTTTATCTTCTAGCTGCAGTGAGTTGTACACAGAACAGAAAAGGGACTGGACCTCCGCATAAGCCATACTGTGATGTATATCAAGCTACTATAATAACTGCAATATAAGGAAAATAAAGGAATATGTACCCTGGAGTATCTGAACCATTTGACAAACATGTAGTAGAGGGAGGATGCCTTCCTGGCAGAGGAATTTGGAGTGACTTGAGAGCAAACATCTGAATATCTGTGGTTAGGCCATTCAATCGTTTAATGTCAGCCACCTGAAGGTATCAATGGAGAAGCGCTCCCTTCATAAGTGACCATCATCTGGGTAACAGAAGGAAAATCGAAAGGGAGACAATAATGCACATAAACTAAGGACAGAAAAGTCTGGACAATATATGTGCAGGCTTGCAAGCGTGCCTGCTCTTTGTTGAGGTCTTAAATGATACGTGAGAAATCAGCAATTGAAATGACAGGAGGGCCATCGAAACATTAACCTATTCAAGCTAGTCCCAGCGATAATTTCATCACCAATATTCATGTTCTCACCTCTTGAATATCCTCGCTACTTTTTATTCTCTCACTTGGCAATAAGATCAATATTTCTGAATATTTCCACCCGTTCATCACCCTCATACGCTACTTCAAGGAAATGTAATAGAAGAATCGCTAAAAAAACCGCACATCAGGTGTTCTCAGCGCATTGCATAATCCAATGGAATTGGGATCAGAATCAGAATCAACTCTAAGCTCAAGTATCTTGATCCAACAATCCCCCACATAAGTGCCACCTAACGACGAACCGTCCCTTCCGACACTCATTTATATCATTCCAATTACGAAAGCGCAGGCACGTTAGCATCCGTACCTCGACACCGTATCTGATGGCGACCCCGGCAAGAGTGTCGAATTTGGAAACCGGATGTTCGATGTAATTAGCACCGGACGAGTACGACGACGAGGCCAGCCGCGAGGGCGATCCCGGCGAGACCGGATACAGCTTCACAGCCGGCGAATCGCCGTCTCCACCGTACAAATCGTCCCTATACCCGCGGCCACCGAAGAAGCTGCCGCCGCCGCCGCCACCGTCTCCTCCATAGCCATTGCCATTGCCGGCGATCCGATCCGTGGCGTTACCGCCGTTGTAGTCGGAGAACAGGAACTCGTCGCGATCCGCGCGATTTCCGTTCCGCCGCTCCTTCGCCATCCCCCGATACCATCCAAAAAGAACACAATGGCGAATCAGGGAAACGAATCGAACAAGATATCGAACGATGCGACGACCTCCAGAGCTTCACGAACGTTGCGGAGAGAGAGCCGGGGGGGCAATGTCGGGACCGGGGACGGGGAAATTCGAGGGTTCGATCTCGATGGAAGAAGGGGGGGAAAATGGAAACCCTAGATCGGGAGGGACGAAGGTAGAAACATGCGAAGGAAGGAGAGAGAGAGAGAGAGAGAGAAGGGAGGGAGGGGGGGGGGGGGGGGTGGAAGATGGTATCTTCTGGTTTTGCACTTTGGTCCCAAGGATTGCGGGATGAACTGAAAATGTTGAGATTGAGAGGTCTGTCTGCTCTCCCTCCTCTCCCGCTCTCTCTCTCTCTCTCTCTCTCTAGGGGGAGAGCTGTGCCTTCTCCTGCAATTTAGGGGGAGAAAAACGAAAAACATTTGAATGTTTTTTAAAAAAAAAAAAATTAGGGAGTTATGTAATATATTATGAGAAAAAGATTTTCCATGTTTTGCTTGTAAAGTAGTTAAAAGGATTATGATACAAATGGTCATTGAATTTTGACTTGATATGTAATATCATTCTTGAAATTTTCATTTGTTTAATATAACCCATGAAATTTACCCCAATATTTTTCATACATGTAAAGATAAAATTGAATATTTATCAATAGTTTAAGAATCATATTAACAAATTAACATTACATATTAGGTTAAAATTCATAAATCACATTGCACAGAAAACATTTGTGTCATTTATCCAATTGTCAAAATAATAAAAATACTTTATTAAAGTAATCAAAGAAAAGTGACACTTTTTATCATGCAAATATTTTTAGAGTGAGTATTTTCCCTTGTCAATTAAATTTACCAAGTTTACACTTACTAGAAGTTTCAACGGTTTGGTTGCTCAATTAATGCTTAAAAACAATTTAAAAAATTTAGGTCAACAGTCATGCTAAGGCATAATGCATGTGAATGTTCCTTTCGGGTCGGATCTATGAAGTGCCAACCATGATCCGAATGCATTGGCCCTTTGACTTTGAGAACGTGAAAGTATATTATGAAGGACTGAGTACAAAAGTAGAGTGATAAAAGAATGGCCTTTGCGGGATAACTCATGAGGAAATTCTTCTTCTTTATTTTTTATTTTTAAAAAATTGAGTCAGATAATATTGCAAAATCAGCACACCATCTTATAAACTGTTGAGTTTGATTTATTTATAAGATCTTCAATTCTACAGTTAAAAAATCTGATCCGACATGAATTCATCATGAAATTTTTTGAATCGGACGCGACACAGCCTACCTAGAAATCGATGCACATTGGACACATTTTAATCGGAAACTTATTGTGATTATAATCGCGCAAAATGACGCAAATGATGCGCACAAACGTGCACCGTCGACCCTCTCTCTCCCTTCCTCAGAAATAGAAATGAGAAGTCAATGCTGCGGCACCTATCGCCACCAATCAGACTTAAAACACCATGAGCAGCATCATCTACGGGTGATCATAGGCTCGGAGGCTCATTTGCGTAGGCGGGATCAGGCTCCGAGGACTCAATGGACAGGTTAAGGCAACCAAATTCGGCTCCTACCCACCTATGTAAATATGTTCGTATCCAATAAATATTAAATAAAAGAAAATTTAGTGTTCTTAAAAATAATAGATTGATCTGCAAAAATGTTTTTATATGATAGATTTTATAATATTACTATTGGCTATTTTAAAAATTTAAATTAATTAATAAATACGTGATTTAATATTGTAATATAATATAAATTCCGGATTTTTGCCTCGGTCCACCGCAGGAAAAGACCAACACCAACACCACCGCATCGTTGCCAGCCATGACATTATCGCCACCGCATCCACTCTAACTCAGCCGACAACACCATTAACTCCAAATGCGGAGCAATGCAACTTACATGAAAGCCACCACCAGCACCAGCGCCACCGTACAAACTCCTTTGTTTTTCATGTGAGAGAGAGATAGAGAGGGAGGGAGGGAGGAAGATAGAGTAAAGCCACCTGAGGCGTGCCGGTGCAGGTAACTAGGGAGAGCTTTGAGGCGATTGCTTCGGGGGAGGAGGTGATGGCGTGGTCAGAGGAGGAAGCGAGAAGGGGAAGGGAAGTATTGCATTCGATCGTATTAAGTAAACCATAATATCTATAAAAAAAGCATTTGCTTTGTAGATGAAATAGATAAAAATGTTATATTGCAAAATTGAAGTTCACGAATTCAGCTCATCCAATTGACTAATATCTTTGTTCGAGTTTAATGTCCTGCTCATGAATACATAAGCAAATTTAATTGGAAATTACACTTGCAAAAGAATTGCTGTGCATTGGGAGAAGGTGATGTTCACCAAACTTGTCAAAATTACGATGAGAACTAAATGCTGGGTAAATGTAATCAAAAGGTATAAAGGGCATAAGAGCATATCAGCGAGATATGGTCTTACAAAACTGCTTATAATGCAATACAATACAGGCCTGAAGAATAAAAATTGGCTAGTACGACCAGAAATCAGACATAAGTGAAGGGTATCTGTTCATCCAAAAGAAAGTTTGTTCAATCTCTTCTCTTGAATGGTCATCCAACCACGAAGCAAATTGGCCCCGTGGAAGCGATCAGATTGGCAATCCAACATACAAATAAAGAGAACTTAATCTATAAACTTACGGGAAGATGGTGTATTGGCTGCTCAGAAAGAAAATCATCACAAACTTTAAAGCACCTAGAAGATGCACCTTCATCCCAGATACCGGAGGAGTACACCATCGTTACCCAACACAAATCCCTTCTTGTCATTTATGAACCTGAAAAAGAGAAATATCATATGCCAAACTTGCAGGGCAATCTTTCCGAAAAGCAAAAATCATGTCATAAGGAATTAAAATATGTAAGGAGGCAGTTAAGAGAGTAACTTCATCTCTGATGAGATTTTACAGCATGCACAGGGAATGATGGACTACCGATGGAAAGCACAGGAAGAGCCAACATACTGGAAATGTGTAAAAATTAAGAGGAATAGATTTTGAGAGATCAAATCAGAATCTGACTTTTTTTTTTGGGGGGGGGGGGGGGGGGGGAGAAACTTCAAATATGATAAATAACAAACTCACTTTACTGAGTAAAGATTGGCAGCGATGTTGTCAGCAGCTTTTTCACGGATCCATGTCTTGCCACCATTGTTTGTTCTCAATAGAATCCCACTACCCCCTGCTGCCCAAGCCTCTTCCTGCAGCAACAGTAATGTGATCAGCACATGATGAAGGATGAATGAGGAAGATCATACACTTTGGTGGAAATTTGTAAGACCAAACCATTCTAATAAACGACATAGAAAAGGCACATATTGATGCTTGTTTTCTCCTTTTAATTATTCAACTCTGAAGAGCTTCTCAACAGTTCGTTTCTATCCATTGAAAATTTGAACTTGCTCATTGATCATTGTCGATTGGTCAAATGATTGGAAGTTCTGATAACAAAACCTCGAATAGCAATTTCGTGCAAGCAAGCTTCCCACATTTGAATAATATCACAGTGAAATCAGAGTGGCACTATGAATCACCAAACTTGTATGTTCAAGGAGTTATTTCATGTCAACACTGTGATTAACAATATATTTGTTAGCAACAAAGCTGGAGAAGGAAAAGCTAAAAGGTGACTCTTAATGGAACTAGAAAGATTTCATCCCTAAGCTTTTTATAAGATAGTGGAATGAGATTAGCATCCGATTCAAATATTTCCATTCCAGTACAGATTTTCTTTCATTTAAATTTCAAATAACTGCAAGACTTGTGTGTTTATTTGAGTGCCAGAAAGACACTGAATAACTGGAACAGGCATTGGTTCAGGCAACATTAAAGGCTGATGTGTGGTCATAAATCAAAAATATGTTGATATTGCTTAATAGAACGCGCAATTTAATGTTAAAATCTTGTATATTTACTATGACAATTTGGTTGCATTGCATATTAATACATATACTATAGGTGGCTATATGAATTGGAGAATGTGAAGAATGATGGATGAACATCATCTTAGACAACTCATGTGTAAAGTCCTATGATGCATGTCCAATGTAGCATATCTTGCAATTTAATAGGCTTGATCTTTGTGTATGAGAAGTAACTTCATTAACACATGTAGAGAAAGAAATCATCTGCATGTTTTTAAATCGTACCATCCTAGGAATGGCATGACCCGTCACAGTAAAGGACAGATGTAACCATGCAGCAAGATGACCCTAATAAAATGCATAACATTACCAGGGAACGGTAGCCAACATCAAGAATTCCAAAACCACGACTTTGTACAGAGACCTCTTCAAAGTCCTCCGCGATCTGAGAGAAAACATGAGATCAAGTTGAAGAAACCAAGCATTGTTTTTCCTCTCAACTAAATTGATACTCCAACATTACACTATGCCAAAGACTCAATAGTTTGCTAGATGTACAAGAGTCCAAGAAATCAAAATAATTTCATTTGGAGCCCATAACATTACTCCATTAACTTACTCCAGTGCCTTTGCTGAGATAAAGTCCACCGCCACGAGCAAGAAGCCAAAGACCACCATCTGCCCTCCATCCCATGTTTTGAATTCTTCTTGCGACTGCCCTATTATGGGGTTGCCAAAATGGCTGAAAATAATGGAATCAAGTCAGCAATGATCTCAAGGTTCAATAGGAATCAATGAAGCACACGACACAGAGCTGCCCCATGAATGACAAATGAAAAGAAATGTGATTTGAACTTTCTAAAGGGTAATGACTAACTAGCAAGTGCAAGGTAACACTAAATGAAACTTCAGGAAGTGATTTTACATGGATAACACAGTATTTGCGGAGATTTTAGTTTGTCCAACCTGGATTAATCATTTCTTCATACATTTCTCAATATCATTTCTAGATACCAGTAGCAAATCTGTGAAGCATCAGTATAAACCTTGCTGGATGTTTACACCAACCAAAAACTTCTCAAGCTCAACACCCCCGCAGTATCATTGCGTATATCCTGCGTATATACTGCCTAAGGACCAACAGGCATTTGGTCCTGTTTGTAAGGTGGGGTGTGTTTCAGGGTGTTTGCTGGGTTCAAATCCCAGCTTAAGCAAAACATACATGAATACTGCCTAGGGTAGCAAGATATCATTTTTCTCCAGTTAAAACCCATTCAGATGGCATATCATGAATCTGTGCTGAGAAGTTAAGCACTTATATTTTACCCATATATATGACCAGATTTGAAGGCATCTTATCAGTTTTCAAATGGCCAATGGGAACTTGCTCTACCTCTCTATTCTCTATACACTAAGCATATCTCATGCTAAATGTCTCTAACAATTCAGAGTTAGATCAATGACTTCCAGCAGAATGCTTCCTCAACCAACAATGAAATCCCCATCAGCCTGTTATTATCCCAATCAATCTTTTGATCAAACTTTCACTAGGCAGCAAAAGAGATCGATAATTAGGGATGGGTCATATAGGTAACAACTTCAGTGCTTAACAGAGGTACAAGGGGTTCCAAGATGAGAGATACATGTATGACAAGTGCGAATCATGAAAGCGTCATGAATTTAATAAGAGGCAGAAATGTTGTCTATCTGCTCCCGAGGGTTTTTGTAGAGTAGAGGGATTGGACGCTAATATACATCTTTACATCTGATGAGGACCTCACACATGCATCCTGAGCAATCAATTTTCTGTCAGTGAAGACCTTTCTACTCACTTATCCTGATGAGAGATATTGATTGCAATAAAAAACTTACCAAGTATAGCAAACATTCTCAGATGAACTTTCCTTAATTTTAGGTTATAAAGAAAGGATCATACAAGTGTTTGGCCAATGATTGCCCCTAGGGATCCCGGTTAAGCATTGCTAAATATAGTCTCATTGACATCATCCATCATAAATATGGCATTGCAACTTCCATATGTTTTTTGCATGTTCACACACAAAAACAAAAACAGAAAAGTACCTGCCCAGGCTCCCATGTCAGGTAGAAATTACCGCGGCTGGAGACAGCGACATAGCTTCCCTCAGGTGACCGGTTAACTGTGTTAAAAGTTCCAGTATAGTAACTCGCACCACTGATCCCACTGGAAACTGTTCTGCATGTGCAACAAAATTATGTAACCCTCTTCACCAATGAGGTTAACTTGATAGACTGGAATCTTTTTTAACACATTCAAAGAACAAAGTAAGTACAAGCTTTGCTTCAGAACAGCTACAAACCAAAGTACTCATTATGACTGCAAATGAACATTATCTATAGGAGGCAGAAATTTCAAGCTAGTGGAATTCGCTTGAAGTGAAAAGCCTTGAATTTCTCCAATAACAACCATACACGTGGCTCTACTTTGAGCAATAATATCTTTTCCTACCCAATAAACACTGACTTACACTGAGAAACTGATGCACATACAAAATATTTTATGGAAATATCTCGCAAAGAAGAATGTGATTGTGTAGGAACTGATACACATACAACATATTATATAGAAACATCTAGCTTATCCAACAAAAAATAAAAATAAAAAAATTAGTTGCAATCACAGCATAAGAACGGTATTATAATTAATCAATTAATTAACTAAAATAGTTTATGACATAGATAGAATGAGAGAAAATCTAATTTCTCAAAGAGGTATTACTATACTGTAAGCAATGGCAATTTTTTCTAGCAATTGCACTGACCATGAAGTCATCTATTCTTCATGCAGGGTAGAATTCTCAAAGAGTTTAAAACGTTAAAACAAGCATATCTAAGTCAAGAGTTGAGCATTTCTCTTAAAGCAGCATGATAATCCTAAAATTCACTTATACTGGGGAGGCGAATATTACCTCCATATGGACAAGCTTTGACATTTCATTAATTTTAATAAAGAAGGCTTTGCAAAGCAACCACTAAGATATCTTCGGAGTGCAAGCTGACCTATTCAGGGTGGCTGAAACAGTCTCTTGAACTGCGGCCCTCCAGTTATAGCCTTTGTTCGATGTGATATATATTGCCCCTTGGTCCGTCACCATCTCAGCACTCTTTTCTCCAGTTGCCTTGATGTATACCTAGAGTTTAGACATCATGATTGACAACAATGTCACTACCTTGCCCACGGAGGTGGATCATAAAGCAGACTCTCCAAAAGAGCAATTTAAACAATAGGAGCTTGTACAATGTCTCCAGGAAGTTGAGAGCTCAACGGTATTCTCTCCCAGGTTTCTCCGGCATCCGAGGTGTACAAAAGAATAGCAGGCTTTCCAACAATCCATCCTTCTTTTCCTTTGAAGCTAATGGAATTAAACCTATAGTTGAAATCCTCATCTTCCGCTGAGGCTATCGAGCGTGGAACCCAAGTGCTTCCGCCATCTTTTGTTTCCAAAATGGTCTGCCTGGTCCCCAGAAGAAAACCTAAGCATCACATCAGGCAACAAAGGCAATCAGTGCATAAAATTGAGCAGCTAGTATGATTCTGCTCCTTCATACGTCACCCGAGTTGCCTAATCATTCACTAAAAGGTATACAGAAATCAAACAGGGAAAGTATTTAGAAGCAGATTTTAGCTCCTGCTGTTCTCAACAAGCTTCCCATTTACATTTCCAGTCACGACCAAACCACCTTATATTTTGCACGATGGGCTAATGGACTCCCTCCATTGCATAAAATTCTTGTCAGCAGGAAACTTATCACTGAAGTTTCACAATTGCAATGATGCCGTCAAATCCAACCGGTAAACTAGATTGACACGCCTTCCAAACCAAAACGCTCTCGCCATCGGAAGCGCATTTCCACCACAGAAATTTTCAGAGCACCACGGAGGCTGAAAACGCAGCAATTCTATTCGGAAACAGACGCAAGAACCGAGGAGAATTTCGCCGTACCGTGGCTCGAGTCGTCGGGGACGAAAGCGATGTCGAGGAGGACGACGCCGGGGTCGATCGGCAGGTACACTCTCTCCCACTCGGAGAGGCCGTCGTCGTCCGCCCTCGCCGCCGGGCGAGCGACGAGAGGAGCGGCCAGCGACAGGGAAGTGAGCGTCGCGAACTGCCTGCGACCGACGGCAGCCGAAGCCGACTGCTCCGACGAAGAAGACGAAGACGGAGAAGAAGAAGAAGAAGAAGCGGAGGACGAAGAGGAGGAGGAGGAGGAGGCTCTGGTGAGGAGGCGAGGGGAGGAGGAGGAGGAGGACGGCGGCTGGAGGAGGCGAGGGGTGGCGCCGCCGCCGGTGAAGAAGGAGGCCAGGGATGGCTTCAGTGCGATGATCGCCATCTCTCTCTCTCTCTATCTCTCTCCGCCTTTCTCTCTCTTCGAGCGTGGTCGCTCGCTTATCCGGACGGGGGTGAGTACGCTCTCTCTCCTCTCTCTCTCTCTCTCTCTATCAACGGCTACGCGGGCGATTTCCGCCTCCTCAAATCCAATTGGATGGGGGGACCCACCGCCCTCCCAGTTTCTGGATCATTTTATTTCTCCAGTTTATTTCTTTTTCCTTTTTAAATCGATTTCTCAAAGCAAAAGATGAATGTCCATAATCTACTGCATATGCTTCAAAAATGAAAATACATAATTTCGTGGCCTTCCTGAACTAGCTTTAACTCTTTGTAGTTTTCTATGTTCCACCTTTTTGAAGCATACGAGATTTGGACTTAAATTAAATGTGGATCGAATTTTATGAAAAACCATTAATACAAAGTCTTTTCAACTTCTAAAATCTTAATGAACAAGTAAAAGTAAATCTATAAAATATTTGAAATTGACCCATAGTTTGGTTTTTATAATGTATTTGAATTTGCATAATTCTTTTTCGGCATGAAGTAGTTAACAAGAAATATAAAATAAATGTGTTATAACACGAGCAATCGAGATCTACGAAAGTTTTATCGTATCACAATTGATTTGTGACAGTATTTCTCTTATGAAAAACTATAACATGCGTTGAATTCATCTGAGCCTCAGATATCATAATTATTGATTTTTACAAGCTCATAAAAATTACGATCTAACGATTATGATGCATCGAACCCGACGGTGGCATGGCTACTCAACAAGGAAAAGGCCAAAAAATTGACATAAGGACGTCCGATAATATTTTGCAAAGAATAAGGCATATTCGTTTCCAAGTCCCCTTTGTCTACCTTATCTCGAGATGATCCCATGGCATATCGGTCGCCAAACAACTTGTGGAGCATTGTTCAGACAACGAGTCTCCTATAATAACAATTCAAAGGAGTACAATGAGCATCGAGAACAATGGTAATGAGATTGTACTGAAATCGGCTCGGCGAGTATCGTCTTGCAAAACAAAAACCCATTAGTTCTATCCTTCGGGTGCCTACTTTTGTAAACATCCTTAGGTACGGTTACCTCAAACTCGATGGCGTGTTTTAGAAGCTGAATCATCCGCCACGATTAAGGGTGACAGAATGAAACTTAGCCTGAAGCTCGCTTTGATGATGAGTTTATACTAATCCCCCCGCTTCACGTGTATATAGAAGAATCTCACTCACCAAGGGAAAAAGAAAGTGGGGATTGGAGAAGAACACAGAGGAAAACATCAGTAAATAAAATGACCAACGTCCTGCTTTCCGATGTATTAAGGAAAAAATTTCTCCCTCGATAGAGAAGGGGGAAAATATGACTCTGATGAATACAACATTACGGTATCAACACTGGTCAGTCCTCGCTCGTCTATAGTGTTTATTTATCCAATGATTTGCATTAGTGAAAGGGAAAACCCCAAGCATGAAACGAACAAACATCTCCAGAGACAGATTAAATAGAGAAAAATGGAGCATCGACCTTGTCTAAGATTCTGCAATACTATATGAAGCCAAAATGCTGAGAGTGAAACGGATCAATCGACAAGGCCTCTCTGCTTGAAGACCTCAAACATGGCTGCACCAATTTTCGCGGGAGACTCCACCACTGTAACACCAGCTTCCCTTAGAGTCTTGATTTTGTCTTGAGCAGTGCCCTTCCCTCCGGACACAATAGCTGTAAAGCAAGAAGATAGTCAACAGTTTAGAGGATCTGATAAGGAGAAGGTAAGTATCAAAAAGTTCCATGAATGCCGGGACTCAGTGAACACGGGATATTTGACACACTCGCCCCTAGACATTTTAGCTGTCACTGTTTCACCTATATAGAAGCCCCTCTTCAAGGCAGAGTAAGAATTACAGAGAGCAGAGTCTGAGGAAGAAAACAGTTTGCTCCACTAGCAAGATTGATACAGAATCAAGCATAAAATTATAAATGAGGACTAGGAAGGTCTGGTCTAAAGGATGAATGCTTGGAGGAAAAATGGATAATCAAGATAAAGTGAGCACTGGACGACATTATGTTGGCTAGTCTGCATAAAAGCTAGCTAAGTTCCTAAAGGACGTATCATCCCCCGTCATGCTCTCCTCTGTATAATTCCTGAATACTTAGAAAGTGCCAATTCTACTAAACTTTTTTTGTTCAACAAAGATAAAATGAACACCGTTAATATAAGCATGAAATGCATTTAGAGGTCAACAAAGAAAGAAAAAGTACCTCCAGCGTGACCCATACGACGCCCAGGGGGAGCAGTCAGTCCGGCAATAAATCCTACAACAGGCTTCTCTGTCTTGCTTTCCTGTTTGATACATCACATTAAGTAAAGATGTCAATACAGAGACTAGAAATAATTAGATAGCAGTATACTGCATATAGAAGTAACCTGCAGACTGTGGAAATAGTGACCACTATCCTTCAGATGTCCCAAATCTTAGTTGTATTTCAGAAAAACCCGTATAATATTGCATTCCAGGAAACACAAACCAATGTGCCAAATTACCACTTTCACACCACGATTTAGAAATAATGCAACCAGACATGGAAAAAATTGAACTCTATGAAGAACATTCTAATGGGGTATCCATGGTAAAAAAGTACCCAAGTCCATAAGTTCAAGAAAGCAACACAGGCAGTAAAGAAAAATTTTCTGAGCTAATGATTTTCCTCCAGCAGCATTTGACTGTTCTCTATCACGACATACAGAGAGAGGAAATTGCAATAATGTCCCGGAAAGTAAACTAAGAAATGAGAAAGGTGGAAACCTACTACCGAATTTGATCTATTTCATAATTATGACATGAAGAGTATTTATCTTTCTTGCTGCTAGCAGCCAATTGGTCATGTGGACATAGGTAAGCAAGTTGGAGCTTTGAATGAATGCTCTAGGAGCTACAGGGGAAATCAGCTCAGCAATATCATCAAAATCAAAGAAGTGGAAATTCATGCCTTACGCAAAAGAAAAAAAGCAAGAAATTGATTAAGCAATGAAGAAAAGGCCAGATTACAGAACCCACATGTATACATAGGGATATACTATGTACATCAGTAAAAGCTATTTGATGAAGCAATCCATAATACAGACAACATAACATTTTTAGATTGCAAAATTTTGTAAGCAAACTGCAAATACTACGTTGAATTAACCTATAATTTCTGACCTTAATTAATGCAGCAGCATCCTCTTCTGCAGTGCCACCAATTTCTCCAATCAGAATAATCCCTGAAGCATGCATAAGTTGGTGAGTAACCACCTTCGAATCTATCGCATTCTTTTTTCTCATCAGTCAACAACTGCTACCCGTGTTACAATAGTAAGGCAACTTAGGTAGAGTAATCAAATCATTATATGGTAGATCAATATATGCGAGCAGCATGGACAACATTAAGTTCAAAATTTTTTTGGAACTTCAAAAGAACTCTTATGAAATCAACCAATCAACCAAAGGGCAAGACGAGTCCACTCAGCAAAACTTCAAAATTATATAGGTGAAAGACATGCGATCTACCTTCTGTCTGAGGGTCTACAAGAAACCTCCTAATGCAATCAACAAAATTTGTTCCGTTGAATGGATCGCCACCAATGCCGACACAAGTTGATTGTCCCAGGCCGACAGCAGTTGTCTGGAAAACCTGCAAAGAGTTATAAAGAGAATCAGTTTTGTGCCAATCAGTCTTGACATGAAGATGTACAGAGAGACTAATGAAATCGAACACCTTTACATAAACATGTGGAACTCAATCTACAGCAGGGTTTTCAGAAGCTAGTGGCCTGGGGTGATCCAAGAATTCAGGATTCACCCTTGCACACAAAAATCCATAATGGACAACCCCCATTCAACTAATTCTAAACCAAAACCTCTCCTATATGTGTACATGGTTCGAGCCAGCCATCAGGGCATGACCGTGGATTCGCTTATTTCTTCACCAACCACCAATCAAAACACTGAAAGGACCAATAGTTGCAGAAGCCTAGAATGTGAGGATCAACGTAATGGCCAGAGATTCTTACATAGTTTGAAGTTCAAAGTTCAATGCAGTTCAGAGATAATTGTTGTTTAAACAACGCAAAGTATGAGAATGCTCAAGGACAGGAGATCTCATATCATGGAAGGATATTACAGGGTCTATCTATCTAGCTTTTTCTGGGGGTGAACAACATCACTTCTCTCTTCATTTGATTATTTTCTGAGTGGAATTCACTAGCAAACTTGCAGTTTTTTATTTTAAGACTCTGGTCCTCTTTCTTGAGGAACTAATGCTTATGGGATTAACTAACATAATTGTTTCTATTCTCAAATATTATCCAGTTTTATTAATTACTTGAAAAATTATAGTTCATCTTTTGTTTGTGATCCTACAAAGGTTCAATATCTTGTAAGCTGAAGTTTGTCATGCATCTACAAGTAAATAAAACTTCATTTTCTCCACATATTTTTTGTTATCCCACAAGAATGCTTAGATCCTTAGACAGGCTAATGGAAGTGGGACACACAAAGTATGAGGGTTACTATGTATTTTGATTCCCTTTATATAAGTTTGGGTTACCTCTCTTTTTCTCTTGATCAGTTATTGACTGAGTTGTGTCTGATTCAGTGACAAATTCTCAACTACCACATTTAACACTTCAAAATCACATACTCTAGGGAATTTCGTCAAGATAAATGTGCATGAAACACAGGCATTTGAAAAAACTCAGGACAACCCACTAAGACTAATACAAAGCAGAGCAACTGCTTACAGCCACTTGATTTGCTGAACCAGGGAAGGCTAGCAGAATAGAGTTTTTTCTTTTTTGTTCCCTCAGAATATTAATAAAATAGGTTAAGGACTGTAAACATCAAGTCCTACAAGACCCACTATCAGGATTTCAACACTAAAACAGTTTTAAGTGTTTTGGCTGAGATACTTTGCTAAAAGTGGCCCAAGTATCTTTTTCTGATACTGAATATAGAATTAAGCCAAATTTTTTACGTCAGCAACACCATAAATGTACTAAGGATGATAGTAGAGGTCCCTTAAAAAAATCTAATAAGTTGCCATGCCAACAAACAATTTGCAAAGAAAATCTCCCCATCAGAAGAGCCAAAGAGTAGAAAATCTCCAGATCAAAAGAGCCAAAGGGAACAAGAGAAGAATATCTTTACGGCAGGCAGATCTAATAAAGAAAAAATATTACTTTTAATCCTTCCGCTAAAAATGCTCAAGTTATGCACATGAAATGTGAGCATGCACCTGTTCCTATGTAGCAGTTATGTGTGCCTTGGGGCCAAAAAGAAAGATCTACACTATTGTGAACTCAAAAAGAAATGGCATGGTATCGCCTTGTCATATCATACCAAAAGCATCTATCCTTACTTTAAAATGTATCAACTTATGAAAAGATGACCTGTTGATGTTAAAGAAAAAGAGACTTACTGCTTCGTAAGTCAAGGTACCGGATCGAGAAACTATTCCTATACGACCAGGCTTGTGAATGTATCCGGGCATGATCCCAATTTTACATTCACCGGGCTTGATGATACCAGGGCAGTTTGGCCCGATCAACCGAGTTTTCGATTGGCTGTTGATAGCAGCCTTGACTCGCACCTGAAATTGGAAACCATTAGCTTTAACAATTATGACAAGCAAAGGGTGAAAATGTTTAATTCCACCACTTCTGATATTTATTTGCGTGAGTAAATACTTTATCGTAAGAACAAAATAGCAATCATTTCAACATTGGGAAAATCTTTCTTCAATCAAATTATCATTCTACAGTTTTTTCCTTTAAAGATAATTATTTACTAGATGAGCAGGAAGAGTTAGCCAATTCCCACACATTATCACTTAACATGTAGAATATTACCAAGACGCTTTATGCTGCCAATACAACTCTCAGGAATAATTGCCTAATAGCTGCATAAGAGCAGTGTCACGTACGGTAAACTTCAGCTTACCATATCATGTTGTGGAATCCCTTCCGTAATACACACAACAAGATCCAATTCAGCTTCCACTGCTTCCATGATTGCAGCGGCGGCAAACGGTGGAGGAACATAAACAGCAGAAGCATTAGCCTTGGTTTCAGCCTTTGCTTCAGCAACTGAATTGAATACAGGAAGTCCCAAGTGTTCCGTTCCACCCTTCTTCGGTGTCACACCCCCCACCTGTATACAATTTTTTTTTTTTGGTAAGTAAGTAAGTAATAAAAATGGGAGGTCAAAAAATACAAAGAACCAGCTTCAAAGACTCACACTCAAAAGAACAGTCTCAAATGAGTGAAAGGAAGCCGGGCAAAGGCCAAGCGGCCAAAAGACAACAAAAAACAACACACGCTAAGACCGACCGCACCCAGGCTACACATCAACCTGAAAAGCAGCTAGAATCACAGGCAATAAAATAGCTGCATCACCCCATCTGCTACGGAAGTGAGATGAGCTGAAAAATAGAGCCTTCTCCAACAATAGTCAAGGTAAGCAAAAGTAAAGATTTAAAAAGCATTCGAACTTCAATAGCATGGTAAGACAAATGAATGACCAAGCATGCATATCAATATCAAAAAGCATCTTCTCATGGCCCTTCCATGTAACCACGAACGTCCAATGAATATCCAGTAATAATTCTGCTTCTGCCTGAATGTCGGATTTTTCCATTACTGGACAACAAGAATCGCCACATATAACATGCGTCGAGTGTGCTAGGCAGTTTACGTTTACAGTTCTCATTAATCAAAACTACAATCGAATCTGCTACAATATGTATGACCAAATGCATGGATTAACAGAACAGAACGATAGCATTTGAAATGTGCGTTCAACAGAGCCCAACTAAAACAAATCAGAACGTGAAACTGCATGAAGTAGCTAAGATATCCCAGAAAGACCCAATTCACGAGCTTTAGCAGACAGATGCAGAGCCATCCCCCATCGCGACTTACAAGCCGTGTCGTATTTCCAACTCTTCGAACGCATGATCCATAAAAAACAAGCCCCGAACAACACCGCCGAATCATCTCGCGGCCCGGAAGAACAACAGTGACCTAACCCCAGATCGCCGACCGATCTCCCCATACCTATCAATCGAGACCTAATTCACCAGGTATAAATTAAGCGTTCTCATCGGCATAAGATCGAGCTTCTTACGCCGAAGATCAAACCAAATCGCATCTCCTTCTAACGGCAAAAAAAAAAAAAAAAAATAGAGAAAAAAGAAAAGAAAACGCTGACCATTCTCCTACCACGTCGAGATCAAAACGAATACAAAACAAAGCGCACGCGAGCGTGCCGTTACGTCTGCTTAAGGGAGAGAGAGAATGAGAGGAGGCACCATTTTCGTGCCATACTCGATGGCCTGCTCGGTGTGGAAGGTGCCGTTCTTCCCGGTGATGCCCTGGCATATCACGCGGGTGCTCTTGTCCACGAACACCGCCGGCTGCGGCGCCGCGGCGGCCGCGTAGCCCCGGGCCAAGCCGAGGAGAGATGATGGTTTCTCCGACGCGATTGAACCGATCAACTTCGCGGCGGCTTGCCGAGCCATCGCCTCTCTCTCTCTCTCTCTGTCTCTCGTTCTTGCTCTCGCGATCGAATTGAAGTGAGGAACAAGGAGGGAGACTTTTCTTTTAGATGGGCCCGATTTCCGTGCAATGTAGATTATGTATTTTGGGCCGCTTAGTCAATGCTAGAGATTCATAACATGAGGCCCAATTTTTAGGTCCAAACCCGCCCATCAAAATTATTTTCTTTTGTACGAATTTGTTAGGACACGCATGATAACCATTTTTATTTCTGACCAAAACTATTTTTTTTTTTGTTTTTGAGAATAAATATTAAACAGAAATTCATTGGGTAATGCAATTTCATTTTCTACTTTTAGAATAGATTTTTCATTCAGAAATAAGTTGGGAAGAAAAATGAGAAATCGGAATTTTTCTACTAGCCGAGCACCCACTTATTGCTGTCCATTGTCCGTCGACCGCAGTCGGTCGCTACTGCCACCCAAAAGGAAGAAATTTTGTGTCGATATCAAACAAATTTCCATTCCTGAATTAAAAATTATGTGTCATTATCAAATACACATTTTTGCTTAGAAACTTGTCCGATAAATAGAAATACATTCATGGCCTTAATGTCACCCAACCAGATCAGACCGAAACCGGGTTCTCTCAATAAATGCTATTGTCCAAACCCGCCCACGAACACTTCGAGTCCCCATGGCTCAGACCAAGATCTGGGGATGCGGAGTCCCGCAATGAAGTCCGGACTCCATCTCGGTCGATTTCATTTTCGATTCCGGACTTACAATAATCACGTCTGGCAAGACCGAAATGGCTATTACGATTGTGATAGAGAATGCGTAAATTAGCACGGACAGAGTACGAATGTCCTGTCTGTGGTGTCCGTAAGCTGAAGATCGAACTAACCTTTAAATAGGTAGACATTTGCGTGCAACCGCCCAAGTATCTTTTTGATACGACGAGAGAAGACTTTCAAATAAAGATTGAAGTACTACCGGTAAAACTACCATTAATAAAATAAACAATTAAAGCAAAATAGTCCCCTTACACAATTGTCCTAGGCGCATCTTCACATGCAATATTAATACATATACCATTATCTATTAATATAACTTCGTCTTGATTATTGAAAATCGTATATTTTGGAGATTAGAGGAAAAGTATCAAAAAAGTTTTAAATCTTTTGCATTGATGCCAATTTAATTATAGACATTTTATTGATATTAATTCAGTCTTAAACCTTTTGACTTAGTGTTCATAAACCTTTTATTAATGTCAATTTAGTCCTAAAATTATTGATTTAATGTCAATTTAGCCCCAAATTTTTTATTTAATGCCAATTTAGTTATTTTGGCTAATTTTGACCGGATGTTATGATGTGAACATTGGCCGACTAATGTGGCATGAATATGGATAACTTTTAATAATATTTTAATATTTTTAGAATTATTTATTAATTTATTAATTTTCTCTTTGTTTTCCTTTTTTTCTTTTCATTTTCCTTTTTTTTTCCTTTCCCTTCTCCTTCCTCTAGCCGATCGTCGGCTGGGTGACTAGCCAGAGGTGAGAGCCAATGAGTTCGAGGTCAACCTCACTAGCCTCTGGTGAGGCTCAAGTCCTCGCTAGCGGTTATGGAGGCAGTCTCATGCTGGGCAGAGGAGGCTCACCCTTGTCCGATCGGATAAGGGTCCGGCCTCATCGGCCATGGGCGAGGCTCGACCTCCCTAGATGGGGAGAGGTTGAGCCTCACCTAGCCACTGGCAAGGGCTTGAGCCCTTGCAAGAGCGACCTCATAGTCTCCGACAAGGGCTTGAGCCTTGCCAAGGGCTAGGCAAGGTTGGGCCTCATGCTACCTTGCACTGTCGCTAGCGAGGGCTCGAGCCTCGCCAATGACTGGCGAGGCTTGCTAGAGGCCAATGAGGTCTTCCCGGCCCTTGCCCCTAGCTAGCGGGCGATCGGCTAGAGGAAGGAGGAGGGGAAGGAAAAAAATAAAAATAATAAAAAATAAAGGGAAAAAGAAAAGAAAAGAAATTAATAAATAATTTGAAAAATATATATTAGAATATTATTAAAAATTATCCACGTTAGCACCGACTATGCTACGTTAATCAACCGGCATCCATGTTAGCAATATTAGATTTTGGCCGAAATGATTGAATTAACATTAGATCAAAAGATTTATTACTAAATTAACACAAAATCAAAAAATTTAAGACTAAATTGGCACCAAGTGAAAAGATTTAGGACTACAGATACCAATAGAAGATTTAGGACTGAATTGACATAAATACAAAAGATTTATGACTCTTTTGACACTTTTCCAGAGATCAGATGAATCTCTATCATGCTCTTTACTTATATCACAATGAAGATTTTGTGAAACTTGAAAGAGACAATTTACGAGGGTGACTTGGTCTCTTCCAATCAAGTCTAACTGAAAATGATTGAAATTATACGAGCCTCTAAGTATTAACGAAACATACGTTCATAGAGATTCCCTTCCCGGCGACGGTCTCCCTCGCGTAGCCGCCGCCGCCACCACCACGACGATCTCGCCCGCTCGCCGCCGTCCCTCGCCCCACCCGCGCCGCGCTTGTCGTCGTCTCTTCAAGGCTCCGCCTCCTCAACGGGCAGCCCCGTCGCCGCTGGTTGTCCGTCGCTTTTCAAGCGATCTGCTGCATGCTCCTTTCCCGACAGTCTGACTGGTTGTTGGAGCTAATTCTTGGTGGGTAGGGGCACCTTCTACTCCTCTTCGAAACCCATAAAGAGTTTTTACCTGGTATGTCTTCCTCTTTGGGCTGAATGGCTGATTTCGGTTAGGGTTTTCGTGCCATGTTCTGCTGGTTTTCGTGATCTGTGGAAATGATGTCTGAGGCAAATTTGGCCCGTAATGTTGGGGTTGGGCCGAGTTCTCGAAGCCCCTCCCGTCCTGTTTTTAGACCGTTCAACTCAGGATGGTTCTTTGGAGTTAGGTGCGAGACGTGAGGATGCGTCCGATGCTGTTGCGAGGGATGGCCCTCAGCTGAATCGTCCCCCTACTGGTCCGTCTGGTCCGAGAGGGAGGAGGCGTGATAGATCGGCCTCTCAAAGGCCTCAACAGGGTAGAGACTCTGGCAAACCCGCTCCACGCACTTGGGCTGCTATTGCTAAGGTTGTGGAGAAGGGATACGATCTTGAGTATTTCCCTCCATCGTTTGTTAATGACAAACCTGTAGTGGAGATGACTGATGATGAGGTTGAGGCAACTGACCCTAAGCTACTTGACTGTCTTGTTGGATACTTTATTGGTAGACGATTACCCTTCAAAACTATTGAAATGGCGCTAAAGAACGCATGGGGACCTAATCTTGCTGAAGTTATGTCTAATGGAAAGGGATTTTTCTTCCTCCACATTCCGGATGGAGAATTTTGTCGAAAGGTGTTGGAAGGGGGGCACATTACGATTGCCAGGATACCGTTTGTTCTCCAACAATGGAAGCCTTCCATTGAGCTGAAGAAAGATGCTCATCTTACCGTGCCTATGTGGGTTAGGTTGAACAACCTCCCGCTCGTATTCTGGTCTGCCCAAGCGATCAGCAAAGTCGCCAGTGTTTTAGGGAGACCTCTCCTCGTGGATTAGCGAACAAGCCAGCTGAAGATGGTTGCGTTCGCTCAAGTTTGTGTTGAGATTACTGCTAACCAACATTCTTGCGACTCTATTGAGATTACTCACAAAGGTGAATTGTGTATGGTGGGAGTTGAATATGAGTGGAAACCTATAGCTTGTCCGGTGTGTGGCATTTTTGGCCATAGATGTGGCCCTCCTCCAGCTCGACCTCCTATTGTGGGAGTTGCTCGACAGCATCAGGGTCCTCAATCTCAAGCCCCTTCAACCTCAGCTATCTCTCTCCCGTCTCCAGCTCCTGAGGCGTCT
This sequence comes from Eucalyptus guilfoylei, assembly GCA_016097605.1. Lineage (NCBI taxonomy): Eukaryota > Viridiplantae > Streptophyta > Magnoliopsida > Myrtales > Myrtaceae > Eucalyptus > Eucalyptus guilfoylei. The sequence continues at coordinate 9,224,967 of CM027869.1, read as the reverse complement.
ATTGTTCAGCAAGGACATGTGGTAGCTTTTGCCGATAATCCTTTGTTTGATAGCAGAACTGCTGGTGCGACTTCTGGGGGAATCTCTCATTGTCTGAAAGATGATGCACCTCCAGTTGATGTCCCTATTCCACCTTCTAAAGGTGGTACTGAATGCTCGGGCTCAGGGGATAATCTGGCACAACCTTCGACTGCAATTCCTGCCGCTATTTTGTCTCAACAGGATGTTGATCCTAGTTGGAAGCAGGTGAAAGGTAAGAAGATCAAGCCCCTTTCTGGTAAGGATGCAGCGTCTCTCCGGTTGGCTCCTCCTTCTGAAGGGGGCCAATCTCCGAAGCTGAAAGGTCCTGCTTCTGAGAAGGCCGTACCTCGCAAGCCTCCTACAAATTCAAAGAAATCCTTGAAGATTGGTGATGGTCTAGCCCCCCAAGTTGAGGCGATAGCTGTCTTGACTTCCTTGGTTCCTCGAGGTGGCTTGGAGGATGAGATTGTAGCACCAAGTGCTTATGACGGATCCGATGATGAGGACCTCCTTTCGATTGGCGATCATCCTCAGGCTTCTCCCCCTTCGATCCTTCCGACGGAAACATTGTAGGATCAGCTTTTAAAGCTAATGCCTGATCCCCCTGGTGGTGATTCTCTTAAGTTGAAGGAAGCTGTTCCTAATAAGGCAGCTGCTCCCACACTTGCCCGGAAATCTCAAGCTCCGTTGAAGAACACTTCGAACCTTGGTGAAGGACGTCCAACGATGGGGGTGGTGGTTGAACCTCCATCCTTGGTGCATAATTCTAGCTTGGGTGATGAAATAACTGGCTATTCAGATGATGATGTACTGCTATCTTTCTGTCGTCCTTCTCCGAAAGCTCCAAAGCTCGTTGGAAAGACGGAATCCCTACAAGACAAACTTTTAAAGATGCATCCCGATCCGCCCCCTTCGGTATTGCCTCCCCCGGCCTCTGGTCGGCGCAAGAACAAGGTAACTCTTCTCCCTTTCTATGTCTATAGGTATATGGAATTTAAGGGGCCTAATGGACCCCATTTGACGTGCGGAAGTTCGGAAATTTGTTTCTTCAAATAATTTAAGCTTAGTTGGGTTGCTGGAGACGAAAGTTCCCGATTCCCTTTTCGATTCTATTTCCTCGTGCCTTTTAACGGGTTGGAATTGGGTTGCAAATTATGAGTATTCTCCTAGAGGTAGAGGTAGAATCTGGGTAGGATGGAACCCAGAGTTTGTTACATTTGAAGCTTCTTCTATCAATGCTCAAGTTATCCATGGCCACATGCGGTCTTTACTGTCGGGTATTTCTTGTTGTATTTTGGTGGTTTATGGTGAGCATACCTTTATCCGAGTCGGCCCCTATGGGACGACCTTGTACACATGAATAATATTATGCAGGACTTTGCTTGATTGGTCGCTGAGGATTTCAATGCAATCAAAGATCCATCTGACCGAGTTGGGGGAGCTTCCAATTGGATCCCTTGCTTTGACGAATTCCGGCTTTGTTTAGAATAAACTGAATTGGAGGACTTGAGGTATGTTGGACTTCGGTACACTTGGTCTACTTCCTCAGGTGCGGGAAGAAAAATGAGAAAAATTGATCGGGTTCTGGTAAATGCGAAATGGAACCATGTCTTCTCCTTTTCCGAAGCTTCTTTTCTAAATTCGGGTATTTTTGACCACTCCCACATGGTTGTCAGAGTTCTTAACCCGATTTTTAGAAAAAACTTTTTAAATTCTTTGAGTTCTGGATAATGCACCCTGCTTTTACTTCCATTGTTCGGCAAGTTTGGGTAAGCCCGGTGGTGGGGCATCCCATGTTTATACTTGTGCGCAAGTTAAAAATGTTGAAATGGCGTCTCAAAGAGCTCAATGGAGAGGCTTATTCTGATATCTCTGCGAGAACTGCTGCTGCTCGAGAGGCCCTTCGAGTTACGTAGCTTGGCCTTCAGCAAGACCTAGGCAGTATCACCCTTGCTAAGTTGGAGAAATCTCAGCGCCGTCAGTTTGTGGAGTTACGTTCTTAGGATGAGTCTTTTTACAAACAGAAATCAAGAGTGAGATGGCTCTAGCAAGGTGATCGAAACACCAAATTTTTTCATCATTCGGTTAAAAGAAGACAACTTAGAAATATGATTCTTTCGGTGAAGGATCCCACTGATTCTCTCATATCAGACCCTGCCTTGGTGCCTCCTATCTTTGTTTCCTATTTCAGCAACCTCTTGATGCCTCAGACTGCCCTCTCAAAGCCTTCGTTGCCGGAGCTGAAGGCGTTCATTCGACGGCCTCTTTCCATTGACCAGGTTGGTATTCTTTCTCGCCCAATTATTGACACCGAGATTCGCGATACTATTTTTTCTCTGGCCTGTGGTAAAGCCCCTGGACCAGATGGTTTTACAGCTGAATTCTATAAGAGCAATTGGGATTTGGTAGGGCCTCTTGTAGTTGAGGCGGTGAATGACTTCTTCTCCTCAGGTCGATTTCTGAGAGAGGTAAACAACACAATCTTAACCTTGGTGCCAAAAATTCCTAATGCCTGTGGGATTTCTAATTTCAGGCCCATAGCTTGTTGTAACACAATTTATAAGATCATCACTAAGATATTGGCCAATCACCTTGCTACTATATTGAATGACCTGATAAGCTCTCCTCAGAATGCCTTTGTGAAAGGTAGGAGAATCACGGATTATATTCTCCTAGCTCAGGAACTATTTGCAGGTTTCCACCTCGACCATTATCTTCCCAAATGTGCAATTAAGGTGGACTTCTAAAAGGCATATGACACAGTGGATTGGGACTTTCTAGAGCTTACTCTTTTAGCTTTTGGTTTTCCCGAAAAGATGATCAGACTCATCATGGTTTGTGTTCGCACCCCCAAGTACTCCATAGCTATCAGTGGCGAGCTTCATGGCTTCTTTTCAGGCGGACGAGGACTTCAGCAAGGGGACCCTATGTCCCTCTACCTTTTTTACCCTGATAATGGAGATTTTCTCGGGTATCTTGGTTTCTCACACAGCTCATAAGGACTTTAAATACTTTTGAAGGTGTAAACCTGTGAAGCTTTCCCATCTCTTCTTCGCCGATGATGTTTTCCTTTTTTCCCGAGCTAATTGGGCTTCGATGACTATACTCAAGAGAGGACTTGACATCTTTTCCTCTTGGAGTGGCTTATTGCCTAACAAAAATAAGAGTGAAGTTTTTATGGCGGGAGGCTCTCCTACTTTGTAAAGGCATATTCTTCTGACCTTGAGTTTTCAGGAAGGGAAGCTTCCAGTACGCTATCTAGGAGCCCCAATTATTTTTTCAAGGCTTGGTAAAACGGACTGTATTGCACTTATTGACCGGATCACAGCCAGAGTTCAGACTTGGGCTCAGCGGTTTCTTTCATTTGCTAGAAGACTCCAGTTGATCAGGTCAGTACTCCACTCTATTTAGGCTTTCTAGGCCAGTGTGTTTACTCTTCCTGCTTTGGTTATTGATCGTATTGAATGTATTTTGAGACAATTCCTCTGGAAAGGCCCATCCCTAGGCCCGGGGGGGGGGGGGGAGCAAAAGTTTCTTGGGAAGATGTTTGTGTTCCTAAGAAGGAAGGTGGTTTGGGTATTCGTAGATTAAAGGATTGTAATAAAACTGCCATGCTTAAGTATATTTGGGTTTTGTTTACTGATAAAGAATCCCTTTGGTGTCGGTGGATCCACACCAATTTCTTAAAAAGGGATCACTTTTGGGTTTCCTCCATTCCCACCGTATGTTCTTGGGCTTGGAGGAAAATTCTCCAGCTGAGAAGAGACTTTAGGGCTTATTTTTTGTGGAAACTGGGTGATGGTCATTTGGTCTCGTTTTGGTATGACAATTGGCATCAAGAAGGCCCTTGGAGCCTCATTTTTCCAGACTCTCTTATTGCTACCATGGGACTTACTAGACAAGCAATAGTGGCAGATTTACTTTCGCCTGAGGGCCGTGCTTTCAGGACTCTTTTGGAGTCTTGGGAGTTTGCCTTGCCGGTTCTCCCTCGGACCCTTGATCGTTTCTATTTGCGCGAGTCTTCTGATGGTGCTTTTTCAGTAGCCTCAGCTTGGGAGGCTATAAGGACCAAAAAGAATCGGGTTCCTTGGGCTCGTTTTACCTGGAATAATGCTATAGCCCCAAGGTTTCAATTTAACCTTTGGCTGATTATCAAAAATAGATTGCCTACTCAGGCTTTTCTCATTTCCATTGGAATGATTGATTTTGAATTATGTGCTTTTTGCAATCGTATCCCAGACTCTATTGATCATCTCTTCTTTGATTGTCATGTTCCTGCGACACTTGCTTTCTTTTGGGCCGGAAGATGTAATCTTCCATGGCGTAACAAAACTTGGGCGGAAAATCTCCTCTGGGCATTGAAATTCCTGTCGGGTAATGATTTCTTTCACTCTATCGCCCGTTTTTCTTTTGGGGCCTTATGTCATCTTATTTGGAAGAAAAGGAACAGCATCATCTTCCGAGGTGAAGCCCTTGAGGTTGTAGCTTTGAAAAATCATCTCATCAAAGTTGTGAAAGAGAAAGCCCTCACCTTCAATAGAGTACCAGACAACCCCAGGAATAGAAGGCTCCAACGAGGATTGGGATTTGACCCCTCTGTCTTCGTCGATGGCCCTGCTGAGCATATGGACTGATGGCGGGTCGTTCCGGACTTATGGATGGTGCTATGGCTGCCATTACTGAGTTGATCTTCTTTGATCTTTGGCGTTTGCCGTGGTGTGTTTGCCGGTTGTTTCGGCTGGTGTTGTTGTGTTTTGTTCTGGTTCTTTTATATCAGCTCCCTTTCCACTCATTCTGCTTTTTTGCACTATGAGTGAAAGTTTTTGGCACCGATTTTTTGTATAGCTAGCTCTCCAATATATTCTTACTTTTACCAAAAAAAAAAAACAACGAAACATACGTTCATGCTGCATCTGCTTGCTGTGCCGCTTGCCCACCCCGATTTCATATTAACAACAATAAATTGCCATCTCTGATTCTCAAATCACTAATTACAATGTCGTGAGCATGCTCACACCACAGATTCCAAGTCCTGAAAACTTCGACAAAAAAATCGATTTCTATATTGTTGTCTACATCATGTATTTCGACTGCATTCTGTACAACAGGCGGTATTTACTGTACAACAATTGGCACGGAAAGAATTCTACGAAGCCAGAACCACAGGATGACCTCGTCTAATATTTACTTGCTAATTGAGATGCTACCGACATTAAATATGCACTCACAAATAACGACTTCACTCGCTTGAAAATTCCACCTATGAACAGTTCAATAGATGCCGTTACCCTTTCATGCAACAAAGAGAATGTGAGGATGCCCATACTCAGTCTGTGATCAAGGCCGAAATATTTTCATGGTTTTCATCACCTGAAGACGACAGAAGGGACACCTTGAAACAGCAGATGAGCATCTACGGCAGAGGACATGGCCACAGGGAACAATGGCAACATCCACTTCAGCACTCAAACATACCCGACAAACCCACGCCGCCTTGGCCACGTCAGCTTCTTTAGAAGCCACGTCAGCCTTCTCCTGCAGAAATAATACGAAAAGTTGTCAATATCATGTTGGTTTTAGTAAAAAAGACATTCCCATACATAGAGTAGAACACCTGGGATAAATTATGCAGTCAATGGGATTTTACAATGGAGAGCAAAAACTTGCATTCTTTACTGCAGATACATAGGTTGCTTTTGTGGAAATGACAATTGTGATCTGCAGTTAATAATCTAGTTTTATTTAATGGTACCATGGGTGGACCAAAATATGACTAAGGTTGTGCATCTTCATTATAGAGGAATACCATATGGAAACAGTAATGCTGAACAGGTACACAAGGCAATCAAAATAAAAGTTACGCGACAGCTCAGGAGGGCCCCTAGGTGACTTTCACGGTTTTAGCAGGAATACACTAATACAATCTGACCATGTATCGTTGGGGTAATTTTCTATGAAAACAGATCACCCCTTCCAGATGATGCCTCTTACACTCGTGCATATTATATAGATGTAAGAGCATGCCAAATCCACTACAGAGAACACTGGTTAACTATGCCCCTGGATATACAACCATGTTAACAAAGTCTTGGTCTTTCCCCTGTTTGGACAGAGATCGACCAGTTTTGACACCATTATGAAAAGTGTCGATGTTCACTTCCATGTCAAGTCAAGGAACCTCTGCATGTTCCATACAACAAATTAAACATTATCACTCTCAATGGAAGCTCATTCAGAATTTGCAGAAGGTGCTGAGATTACCAAGAAGCTAACACTTGCCATCGTCTATATTGCAGTGTTCAACACTGGTCCAATTTCTCAATCTTCTGGGGTGAATTCTTTTGACTTGACATGCTCTTCACCCAAACCAAAAAAACAAAAGAGAACGACCTAAACAAGGGAACGTGGCCTTTGATAGGCTGAAAATAAGTTGCTCATGACAATGGCTAGAAGTGCATCTCGAGGACCATTACTGAGTAATGGTAGAATACTGGGGTCATCTCTAGGCACTAAGAAGACACGATGTAAGTGCATGTGCCTCAGGCTTACATGCGCAACCTCATAGATGATGGTCAGCTGATATCCTCTGTCTAAACCAATGTAGTCAAAAGCACTCACATTGCACGGATAGGTGCTTGGGTAAGGAGAGGCCATGACTTCTCACTTCTAACCAAGGGCATCCAGCTAAAAGCGCATTTTTGGCTATAAAACAATCATGCGCGAAGGGTTAGAAGTGCCAAACTTGATACTTCAGTAAGTTTTTGAAATCTAAAGTGCCTCATCTTTTATTTTATTTTTTATTTTTTTAAAACATTTTTCTCCATTATTTAAGAAGGTTCAGCCATAGGGGAGGGTCAAAAAAAAAAAAAATTGGGACCAAAACACCTTTTGGCCTTTTCAAGCAGAAGCCTGTGGTTCTTTCTGCCCTAGTTAAGCCTGCAACAGCAGTGTTCTGGCTCACGAGTATTTTGCTCTACAAATATGTAATTTAAATAATGTCTACTTCCCTTTAAGATTCTTAGTACATCCTTATTTTGAAAAATGGCAGCTTCCTCCCCTTCATTGTGCACTTCTTTCTATGCCTCTGGCAGCAGACAATTTTAGTTGCTAGTGCCTAAGGTGCATCGTTCACCTTTTGGATGACAAAAACACCAAATTTCATCGTCATTGAGCAACTCAGAAAGCCTCCCTTCCCACTGCCTTTCTAACCCAAATTGGTAAGCCTATTGTTTCTCTTTCATCTTCTATCATCTGAACAGATCGATCCTGGTTGCACTAATCATACGTAAGGTGCCTCTGGTGTTTTCTCCAAAATTTTCTGTTCAGAATCATTTTCTAATGTCACCCTTCCTGCTCACTCTACGACTTCTGTTAGAGGAATTAAAACAGAGAAAACTGATTATTCCCTCTTTCTATTAAATCTTATGTTGGATAGGAAATAACTAGTTGCTCTGTCACTTTTCTCCCTGGTTCTGTATCCGTTATTACGTTCATTCAAATCTTCCGTTACTTCACTTTCCTATCTTTCTACTGTTTCATATGTTTCTGAAGCCTTTTCGTATCTGCGTCAGAGAGCTGTTATTGAGGAAGAGATGTTGCTTTTGCAACAAAACAATGCTTACGAACTTGTGCACCTCCCTGCCGAAATGTTTGTTGTTGTTTGTGAGTTTATACAGTGACATATAACCCTGATGCTTCAATTGACAGGATGAAAGCTCATTTGGTAGATAAAGGATACTCTCCAAGCCCCCGGTGTAATATATAAAGACTATCTTGTTGTTCGAAGCATAATTCTACCACACCAGCATCATATACCTATGCAAATGAGAGAAAGGTGCAGATCAAACATGCAACTGAAACCTGTTCAAGTAGAAGTGCTGCTTGAGATTCCTTGAGTTGATCCTGCAGGGAGATGGTATTTTGCAGGAGAGACTGCTTCTCCACATCCATATGAATCCCTGCAGCAGAAAGCAACTCCTGAACTGCTTGAACCAGCTCTCCAGCAGAAACTCGGCCATATCGAAGTTCTTGACAAGACTGCACGTGCAAACAACAGAAGCATTATTAGCGACAGTCAAAGCCTAAAAAGGGATATCCTTTTCATGGACTATGTTTCTCAAAGTACATGGAAACAATAGGCAGCATTTATGAAGATAGAATAGCATTTCCAGCAATAAAATAGCCGATGAAGGATCCTTAGCTCAGGTACAGCAGGATACTGCTTTTCATAAACCTTGGAAGTAACCCGTCCTATAAAAACAAACAAAAGATACCCGAGTCCAGAGAGCACAGATTAGGAATGGCATAGACTAAGTATGCTTGCCTTGCCATATTACTTATTCCTTAGTCCATTCTAAATAATTATTTCCTGAAGTTTTCCAACTTTCCCAAGAATAACTAAACTATAATTTCTTGCTCTGTGCATATGGCACAGAGTTGAATGTAAGAAAATACACTGTAAAAGTTCAAACTTTTATCAGCTAATTTCACCCCACTACAGAGTTGCCAGTTGTCACAAAATAGGATCAGCAGAGTTTTCTGCACTTAAGAATCTATAGTATCAACCAAGCACCACACAAAAACTAAGCCAACCTGTGAGGATCTCGCTCTTTCTGTTCCAGAATTTTCTGACATCGCTATATGAGTCCTTCTACCAATAACTGCAAGGGCATCATCCTGTAAACTTGATGATGAAATGGCAATTCCCATGGAAATATTTTTGAAAGAGAAGACTTGTGAAGACAAAAGCAGTTCTGTCACTCCAGCCATCGTTTCCACCTTCAATCTGTACAATGCCTGTCCTGCTGATGGACTTACATCTTCTGGAACTCTACCATATCGCAACTTTTCTCCATTCTGCAACCTCCAAGCCACTATTTCTCCTCTATAGAAGGGTCTCAACGGGTGAAACTGCACTTGCATGGCATCTTGAGGTTGTATTTCTTTTCCTAGCAAACTATTGCTCCAGTGTCTTTGTTCAAGTTCTCTCTTGTCAGAACATATTTTCATAACATCGACAACAATAGATTCAGAACCTTCAGGACTGAAAAATAATGACGCAATCGGCAAAGGAATAGGGGACCCTAAAAGCTGGCTCACAACAATTGCAATGACATCAAGTACAGAAATACATGCTGGAGGCTCAGCGATCATAATGCAGGCCTTTGCCTGGTCAACAAAGTAAAGAGTTCGATGGGGAGATCCACCCTCCCACCCAGGAAAATAGGATTCCTTGTCTACACGTGTAATTTCAATATGACCTGGGAGAAGAACAAACTGAGTATTGAGGCTCTTTACAAACTGCAATTTCCCTGCCACAGTGTCTAAGGTTTTTTGTATGAGTTCCAAATTCAGATGACTAAGCGCAGGTACATATCTGGACATGCTTTTTACAATAGTACATATAGCACTGTGAAGAGATAGGCTGCGCAATCTATTTTTGATGGCTGCTAGTGGAACTGATCTGATGCAGTCCAAAGTTTGCAACTGCTCTCTCTGACAGAGTTCCTGCAAAAATATGCCATTTCCGCTAAAGAAGCAACTCAATAAAATCACTTGCATTTCTTGCTAAAAGATATTGACTAGCATAAAAAGAATTAATACGATATCATTTTACCTCAATAACAACATCGGACAGTTTTCGGATGCCAAGGGCTTCACATATCTTGTCAGGAATATGAGGATGAACAAATCTTAACCTTGAAGTATCAATATATTTGACGAATTGGGAGCCATGAGAATCAATGTATACACATGACTGCGCGTGCACAAGTCTGCAGCCATCGTCAGGGACTACAGCTTCTGATTTCAATGCAATGCCATCAGTGACATTCACATCAACAATCCCATCAGAGAAGAAATACAAAATTTCCATTACAGCACGAAGTTCATTTGGATTTAGACGCTGATATCCACAAGTCTTCTGGAGATCTGACAGAAGACTCTTTGCTGATTTAACTGAGAGCATGTCTTGAAGTCCCAAATCTTTAAGAAGCTTAATATAAGGAAGATATATAGAAGGAAGTTCAAAAGCAAATGGCGACAAGTTAATCGTGAGACGCACAAACAGAGAATCAGCTGTCACCAAGCGTGTACCATTGGCAGCAGGCAAAAATGCCACTTTCTGCAATTCTGTAATATCTGCAAGTACAAAAGTAAAATCAGGAAAGCAAAAACGTAAAGACAGCTTGCACGTATCAAATTCTATAAGCACAGAGACTAATGTTATTGAACGCACACAATTTGCATCATTATGCTTAACAGATGCAAAAACACCTAAAATAGGTTCAATGCAATCAATAGATATACTTGAAGATGAGTATTAATTCCAGCCGGCAACTTGCTTTCCTGTGTCTCTGACATTTGGGGAACCACAACCAACTGATCTTAAAGTTTAAACTGTTGAGTAAGGCAGGGTTTAATAATTACATGTAGCACTCTTCCTAATGAACGTAGTAGCCTAAGAGTAAATTGTGGAAAATAACCATGGGGGAAATAAATTTAAAGACTTAAAAAGATTCGAACGCTGTACCTCCTATTATTATACTGTGTGAAATTTTGTAAAACCACAACTAACCAATCAAAATGCTTAAGCTGCTAAATAATTTGCCTTTCTTTGGCCTCGATAATTTGCGCGTGACAAAAGATATCACATAGGTGCAGCTGATGTGGTGCCGACAGCCCTATCATATTAGGAATGCAAAGGCCTTTCCTTTGAAAGGAGACTTGGGAAGAAAAAGTTTTGCTATTGACCAACCCATACCTTATTACCAGTTCCAGTCTCTTTAACAATAACATGTTCAAAGAATTTTTTATTTATCCCATCCTTTCATAGAAGAATCATGTATAAGGATGAAATGGTAGATGAAGGCTAATGCTAATGCAAATATAAGGTCTAATTCTGTTTAGATTAGCAAAAACCAGCTAATCCCTCAAAATTGTTGAAGAACCAAACTAGAGCTTTCTTTGCAGAGAGAATGCAAATTGACAAGACCACATCAAGAATGACTTAAAGCAAGCGAGTTGAAGCCCAAAAGCTTTAAACCCTCTATTTATTTGATGTAAATGTAAAAAAGCACAAATAAATCCCCATGAGTTTCTCTGAACTAAATAAATCAACTCTCATGAAATAGCAAACAACATACAGAGACATATACTAGACCATACTCAATAGTAGACAAGTCATCTTTCCAGTGATATCCTTGGAGAATGGCCCAAGCGCTTCACTAGCAAGTAGTAAAGATTCAGTGCGTGGAGTTAATGGAAATCAAAGTTGAGTGGCCTAAATCCATGTGATCAAAGTACGTTGACTGTCTGTGAATAGTACCCTTCAATTTTCAAAGCATTGACTGTGATGCACATGGTTATTTTTTGTTATAACAAAAGGTTCCCTTTTTATGTCGAAAGTGCCCATGTCAATATTCACAATTTTACCTATAGACTGTTCCTAAATATCTTGTTCATTCGCAATGAAATATCTTCGTTATATGCACGTTTTTGGGTGGGCTTAACAAGGCCCTTTCAACATTATCAATTACATAATGAGTTGAGTATCATTCTCTTCTCTACAACTGAAAAATTTAGTCAGCTCGAATAATAGTTTGATATCTTTCATGTCTCTATCTACGGATGGAAGCAGGCTGATTTAATTGGGCTAAACTTATAATGAGTTTTAAATTTTAGGTTGTGGAGTGAGTTTGGAGTGCAATGTAATAACAACCATACTGGGTCTGGTACGGGTTTGGGATTTGCTTACAAATACACCAGAAATGGAACTCACCTATAATATTACCAAAATGTCCATTTTGAGGGAAAAACACAAAATTATCAGGTGAATCCCATAAGACCTGAAACTCATTTTATTTTTCAACAATATTTCAAACTCAAGGCATATTTGATCGATTAGATGTGTTAAACGGGTTGTCCTGTGACTTGTTTAATAAATCTGTTGTGTTTGGGTTATTACACAATTAATTAACATGTCTTGCTTGGGATGGACATAAATTGGACATGACACTAAAATGACTTCATTATTGTCACATCCAAGGTTTCAATGAGCCTTATATTCATATAGAATCCCTCCACCAGATGGGGATTGAGATCTTAGATTAGGTTTTATGACGTGATCTAGTAAAAGTGCAGACATTTTAGCATGGCTGAGAGATGACTCAATTATGCAGGCTTTAATTTTTCAATATGGTCACTGAAATGGCAAACTTAATCATGTGACAGTCAACAAATATATCTGTAATTTTGGTTACTCCTAAAATCATAATGGGTTTTGTTGATCCATCTGAAATTTTTAACTTCTTTATCAATTCCTTAGAGCTGATTTACTTGTCCATGTTCCCGATCCAACAAAGTTTGAGATTGAGATTCAATTAATTGGGCATTATATTCACACTGGTAATTCCTTGTTGACATTTCTCTCATATCTTAATTACAGAACCTTGCTTCTATAATAAAGGTGCATTCTGAGGTGTGAAGGAAACTTTCAAGCATGGAAAACATTTTCCGGTGGTCCTTGTACTTTGGGTCATTTGGCATTTGGTTCACTAAACTTCAATTTCATCCAGTAGAACTATTGAAATTTGATTGACTTGCAATTGATTCACTTTGGATGTTAGAAAATTCAACCCAAAATTTAATCCGTTAGTTGTAGGAAGAATGCTTATATGCAAGACCAATGAAACTCCATCCATTAGTGATGTACGATAATGCTTTAACACCTCCTCTTATATGTGAATCGGACTAATACTGTATGTAATAATGCCCTTGGAAATGAAGAACGGACAGCTACACAGGCGAGATATACCTAGAACATAAATGATGTGAATAATTTCGCATGAAAAAATTTTAAGCCTGAATAGAAGAGGATAGTACCTGAAGAAGAAAGGGAATCCCACAACTTATCCAGGTATTTTAGAATCACTAGGGTTGCATCATTAACTGTCATCATGCCAGATGCTATTGGCCAGTGAGCAAGTGTGTCTTCGCCTCCATTTCTTCCAATAACCTAGACCAAGATTTTCAATTTTAATCATTAGTTGTGTGAAGAACAAAAGTTAAACCAATTCAAACAAATTAATTGTACCTGCAAATGTTTCAGAACTCTCGAGAAATCTGGAGGGCTTTTTAGGTAAAGTGATCCCCAAGAGTATTCAGGTGGAATAAAACTTTGTCTGGTCAAAATGGGAGAGCAACTCCAAGCCAAAGGCCAATCCTTCAACAGAATGGCATCACTATATGAAGTGAGCACTCTTTTGCCACCTTTCCTGCCGGCAACACTTGGAAAACCCAGCTCAGCAGGAATGCATGCAATCTTGCCAAGATTATTGCAAAAGTTGTTACCATATAGGACAGCAAAGTTAGCGAAAATAGAATCAACAACAGATCCAGCCAATGCATATATTTCCACAGGGACTCCATTCTGAGAGTTCACCAAGTCTGTCCCAATATCATCTGAATCCCCTATGCCTTTCATCCATTCAGTTGCTAGATACTCGACTCTTTTTGCACATTCAAGTATTATGTCTACTTCCGTCGCAGTTCGTAAACCTATTTTCCGTAAGATGCGAAGCCAACTATCTGTAGAAAACCTTTCTCCAGGAAATTTTCTCCTCTCACCGGAGAACACAGATGCCAATAACGAATCACTTGGATCAAACAAATCCTTAGCCACAAATAAATCTGGGGAGAACTCATCAGCACTTCTGATAAATTTAGTCTCTTTCAAAGACTCAATTACACTAGATTCCACCTGGATAACTTGCCAATTCATGTATATATAGATAAGTATATCCTCCTGCTCAGCCTGAGGTTTCTTGTCGTACCCAGGTAAGGCAAACCTTACCAAAATCTGTTGATCATGCAACTCAGGGATACCAAGTGCTCGAAGTAATTGACCTTCAGTGGATTCTGTATCATAAGCAAGGCAATGCTCATGAGAGGGCTTAAGAAATGAATTAGAAGATATGATACAATGGTTTTCATTGCACAATCCCGAGTATGCTCCAGCAACTGTTTTATAAATAGGCAGCAAACGTATTGCTTCAAGTTCTTCTGAATCATAGATGGAGTGATTAGACAAGAAATCGTTCGCAAAAAGGCTAAAGAGTTCATCTCTGTCTGAAGCCGAAAAGGACGTAAGTTCAGGAAAATAGTTAGCCTTTCTAGCTGCAACTAACTTGGATGTGATGACTTTCCCAAGTGAGTGGCCCGGTGGAGGGAGACAGTTGCAAGAAGCAGCACACTCAATAAAAGCTGTATCAAATGTTGGTATATTGCACTGATTCAACAAGGACAACAACCATGGATACTTAAATTTCACAGCTTTGAATGCAGTAATGTAGGGAAGAGTTGAAATAGATTCAGAAGGGCTGTTTAGTACAAATTCAGTTCTATTATCTTCAGAATCAACAATTTCCAAGGAAGATGGATCTGTCAGTGGCGGAGGAATAAGGATGAGATGACTTTCTTTTACACGGCACAAAATTGACCTTCCAAGAAAAGCAGGTATTAGAGGCCAATCAGAAAAGAGAGAAAGGTCTGACGATGAGCCATTGAAATTTTTCCAGAAAAGTTTAATCCATTCAGGGGAAGGACCTTCCTCAGTACCAGACCCAGGTGTATTTTCCCATGAAAACCAGGGAGCCGAGTTCGTCACCATAACATGAGCCACCCAATTCTCATGGAAAAGCAACTTCATATGCTGAGAAAGTAGTGGAAGAGAGAAATTCTGCAGTTTTAACAAATACTGAAGAGTAGAATTTGAAAAGATTTCAATCAAAATGGATCGATCCATTACTTTTGCATGGATAAATTTTGCAGCCAAAGGAACCATCAGCTCTTGTTGTTCCCTGCTTCCAAGCCACAATTCAGTGATCCCCAGCCTAGTAAGATGTTCTGCTGCTGTTGGACATGGTAAGCCCTTAAGTTCTGCAGCTACAAAAAGCAGTTTATTGTCTACGATTCCATTGCCGCCATTGGAAATAGCAGAATTGCTGTTCCTCGGAATTGAGGGCCCTCCAGCTCGACCAATATCTTCAACCACTCCTCTACTGAAATCAAATAAAGCTTTCCCCAAACTTGTCACCATTTCAAGTGCATCTCCGGAACTATTGGCACCATGAGTAGATTGATTTGGACTTCGGAAATTAGAAACCGACAAAGATGCAGCACCAGCGCCTGCAGAAGTAGATTTGTTAGAAATAGAATGGTTATTACTCCCCCCCACTGATGTACTGTCTTCATTAGAATTAGTCAGTTCTGTGAAATGAATATCTGATAGGCAGTACTCCATAACATCCACATAGGTGTCAACAGACCGAAGAACAGGAGATGATGAACGAGCTCTTAAGAGGTCACGCACCATCTTCGGTTTAATTTCTTGAACTGTAACACCAATGGACTGAATCTCAGCCACCAATTCCCATGATACAGAGAAAACTGGATATTGCTCCTTGACAAAGTCACAAACTGTGGCAGGAAGCAAGTTACCACCCACCGCACTCCCAGGCTGTGAAAGAAACATTCCCTCACTAGCTTTTACCAGGTTACCCGAGTATAACTGCCACACAGGGAGGTCAACTGCACGAGCATAGAAGGGCCTTATCAATTGCTGCACTATGCATTCCCAATCCGCTCTAGGTCCATTAATTGCCACCAAACCACTTTCACTGGTATGTTGATCTGTCAGAGCAGACTTAGGCCAAAAAGAATATATCTGATCTCCATAGGCCTTCACAGACAAACTAAGTACATGGGCTAAACCAGGTTCCATAACAGAATTCGAAGGCTCTCTCCTCAACTTCTGCAATTCCATCACCATTTCAGCGTATGAATCAAGGACGCATGACATCAATTCTCTATTCCAAGTCTCAATTAACTGATCTCCAGCATCAAGCACTATATCAACCAATTCCTTCTTATCTTGGTACCTGAAGAGATAACGACCCTTGTTGTGGCAGACAAGGAAACAACCGAGGACTGTGACTGGTAAGTGTATATCACTAGACAAAGGAAGAGGTGACAGAATGGAGCTGCCTGGACAAATAACAGGATGACCATCGCGGGATACATGTGCAGCAACTCCAGCAACAGGTGTAAGATTGTATGCCATATACTTCCTGCATTTTATCATTCATGTAAAAAGACTCCATTCTGACAAAAATATTGCAAAATCTACAGAGATGTGAATAGGAGGAAAAACAGAAAAGCAGACAGGACAAAGAAAAGCTACAGTTTGAAGACTCATACTTAAAAGCATATGGCATTCATTAATTAACAAATTCACAGAACAAAACGATGAAGTAGAGTGTGCCCATTTGTTTGAATACACAGCTCAAGAATGACAAATAAGTAGCAGTGTAAACCACCAGAAATACTTCTATATATCTTGGCAAAGATTATATTATCCAGAATACCCTTCAGGAACTACTAGGATGCAAACTAGAATATCACACATTGAGTAAGGAAGGGAAAACAGTCAGGAATGCAGAGCACCAACACTATGAGAAAGGAGTTTTTGTCTTTAAAGTTCAACGGCACATGCAAGGTTGGTAATTCACATGCCGCAGACATAGTGATATCAGGGATTAGTTACTGCTGATGCAGACATTGGTTGTTGACATAATCCACTGTGCGCTGCCACTAAGGGCCAACTGTTGCCACAATCAGCCAGCACTTTTGGCAGTCAAATAATCCAATGCCTGACCAATCAGCCAATCGCCATCCTAAGACTCAGAGATACTACACATGCTCCACTTCACAAACCAAAAATGCCTTTTCTTAAGCTGCTTTTAATAAAACATTGGCGATCAAAGCTTTTTTAAAACAGGCAGTATTTTGTGTCAAATAGATAACCGATGAAATTCAACAACCACCACTTCCATACTGCGCCCCTTGTGATATCCACTTGCATATGTAAGAAATGACTTTCAGGGGGTTAATTTTTATTCAATGACATAAAATAACACAAAAAACAATCAATGTGTAGGATCAATCTGCTTCTTGGGAAACCAATATCCAAGAACTCAGAGAGAGAGAGAGAGAGGTACATCCCCAATTCAAACTGTAAATCAAAAGAAGTTGTGAATATACTGAAGCTTAAAGAATACCTATCAAGAGCCATATTTCTAGTCTGGCCAGAACCAAGGCTAAGCACAACAAGCCATCTGTCAACAACTCTAGTAGCTCCTTTATGGACAATCACATCTATACTTTGAACTTTTGTACTTGTGTTGGAGCTGCTAAATAACCTTGATATCTGAAATTTTCTCCACTTCTTCTCTGAAAAGGGGTTTCTAGTGACAGCAAATGATGAATCAACAGAAACTGAGTACTGCTCTGATGGCTTTGCATATCCTTCCTCCCACGTTGAGATTGTCACCTATTCAAATGCCCACATCAAGTTAGACATTGGAATCACATTACACAGAAGGTTGTCCAACAAATAAGCATCACTGGTGTAGAATCAATAGATGCATGATTGCTGTCACTCCGACAAATTACTGTTAAGAGATGTCTGGGTTTCTCCCCTCACTAATCCAGGTCTGAGACAGGAAGACTTCACTAGAAGTGCTGCCTAAGATAGAATAACATCATGTGGATACATTCAAATAGATAGAACATATGTGTCTCCCAAAAATAGCTAATGCCTTCTTTCAGTAAGTTCATTTGCAAAGATCTTTTCCCCCTAATATGCTTATCAATTGCAGGTCTCTATTGGCTAGCCCATTGATTTTTTTTGGGTGTGTATAAATTGTCTTTAAGGCTTGGATTAAGATCACTCAGCTAGACCTGACAGCTACCTTAACTACAACTTGAGGGGAAAAAGATGTGCAAGACTGCACAACTATGCGTGAAGATGACTATCTTCAGTTTTAATAGCATTCACCCTGGAATCTGCTTGCTTTCCCCACATGATGTTGCCAGATATGTAAAATGTTCCAGGAAGAATCTCCAAAATGCTAATCTTACTGATGAAGCCATCATCAAAGCAACTCAACTCCAAAAGAAGCTTGAAGTCTAATTAGCTGTTAGCTGTCTAAGATAGATGATTGACGACAACAATAAAGACAACACCAATTAGAGTCTTATCCATGGAAAGTGGTCAGCTATTTTAATATATTGCACCATGCTCTCGATTGTGTATCAACTGAGAGATCTAAGTGCTCGAATTTTATTTTATTTTTTCACTTTATCCTTTTCAGTCTTCCCACCCATATTTAAGTCTCCTTCTTAAAACACATCTTCTCCTTAGACATCCACAGGTAGCCATTCCACATGCGAAAACCACCTTAAAAGAGCTTCTCTGATCTTAACAAAAATTAAGCTACTGTAAATCCAACAAAGCATTCTGATCTCTATATATAAATGTGCATGTTTGCGTTTCACTGCCTAGCACTTCATGCCCTAAGCAGTGCAACATTAAAAGCCATTGGGAAGACAATTTTTCTGTATGTTTTAATACAGCTTAGTAGTTCTAGGCTAAATATTTCACAAGCTATTGCTACCTTTCATGCACAAAATTACATCAATTAAGTTCTTGGGAAGTTAAACCAACCACAGACAAAGAAATTGGAAAGGTACATCATGAAATTTTCTTGAGTTATCATAAAAAGAAGGGAATGAGCAAGCATGTAGATGAAGAGGTGTTGTAAATGCTTCCCTAAAGTATGGCACTGTTTTATTTGTACTGAAACAAGTGGAAATGTAAGACTTGTCAATTATGAAAATCTGGAGACAGACTTGGCAGAAGGTTCCAGTTACCAAAACTGGTACCGCTTTTTAAAGGACAATAAGTTAGATATAAGTTTGAACACTCTCAATTAATGTGGAACTTGCAATTTAAACCTGAACTCGAACTTTGCCCAGTGGAGTCATTATGCTTTCAGCAACCAATTTCTAAGCTCCTACTATAATATCCCAACAATGCACGCTCATTCTATGGTTAGATAAGGAATTATTATTCTGTTAAACCACTAGAAAAAGGAGTTCGAGTAAGTATGTAAGATATTAGTTTTGCAATCGTAATTCAATTGAACAGAGTTTTGAACACAAAAAGGAATAATCCTCCCAATAATGTAAAACCACTTTCAAACAGTTCTTTCATTAGTTAAACTTATTGGGAAACCTTTTTCTTTTTATATCTTTTCTTAACTTTTTATAATATTGGTCACTGCTCAGCTCAACAGTTGTCAGTTCTATGAGAAAATAAGGCTTCAAAAGCATTATTTGTAGCACCAAAGTTTGCCCATGTTAAGAGTCTATGAGATTTTGTAGGACCACTACCAACTATTCTAAAAGTTTAAGCCGCTAGATGAAGGCACAGTTTAATATTTAATAACTCTTAACACTCACTCTCACGCGTAGACTGGACTTTGGCCTAAGCCTAAAGGCGTGGAAATATATAATCGGGGGGCAAATAGGGGCCTGGAAAGATTTGAACGCAAGACCTCTTACTCTGATACCATGTGGAATTTTGTAAGACCATTGCCAACTGTTCTAAAAGCTTAAGCTGTTAGATGAAGGCGTGGTTTAATATTTAATTACTCTAACAGAGTCAAAAAGCAAAATCGGTTTAACAGCACAAGCAAGGTAATGCATTACTGAGACTTGAGGGATCTGCGATGTAGTTAACTGTTTCCTAACCTGCAAGACTGACTTTAAAAACAGAAGAACTCTTGATGCATGCTCCAAAAATTTGTCAGTTTTCGACTCAATGTTCTTCAATCCCATTTCAAGTCCATCCTTCATGCATTCCTGTGAAAAGGGCATGCGGACCAAAGTAGAACCAGATGGTGACCACAATTCATCTTCATCAATCAGCAAAGCACTAAACTGATCACGAAATCGTGCCGTCAAATTAGTACCTGAAAAGCCATCAAGCAGTAAGCTTCAATGATTCAGCTGTTAGCACGAAGTGCAGAGCACATAGTGCCAGAGGATTATACATTCATCCAATCAACTGGGTAAATTGATCTTAGAATATTGAAAAAGTAAAGGTTCTACAAAATAAAGTACCAGTAGAAATATCTACAGATTGGGATATGAATATGGCAGTGAAAATGTCAATAATAGCACAAAAAGCAGGTAACATGACGAGCTCATTTTTCCCATATATAATGAAAATACAGAATCTCAACCAAATTTAATTCTCCCTTCAGTCTTAAGCCAAGCTAATACAGAATAAAACCAATGAAACAAAATATGGTTCAACTTACTCACTGCTGACAATGAGAGACAGCCGAACAAGGGCTGCCATCAATCCCTAAAGACAGGCCAACATCCATTTCCCATGCATTTTAAGAACTTGTATTTGACTAAGGCTCAGTTTGTTCGCAAAAAACAAATGATTAGAAAAACACTTTCCTAAAAATGACTGCCTCGTATCACTTGAAATAATAAGTCAATGGAAAAAGTTTCATTACCGACAACAATTTATATCTAAACATTTCATGGACAATGAAAATATTGTTCTTTCATTTTTTATTTTTTTTTTTCAGCAAGCGATACACATGGTGATTTTAAGGAAAATGTTTTCCAAATCATTCATTTTCCGCGAAAGAAATGGAGCCAAAGTTTTTAAACAGATAAAAAGACAAACATTAACAAATTCTTGATCAATCGAGCTTATAATAGGTATAAATAGGTAATGCTAAGATATAGTTAAACTCCTATTTGTTTTAAAACAACATAAGCCTTTAGAACTGACAATTGCGCCTCAAGTTTGATCCCTCGTAACCCCTATTTAGCCCTTTTTAGGTTTCCTTCACTATGCACAAAGTGATTCAACAATTCTTTCACCCACAACCATCAGGTTTGCATGCATAAGGCCTTCACTGTCAAATTAGAGTTCATGTGAGGGGGAGTGTTTTAAGGTATAAGTATCTTCTGCACCTTTTCTAACAGCTTAACCTTTTATGACAAGAGGTTGTAAATATATATTTTTTTGCTGGAAACAAATGCAAATCTATCATGAGAAGATCCTGCTACATCTCTTCTGAAACTGAGGAGGGTACAACACCTACACATCCAACTCCCCGGCAATTTAGAATGTAAAAGCTTGAATGTAGATAAAAAAGGCTAAGGCACTTGTTATGGGACTTCAAGGGTAAAAATCACGAAAGTCACCCAACTAAGAGTTGACTTTCACAAAGGTAACTATCTTTGTGCATGGGACATGCTAATCTTCATATTCTTCCAATTTTTTTTGACAACTGTATAAGCAAATCCTTTACATTTCTTTTGCAATAAACAGCATGCACTCTCCATCTTGCCCAATTAAACTACTTTTTTCAAGCCATTGAATTAAAACCTAAATCCCTCACTGGAATTCAAAAATCCCTAATCCCTCATTTGAAGTTGCAAAATTTCATGATTTGTACACATAATCCACTAATGATGCACAAATAAAACATGGTAAAATCACCTCAATCTACTTATTCCTACTCCCCTGCACTCGCATGACATTTTAAAAATAATGGAACTGTCAAATAACACTTTTTAGCTATTGCTTCTGGCTGACCTATCATATCCTGTACTGCACCTTGATATAAAGTCATAACACTTAATTTTCCTATCAAAATATTAAAGAATCAATTTGAATAGCATTTCACACACAAGTTTTAAGACTTTCAGCACACATTTCCTAGTTCTCATATTGGTGACTCACCTTATGATAACAATGACTATTAACTAAGGTGGTAGTGGGCTCTGCACTACTTCCAGCCCAAAGATCCTCTAATCCCCCTAAATCAGGAAAACTGTTAATTACTGAAGAACGTGGCCTAATCTTGTATTTCAACAGTTAAAAGACAAGTAGACTAATGAGCCATGCAAACCGACAAAAGAACAAGAACTACCAGAGGCAGTTTCTCTACTATTGTTGCTGTCTTCTGGGAATATAAGAGTTACTAAACCCATCAGCTCATTGCATCATCCAGTTAATCTCCACCAGTCCATAGCATCATTTAGTTTTAACAACAGATGAAGGAAGGAATTAAATCACATTGAACAAAGAAAGGATATGGGGGAAGTACAACAACAAGATATTAATAAGAGAAGCACAAAACAGAATACATCACCTCTCAATGAAAAAGCTTTTGCTGCTGGAGCAAAACTTGAAGGTGCCCCAAGAGCTAAACCCCGAGGATCAAATATGTAGAAGTAGCTCGAAGAGATGACATATAGGATATCACAAAGAGCATAACAGCTTAACAATCCCAAACCATAATTTAGGGTATCACCACATAGCCTCCATGGAGGGCGAAGTTGAAGACTGCTTATTTCCTCAGTACTCAAGGTAACACCTTCAAGAATAGCCACTAGACCAGGACCTTGGAACTCCGCTGCAATTGTTTCAACAATATAAGCACGATTGAAGATAACATGAAAAAAAAAAAAGAGCAGTCTCTGCTGTATGATATGACCATCATTACTAAACCTGTAACACGCAGGCAAGGATCTCATGGGTGTGGCAAGTTCTATTCAATACTCCTTCAAAAAGCAATTTCCTCCATTTTGGAAGTACAGGAAATATCCTAGAAAAGAAGAAAAGAATTTGGATAAAAAGCATAGGCGTGGCTTGGACATACCGAGATTATGCTGCATCAGAGACTGGCAAGCATGTTTTCGTTTGTCAATTATCAGATGCAGTTTCTTAGCCTTACAGCAATCTGCCAATTCAAGAAGGTCAAACAATAAAAAGTCATCACCCCCAAAAAAGGCCAAAAGCTCTTTTACTTTGCCATAATCCATGCATGGTAGATCTCTAGTCGTCTCTTCATCCACTAATGAGAGGCAGCGAAGTGATTGGATGCCCAATTTACTTGCCAAATCATTGCTGATACAATCATGCACAAACCGTTTCTCTAGAAGATTAGTAGTGTCGATCCAAGGAGCATCATTATAAACGAGGTCCCCAGCCCACCTCAAAGCTCCTGAAGAATCTGGAACCAAGATGGACGTTCTAGATGACTCAGAGAGAGGTATATCCAAGCAATAATCACCAACAGCTTCTAGGATACGCACAACAAAGTTTAACTGATCTAATGATAGTGTAGAGCCTTTCAAATCGTTGCCCAAATTTTGTAGCACACGAAGGTAATCATGAAAATCAAAACTAGGTTTAACACCTAACGCCAAGAGCAAGTCCCTAAATTCCACCAGTTCAGATGGAACAACATACAGATAAGGATAGAACTTCACTGGTGAATCAAAAGCCAGGGCACTAGCTGGTACAAAACTATCTCCTGTCCAGACCCAGGAAATACCATCAAGTGCTGATTTTAGCACTTCAACATCATCAGTACCGATGTACTTTTGTAATTCTCTATAGAGGGATAGGACTCCCTCTTGTAGAGCATCACGAAAAACAGGTTCCACAGAAGAATGTAATTTAAGTTGACCATAAAGCTTGGATATCTCAATCAACTGCGTCAGTAGGACTGTTACATGTGGGGGATCCATCCAACCAAGTTTACCTATCAAGTAAATCGAGCAACAATCACCACCAAGTATGTGCATTGTTGAAGATACTATCCACATCTGTGATTTAGGCCTCACAATGCTTGGTGCAGCCACTTGAATGGTGGATTTCAGCCAGGGAAAGCCCTCAAATGGTGGATCCAAACAAATAGGACACCAAGCAATACCCTTCAATTCAGACCAGAACTCTTCTTCTGATATATCATCAACTACTGTGTCAAAGAATGGAACAGGGTCTGCTTTGTCTTCATCTCCATTGGAGTCAAAATTATTATTACTTCCATAAAATGCACTGTCGCCAGGAAGTGTGCTCAAATTGGATAACTCATTGGAAGGTCTTCCCCCTCCATCACCTGAGATTTTACATGCTATATTATCTAGCATGCCAAGCAGCTTCGTGCCATAGTTAAGAGCCTCCAAATTTCCACTATTGTGGAGCAGTGACACTGATCTTGCACAATCGAGCAAAGTAGTATAATTAAACATTCTTCGAAGTCCAAGATCGATTAAGATGTCCAAAATATCAGGATCTGAAAACTTCTCAGAAGGAAAGAAAGCTTCTATATGCAGTATCTTCTGCAGCTCAGACACACGAGGGTCGTAAAGCCTGACAAAATATCAGCCAGTGATTAAAAGAAAGCATCAAGTAGTTGAATTTGATGTATTTATTTTCCACTAATTAGGAACACACCATGACAAAAAGTCTTACCTAGTAGCAGTTATATCCATAAAGCAATAATTGAAAATATATTATTAGTTTTTAAAAATAAGTGAGGAAAAAAGTGCAATTGCAGAACTTACCAAAAAAAAAAAAAAAGTGCAATTGCAGATACACATCTTTTATTTATAAACAAACATATACATATACATATACATCACAATTACCTTCTCAGTAAGCAACAGCTCCCTGAACCAACTTTTTCATTTAATGAAGAAAATGGCATGTATGATAAGCATATGAAGCATGAGGAAAACAACGCTAACTATAATAAATAACCTAGTTAAGTAGTGTTTATTGTTAGAAATTCCACCCTAAAACCGTAAGCTATTTGATGGAGGGAGATGCATACATAAAAGCCATTATAAATCTTGTATACAAGCAATGTCATAGTGTAATGCCCTCCCAATCATATGCATGCCAAATTGGAACCATGTGGAGGCCGGACTTGGAGTAGATGAATTGGGAGCAAAATAAGCAAAAACCATATGAGAAATGGAGCATTTTATGGACCATGAAAACTTGAAACTCGACTATTTACCATGTCAGAAATCAAATCTTAAAGCTTAATACAATAATAGGAGAGAGAAAAGTAGAACATTCAAAACACACTTAAAGCATCCCTGAGAGATTTCAACCACATCCACTAGCACTAAAAAGAGAATATGAAGAACAACCCAATAAAGTACCTGGATGGCTCAAGCCAACATCCATCCGCTGCCAAAACAAAAGGTATCACACAAAGAATAGATTTAATAGAATTATCTTCATCAATCAAAAGCTTAATGTCGTGCAGTATTGCTGATATAGCTTCTGGCTGATTAACAAACTCTGACATGTGCTTGAGTGCATAATCCTTGTAGAATTCCAACTTTTCTGGCTCTTGAACTTCTAAGTACCTTTTCAGAATGATTTTTTCTCTCTCTGTCTCTGTACGTATGAAGTCATCATTCAGGAGATCATCACGTACACCATTAGGTTTAAGCAATTTAATTGGTCTATTCAAGCTGACAAGTTTTCTGCTTCTATATGATTCAAAAATCGGAAGGGATCTGATAATACTGATATGGTGGTCATCCACTTGCTCTTCAAAAAACCATTTGGACTGAAGAATGAAACTCTTCAGTTCATGCAGCTCACCTTCTGACACATCAGTGAAAAGGCTATAGATGTTCTCGGGGTTACCAGTAATAGAACTAAAAGCTTTTAATATGCCAATCGCTGTTGGAGGTTGCACAAACTTGTCCAGCTGAGGATGTTCAATTATCATGTCGGGTCTTAAGAACTGACAACCCACTTTCACCAATAGACAGGACATATTCTCGCTCCACCCATGATTTATTAACACATTGGAATTTTCTGTGAGTCGACAGAGAAAATTGCTGCCAACAGGCAGTATGGGCCACTTTGAAAACAATGACAGGTCATGACAACTTAACTTTAAGTAGCTCCAGAATAGATTCATCCATTCGATGCTTGGGTGGCCTTCATGTCCAGGCGACCAGTTCACCTGTGTAGCATTCTGCCATTCTGCTGGCAAAAATTTCACAAAAAGTTTCTCAAGCAAGTGGCTTGAGAGAAATGACAAATTTGAGTCTCCCCTTTTAGCTATATCACAGAGCTTAACATGAACTTCTTCTGGAATCCCAGAATCAATTAGCTGATGTGGAAGGAAATCTTTCAAAAGGCCATATTCTTCTCCTTGGGCAATGTAAATTCTTTCCCCAATCCCATTCTTGTCAAAAGTTGTAAATGAACCATCAGCAAGAGGCAAAAGAGGCAAACCATACAGATTTTCGGTTTTAACTGTTCCATTTAGATCAAGCAAGCAATACTCAAGGGTCAAAATAACTCCATCACGGTTGCTGAAATTTCGTCGCCGTCGAATCAACAACGACCTTAGAAAATGAGGTGTGAGGAAATGCAGTGAAGGGCATGTCTCTGCAAATTTCTCCACAATAGGCTCAGAAACCATCACTAAAGGTAAACCAGCATCCGACAATGCTTCGGCAAGCTCATATGCCTTATGGAAATTAAAATCAGGAAAAAGAGCTTGTTTGGCTGCTATCCACTGGCCGCCCCTAGCTTTGGTGTGCAGTACACGAAAACCAAAGTTAGCAATGGAAGCATAAAGTTCGCGCACCATTGATACCCAAGGTTCTAATCTTACTGCCGTTGGCCAAAACGAGAAGAACAAATCACATGGACCTATCTCCACTGCAAGTTTCTCAAGCAAGTGACCATACGCTGGGGCAGCCACATCCTTAAGGAGGTAAAGATTCCAATCAGAGCGTTTTTTGCCATGCCCTGCCATGTCATTCCCAAACCAAATGTCTCTCCTGTTTGATGACAACTCAAAGTATGCATTAACATGTGCAGGAAGACCTGTGCTGATAGGAAGTGGGAGAAAACAGAAGGCACGGCCCTCAAACTCCTGCTTATCCTTAGTTGATGCCACAGCTACTTGAAATAGCTCTGGGGTGATCAAGGAAGCATCCTCCTTCCAAGAATCAGAATCACTTTTATCTTCAACTGTTTCAGAATGTAGATGAGCAGCAACACAAGCCCAAGGAACAAAATTAGCAGACTTGCCAGTGGAGGTTGCTAAGTTGTCCTTAGATCTCCCGCCACTCAAACATTCACTGGTAATCCAGAAGTGTGATAGAGCACCGCACGAGCCTTGCTCCCTGACGATAACCTTTTGACATCTGCAAGGGTGATCCTTACCAATGGATTCAACCAATTTTCTCACAAACTGACCTTTATCCATTCCACTGTGTTTATTTCCATCAATAAAGCTAAAAATCTGATGCAATGCCTGATGTTCTGCTTGTGGCTCTTGGATAACATGCTTTTGCACACGATGGAAAAGTTGCATCTCATGACCAATTCCCTCCTTGACAAAAATGCTGATAGTTTTGACATTGCGTAAGAAAAGCAAAGCATCAGAAACAACCTCAGAGAAGGAAACAAAGAGAGACATGACATCTTCAGGAGTGTAAGTTTCTTTCTTTATTTGGCTTCTAGAAGCAACAGTTGCATTCCTAAGGGGAAAGCGGAAGAAGGTACCAGGAAATGGATGTTGCAAGTCACAGCCAAAGTGCAAGAAAGGAGAGAACTGATCAGGGAATTGTTCCAGAATATTTCTCCCTGCAAACCTGATTCGCAAGCCTGGGTGAGAAGGAGTGATCCCAGGCAAGTTACGAGCATGGGGATCAAACATGACGAGATTTTCCCCCGAAACAAATGCAGGAATGTCTGTAAAGTGGTATACACAATTAAATCCCAGCCCAAATCTTCCAATAGCAAAAGGCTTTTCTAGTTTGCTTTCCTGACCAATTCGTGAGATGGCATATAGATCTTGTGGACTAAAAACAGAGTCATTAAAGCAGCACAATGCAGGCCCCTGCAATTCTACCATTTCAGGAGAGAGAACAGAAGAAGTCCCATACTGGGTTTTATCCAAGAGAAATGTCACCTCTGAAGCACCCGCATCCTCTGCATTCTGGACTAGTTCAAAAAGGACTCCTGGTCCATCTGCATACATTTCTAGAATATGTTTAAGTCTCGTTGTCAAGGCTTCGTGCTGTCCAAAAGCTTCAGCAGCTCCATATAAACTTAAATTCATGGAATCAGCATTCTCAGCTAGCAAGTTCCTCCGGAGAGAGCAAACACCAAGCTTCTCTGCAACATCATTGGAAATATTCCCATGAACAAATTTTTGAACCCTTGTCTTTGCATTTAAGACACAGTTAGATCCACTACCAAATGAGCTATCAGAATAATCCGGGCTTAGCAACCAGGGTGCATCATTATAAACCAATTCGCTTGAAGGGAAGAGTCTGCCAGAGACATCTGGTAAGTATATCTTAACTTGATCCTGGACCTGAACTTCGGATAGATGTTGCACAATCAGAATGGCAGCCCTGATTTCCTGGGGATCAAGAGGCAAGGAACCTTTTCTCATGGCCATTCTGTGTAGGATATCAACATAATCGACAGGCTTCAAGAACTCCCTAACACCAAGCTCTAAGAACAATTCTCTAAACACAGCTAAGTCAACAGGTATGACACGAATATAAGGAGCCAAATGAAGAGGACCATCAAGGACAACCTCATCTGATGTTGAAAATCCATCTCCAACCCAAATCCACCTACTACCTTCAAGAACAGCCTTTACAATGTCCTTTTCATCTGTGCCAAGCAGACCTTTCAATAATGAGTATATCCTCGGCATAGCCAAAGCCAATTCTTGCCGGAGCACCAGGTCAAACACAGTCTCATTATTTTTCCCAAGTTCGAGCAGCTGGGCAGCAATCACGCTTCCCCCAGGCATGGAAGACCATCCAAGGCCATGTGACAGGGCAGTGGATGAGCACTCCCCATCCAGTATCCGCATGCTTGCAGAAACAAGCCACAGGTCCCTCTCCAAACGTACAAGCTTTGGAGGAGCCACATTGGAAGAGACAACAGGCCATGGCAAAGACTTAAATGGGGCAGATACCAGAACAGGGCACCAGCAGATCATTCGAAGATCATTCCAAAACTTTTCAAGGTCAGACTTCAAGTTGCGAGGTCTGAACGCAACAGCAGCAAGAGAAACCATTTTATTTACCTTTCCCTGTTCATCCTCCAACTTGTCTGGCAGCCACTTCATTGCATTCACCTCTAGAAAAGAAAGCAGCACTTTGCCTCTGTAATATGCCTTCTGTGGATCCTCATGGACCAACCTCTCCACCTGTCGTGCACTTTCAATTATTGTCTCCGGGGAAATCGATGTCCTTAGACCCAAACCTTGCAGCATGTCCAAAATCTCAGATTCTTGAAAAGAACCATGCGGGAAACAATCAGAATTTTCCAGCAAAGTATATATTTCTTCTACACGAGGATCATATAAGACTGAAGGACATTTGATCAAACCACTCTTGGTTGGAACAAATTCCAAACTTCTCAAGCATTCCCTCAGAAAAGGGTCCTCAAGACACAATTGCGGCAGATTCTTCAACACCGAAAGCATAAGGCCATCGCGGGTTTCAGGTTGCAAATCCCTTAGTCTACAAAAGACCTGCTCTCTGTAAAAACGTGCCTTTCCCATTCTCTTGATTCCATAGTACTTCGAAAAGATCTCCTCTTCAGTTGTTGAAGAGATCATAACAAACTCAACGCCCAGAAAGCTCTCTGGGATATCCAATGGGGGTAAGTACTTATGAGGAACTTCTAAGTCAGCATACTCAAATTTCAGATCAGATCCAGGCGAATATACCTTGTAAATTGGAAGCTTCCTGCACTTTTGAAGGTCAAGATCATTCACACGACCTCCAATGTACCACTTAAAATCGAGAAGAAATATTCGAAGAACATCCCTTTCTTCTGCTCCGGCACTCTGGAAAGTTTGAGTTATTCCACCATTCAAAGAGATAGAGTCAAAAATAGATTCCAGGACACCTGTGATGTTACTTTCCCATATAAAGTGCGACAAATCGTGATGTTCAACCCCGAAGTCAGGACTGAGTATCTTGCATCCAATTTTTGCTAGGATATCTTTCATCTTGTCACTCAAATCGTTCCCCCTAATCAGTCTTGATCTTCTAGAAGCTCTACACAAATGACCAGATGTGGATGGTAAAATTGGCCACTCACTAAACAAAGACAACTTTTCACACTCAGCTTTTACATACTGCCAGAACAACAAAAACCATGAGGGAGTTGGATGGTCTCGACAATTCCCTGGGTCCCAGAACACAGTGTTCTTATACTTCCAATCCCCAGGTACAAAGCTGGGAAATAATTGTGAGAGATGATCAATGCTGAAAAGAGTAAGATTGGCCCTTGAGGATTTAGCAATAGATGTAAGTCTGCCCAGTAAGTGGAGAGGGATATTGCGATCAATCACTCTATCCAAGACTTTCTGAAGCAGCATGAACTCAAGTTCATTGCAGACAAAGTAACATGACCCTTTTGAGGCATCTGATAATGAACAAAAGTCACCATTTGCAAGAGGAAGCAAAGGAATGTCATAAGCATGAGTGCCAACGTCAGCATCAATCAAGTCCTCAAGACAATATTCCAACAAAACAAGTTTGGCAGACTTGCTCAGGGATCCTAGAATTCTGCATCCTTTCAGGTGCTGCCGTACATTATGTGGAGTGACTACTTTCTGTTGAAAAATGGATGCATAACTCAAGATCATACTAAACAATTGATGGGACAAAGAGACAATGGGCATTCCTAGCTGAATCAAGGCTTCCTCAAGTTCTTTGCTTCTATCAAATTCTGCATCATGAAGAAAGGCCTCAGAAGGTGAGACCCAATTTCCTCCTTGAATCTCAGAATATAATACAGGGGCATTGGCAATGTTTCTGAATATGTACTCAACTAAAATATTCCATGGCTCTTCAAATCTACCGACAGGCCATAAGGAATAGTATAAATCAGTTGGACCAAGTACCTGTCGAACACCAAGCAGCAACCGTGCAAAAATAGGTGCTACAAGATCTTCCAGAAGAAGCCTGTTCCAGACAGAACGAACTTTCCCACTTCTATCCATGTCATCTCCATACCAAATTCCACGACGATTTGATGACACCTCAAAATATGCATTGACTTGCACTGACAGTCCAGTTCTCACAGGCAACGGAAGAAAACAAGATGCACCACCAAGCTTGAGAACACTTGTCTGCTAAAAGAATAAAGAGCGTGAATTATTTCTCTGAAGGAAGCTCCTCAGGAAGATACTGAACTGTGAAAGCAAAGAGGGACTTAGACAGTTCCAAGGGCATCCATTCAGCAAACTGGCATAGCAAAAATAAGCAGGAAAGGAGAAAAGTTTCCCTAAGATGACATATATAAAAGGATTTGTATTTTAAGGAGATGACACAGTCGACGAGTGATAATCAATGTTCCCAGTTATTCCAATTGACAGAAGTGAACAGGAGCTTCATCGACTTGATTTTATCTTAAAAACTGATGCAAGCAGTCTGCCTCGCCCTACTAGGAATAACCCTGTGACTGAAACATCAGGGAGGTAGATCGTAAGGAATAATATGTGTATGATAAATACATGTGAAAGTGTAAGAGATTCTCAGGAAAATCGTTAACAGTTTTTTAACACAATTCAGCACAGCTGCAGGGCGCAGTTTCAATTAATTCTTCTTCTAATAGATATTTTAAGAAAGAAGTAAAAAGACAGTCAAACGGCCAATGTTCCATTTACAGCTCCATTTACAGCTCAGATAACAAGTCTATGTAAATAAGTGACGGCAAAATATCCCCTCACTAACGAAATTCCCAACAATGGATTAGTTATAAAATCATGCCAACACTGTCTTTAGATCGGCTTGGAATCTGATAATATTATCCCCTTGAAGACATCAACAAAATGTACAAAATGAATGCAAGTTCTACACGAGAGCTCCTCTTAAAATAAGTACGTCCTGTAGTCCCATAGAACACTCCCCAAATAGATAGAGAGCTGCAAATAAGTTTCTCTATGTTGAGAGAGAAGGAATTGCGAGTTACATCAGATGGTGATATGCAGGCTGCAACGGAAGCCCAAGGCAGAAGGTGCATATCATGTTCTCTTGAAGCAGTTGATGCAAAAGAAGAAATTCTACTGGATCTGGACGCCATTGCTTGAACTATGTAGAA
The DNA here is from genome assembly GCA_016097605.1 of Eucalyptus guilfoylei. NCBI lineage: Eukaryota > Viridiplantae > Streptophyta > Magnoliopsida > Myrtales > Myrtaceae > Eucalyptus > Eucalyptus guilfoylei. Next base: position 9,193,091 of record CM027869.1, on the reverse strand, counting down.
TGTATCTATCTTCTTCTCAAAATTATTCCCACTGGACGTTTCGCTCAGGAAGTCCAGTGAGAAAGAATCCATCTCGCTATCTTTAGAATCAGCTGATTTTGACATGGTAAGAAATGCCTGACGATGCAAAATTGTCTCGCTATTCACAGAACAAACAGAACAAGAATAAAGCTTCATAGGCTCAGGTTGTCCGACGTCCCAGATATACATTTCAATAGACAGAACGCTCTTAAGAAAAAGCAGCGTTAGAACTCCCTCCTCATACAGCTGAGTGAACATCGAACGGATATCATCCTCCTCATAAGCTTGCCTAGAAAGCTTACTGTTGACAGCCTGATCAGCATTTCTCAGTGGAAACCGAAATAAAGTTCCAGAAAACGAACTTTGCATGTCACAACCAAATGCACAATATGGAGAAAACTGATCCTTATATATTGAAATAGCTGAAGAATTGACAAAGTTAATCCTTTTTCCAGGATTTGCTGCAGACACCTGAGGAAGATAAACACCCTGAGGATCGAACAACACAACATACTTCCCACTCACGAAAGAGGGCAAATCAGTTAAATGGTACACCGAATTGAAGCCAACCCTGGGTGACAAAATCACAGTTAGGATGAAGTCAAGAAAAGATTCAAAAATCAATGGACTGTGGCAATGTTTCTAAAAAATAGAACATCAATGGATCTATTTCACTTAATTAAAAAACATATGACGGGAAAGAAAATCCAAATGGCATGCTTAATTAAAAAATCTATGATGGGAAACAAAATCCAAATGGCATGCTTGTCAATCAATGAAGGAACGTTGACATGGATACCCGAAACCAAACAAAAACACAAAATTAAATCTAAAGCTAAAATCAACGACGGCATGGAGACCTGATTGCCGCTTCAAATTCAATTTGGGCATCTAATCAGGTCAATATTGTTTCACGGTATATGTCCTTGTGCTAGTTTTAGTCTATGATTGACCGATTGCTTACGTCATCAGCAACTATAGATTGTTACTTTCATGATGACGTGACATAACCTTAGGCTTATAGAGCTGCTCATGAACTTTTTACCAAAAAATACCAATCTTCTACCTGTGGATGGACTAATTTTGCTAATCCATTTTCATATAACATAAGAATTGACCTTGCTCAACTTTGCATGTCAACAAAAAGTACTTCTTCAAACCAACTTAATAAATGATATCTTGTGCTTTTTATGTGAAATTCCTCCACAACAAACTATGAAAAAAAAAAAGAAGATATCCCCATTTACATTTAGGGTGTGTGAAACTGCAGATATCCTCTTCTACCAGAACCTAGTTAAAAGTTGCCACTTGGGACAAGACACTCGTTACACGTCCAATCAAGGAAATTGTATGCACTAACTCTACTCGTGCTATGTAGATGATTTGAAAATTGAAGCATTCCATATTGAGTATGCTTAACAAGTGCCCCAGGACAATAGTTAACAAGACGCTCTTTACCAACATGCTTCTAAAATGAGTTATTTCTTTTTGAAGATAAGAAGTACACAATCTCTAGTGAATGACTGAACCATATGATGTGAACTGCATCTATTAGTAACTTGCTACCCAATTTTGAACCCAAACTGTGATTCTCTCAGGAAACCCAAACAGAAATCTTGACAGGTTATAGTTCTAAATCAGACCACACATCTTCCACATGTTCTAGAAGTCCAGAAAATGTGCTCAGGACTGCAAGAGATCAAAAGCTGCATTGTCCTCAGTGTCCATAATCCTGATCAATCACATGTAGCAACAGCTGAACCACTCATGCCATTGCAGGCCAGGAATGCATCAACAACTTAGTACTCCCAAAAAGTATTTTACAAATGAGAGGAATTGCTGCTGCTACAGGGTTCTCATAATTTCAAACAAACTACCACAGTTCCACTCTCTTCCTGATCAGTAAACTCAGACACTTCCATGTTACAGTACCAGAGCCACTCCCGCTAGAGGAAACACCGAACTCAGCACAAAACTCCAACCACATTCATCATCCATGTAATATGCGGCGAGCGCACGTACCCGAAGCGGCCAGTCTTCGTCGCCTGCGAATGCTTGCTACTCCCACCGATCCTCGAAATGCTGGCGAAGTCCTCCTCCGAGAAGACGGCGTCGTTGTAGGCCAGCAGGGCGGGGCCCTGCCACTGCGCGAGGGAGTCCGACAGGAGCGACCCCGAGCCGTGGGCGCGGCGGTCCAGGCAGAGGCGCACGGTGGTGGCGCCGGCGTCGTCGGCGTTCTGGATCACCTCCTTCAGCACCGTGGTGCCCTCGGGGTAGTTGAGCAGGACCTCCCTGATGCGCCGCGTCAGGTCGACCTTCTGGCCGAAGTCCTCGATGAAGATCGCCGGCGAGGCCGCCATGGCTTCGCTCCCGGCGGGCGGTTCGATGATCGGGCGGCGATGAGCCCGGCGCCGGTGCGCGGCGGGGCTTCAAGGCATGGCGCCGGCGAAGACGTTCGGGAGGATGACGATCGGAATCGAAATCGGAAGGTTGGGGAAGTCGGTGGAGAATACTGGATTGGGGAATAAGCGAGGATCGTCGGTCTGGTTGCTTGTAAAGGATGGAGGCCTCCGTTCGCAATGACGTCACGGTCGCGGTCAGCACGGACATGAAATTAAAACGGCGTCCTAAATGCACGGAGTCGCCGTCGGTAGTAGCTCGGCTTGAAATTACGTTCCGTCCGTAAAAAAAATTTCTTTTCTTTTTCTTTTTCTTTTTTTGAAAATATGATGATGAGGAGGAGGAGGAGGAGACGGTGGTTTTTTTTCTCGGGTCCCGTTCAAACGGGCCCACGTCCCGTTTACAAAATATTCCCATCACTTATGGTCTTTTTAATTTTTTTACTTTTTGGTTCAGATGACTTATGGTAACTTACGATCCGATCAATGTCATTTACGGTTTTTAGGATTTTTTTTCTACGAAATTTACGAGCCCGGAAGGTAATCTAGGGAATAAAAAAGTATCCTGCGAACCAAAAGATTTGTTAACAAACTTATTTTGTCATTTATGTACGAATATTTAATGTGAAAATAATTCTATAATTTAAAATGAAAAAGTATTTTACGGACTCAAAAAATACTTTGCGAATATTACAAAGCCAAAAGGTATTCTACAAAATAAAAAAGTATTTTATGAACGGAAAGATTATATACAAATTTGTTTTGTCATTCGTGATATGAATGTTTAATGCAAAAATGATACTGTAATTTATGAAGCAAGAAAGTATTTTACGGACTCGAAATGCCTTTTCCGAACTTTATTTATCATGTGCAATTTAACACGCGATATTATTACAAAAGACCTTATGGGTGAGAAGGTAGGTAATTTACGAAATTAAAAAGCACCTTACAAACTTTATTGATCGTGTACGATGCAATAAAAGATACTATCGGCAATAAATACAAATGAAGAAAATTAACTCATGCAACCAAAAGATATTTTTTAATCGAAAGAGTAACTAAAGAAACTTTATTCAACTTTATGACACGATATAGATAAATTACTACAATCTATTTGAAAATGTAATTTATAAATTAAAGATTATCTTAGATCGACTCAGATTAAATTAACTAATAAAAGATTATTTACAAACTTCATTTAACAATTGCTATATAATATGAAATATTACTAAAGTTACTTTATAAGAGAGGATTTTACGAAATCAGAAGTTATTTTAAAAACCCAAAGGGTAGTGTACGAGCTAAATTTATAAATGACATTACCAAAGGGTGAAAAGTAAATTATAAAATTAAAAGATTTTAATGAAATTTATCATTTACTAAGTACTTAAGTTCTCATATTACAAAATCTATAACTATATCACTAATCAAACAAATAAATACATCCGTTTCAAAAAACAAATAAATACAAACTCGACATACAACCAACTTCATGATGAATTTAGACTAATCACGATCCATGAAGATAACCAAAAATTTCTATGAATATCCGAAGTTAATATCTCGAGAATGCTATATCACTTACTACAAATGGTGGACAAAAAATGGTACTTTAAAAGGAGTCCACCAAAATAAAAAAAAAATCTCTTATTCCATGCATATGCCACGGAATCGAAATTTAAGTTGACTATCTGCGATCCTATCTTATAAAAATTTATATTCATTTCCTAATCAAAAATAATTTGTTACCTTTATCATATTTTTTTACTTATACTTCATTTTTGGTCAACATTTTTTTTTATTCTGAAATTCTTGCGCGCACAAACGTGTGTGCCTCAACTTCGCTTCCCTCTCGTCCTTTGGTCGCCTACCGAACTGAAAATCTTGAAAAAAGAATCATAATTATCAGGAAAAAACGCTCTAATTAATTATTCCATTATTATAACTCGCTGTAAAGGTACTCGTTGGATTACCCGACACGGAGACCATATGGGCGGCCCAGATGGACCCACGTCACTCATCTTCCTCTCAGCTCATCGACGTGGGCAGCTCCAGACTTTCTTCTTTCCATACAACGTGAAGGCTACCACCACCTCCTCCAACCATCCTCCAAGAAACATTCAAGCCTTCTCTCTCTATGTCTCTCTTTCTCTCTCTATTTAAGATCAAGCTTATGCACATTCTCTCAACTGAAATTTAGAGAGAGAGAGAAGGGAGCAGGAGATCACGGTGGAGCTAAAGATGAAGTCGTTCACGGGGCGTGTTGCAGTCGCGGCGGCGGTATTGATCTCACTTAGCATGTCCAGCAGCTCAGCCACGGCTGCTAGCTACGGGGATGCGGTGGAGAAGAGCTTGATGTTCTTCGAAGCGCAGAGGTCCGGGAAGCTCCCTGCCGACCAGCGGGTCAAGTGGCGCGGCCACTCCGCCCTCCAGGACGGTTTCTCTCAAGGGGTCAGCCTCTCCCTTAGTCTCATCGGTCGTCACGTTTTGCTATTCATGTAATGCAAGCTGAGAAGGTGTGGGAATGATCTGAACTTGGCAGGTGGACTTGGTCGGAGGCTACTACGATGCCGGCGACCACGTCAAGTTCGGGCTCCCCATGGCATTCACCATCACGATGTTGGCATGGGGAGTGGCCGAGTTCAGGAAGGAGATCACCGGCCTGAACCAGATGGACCACACGCTGCGGGCCATCCGCTGGGGCACCGACTACATCATCAAGGCTCACCCGCAACCCGACGTTCTCTGGGCTCAGGTACGCACCGCCATATATACATCCCATTCACCTGCCGGCTGCCGAACCCGGCACGCCTCTCGATGGTCGAGGCGAGTCTCTCTCTCGCTACCATGATTTGAAATGAAAAAGGCAGCCGGATGCAGTCATATGAACTCCTGACGACCGTCCCGAATTCATGTTGCTCCATTTGATTTACTGTCGCATTGCGTTCGAAAATTTCTATGGAGATCAGCAGGATCTTTCAACAGAGATTGGCAAAACGCAATATGGGTGTTTGTTGACCAAACTCACGTATATATACAACGGCTAGTTAGTTGAGAAGAGTCTTGATTTCTCTCAACAACCTCTTTTATATTTCAACAGAGCCTTGACGATTTGCTTCCATGAAGCTTAGAATCCATTCGGTTTTTTCAGGTGGGTGACGGCAATTCAGACCACTATTGCTGGGAGCGAGCCGAGGACATGACGACTCCTAGGACCGCTTACAAGCTCGACCATGAGAAACCCGGCTCGGACCTCGCTGGCGAGACTGCTGCCGCCTTGGCGGCGGCCTCCTTGGCTTTCCGGCCTTACAACTCCTCCTACTCCAATCTCCTCTTAGCCCACGCGAAGCAAGTGAGTCAGCAGCTCTCTCAAACAATGGAGGCAAAGCTGTTGATGGGATTTTGAAAGTCGTGTTTTGGAATGAACTCGCCACTTAAACTTAATGTCCAAGGATGATATTTATTATTTATCTAGTAATTGATTAACTCAATTGAAAAGAAAACAATTATATTCTACTTATACATTATGCTAAAGCAAGTAAGTGCAACTAAACGTGCAGCTGTTCTCGTTTGCGGATAGATTCAGAGGCCAATACGACGACTCGATCCAGTCTGCTCAGCAGTTCTATCCATCCTCCAGCTATTCCGTAAGCACAAAAGAAGTCTTCTTTCCATTTTATTTTATTTTTTGGTTATATAGTTTGTTCAATCACCTTTTAATTGGACAAATTATCGATATTTCGAGATTTATTGATCTGTTTATTAACTTTTGAACGTTGAAGGACGAGTTGCTGTGGGGGGCGACATGGCTGTACAGAGCAACGGGTGACCAAAAGTACTTGCAGTATGCAATTGACAATGCAGAATCGATGGGAGGGATCAGCTGGGGAGTGAAAGAGTTCTCCTGGGACACCAAATATGCTGGCGTGCAAGTCCTCCTCTCCAAGGTAATTTCTCATTAGATCCGGCTGGTGGGTGGGCGGGGCTAGTGACCTTAAGTTAAAAGGCCCAGCCAGCTCAACTTTCGAGGCTAGGTCCGAATATTTCAATGTAGGTTCGGGGCTATCGGCGGGCTTGGATAACACATTAGACCCGCATGCCCTAGCTCAGCCCAGACTTAGCCAATGATCATCTTTGAGATAGCTCAATTCCTGGATTTTCAATCTAAATTCACATCATCGTGTGGCCATAGCTATTTTTAATAAGGTGCTTGTCCAGTCCGACACCTGCTAGACGAGACTGATTGAACCGATGCATCTGCTTCGCAAAGATTGATCATCGGCTCTTCGTCGATATAATTTTTTTGAGTTGACCTAGTTCCATAATCCCAATAGCTTAAGTTAATTTCTTGTACTTAGTCACTTGGCCTCTCGGATGGCAGGTACTGATGGACAACCCGTATAGTCCGTATGCTTCGATTCTAAAGCAATACCAGGCGAAAGCAGAGTACTTCATGTGTGCCTGCATGCAGAAGAACAACGGTTACAATGTCAACAAGACTCCAGGTTGGCTGCACAGTCTCTCTCTCTCTCTCTCTCTCTCTCTCTCTCTCGCTCTTCCAGTTCTTCAAATCGCTTAAGCTACTTTCGCGTGAAAGCATCCGATGGATTTTGAGTTTACAGATGCGCCTATGTGACGATTTATTGTTCTGCGATCCTCAGGTGGGTTGATGTACATGCACGAGTGGAACAACATGCAGTACGTGTCTTCCGCATCGTTCCTTCTCACTGTTTACTCTGGTTACTTGTCTGCGTCGAAGGCCAAGGCCACGTGCCCGAACGGGGAAGTTCAGCCTCAGGATCTTCTCAACTTTGCCAAGTCTCAGGTATCCACATACCAAGTTACTTGCTTACCAAGGAACATCAATGACGAGTTCATTACTGAGTATTATTGACGAGAATGCGCTTGGGTCGTATGCATCCTAGTTTGCCGAGAAACTCAATATGCTTTCACTTTCATTTTCTGATCATATATCAAGTACATAGGTCAGAAAAAATGAAGCACTCACTTTACATAGGAACACATCTGATTATTTACTAGGTATCTTCCAAGGTTTTTTCTGAATTGACTGTATTATGGATTGAATCCTGCAGGGCGATTATATCCTTGGGAAGAATCCTAAGTCTATAAGCTATCTGGTGGGATACGGACAGAGTTATCCCACGCATGTTCATCACAGAGGCGCTTCCATCACCCCTATCTCTGTACTGCAATCTCCAGTTGGATGCGTGCAAGGCTTTGATGCGTGGTACCACCGCCCTCAAGGGAACCCAAATGTGATATATGGTGCCCTCGTGGGCGGTCCGGACAAGAACGATGGGTTCTACGATGACAGATCGAATTACGAGCAAACCGAGCCCACTCTTTCCGCCTGCGCTCCGCTCATAGGCCTCTTCTCCAAGCTACAAAGCGCATACGGAGCGCCAGGTAAAAATCTCAGGATACGTGCCTGACATAACATCAAACCAGTGAGAACTAGGGGGGATACTATACTTGAGCTGCCCTGAAACTAAACCGTGTGTTCTAATCTTCTCTGCTTACTTAATATGGCTCCTTGGTGTAGGTTCCTATCAAGATCAAAGACCAGTGACTCCTTCAACATCGCCCGGTGAGTCAACATTCTTGAATTATTTTTTCCTTATCTTCTATTGAACTGCGTGTTTGAAGTATTACATGTTTCGACTTACTTATCGTCTTAGATTACACTAATATAACGGTGTATTTTTTACTAGCATAGCTCCAGGAATACTATTTTCTTCTAACGATCAAAGCTAAAACTTCACTTTCATAAGGGGAGATGAAGATGAACGATTCTTCTTCTAATTTTGCAGGCAGCTACTCCCAGAAAGCACCACCAGCCTACACAGTTCCGAGTGAGTGACAAAAACTTGTTTCTCTTGTTCCAGAATGTGATTTAAATCAAAGTCCTCATAATGTGAATGTTGTGAAACTTTTCCCAACTTCTACACAGAGTCCCCTGTTCAGTTCCTTCACTCGATAACGAGCTCGTGGAGTCATGGGGGGGCGACGTATTTCCGGCACCAGGTCATCATCAAGAACATATCCCAGAAGCCGATCTCGGATCTTAAGCTCCAGATAGAGAATCTCTCAGGGCCTTTGTGGGGACTCACACCCAGCCAAGAAAAGAACATCTATCAGCTCCCTCAGTCGCAGGTCCTGAAACCCGGGTCACAGTACATGTTTGTGTATGTTCAGGGTGGTCCTCAAGCTAAAATTTCAGTTGTAAGCTACCATTAATGTCTTTAAAAATTGAAAAGTGAGTTCAGAGCAGAGTTAGGATGACCTCTCTGCAATTTTTCTGATTCAAGGAGGAAAATTTTCCTTTTAATTGGATCGCAACTGTAACATGAAAGTTTCCTTCATAATCACATAAACATGAATTACATTTTGCAAAGGACCATGCGCAGGACAATGGGCTTGGGGCCTAACTGTATGAGGGGTCGGGGTGGGGGCGAAGATCCAGGATCGAATCCCGGATAAAGCAAAAAAAAAAAAAAAAAATGCGCAATGATTTCTTCCTAATCCTAAGCTATCTTCATTTATTTATTTAGTGTGCCGGTATCTTGAGATGCCTGACAATGTTCTAAAAGGGCACAGTTGAAAAATCAGTATCAATTGTTAGATTACATGAAAAGAAGATGAGATTTCTGTTCCTTTATGTAAACCTCATTGCAGAAAATTCTCGAACTTCTGCCTTCTCTATATTCAAAGACAAAATTACAAGTCTGAAAGATACGTCTTGCAACTTGAAAGGGCAAGAAACCGCTTGAAACATGTTGCTCTTTCTTTCCCACTTTCTCGGCTTTCGTTTCCATATGAAGTTTGAAGGTTACCAGCTCTTTATGCACATAAACACAACGGTATTGGCTTCGTGCATGCAATAAGAGTGAGAAATATGTAAGTTATGGAAGAAATTGTGTGTCTAAATCATTCGGTCTCGTTTCAGTTCAAGCACCTCTTTTTTTTCACTTGACTTCTTGAGTTAATGAATGTTGAGACTGCGCTTATGTTTTCAGAGGAGCAATTGTTCAATATCCGTTCTAGACAAGTACGTACTCTACGTAGGCTAATTCCATGGCTTGCTTGCTGTGCTCTTTGTCAAGAATAGAGATGTTGTCTGTGATATTGATTTTTCTAACATTTAGTGCGAAATTCTCAGTGTGGAAATATCAGAATTTTGTTTTTAAAAAAAAAAGTGATAGTTGAGAGTCTGCATAAACTGCAATCTACATTCAAAATGGTTTCTAGGCTAGGCTTCTAGACAAGTACACACTCAGCGTAACAGCAGGTTGAAAAAGGCATAGACAAAATATTTGTATTGATTTTACTTATGGGTCTATGTTCTCAGTTGTGCTTTCTTCATAGCTCGTGGCTATTGGATTATTGAATTTTCCTTTACTTTCATTTAAGAAAAGTATCAAAAAAGTCATAAACCTATTACTTTAGTATCAATTCAATTATAAACTTTTTAATTAAACATTTTCAATCACAAACATTTTCATATTTGTACTAATTTAATCTATCCGGCCAATTTTGGCTAATTAGCACTAACGTAGACATCAGCAGGTGCCGACCGTCCAATTTTTTAATATTTTTATTTTTGTTGTTTTGATTCGTTTATTAATCTTTTTTTTTTCTTTTTTTTTTCTTTCACTTTCTTTTTTCTCTTTTTCCTCCTTGGATTTTCCCCACAGTGGTTGATAAGGCTCTAGCAAGGCTCACTGACCATTGGGAGAGGGTCACGAAGTCCTTGCAAGTGGCCAACAAGGATCGTGGCCCTCGCCCAAGGTTGTGAGCGAGGCATGGGGGCCACAGGAGAGGCCAACTTCTCCCTAGCCTTGTCGTGGGTGAAGGCGGCCTCACCCACGGCCCTAGGCGAGGGCCATAAGCTGGCAGCCAGTGAGGGCTTTGCGGCCCTTGCACAAAGGCTAGCGAGCCTCACTAGAGCCTCGCCGGCCACTATTGGGAAAGTCCAAGAAGGAAGAAGAAAGAAAAAGAAAAGGGAAAAAAAAATTCATAAAAAATTTGTTTAAAAAATTGCCTCGCCATCGTTGGCCAAACAACTGGTATCAGCCGACATCCATGTCAACACTAGTCAGCTACAATTAATCAGATGGACTAAATTGATACCAATGTGAAAAAATTTATGATTGAATTGGTCTAATGAAAAAGTTTAAGATAGAATTGGTACTAATACAATAGGTTTATAACTTTTTAGGTACTTTTCCCACTTTCATTTACCTGGCCTTCAATTTATGCACACTTAAATAGTCTAGAGGAAGGGCGAATACACGAAAAGAAGATGAGATTTCAGTTCCTTACTCATACCTCATTGCACAGAATTCCCAAACTCTTTCCTTCTCTAACCTAATGGATATATTCCAGAGACGAAATTGCAAGTCTGAAACATAAGTCCTCCTTGCAATGGATATATTCTAGAGACAAAATTGCAAGTCTGAAAAATAAGTCCTCCTTGCAACTTAAAAGTGGAAATAACCGCTTCAAACATACCCAAAAAAAAACACATATCACTTTCTTTCCCACTTTTTTAAGCTTGTATACCCGATAACAGCTTAAAAGATTGCCAGCTTTTCAATGCACATAAAGCCTGCTTCCCTGAAATATAGAGCCCGGAAAGACCTCCAGAAAGATGAGTTCAGAGTTGTCGAATTATGAACCCAGAACATTGTCCCTACTTCAATCACCCATTCTTGCATTTTAAGGTGCCAAAGTTCAAAGCAATCATGAAGATTGACTATAACGCTCATCAAAGTTCGCTACGACAGAAGATGGACTGACAAAAAAGGATGGAACGGTTTGAAAGGCTGAAGGACCGTTTCGACATATACGTAAGACCTCAATATGTACATTCTGCTTAAGTACATCTCAATATTCACACAGAGAGTAAAAGAAAAAACAGCAAAATTTCCATTCTCTGATGGGCTGAAATGTGGAACTGGGAGAAACAACGGCTTGAGCATTTAAAACTTAACGAGGTGACACATAAATGAGATGGGCTGACATAGCAAGACGCAACTAGGGCACACCGAATGGGTTAGTTATGGAGCTAAGAACGGAGGCTGTGGCGGTGCACCGAATTTCAAATGCACCAATTTCCACTTCGAACATTTGGTCCGTTCTCCAGCGCAAGGATGGGAAAGGTGTCGAATGACAAAGCTGTGCCCTGTCTCCTCCTTGATGTGCTTCCTTTATGTTCCCGACATCAGAATCGGATGTGATTCCAGAATCCATAAGCGAGTAAAGATATCCAAAATTCCAAAAAAACCTATGAACCTGGGAAGGGCAAATAGCATGTCAATATAGGGAGACAATTAGTTTCACCAAAATGGGAGACATTTACAAGAGAAAAACAGTGAATCTTATTACCTTCAACTATGACCCCCACAATGGTTCCAAAGAGAAATATTTCTCGCTTCGGGTAGGAGCAGCTGAGGGTCCGGGTGGAGGTGCATGCACTGTGATCGGAAGAACCCACTCACTTTTTTCTCTTCCCTCTACCAAAAGAGGATGCTCATACCTAAATTTGTAAAAATCGAAGAATGTATCAATTACTCAATGGTATACAAGTCGGGACTAGTAGGATGTCGGTTGGAACAATACTGATATAACATAGCCTTCAACTTTCTCATCTTATCAGAATTAAGATGAAACTAACGTCAAGAGAAGTTAAGAGAGAATTACAACTGGTCGTCCAATAATACATTATTTTGTAAGCTGACTAGCAAAAATGACCTTATGCAAGAAACACTAACTTCCAAATGTTACATAAAAAAGCCTTCTATGCAGTAGCTGAGTAAAATCAGAGAAGATGCCTCACATTACCCAAGAATGTCATGCAGGAAAAAAAATCAAAAAAAGAAAAATAGATGTGTATATTCATACTGCTTTGTCATACCTCGTCCAGTCCACGTTCTTTGGGGTGGTATAAAATTCAAATCGAAGAGCCCATTGCACAGAGATGCGGGGAGTGGAAAAGGACATGGGCCCATCCATAGGGATGGAAAAGAGAAAGCTAGTCTGCACCAAATCTGCAACGACCTCGTGGTGATCGCTCTGAACCTATAAGCAGAAGATGAAGCAGAAAATCAAAGGTAGGGTAACAATATGGGAGAAAAAAGAAAGAGAACAATCAATGCACTCAAAGTAGCACCAAGGTCAGGCACACGAAGTTCTTCATGTTAAAAATTAGCATCTCAAATTCCTCACTGTTCCTTCATCAGCATAATAAAAGTATCAGCAGTGACAGGCAAATGTTTTAGTGACCTCAGCAGAATTAATCTGTATCAGGACCCTTTTGAGTCATAAAAAACTTCAAACTTATACTAGTGTGACAAAGAAGAAGAATCTTCTTTATCACCTCCTTCTTCGAGGACAAAATGCGTCCAAAGTTGGAACCTTATCACCCAACTACCTCGCTCATACTCTCACCATTGTTCTGTACTGATGGAGCTTGAAATCAAAACTGAGGCACACACTCACAATGGATCGGTATATGATAAACAATATCAGACTCTGTCTTTAGAGTTGGAAGCCCTATAATATTGGTCAATACTTTCCCACTCTCTGTAGGTTGCCAATCATCAAAATCCTTTGTCAAGGCTCCCCAAAGGAGCCATGGGCAGCACTTAATGCTATTGCACTTTTCTGTATAGAGTGCTATATTGCAGCACTGGCAGCACAGTTACCCCAAAATAGGTGTATTAGCATGAAATGCATTAAGACAAGCTTCCCAAATACGACCACAAAAGCAGAAAGCTGCATGAGTGTGTACATCTTTGGACTTCTCGTGAGTTTATATTTTGGCTTTGTAAAAACTAGTAATGCTTACTAAATTTACCTATGCTTAAGACCCAAAAAAAAAAAAAAAATTCAGCTTTGATACATCTAAATTTGGGAGAAAGGATTGCATATTTAAATATTGAAAAAGTTTCTCTCTTAAATCACGCATCAAATTTACATGCACAACGAGTATTTAGTCAGAGAAAAAGCTGTAGGTCAATTCATTCAGCTATATTTCTAGATAAAGACTGCGTGCCTGACTTCTAGTGACTTAATTTGTGGGAACAAACGTCTTCTAACACAGTATTTGAGCACATGTTAAAGGTTCGAATTCAGACAATCCTTCTTATAGTTGTTCTGCTCGTTTTACCACCTGCTGTAATTTTGTTCGTCTTTCATTGTCTGTTGGAAGTGGTTAAATCTACATGCTGTATTCCAGTTGTAAAATCCACCTTACATGTGAGAAATAATAAACAGATGTGCCCTGTTGGCTTTTTTTTCTCTACAAGTTTAAGCTTTTGGCAAAACGGTCTCCAAATGCCAAATGGAAGTTCCCCAATTGATAGCTTTACCTAATTTTATTTTTTTTCGAAACAGCAATCTTTTTTCTTTTTGGCTTTCTTGTTAGTGATAATCAACAAATACAAACTTGATCAGCATAAAGAGAGATGCAGAAAAGAAAAATTGCATCAGAGATTAAATTCATGATCTGGTCCTTGGTTCCAGTATTATTTTGGTCATACGTTCTTCCAGTTTAATGCGTTACATTCACAACACCATGTGATGCATAGACAGTGTGAACTAAGAAGGATGGACTGCCAAAGCCAAAAGGCAAACTCTGCTCTCATGCCCTCTCTTCAAGTCAGTTTTCTTACATTTTATCTGACACTAGATATTTCGCAAAAAATTCAAAAGTATCCTTATTTTTCAGATAAGAAAATGGAGTCACCATTGCACCACCGGCACATAAAAGCCGTGCACTTGAACAATGACAACTGTCCTCATATATTCTCTATCAAAGATACTAATGTCAACTTCCCTATCCCTATGGCTGATTGTGCAGACAAATTTATCTGGGCGTTCCATTCAGAGCTATATTAAAATATGAAGGCTACTATATTAGACTCACTATACTTGGTTCATGATGAAAAAGTAAAAAAATTGACAAGAAATATTGACAATATATAAATAACTATAGGTGGATATAAAGTTTTGAGTCTCAGAAAAGGCGCTTAAAAAAACTTATGGTACCTTGGTGATGGTAGGTGAATTTTTCCTGGAAGGATGGACAAAACGCCTATTTATAGTCTCTGACATCTCCAATGTTATGGAAACCTGCAATGGCTCCAACATTTTATCAACATGTTAAGGGAATACAGAAGCTGCCCTCTTATCATTATTTTTATATCACTTCTTAGATGCAATTACCTCAAGGCATCTCCGGGCTCCTTCCTCAGGAAAAAAGGTTAGAGTTCCACCAATCTGTGAACAATGACTTATTAGAGATAAAAAGAAAACAAAAGAAAACCCCGGGGGTTTTGGGGGGGGGGGGGTGTGGGGGATCCCAAGTCACATCACTGTCATCACCGTGTCACTGAAGTAATAAGTTGAGTCTGAGTTTTTTGGAGAAAATCTGAGCAGAACACGGTCATCCATTCTGATATTGTAGGATCTTGCTCGAATAAATCCTTCCTCTACAAAGAAACATTTCTGAAAATAAGTTCATTGACCTTTTGCATCAAGCAGCTATGACAAAAGATGTAATGGTCTCACAATCATTTAGTAACATCAAGAAAATGTTGCCAGAGTCTACCTGCATCAGGGGAAAATGCTCCCTCATGGTTATCTGTTGAAAGAGATTTTCCAAGCTTTGACCGATCATTTGGAGAGGCAACACCTGAAGTATGGGCTTCCACATCCATTTGCAAAGTTAATTCAGTTAGCTTTGTCTGGAGTTGATTGAGTCATTATGATAAAGAAACAAAGAAGCTTTTCATTCTTCATCAGCTAATTTCAGAAGCTTCTCAAAATTACTGTGAGCATTATTGTCAAGATACTATCCTAAGATCTAAAACCTAAAGAGTGGCCCAATCCTAACAAATTCCTAATTTTCTAGGATCATTTTCCTATCTGTCCAAATCATAAGATTAGTATGATCGTATCTGCAGATTCAAAAGCCATTGTACTTGATATGTCTTATTTTAACTTATCACTATATTATACTTCTATAAGTAGTGATCTTTCCTACAGCACAAGAGATACAACTTAGAGGATATTATAGTCAGCAATCTGATCACAGGATATGATCCTTTAGACACATCCTGATTTTCTTGTTCATCATCAGAATTGTATACTTATAATCAGGACTTGTCTGCAGCATATGTATTTTACAATATAATTCTTTATAAGCATAATTACCATCATCATTGTCATGGAGGATTTCTGCTGCAGACAGACGAGGAATTGCTATATTGGATGATAGACTCATCCGTTCACCTTCTGCATATGATATATCTCTGCTTGAAGATCTTGCTATAGACGACTGCAAGGAGAGTGAACTCCCAAAGGTTCTGTGTATATTTTCTCTACTGGGGTTATATGAGGAGACAGATGATATCTCATCTCTTGAACTATCATAACCTTCCTCCACTCCATCATATATGTCATTTGCTCGAACCTATACAGTATATCAAATTGTCAAATGGTCTTCTCATTTCAATGCCTCAGTAAATGCTGTTGCTGAATACAAAAGCTATTAGCAATTCGAATGGGAGGAAACGGATAATGGAAAGAATGTAGACCTACCCAGTCTGACTCGCCATCCATCTCTTTCCAGTAAATATCCAGTTGAATGGTTGACAAAGGAACAATACCTAAAAAGAGTTCAAAAACCAAAATTGGTCATACAGATAAGATACATAATATACATCAGAAATGTTTATATGAAATGTGTAAGCAAAAAAAAAAAATTAGCGAAACTGTGTGAGGAAATGTATCCTTGGAAGTAAAGATGACCAGGTTTAGTGTCATCATCAAAAAGCCATCTATTAGACAAAAGAAGAAACAGCCAAGAAATTGACAAAAACAGAAAATGGATAAATTGCCTTATCCAAATCTCAGAAATCAAAGATCGAATGAGTTACATCACATCTTAAGCCCTTGTGATTGCATGTTAAGTAAGGAAAAAAAGTTCCATTGTCATATAGATCCAGAAGGCTATTTACAGTGCTATAACCATATCATGATCAAGAATTATGTGCAGATAGGCTCAACTTACCACAAGAAATTGCGAAAGATATACTCACCTTCACTTTGACCTTCATCCAATAGCAACCCACTGTTTTTCTGATCAACCCAAACTTGTAGCGGCACACGAACTTCCTGTAGTTCACATCATATGCTCCAATAAGAGACATATTGGACACACTACACAACAACAAAACCAGGGCATAGCCTTAAGGCTCATTAACTAAACAGCCACATCATTCATGTATGTCTGCACATGGTGGTAAACAAAAGTAAGTCGAGCTATAGACAAAATTAGTCCAATCTGCATGAATAGAAAAGCAGTTTTCATAGCAACTCCATATTTGAAGCACTCAATACAAAACCTTTGAGAACCAACTTGAGTACCATAAGGCTAGCAGGAGGTCTTAAAGAGGATGATCTACAGAAAGAGGTATAATGTAAACAAAACAGATTTTAAAGATTTAATCGAGGAAATATATACAAACTTGTACTGTGAAACTAACTTATTTGTGCCAGATGAGAATCAGAATCACAATGAGAATCTTTAAAGGAAAATAGGCTGCTTAATTAAAACCACATCAATCCATTCCATAATAGTGGTATTCCACCTTACAAAAGGTGCAATCATAATGCTATTTCCTGAAAGCGCATGATAGAGTTTCCACAAAGTGCACGGGTGGAATTAATAAGCAACTTAACTACAGAAAGAGCCAAAAAATTTCACAGAATCATCTACCAAAGGTTGGTCCCCTTGACTGTTATGTTTTGTTGAACATTAAGTCTGTTCCTTAGCAAAAGATAAAAGCATGCTATGTATATTAAGACAGACCACTATTACAGAGCGAGGAATAGCAGCCTGTCAAGTGAGAAGCTGAACTTCTTGTCTTCTCCTTTCCACTTTTTCATAGTTTCAGTAATGCTTTCCCAAAGTTAAATTAGATCCCTTTTCAAGTTTTCCAGTTTTCATGATTCTCACCACATATTAGTAAACGCAATATTCAGCTCTTCCTAATCCAACGGGGAAGAAGAATGTCAAATTATATAAATCAAAAGACCGACTCTGCCGATTATTAGCAAATCAGAGATATCGCAAGTTCAGAAGAAAGTGCCTCATAGGAATCAAGAATGAAATAGTTGAGAAAGATAGCTACTTGTTCATCGCTCAAAGGAGATTTTAGAACTCAAAGAAACCAATTGATATTGCAACAAACTCCATCCCTCATTCTAAGGGGGAAAAAAAACAGGCGTAAAGTAGTGACGTGGAACTACTTCAAGTTGCAACCAAATGATCATTGAGTACAGTTCAAATGACAAGCAGGATAGCAACATTATTTAGCAATCTTTTGGTTAACATATCAAATAACAAATATGAAGAATGAATTAAAATACAAACCAATTCAGCGAGATCTTTCGCTGATTCCCTCTGAGAGTGACCAGTTTCAAGAATCTGCCATTGTCCGGATAACATAGTCTTTATATAGTACAAGTAACGAATTGTAGCACCTCTGTACGATGGCGGTATGATGCTTGGCAGCACAGCTCGAATCACATCTACCAACAGAAGAAAAGCTGATTTGTTAATACACAGAGAGATGATAAAAAATTTCCATATCACACCAAAGAAATTAGTAAAGCATGAAGCACACAACAATTTGAATGATGAAGCATGAATGACAACTTTCCAAGACAACAATGGGTGGCTTTTGTCTCTCATTCAATAGTGAAATGGAACCTTGAGCCTTCTAGTACAAATATTATGAAACTAATCTGCCAGTGGTATAATGAGCCATATAAAATCATGTGAGGAAGAATTTCTCACATGTCGCCTCATTCCAACTAATATGTAAATGAGGTACATAGGAGTCTACTCCAAGGAGACACCCTTAAATTATGCTTCGCATATGTGGTAAAAATTCTTCTATCCCTGGATAAGAATCCCAAATCATCCCTCAATCATCAGGAATCCTAAACTCATTGCTTAAACATTGCTCAACAGGATACTAGTAAAATGAAAGCTAGACAGGCTATAGAATTAAAATGACAGCACGGATAGTACTAAAATATCAAGAAGAAACCCAGCTCCTTCTGGTTGATTATTCTAACATAATATCGATTTGGTCATCTTTTGGACATCCAGAGGATGCATGTATCTAGACTAGCTAAGCGATACTGATCTAGAAACGGATTAGCCCTTTTCTATTATAGTCACTCAACTTTAAGTTTATGGACAAACTTTTTTCCCAGATTCATGTGCTTGGATCGACCAGCGAGCTGTGAAAGTCCTTTCACCAACAGTAAATGATTTTTCCCTCTTCTAAAGTATAAAACCCATTTCTTATATGACAATATTTTCTTCCCTATCGGTACCAGACTTCATGCAGAAACAACAGTAAGAAAGGAGGATTCCATATTCGGTGGAAGATAATTAAGAACATTCTTGCAGCTACAGATTTACATGTAAAATCTAGTTTAATTGTTTCTTTTCGCCATGTGAATTTCTTCATCATCTGTCTAACCTTTTCATGCAAATGGAACAACAGAAAAAAGAAAATGCACTTACAGGTTTTAGTGGTGCCGCAAGAAACAATCTGATTTGAGAATATGGATGGCACCGAGCAGTCCATAAAAGCATATTCACCTGTAAACGACAAATTTAACTCATCAAGCCTTCATACTCCATGATTAATCGCTATAAATTCCTCTTGTGGGCACCTGCTCTACAGCCACTAGGATCGAGTCAAATAAGACATACAGTACAATATTCCTCGCCCAATACTCTTTAAAACCCCAGCTAATTCCTACGGAATTCGCAATTCCCGACACTCTAACAACATTCCCGATGCTCTCTTCCCGTCAATTTCATCGACAACAACAGAATCCCAAAGAGTACCTCTGCGTTGCCTGGACTCCGGCGAGGGCTTCTGGGTGGCGAACCATTGAGAGTCCAACTTCTCAATCCCCCTGATCTCGAAGCCGAGGCGCTTGATCAGGAGCGAACAGACCGAGCCGTTCTTGACCACACCGCCCGCGTCGGGAGTCACGATCTCCACCGTCGCGACCACCGCATCGCCGGGCCTGTACACTTCCTTGTCGGTGCGGAGCTTTATCGAGGGCGAGGCGAGCTCGCTCCTGGGGGCTCTGTGCGGGCTGCCGCCGGGCTTCTTGGCATCGCCGCCGCCGCCGCCGAAGATCGAGAACCTCGGCGGCATCATCGCCGGCGGTGCGAGACTCCGGGCGGGGGGGGCCGCCTTCTACAGATCCATCGACGAGATCCGAGGTGCGGATTCCACGGCCGGACGGAATCGAGGAGCAGTGCGGCGAGAGAGAGCGCAGATCGGAAATGCGTTTGGATTCGAGGCAGATCCAGCAGGAGAGAAAGAGAGAGAGAGAGAGAGAGAGAGTGCAGTTATTTTAGTTGCGCCGAGAGAAATGACGATCGCGGGACATGGCGATGATGATGGCAGGCGGATTGAAGGTGAAATTCGACCACTATAATTACCACGTGCAAGTTGCTAATATCACTATCAGATGATGACACGAATAATTCTCAACCATTTGCAAGGTGCAAATTGCACATATTCTGAATTAAATGGTCGAGAATTATTCATGTGACCCATCAGAACGTGTGCCTCATTTTCAATCTATATAAAATTGAACTTAAAACATTTGATCCATTTTAACTTGGCCATTACATTTTCATGACCCATATACGACCCATTTTAACTCGCTGCTCACCAAATTGACGAGCTTGAGCCTCAAGCTCGCTAGATTCGCGAGCACCAGCCTTTGGCTCATCAGCCTAGGGCTTCATCATATTAGTGAGCTTTTTCAAGGCCAATGAGCCTCGAGCTTGCATTTGGCAATGAGCAAAAGAAAAATAAAAGGAAAAAAGTATAATAAAAATAATTAAAAATTCGATTTAATAAATATAAAAAAATTATTGAAAGAAGTGCACAAAAAAATCAAATCGAATTTTCCATATTAAACTCAAAAAAAATATTCTTTGATTCATTTTCATATTTAGACGAACACCGAAAAATATTATCATTTTCTCTAAAAATAACTTCTTAAAAATATTCTTTAGAAACGTAATATTTTTGACAACGCGAACCGAGCCTTTCATATTAATTCTCATCTTGATATCAAATTACCCAGACGATTTTGCACAAAATCGTCTGTCTTTCTTCCAAATTTCCCCCTACCCGGACGCCAACCACAACATTCGCACGTTGCGCCGCTACTCCATGGAGGCTGATCCCCGCCCGTCATCATCGTCTGTTCCCCATGGTGACCGACGAGATCACATCAAGGCTGTCGCCCCCTGCGGCCTCGACAGCCGTCGTCCATGAACACGACAACCACCGTGTCTTGACGTCATTATGGTTGTCTTGAATGTACTCTTTCCATCTCATTAGTTTTTATAATACACGTGCGGCGAACAAACCAATTGTACATGAAAATAGATAGTAAAATATCTACGAAATGTTACTAAGAAAGATGACAAACCTACGGCGACTTCCAATATTTATTAAAGCTTTATTCTCATGTGAAGCCGATGCGTGAGAACTAGAGTCGTCAAATGGATGGATCAAGTCGGATTTAAGTTGAGTCGAAAATAATCTGATCTATATTAACCCATTTAATCATTTTCATGAGATGTAAATTTAATGACCCATTTCCAAACTCGACTTGACTATATTATAACCTCTTTCTTATTGGAATTCATTTCGTGCAATACATACAATTTGTGTTTTTGTGTTTCCAAACTGTGGTTTTTGGTTGGGCGCACATAGGAATAGCATTATAATGAAGCGTGGATGAGAATAGTACAAGAAAATAAGAGATCATGGAAAATCATTCTAATATACATGGGATATTCTATATAACAGCGTTAATATTTGTGTTTCAATTAAGGTTTCGAATTTTTTTATAAAATTTTTCGATAAATAAAAGACTTTAATGAATGAACATCCACAGTGAATGCACTCAAAGTCAATTTCAATATGATACATTAAATTAGATGATAGTCTAAATACACAAGACAAAATTCAAATTTAACGGTAAAAAGTGATCTATGCACAATTTAAACGGCAACTGTGGATGAAGTTTTGAAAAACAAAAAAATCCGAACGATCCTAATGAAGTTCATGCTTAATTTAGGAATGTGAGGCAAGACTCGAAAGAAGGTTTTTGCTTTACATTAACGGAAAAGGTATTTACAAATAGAAATTCAGCACATGTATATATATATATATATATATTTTTTTTTTTTTCCTCCCAATCTATACTTTTTCGTTGCAATTACATAGCTTAAATCTTCCCAACATAAGAGCCATAAGGATTTTCCATATTTGGAGTGGCAACTCCAATATTTATTTATATACAAAGAGTTTCTCAATTTTAGGGATAAAGCAAATTGATATTTAAATTTTGCCAGTAAGATAAGGATGGATCGACCCACGTCATCTTCGAAAAGGTAATCGATGAAATTAAATTATTTATCATTTTCTTATAAGTAGGATTTCATTTCAATTTCAAATTTAACTGATATTTTAGCCTAAGTTAGAACCCCGTTAAATCTCGATAACGATCGTCGCGTGAAAACCTAACGTATATAACTAGGGGCATTCATCTTTTCCCCTCCACAGCGAGATTTCTAGAGAGAGATTATTTTAGAGAGAGAAACAGAGAGGCGGAGACAGGGTTGCGAGTATGGCGGCGGCGGCCACTGCGAGCGTGGTTCCGGCGAACCGGTCGAGGAGGGCGACGATGGCGGACGACGAGAAGCTCGTCTTCGAGACGACCCCGGGCGTCGAGCCGGTCACGACCTTCGACAAGATGGACCTGAAGGACGACCTGCTGCGCGGGATCTACCACTACGGCTTCGAGAAGCCCTCCGCGATCCAGCAGCGGGCGGTCATGCCTATCATCCAGGGCCGCGACGTCATCGCCCAGGCCCAGTCCGGCACCGGCAAGACCTCCATGATCGCCCTCACCGTCTGCCAGATTGTCGATACCGCCAACCGAGAGTACGTCCTTCGCTTCCCGTAAACCCTAGTTCGCGTTCGTTCGTTGTTATCCTCTGTTACGCCGATTCTGCCGATCTCTTCGGCTCGCCTGTGAGTCGTGAATAGTTTAGGTTTTGTCGTCCGTTCCAGCTTAGTTCGTGTGCTCGAAAGGATAGTAGGCTTGATTAACAAATTTCTAGAGACTGTTCCTTTGGTTTCACGTTAATTCCCCTCGTGAATTGGTTATTTTATTTTCCTGGTGATGCTTTCCGAACTATTGAAAGGCCTATGTTGGAACACTCTGAGGGGCTAGGATTATGATGGCTAGAGAAACAGCCGAAGTTGCCTGAACTCTTTCTGTTGCGTGGAAATCACGTTGAGGACAACCTTTTGCTTGATAGCGCTTCACTTTTTAGCCTTTCGGTACTCCGCAAATGTCTGGCGAGTCTGCGCTGCAATCTGATGTTTGGCGACGTAACATTGTGAATTTGGTTTGTTCATTATTCAACTTTCCTTTGAAATGTAAAAAGGCATTGTTAGAACAGTGGTGATATTCAGGTTTGCAGGGTCAATTATCATGTAATAGCAAGGTGGAATTTAACTGTAACATAGGTCGTTACTTTTTACTGTATGTCAAGCGACATTTTGGTGTTATGGACAACTTTGGTAGGCGTTTCTTATTCCTTGCTTTGGATGCACTTGGATAGATCTATGAACGGTGGTTTATTCCCATCCTAGCTGAATTTCATCTCTTTATTATTTGTGATACTTATGTTGGTCTATGTGGCTATGCAGGGTCCAGGCATTGATCTTGTCACCGACTAGGGAATTGGCTTCCCAGACAGAGAAGGTGATTCTCGCTATTGGTGATTATATGAATATACAGGCACATTCTTGCATAGGAGGCAAGAGTTTGGGTGAAGATATCAGGAAACTAGAGCATGGAGTCCACGTGGTGTCTGGCACACCAGGCAGAGTCTGTGACATGATCAAGAGGAGAACTCTGCGCACTAGAGCTATTAAACTGCTGGTTCTTGTAAGTGATTGACCTTCTTTGTTGCATCAATGATTTTTCTTTTCGTTTCCATCAGTTTTAAATTTGCTTTGCGGTTTGCCAGGATGAATCTGATGAGATGTTGAGCAGAGGATTCAAGGATCAAATTTATGATGTCTATAGATATCTTCCACCAGAGCTTCAGGTAATGTTTTTTTAGCAGTTATATATCACGTTCGTTCTTTGAATTGAATGTTTTGTCATTCTTGGATATGCATCGCATGTAGTACAGATGTTGTAATTTCATTGATTTAAATTTGTCGCATTGGTTTTCCAAGAACATATCCATATATTGGATCCCTTCCTTTTCTTTCTGTGTTAATTAAGGCTGTAAATCAACTTTGGTAGTCCACGTTATTTGGTTCATGTGCAGTTATGATTGTCACTGTCACAGTCCTCCAAAAAATTTGTCCCGCTTATATTTCACTTATACGCATGCAGCATCTCCGTTCCCAAAATGGGGGGAAGGGCTTTTTACGCTTGTTGCTGGCATTAAAGTTTAAGGATCAATGACTTGGTGGAAATCTAAATTTGTGGAATCTGTGTGTAGGTTGTCTTGATTTCTGCTACACTTCCAAATGAGATCTTGGAGATCACTGGCAAGTTCATGACAGATCCTGTGAGGATCCTTGTGAAGCGTGATGAATTGACACTGGAGGTAATCACTTCTTGTGCTTATTTTTAGTGTACGCACTTGAGTGCGTGACACATTTGGCCTTGAAGCAGAAGACTGACGATCTTTTGTTTTTTGCAAATGATGACAGGGGATAAAGCAATTTTTCGTTGCAGTGGAACGAGAGGAGTGGAAATTTGACACATTGTGTGATCTTTATGATACCCTGACCATAACCCAAGCTGTTATATTCTGCAACACCAAACGGAAGGTAAGGGTTCCATCACTTTTATGTCTGAGTATAGCTATTTTTATTTGTAACTTTTGCAGTCTTATTGAAGCCTCATTCATTTCCTTTGATTTGTCCAAGTAGGCAGTTTATGTGTGTTTTGGTTGGTTGAGTATATGCATTTGGCGTTAGGCTTTGTTTGGATGACTGTTTTGAATTACCATTGGTAGCATGATTTATTTCCCTTTATTTACGAATATATGGAGGTGAGAAGTATATCTATGGGAAAGTAGCATGAACATGCAGTTTGCAGTTACACAATGTTTCCACTAGAATAAAATAACCTAGTCGTGCCATATGTGTATTGCATACTCAAATGGCAAGGGGGTTTTTTTTATTTGTACAACAGCACTTCACTGATTTTTTTTTGGATGAGTATAATTTTTGAAGTATAAAATATGGTTGACTCTGGTTTTACTAAGTTTTGGCACATGCTGATATATGCACTTGGTGTTGTAAAGTATTTGAACGTTCTGCTTCCCCCAACCTCACTCCAATGCTTTACTGTCTCTCATCCTTTCACATGAATACAGTTCTGAAGTATAAGAAATACATCTGTCAGAGCCATGGCTTTAGTTTGTATTTTTTGGTTAACGGTCACCTATAACTCCCTGTGTCATGCACATTTGGATAGGTGGATTGGTTGACAGAAAAGATGCGAAGCAATAATTTCACTGTCTCATCTATGCATGGAGACATGCCTCAGAAGGAAAGAGATGCAATTATGGGAGAATTTCGGTCAGGCGCAACACGAGTGCTGATCACCACTGATGTTTGGGCCCGTGGACTTGATGTTCAGCAGGTTTGCCTTTTAGCAAGTATAGTGATTTATAGCACAAATATATCTGAATGGTTACTGTTATGAATGTGTTTGCTTAGTAGTCAATTTGCTCCTGTCACCATAAATACTTATATTTAGAGTCACTGGTACATCTTGATTCATTGCTAATTGGCTTGTAGCTTTGGGGGATGGACATAATATGGCTGGATAATGGAGTTTCTAGTTAAACTTGTGCTTGTAAATCATCTTGGCAGTATTGTGAGCTATGAATTGAAATTGACCATCCTTATAATTCTCTCTATTCAGGTTTCACTGGTGATAAATTATGACCTTCCAAACAACAGAGAGCTTTACATTCACCGCATTGGTCGATCTGGACGATTTGGACGCAAGGTAAAATTTCTCTCAATCCCATTTTCCGGGGTCTATCATGGTCAGCAATTGTCTCTTTTCCTTGTGTTGCATTAATTAATTCCAGATTTGTAAAGAAACAGAAAAAGAAGAGCCTTTTGTGGTCTGGGATGATATTCTTGTTCTGATTGCCCTTACAAGTCAAGACATGCCTTACCTCTGTGAAACCAACACATCCATAAGCCTCTTTTTTTGTCAATGAGAATCGATATGAAAGAGATGCCAATAGTCTGCTGAAGTTCCTGAGTAACTTTTATGGTAGGGCATTTGGTTCTTAAAAGCAATAGCAGTCTATTTCCTAGAGTTCTGACCTTAGTGGAAAGATTATCCTGTAATGCAGGCATTATTGGCAGCTTAGAAACCAGGTGTGCGATGTCTCTTTTGAAAAAAATACTGAAATATGGCTGTGCTAATCCAGAGTGGTTTTAGAATATGGCACTCCAATGACCTCCCCTAAAAACATACTAATATGGCTGTGCTGCTTGTGGTTTTAGAATATGGAACTTTGATGACACCCATGTGGTTCCATTATGGAGCTGCTCATGAAATTTTAGTCATGTTCACTGACTTCATATCTCAGCTTTTTTCCTTCCCTTTTCTCTCCTTTAGTAAAGTTGCCGGTCTGGGTGATTGATCTGCTCCTTCTCCTAGCCCCCAAAATCATGATGATTTGTGTAGGGTCAAGTTTATTCCCTAACTTTGTTCCCCCAAATTATTTGGCAGAAAAAAGCTGCCTGATTTTTCTTCAATTTTATGGCAAGGACATTGGTTGTGTACTTAAAAATGTTTGTGTTTGTTTTTCCATCTCTAATGGAGGACGGGACCATCTTTCAATGAGGCTTTTGTGTTCGTGATGCTTGATGCACTTGGTTGTCCCGCAGTGTTTAATATTCTTCTTCTGCCTTTGTTATATTATTTTGAAAAGGATGTTTCTTTGCGTAAGATTGTAAGAACTTTATAAAGCTTGGTTTGCTTAGTCTGCTCTATGAAGTTGATGCTAATACCATGCTTTTCGCTAATGATTTTGTGTTTTTATGTGTGCTGTGTTTGTTTATAATTTTTCTGCACTTAAGTTGGTATCATACAAATCATGCCCTGGTTATGGCGCTGAAAGAATTATATTTCAACACTTTTGCATAATAAATGATTGAAATGACACTAATCCTTTGTTGTTGTTTGGCAGGGTGTTGCTATAAACTTTGTCAAGAGCGATGATATCAAGATCTTGAGAGATATAGAGCAATACTACAGTACCCAGATTGACGAAATGCCCATGAACGTTGCTGATCTTATCTAATTGGGAAAGCACTTGGTTCTGCTCACTGGTCTGGATGTCGATGAAGTGTGCTGCTGTGTGCGGTTTCAATGGATGCAACATTGATTTTTTTCCCTTTTTCTCGATGTTTGTACGATGGCAGAATGCTCCGATCTTTTTGTGTTGGGAGGGTGACTTGTTTAGTGGTAAATATCTTGACATTGTTGGTGGACTTGTGGATTTTGTGACTCCTTAGCTGACTATTAGTAAATATCTTAACATTGTTGGTTGACTTGTGGATTTTGTGACTCCTTAGCTGACTATAAATGGATTCAACAGGAATGCTGAAATTTAGGGCATGTAGCGCGAGATTGGTAACGCTCCAGTTTCTTTCTTTTCTTTTTTATTCTCCTGAACAGAAATAGAAAGGAAATGTCTTAGATAATTTTTTTGTTCCTGGGAATAAATTTGGAACAAAAACAAGAAAAAAAAAATCAGAAACAAAAATAAAAACAAAATCAATTCTTATCCCTTTTTACTTCGTGCATCAAAGACGTCTTTATCTCTCTTTTCTCTCTGTTTCGTGAGGTTTCTGTCTCCTCCTTGCATCGATTGATTAACGGTCGCTGGAGACGATGGAGTCATCAACACCTTTCCTCCTCTGTTGCTGCAATTAGTCCTGAGAAATGATAGGTGTCTCACTTTCGCGTTTGTTGCTCTCTCTTTCGTGATTCTTGCTTTGTTTTTTGTTGCTCCCCTCTGCCTTTTTGATTGGGCTTGATTTTTTGCTCAATTGAGCAAAACTATTAGTTCTAGACCATTTGCATTTAGCCATTCCTTTGATTTCTTCCTATTATAGCTCGTTTTATGTCGTTTTTGGAGGTACTCTTGCTTCCGCCGTCAAGTTACAGACCTCCGTCACCGTACAGACCGTTCCTTTGATTTCTTCTTGTTTTCTCCTTCCTTGGACTGAAATTTGGTGAGATTTACGGGCGTTCGATGGAGTACGTGGGCTATGTCGCGTGGTTTGCGTAGATAAACATGTTGGCTCGCTTGGAGAGTAACTCTCGATTGGGGTGAGGGTTTGAACGTTAGGAAAGAGGTGATGGCGCGAATTCTCTGTGCTGTGTGAAGGTTTTTCATTGGTGCATTGCGTTTTCGCTTTCATTGGTGCGGGAGCTATTAATCCTAGAGTTTTGCTGCATTTTTCGCTTTCGGTGGTGCGAAAGCTATTAAGGCTTGCCTTACAAATTTATGAGCCGGGTTTGCTCAATTGAGAGGTTTTGCCGTATTTTGACAGCCAAACTCGTGGTGATTGATTTACACTCTAGGTTTCTCTGTTAGCGTCGTTCTGATTACGTGTTAAGCAGATTTTGGAATAAGAAATAAAGAGGGAGAACCAAAAGTTGCTGGGTTTATACCTGCCAATGTTTTGTATGTTAGACAAGTGGAGTGTTGTGGACTTTGTTGGGGTGCCTATTCTATGGAACAAACCCAATATGCTGTGTACTGAGTTTGATGAAACACTCGTTTCCTTCTTCTGTTCTGTCTAGCTGATTTATAGGCACAAAATCCCAACATTGATAGCTGATTCCTGCCCCTTCTTTTTAGGAGTGCTGGAAGTGAGTTCCAATCTGTCATATGGCCTTTTAGTTAATTAGCCAGTATCACTGCAGGGGTTTTCCTTAATAGTCTTGTAGTGCAAAGGGTTAGAGCTTCACTTTGAACTCGAGCACTAGAGTATAAGCCTCCTGTTAACGAGTTGCTTAAGTAAAGTCATGATTAAAGCTTTCTCTTACCTGCACTTCTCGACGTTTTGATTTTAAAATGTGATGAATTGAGTCGAGTAGCTTTTTCGGATGCCAACATTGGCTAGAATACGGCAACTTTCACAAGTGGCGTGGGTTTATTTGGGAAATGAATAGATTGGGACTTAGCTTTACCACCTTTTTACATTTACAGTTAATTGGTGTGAAGAGGTTTGTAAATTTGGTTTCTCCTTTAGATTGCCGTAATTTGCTTTGTGCAGTATTCTCCAAGATACAATGTCCCCCTGGTTATCATTTTCACTTTGGATTTTGGTTATTCTTGTTGTTTGAACCTTATAACGATTGTGCTTGTGAATTAGGTATTTGGGATCAACTTGTACCGGAAGATTTTGTAGATTTCTTTTGTTGTAGTTCTAATCGTGTCGTTCCTTTAAGTTCAGACTCAATGCCCATGCTTATATTGCGTTTTTGGTTGGAATCTAGTGCCAAAAAAAAAAAATTTGTTTTTGGTTCAAATGGAAACCCTAAAAGAGAAATGGTTGTATTTGATAGCCAAATGTTGGATGGTTACAAATGTTATAACTATGTTATGATTTAATCTAGTATTGCATGTAATTCCTACATGATTACGTCATGATTTAATGTATGGTTCATATGTTATCCAACCAGTCAAGGTTAAATGACATCCCAAAAAGAGGCATTCATCGCAAAGTGGGTTAAGCCTTTAACCAACTTGTATGTAATTTTATTGATAGAAGAGGTTTATAAGGGAAATCGCTAGGGGTGAGCATCAGTCCAGGGTCAACCTAGACCGACCATGGACTAGCCCAACCCTATCGATCCTGGTCCAGTTCCTAGGGAACTGGACCGGTCATTGGTCTTAGAATTCCTTGATCAACACTGTGCGGGTCAGCCCTTGGACTTGAGAGTTCCGGGTTGGTCCAATCCAAACCAACCATAAATATATATATATATATATATATATATATATATATATTATTTATAATTTCTTTTATATAGAAAAAACCTTAAAATAAACGGCGTCAATAATATTAAATAGCTCTTTAGTGAGGAGTTCAAGTAATTTTACATTATTCTTTAAAAATTTATATTTTTAATGTTTTTTATGGCGTCAATAGTCATAATTTACAAAGGAGGAAAATGTTTTTGTAAAGAGTCCTCACGGCGTCCAAAAATGTATAAACAACTCCTTATGGTATCCTCCTCTAATATTTGTTTTCTTTTGTCTTATTTGTCCTCTTAGTCTTCAATTTGCCAAAATCGAAATAAACAACTTTTCCGCTCGTCGCTCGTCACTCGACACTCGCCTTGCTCACTTTGGGTCACTCGTGCCGCTCACCGCTTAATGCTCGCTTGACTTGTTGCTCCCCGCTCGACATTCGATACTTATTCTGTTCGACGCTCACCCCACTTGACCCTCACCGCTTGCTTTTCTTAGCTAACCTCGCTCATCATCGAACCTATTGGGTTGGTACGATCTTCAGTTGCCCTTTCAATGAGTACAAAAAATGAAATAAAAACCACCGCTGCGGTGGCGCAGCTGGCTTCGGGCTCTCTCCCCCTCACGAAGGGGAGGAGTTCGAATCTCAGAGGCGTCGCATTCGCGCAACTCACCCGCGGCTGGGTCTGTGATGGTGGCTCAGTCCGCCACGGGTTTACGCTGCCGGCTGCTGGCCGTATGGTGGTTCCCGGGTCATAAAAAAAAATGAAATAAAAAATTATTTATTAGTCCTAGGTTGACCTTGAAACCGGACCAAACCCATTGGGTCGATCCGGTTATCAATCGCTTTTTTAAGGAGTAAAAAAAATGAAATAAAAAATTATCGGTTTATCCGGGTTGACCTTGGAACCGGACCGAACCCATTGGGTCGGTCCGGTCCTCGGTCCTAAGCTCAAAATAGTCAGTCCTCGGTTCCAAAAATTGAGGACCAGCACTGTACGGGTTAATCCTAGGTTAGTGGGTGGACCGGCCCAACCTGAACCATGCTCACCCCTAGAAATCGCACATCTTTTACTTACAACAAAAAGAGGTGAAATGACATACGGGTTGAATTCAATAAATAGACAAGACTTCAATATAACAAAGGACAATTGAGGAACAAGGCAAACAAACTAAAAAAATAATATGATAGCTTTAAGAAACATCTTTCACCCTTTGGATTTGGCTGGGATAATGTCAACAAAACGGTTATTATCGATGATCCGAGTATATAGGAATTTCACATCAAAGTATCATTTAACTTTTGGTCATTTTGAAATTATTTTAAATGTAAGTTTTCATATGTTTTATTATGTTGCTAAGTATGTCGTCATTGTGAAAACTGCAAGATAATAATGAGTGGACAAAATTCAACCAGGATAGATTTTCTCTATATCTCAAGCTACGTTTTGTTTTTGGTGATACATATGCTACTAGGGAGCATATAGCAGAAAATGCAGAAGATTTGACCCTATCGGAGGAAGATGTTAATGTTGGTGGTGATGTAGACGGTAATTCAGTGGATTTTAGTGAACACCATATTGATGAGGGAGTATTTATAGCCAATTATACAACCACTTTAATTTATAACAAACACAAGTTAGATAGGACTCCAAATACCAATAAGAGAATAAAGACTAACCCATATGATGTTGTTAGCACCTGCAAAGCCTTATAAAAGATGATCAAATCTAGAACAAGTCAATCTGTAAGTGTCTATTCCACCTCATAGGTCACATCATTACTTATAGACTCATTCTTTGTATCTGTTGTGATTGATGTCCTAGTTAACAAGCCTAAGTTATGACAAGATTTTTACAACAAAACAATTGAACGAATATACATTAGTGCTACATGGAGAAAGGCTTTCATCAAATTCCCAACTGAGAGGAGAAATGGACTTCCCCAATGTCTTGACTAGATATTGGAAAAAGTACCGTGGATTGCATTGGATTTTTATATTTGGTTTCATTACTCTGACTTATATTATTACTTGTTATTTGGGTTTTAAAGATATTCATGTTGACTCTTGTATTTGTTTTCGTGTGGCGACATCGATACGATGAGTTGCTTGACATTTTTATATTTGATTTGCTTTCACTTTACAATTTATATTATTGGCATTTATTGGAATTTTTTTTTAGATATTTATATTGATGTTCTTGTATTTGTGTGATGGTATAAGTATTATGGAAGAGGAATCAAGTAGTGTGTCTAATGCGTAGATAGCACAGTTGAACAGTACTTGAATTAGTTTGATATAGACATAATGATAACATAGTTGTGCACTATTACAATAGACGAGTCTTTGCATATGAAAGAACCTATTAGGGACAATAAATTGTTGGAAGTCGAATGGGTAAGGGAGGGTGTTTATGGACATTTAGATAGAATATATGAAATTTCCAGAATATAGAGACATATTTTTCTGAACCTATATGATTTAATGAAGATAAGAGGTTGGTTGAAAAATAATTAGTATGTTAAAATAGATGAACAAGTTGGGCTCTTCTCATCTTTAGTTGGCCACAAGAACTTCATCAGATATTTATGTAAGAGATTCCAATGTTCGGAAGAAACAATTAGCTTTTCATTAGAGTGTTAAAAGTAGTTCTTGAATTGTCAAAAGAGGGTATCAAGCCACCTTCTTTTGATATTATTCCGAATGAAGAATCTTATGAATCTTATCCTTAAACATTATTTCAAGGTATGATTTTCATATAGATTTTGCATCATCAAATACATGAAGTTGATAATCTTGTATAGCAGTAAATTTTTATAAAATCATAGGGCTGCATAAGTGCTATTGATGGCATCAACATTAATGTTTATGTGCCTGTGTCGAAAGGGAAATACCATTTAGAGGCAGGAAAGGGACTACGACCTGGAATGTGTTGTGTATTTGTTCGTTTAATATGAAATTTATTTTTGTGTATGCTGGGTGGGAAGGATTTGCCAACAATTGTCGAGAGTTGTTGGCAACACTCGAGACTCCTCAACTGCAATTTCTTTTATCATCACTTGGTATTTGCTTTATCTATAAGAAATAATCTTCCTTATGATTGTGTTGCGTTTGCATATTATAACAAATTCATATATATATTTTATTATAGGCAAATACTATGTGGTAGATTCTGGTTATGTAGCACTTCCAAAACTTATAACTCCGTATAAAAGTGAACAGTGTAATCTAAACAATTACAAGGGTAAAGAGAGACGGTCCAAAACAATAAGATAGTTGTTCAACCATAGGCACTCTTTATTAAGAAATGTCATTGAGAAGTCATTTGGGACACTAAGGAATTAAATTTTAATTTTGAGACATATGCCTCCATTTACAATTCGGAAGCAAACGTTTATTATAATTGCATGTTGTGTTCTTCATAACTACATTTGTGACCAATACGAGATGGACAAAAACTTTTTTTTTTTTTTGGTGACCCAGGAAACCCCGAAAGCCGACAGCCGGCGGGAAGAACCTGGGGCTGACGCAAGCTGGCCACCACACTCACGCCAGCGGTTAAGTCACCCTGCGACGTGCTGGGGATTCGAACCCCTCCCCTTCGTGAGGGGGAGAAGGCCCAAAGCCAGCAACGCCACCCAGGTGGGTGGTAAAACTTTTCTCTATATGGAGATCAAGAATACCTGTTTGGACTTAGACAAGTGGAGGTTGCATGAAAAGGCAACTGATAAACACACTTAGAAAAAATATTGCAAGTAAAATGACAAGGCATCTTAATATGCCTGAGATTCCATGATTTCATATTTCCAATTTTTGTAATGTTATTTATAAATACTTGGCAACATTTCTATAAGGTCATCTAATTCTATATCATTATATATTCTGATTTTATTTCTTAGGCCATGCCACTCCCTAATAATTAGCCGATGACGGTATTTTTTTTCTTTAAATTTAAAGGGCACGAGTTTATGATTCCAATTACACATTCCTCTTTCAATAACTTTATATAATCAACTATAACTGACATTTTATAAACTAAATGAAAAAATCGGGAATAAAATTTTTTTGGGAATAGAAATTTTTTGGATCGTCCAAACAAGTTTTTATTCTTTTTCTATTATGAAAATAGAAATTATGTGCAATTATCATACACCTTCTTTTGCTCAAATTTTTTTTCCCAATAACAGAAATGAAAAAAGTTATTTCTGAATGGAAACCATTTTTAAGAATATAAACGTTACCATATACACCCAGTGTCTCGAGATATGAATTTTAATTTGTTTGTTATCATCAGATTTTTAGGGTACTTTTAATATGAAAATGAATGATTTGAAAAATATTTATCTAAAAAGATCATTTGTATCTTATATAAAAATCAATTAACTCAAATTAATTTCATTGTCCACTTTTCTTTGATATAAATTGTTGATGACAATTAAAAAAATTTCATTAGCTAATTATTTTAAGCAAAGGAAAAATTATCCACATAAATGTTTTAGGCTTAGAGTCAGAAGGATCTCGCAATCAAACGAAACGGTCAGCGCAAGTCTCAATTACGTCTAGGAATAAGCTCAACGAAATAGAAAGTACAAAACTTGTCATTGCATTGAGAGAAGGAAAACATTATATGACAAATTGGTGACCCAAAAAGAAGCACCAAAAAAAAAAAAAAAACGAAAGAAAAAAAAGAAAGAGAACAAAAGAGGTGGCCAGCAAACAAAAATATAGCCACCATCATCAGGGACTTTTCGCGTCCAACATCAATGAGGGCCTGCAGCGTCTTCTTTGAAACCGACAATCACTCGAAAACAAAAGAAGAGAAAAACTGAACAGCACATACATATACATACAATCCCTCCTAAGGCAAGGCAATGTACAAAAGGAAGAGATCAAACTAGCCCAAAAAAAACCAGAGATCACAAGACGGTATTGATGTGGAGCGCCTTGAGAAGGGACGTCGCCATCTGTTTAACTAAGACTTGACCTCCGGAGCTCTGCCCATCTCTGCGTTCCTCTATCAGGTTTTGAAGTTTCTGGGGCAAATTGTTTTCCACAATCAACTGCTTGGGCCGAGGGTGGTGCTCATAAACAGCCTACGACAGTAAGATCACAAAGTCAGTAAATAATGCATAAGCAGGCATGGAGACGCTCTTCCAAAACAGATTTGCAACACGACAACCTCTATTGTCAACAAGAGAGTTGCCGGCTTGACAATAAATGAAGTGGTCAGCATTTTGTTCACATAATGGTAAATGAAATTGATTTTAGATGCAGAAATTAGACGGTAAAAGAATAGACACGCGTCATTATGGGGGGAAAGTTGACAACTCAATTTTCTTCTAACCAAAATTAGAGAATTTAAAGCTTCGGAAATGTAACTCGTTCCAACACACTAAGAGGCATGATGAAAAGCACACGTAAGAGGCATGGAGAAAAGCACAAAGCAAAATATGCCAATAGCAACATGCAGACTAATAAGCAAGAGAGAAGTTGAAAGATACGCACCTTAATTAGCTTGAGCAGATTAAGACGGGCAATAGCATCCTGATGGTCTAGCCTCGCAATGAGCAAAGGTGTTAGACCATTAACAGCTAATGTTGTATTGATCCGAGATGATTTGCTGCATGAAGAAGTATACCGGTCATTTAACAAACAATGAAAGTTTAAGGATGCATAGGCAGATTTCTTGACAGAAAATCAATGACCTCCCACAAGATATAGCAGATTGCACACTACTAAGAGGTAAACAGAAATAAAGAGGAAATTGACCAAAATCAGCTTTAAACTGGCTTCTCCCACTCCAGTCTACTTCAGATGAGAGACATGGATACAATCACTGGATACCTCTTACTTTCTATTGAGTCCACATGGCCGTCCTCAGCAACCAGACTCATGATCAGTAGGATCATGGGTCTAAGAAGAAACCGCCTCTCCAAAGATAGAATTACTATCTTAAAAAACATACAGCAAAAATCAATGAAATAGAGGAAAATACCAAGTCTGCTTTTCCTCTTTTTGGACTAGTTGCAGGGTAGGAGAGGCAAGTGAAAGGACCAAGAGTCACAGACAAATAACACTTACGTAATTATTTTCAAGAAAGGCTCCAAAATGTGGACAAAATGTTGCTCTGGACAACTCTGGAAAAACTTCACCAATTTCTGAACCGCTTCCTTTTTCAACAATGCCTGCTCCACTCTCCGATTGTCATTGTCATGAGCCAAGCAGACAGCAATGGAATCCAATGCTGTTACAGACCAAAACTCATCATCTAGCAGACTTAGATACACATCAAGTCCCCCATGGGCTCTCAGTTGCTCCCTTGAATTACGTGACGCGTGAGCCATATCACACAATAAAGGCAACGCATGGGGCTTCAATGGAGAATCTGTCACGATAAAATGCATCAAATGTGGAATGATTCCATTTTCCGCAGCTTGCTCTTGTCTCCTCTTATTTATCTTGCACAAATTGAAGAGTGCATGGAGAACCTTGCAAAATAAAAGATAGAGTTCACAAGCACATTACAAGGTGTAAAACTGTAAACAGCAACTAATCAGAATCCATAGAACAAAGGCATGGAAAAGCAAAGGAACTAAACAGTAGAACTAGCTTTGCTCTTGGATATTGAAACTGAATGACTCTGGCAGAACACACAATGAGAATAAAGAAACGTGATTGCAGGCTGAAACATCATTTGTTTAGATCTTTTGTCCCATGTAAAGTGGTTAATTCACCAGCAAGCTAATAAATGCCATCCGGACAAAAATTCAAAATGAAAATGGCGCTCCCAAGTTTAACTGGAAAGGTTGCTATCTTCTTTGAGGAGCCTCGGCGGACGACAAACCACTAAACACCCCACTCATTTAGCAATAATGTAAGTGTTGACCAGTTGTAAAGCAACAAAGTCACCAGCGGGGCAAATCTGAGGTCAAAGGAAACTAGAAATTAGCAAACATGCATTTTCTCCAAAGAAGGAAACATGCATCATCTTCCACGTGCTATTCCTTGCCTCATGTGTCCAGAGCAGTCAATACACCATAGTTTTTGAACTTCAGCCAATTGCTATAACTTAAAACCCTAACCATTGGTCTGTCTGCTTTAGACCTGCCCAGAACCCTCTGGTTAGAGTCAATGTCCCAAAGCCCAATATTAATAACTTTTGGTTATTATAAAAAATAAGTGGACCGGTTGGAAAGAATAGTTTAATTAGGCATCCATTACAGTAAATACACAAGTCCTGCACTCTAAAGCACACTTATACAACAAGGATTTTCGGATAAAGTGAAGCAGCACATGATATATATAATTGAAATTGTGAAATCCTACACCAATTATCTTTCAGAAATCAAACGAACCCTGATCAATTCAGTAAACTTAAAGGAACAAGAGAACTGGAGTTTGCCTAAGAAAGGGTATAATTAGAAGAGATGAAATGAGTACATACCTCGTGATGTATCTGCGATATAAGTGGTCCGTCTTTAAGTTCAAGGTTTGGAATCAGATATTTAATTGCCTCTGCACGCTGGAGACTTTCTAAGCAATTTGGGTCCATTGACAGATGATTTATGCACTTCAGTATCTTTGAGACCAAATAAAAACAGACAATTATCAGCATGTTCATAACATATAGGAAAAGTACATGCACGATAAGTGTACCTTCAAAAGAATGGGGCGCTCTATCCGATTAAACATCTGGAAAAGACGGAGGAGCAAACCCTGGCTACACATGTGTGATTTAACAGTTGTATCCGCTTGTGCAAACTCAAGTAGAAGGTCAGCAACCTTTTCTAGGTAGTCTCGGGCTACATCTGCATTCAGAGTTGAGACCACATGCGAAAGCAACCCTGACGATGCAGCACTTCCTGGTCTAGCATTCAAAACACCAGAACCAGATAGCACACCTGAAGTAGTCTGAGATGCAATTCCAGATGTGGAAGTAGCTCCTTCAGATCCAGGCGGTCCTGTCTTCTTATTTACTGTCTTGTGTGAAGCTTTAGGAGTAGAGTCAACATTCACGTTCTCCCTTCTGTGCCCAGTGACTTCTGCTACATAAATGACATAAAATATAGATTTAGGTTTACAATAATAGGAGATTAAGGCCAGATTTATGAGAAGAAATTTGAATCAGTACTAAAGTATTAATGACCTGCAAATTCAGCCATCACATAATCTAGTTCTCCATTTGTCTTCTTGTCATTAGCAGCATGGAGTAAAGGCAATATGCTTTCATGTCTCTCTAACCCAGATATGTGCCGAACATACTCGAGTTGGCCAGAAAAACGTCGGGAAGGGGGCTCCTTCTCCAACAAGCTAAGAAGAGGTCGTACTTGCTCTTGCTGAGAGGTAACCAAACTGGAATGCCCATTTGATGCACCATCCGTCAGTTTCAAAGGCTTATCTGTGGATGTCCTATTAGCCGAATTGGGAATGCGTTGTTGTCTAAGTTCAAGGTCTCCTCGTGAAGAGTCAACTGCTAAACTGATAGATTGTAGCCTCTCTAGGTCTACGGGAAGATGGCGGGAATCAGATTGACTGGCATCTAAGGTCTGGGAATTCGAAATTGAAACACGTGAAGGTTCCTGCACTCCAGCTGGCAGAGAATGATCAGCGATTCCATGCCTAACCTTGACATTATCTGGTTGGTCAGCTGCAGAAACCAATGCCTCACTCTGCAGAAAAGCAGGATGACTAGGATCTAATTGACCAGACCGTGGCCTTCTAGGTAAACCATCCCCTGGAAAGCCAGTCCCTCCAGATATAGAAGCCAAGCGAGCAGCCTCATTTAAGCTATATAGTGTATTAATTAGCCTCAGAAGGATTCCATTCTTAGCAGCAATGCGGCAAAATTCATTCCGAGGAGTCGAGCGCTGAAGCTTAAATACCTGCCACATGCCGTCAATAG
Source organism: Eucalyptus guilfoylei (assembly GCA_016097605.1). Classification (NCBI taxonomy): domain Eukaryota; kingdom Viridiplantae; phylum Streptophyta; class Magnoliopsida; order Myrtales; family Myrtaceae; genus Eucalyptus; species Eucalyptus guilfoylei. Next base: position 9,154,557 of record CM027869.1, on the reverse strand, counting down.
CCAGATGAACCATTTCCCTGTATTACAGAACAATTTGCCTTAATACGGTGCCAAATTTCAATCGATAAGGTCAAAAGATGGTGACAACAGCCCAAATTAAAGCCAAAATCTCCAGAGAAGTAGATCACATATAGATCATAAGTGTTCACCAAAAAGCTCAAGTTGTTAGAAACATAATTCAAGAAGCACAAGGCATGCACGAGAACGTCATCAGCAACCTAAATGCACCACTAAGGACAATCATTCTTCCTTGCTTTAAAGCCATAAGCCACCAGACAGGCTCTGCAAATAAATTACTTGATGGGCTCCAACTTATGAAACTAAGTATTAAAGTAGAAATGAACAAATAAAAAGAAAGGATCAAACTATCATAAAATAGAGATGCTAGGATCCAGCTGATCAAGGAAGCTTGGCCTTACCTTCATTTATAAAGTTCGAATGGTTTGATGTATTTAGTGTTGTCACTAGTATAGTGTATCATTATGGGATTGAGTATGGAAAGGAATTACAGAATATTAAGCAAGCCCACAAAAAATACTTGAAAAGGAACTGAAATCCAGTGCAGCTGATTTTTTTACAAAATCAAATTGAAAGTCACGCAAAAATTATTGTTATGCATTTCATGAACACAATTGTAGCACTGGCTCACCGCATTTTAGGCATATTCTTCACAATTTAGGTTAAGTAATTACATATTGGTCTATAACTGATATTGTAGAACAACTGATACATGCTATAACACACCACATCGTCCAGCTTGAAAAATCTTTTTTGACTTTTTCCCCCAGTTGTATAACCTTAAGTCCTCCAGCAAAATTCATAGGCTAAGATCCAAGGGTGCAATTCTATGATTGATCATCTAGTCAAATTAAGAAATCACTATCAAAAAACTAACAATTAGTAATTTGGCATCAGAGGTATGTGCAAATACAATAGATCTTAATTTGCATCCACATATCAAACTTGCTTTTGCTTTTCCCTTCATCGCCTACTTCTTAATATAGCCTCGATATAAAGTCAGTAATCAGAGTAGAAGACTGTAGACCTGTGTTTAGCATAGTCGGCCTCCAGAAAGCCCACAAGGACGGGTATTCCCTTGCAAGCTAGGAACATTTGCAGTGTTAAGGAGCTGCATTAAGCATCAACCAATGATCACTCACCATCCTTAACTCCTCCCATCACAACACGACAAGCCAATACTAATAAAAAAACATAAAAATACCTGGACTGACAAAGCTGCTGGAAAAAATAAGCTGCCTCCATGCGAATTTCCCGAGGACGATCAGGGACGGGTATGGCAAAGTCCATTACCACAGGGATCTGTAAATGGACAGACTCACTAATAAGGTATCCAATTTCAACAGCAAAATACCATGGTAATTTAACCAAAAAAGTGAAATACGTACACAAAAGAATATTGAAATTACATGCCTTGCTTATCATTGCAGATGTGAAAATAAATCCCAAAAAAATTCTCAAAAAGAGATGAGATCCAAAGCAAAATACTTCGAATATACTCATCTTAACAAAAATCTATCACGGAAACTGCATATAGAACAAGTTTCTGGATATTGAATTTAGATAAAGATCACGACCTGAGCGTTTAGAGCACTTACCAAACCAACAAGGCAAGCATTCTCCTGAAAGTCAGTGTTATCCTTAATTATCTTATTTATAAGTTGAAGCACCGAACATATTACCTGCAAAGGTAGGAAAAGTTGTTTAATAGTGCACTGCTTGCAATGCTTTATGAACTGTTGGAAAACCAAAGATTAGGCAAGAAAATCATATAGCATACACGATTTTTAGGAACTTCTAGCAATTCTATTAAGGGAAGCAAGCCATGTTGGCTGACAAATATGAGTTTCTGATCTGGACGCTGCTGAAATATGCCAATGAGCTTTAGGCAGGCAGAAACAATCACGTCTTCCGATTCCTCTGGTCTCAAAGATCCAACTAATCTCCCAAACTCAACAGCCTGAAATGCAAAAGCAGACCAAAGATAGTATTAATTCATGTCAAGAAAAAGTGGACCACCAAAAGATTCTACTGCACATGCACATACCCAGTATTTACAGCATGACTTGCAGACACAGTGCAAATACTCACCACAATTTTGGAATAAGACATGACAAATATTCTTTTGATGAATTAATTAAGCAGGAACCTCTCAAATTATTCCCAGCAGACACGTAAGGATCCTAAGGGGAGCAAAGTACCACCAACTATCTAATTCCATCAGATTGCAAATCACCTCCATGCATGATACAATCCTCAAAAGTGCATATGTATGTCATATCAATACAGCAGGTTTTTATCAAGAACAGAGACTGCAGTTGAGCTGAGAAGAAGTGTTATCATCCTTAATTGCTAATTCAACTAGCATCATAACCAGATAGAGACTGCCCGTTCACAGTTGATATATAAAATGCAACATTTGATACAGATCGTTTTCAAATCAGTTGTCCTCCCCAGATAACCACCCCCAGATAACCACCACCAATCAGTTGTACAGCTTTGTCCCTTGCTCATAAATAACCACCAAACAAGGGACAACCCAATAGTATTGGCGAAACGCTACAAGACACGAAAGATGCAATGAACAACTTACATCTACACCCAAATTGATGCATTGGTGGAGGACTAGGTTCTGCTATAGCTCAAGCCATCAAAGACTTCAAAAAGTACATCATCTAAGCAATAGAATTAAAGCAGACAAAGAGCAATAAACATGCAACCAGTGTCAGGTCTCTTCAGCTTCTACCAATATTAATAGCCAGCAGATCTAGACTGAAGTGCTTATGATCTCACTCTTTTTGTCATGAAAGACCATCATCATTGCATAAAAAATTATCATATTCAGTTCCAAATGCATCGTACTAGGCAAAGGAAGACAACAGGGAAACATTAGATTTCAGAAAAGGAACTAAATAACCGAAGTGGTTAAAGGGGATCAAATTAAACCTGCAAAGGAAATAGATGTTCTCCTGGCAACTTTTCGTCAAAAACCTGAACAAAAACAACAGAAGCACAATAGTGAGAGGAAGAACTATTAAGAGACCAATAAGATTTGCTCGGGATCCTTGCTCATACCAAACCATCAATATCAATCACATCGTCCTTCAAAGCATCTATCATTAGGCGTAACAAATTACCACCACCATTATGCTGCTCATTTTCATTTTCCATTTGTTTTTGAACAATCGTAGCCCTCAATTTCGTAGCAAAGTCATATTTCCCAGCTTCATTCGAATGCGCATTGCCTTGAGTTGCATGTGATGTGGATGCTGATGAAGATGAGGCTTCAGTTGCTCGACCATTCATGGCTTTATCAATGGGATGGAATAAATCATCCAAGGAAGCATCTCCCGGAGTATCACTGAATCTACTCAATTCATTTGTGACGGGCATCTTTGCAGCCTTCAACAAGATCAAGAAAACCGATTAGATCAAACTATTAAATATGAAAACTTGAAGATTGAGACTCTCGAGATGCAAATGTGTTTTTATGTTCAATCAGAGGATTACAATATCAAAGAATTGGAAAGTGTAAGAATCATAACCAATTCAAAGGTGTCTCCTAACAGCCTCTTATGCATAAACAATAGCTCTTCACTGTCAGAAGAAAATGACTCAGATCAAGAACATTATATCCCTCCTTTGATTTTTTCTATCGAATTTAAGGATGTCGGAAATAAAGATAAACAAAAGGTCAGATGACAATAATGTTATCCACAGGTCTTCCTCTCGTGTAGGCCGAGATTACAGCTAATATCGAAGCATAGAAATTAATTCCGTTCATAGAGTAAACTAGGGGAACGAAGAGATTCAAATATAGAAACTTCAGCTTTTATAACATGTAGACAATGTGAGATAACTGCCCCCTTAGAAAAACTTTTTGCTTTTAAATGCACTAACAGTAAGAAATCCGAGTTGAAAGGAGTTCCTTCTCTACTTTATCTACCGATAACATGTAAGAACCTCGTGGTTATAACTCCTGGTTGACAAAGTTGATTGCAAAACTTATGAGGTTTTCAGACAGCGTCCATCTATTTTGGAAAAGAGACGCAACTGAATAGTAAGGTGAACCATATCTCGCAGATTTTCACGACAGCCAGCATTATGACAACATGCCAGCAACCAAAGTATAACAAATCCAGATGCAGTGATTTATGCAACTTTACCTTCTTGAAACTGTCTTGAGATTTTGAACCAAAACCAAATGAACTATTCTCGGCATGCTTCGAATTTCCTGTTCCTTCACTTTTTGTTATCTTTCTCTGACTCAACTCAGGAGACCCAATCTCACCGTTACCGAGTGCTTCATCATGGTCACCCTTCTCCGGGTCCTCAAGAGCCAGATGTTCACATGAGGTGCCTATCTCCTTTTCTGCATTCTCCACTGTGGAACCAAGTTGTGGAGATGACTTTTCTAGTATGGCTAAAGTGGGAACTTGATATGACGAGAGATCATCTTCTGTATCATCTGCTTTGACAGTATGATCTGGAGAATTATCTTTATCGGATTCACCTATATCCACCTCCACCTTTACATATTCTTCTTTCACTAGATCCTGAAATCCAGGGAACAAACTATTGACACAAAAGCAGAGATAACCGTGAAGAAATGCATTCTCCAAGCAGGCGCACATAGCCATAGACTAGTGTATTTTGCAGGCTCAAAAGGCACGACTATCCCAAGAGACATTACAAAGAAAGCATTTCGGAAGTCCAAGGAAATTACTTCTACTTTTTCTGCCGCAGGGCTTCTGCTGACACCCTCATTATCTGCATTAGCACTTTCTGGATCCATTGAAACATCTTCCTGTATATTTCTGGGAGCAAAGAACTATTTTGAGATCAGCAGCCAAAAGAATTTGCAAGTATAATTAACCCAACCACACAATAGTTTTTAAGAGGCCCTAGCAGTTCAAACCAACAAAGAGGAACTTTCATGAATAATCTTAAAAGAGAGCCAGTAAAGGTGTTACAAACCAAAAGATTCGGATAGAAAATAAAATAGTTGTTGGGAAAGCCACATGCACAACAGTTCTAAAATTTGAGGTCAGTGCAATCATGTATGACCTCAACACAAATATTCTGTCCCACTGAAACCATGCCCTAGTATCAAAAGGATAAAAAACTCTAAGAGACTGAACTCTTCCATCAGATCCATTTCGTAAGCCTCAACATTTTGAGGATACAGTTTCCAGTATCAATTCCTCAAGTCTTATTGGTTTTGCAATAGTACAAAACTAAAACCACAATTTTTTTACCCAAAAAAAAAAACTAAAACCACAATTCATTCTATGTAAAGTAAATGCGCACGTGAAATTTGAAGCATGCTATTCCTATTTATGTTAACAGGGAGATATGACACAAAGCCATATTCCTATTTATGTTAATGACGCTTCTTTTGTATCTGCAACTATAGTGCAAGCTTACTAGCAAGCCCGCCATTAAACAATTCAATTTGTCTTTAGAAGAATTACCGTAACAAAGGGCCTTGTTTAGAGTTTCCTTGGCCATTGGAAAATGAAGATTCCCAGTAAAATTAAAGTTTAATGAAATAGGGAAGTCTCAATTTGGACAATAGGTGCAACTGACATTTAGGACAAATGCAAATCATGATTAAATATCTGTGTCAGAGTCAGTCTCCAATCAAGTTATTTAATAGTTTCTTGAAAGTCCATGACTAACAAATGAGATATTATAATTCCCTCATTTGTAATCCTATTCCAGTTATGATTCCCTTCATATCTGCAGCCTTATAACAGTATAATAATCTCCACTCCAATTCATTAGAAAAACTCTCTCTCGTGTGTGCGCGAGCGAGTGAGAGACGAGGACAGACAAGGAGTAATTATGTTTTTAGTCCTAGCGATTAATGCTTAAAAGTAAAAGCCTATATATTCTCAGGCAAAATTTTTAAACGATGAGCATAAGCTGATCATGAGCCCAACCTTCACACACAATACAGCAAGCAAAATTGTTATACAAAAAGATCCGGATGACAAAAGCTATCTTGAGGTAACGTTATTGAAACAATATATAGAAACTCCGATGCCCGTGTAGAAAAGGGGGTGAGTTCAAGCAGATTTGACCCAGCAGGTTTCAAAAAAGAGTTACATAGTTCAGCCAAGCCTAGTCATATCAAGTGATATCAGCTCCAATTACTAAAGGATACTACATGCAAGAGTTTACACAAAAACTTTTCCAATACAAAGAACAGCGCCGTAATTGTACATACCTCAATGTTCCACTATGACGAAGAGAAGATTGCAAGGCACGCCTACAATTTTGTATCCAAGGATGAGAAAGTAATGTTTTTGCATCAGGCCTCTGTCGAGCATCCTGGAATAAGGGAATAGGTGTATGTAAAGAAACTTTAAGAACCATTTAAGTGTATTCTGCAAAATATTTTAGACAAGATGGCACTATGAGTCCACTACAGAAACAAAATCGAACTTCTTGAGAGTGTTTATAACAAAGTTAGTCCAGAATCACTCAGAAGATTCCCCCCCCCCAAAAAAAATATATATATATAAAATTCCATTATATCAGAACAGGGAAACCAAGAATCTAGATACCTAATAGTTGAATCCGGCATCTATCTTCGCACTATACATGCCCGTCTTCTTCCATTGAATTACATGTTTCGCCCCACAGAGAGAGAGAGAGAGAGAGAGAGAGAGAGAGAGATCTCCAAAAAGATTAGATCAAGCCTTTATTTGCTAGAAAAAATCCACATACCTTCTTAAAACACTGACGCAGAAAATCAGTAATATCAGGAGATAGACTATCAGGTATCGGAGGATGATCATCCTGAGGAGGGGGAAAAACAAGGAAAAAGCAATGTGAAATGATTCTGTCTCCACAACTCTAATAATTAAAAAGATTATAAAAGGCAAACAGAATATCTTATTCACACATTCTCTAAACAATGGATCAGTCACATGCTTCATTGCTCAAGTCTCTACAACATTATGCATAGGAAAACAAAAAAATCGATTGAAAATTCCCCCTTTCAAAAGTGCTGCAGTTACCCAAAAGCACTACACATCCTTCCAATTGGTTATTCAAGATTGCCAAAAGCAACTCCAAATTGCTAGTTTGACCCCATTGATCAACTAGAAAAGTCATGTACAGTACAAAACATATGTACAATATCCCTCTTGATGCTTCCAGAAAGGCAAACCAACTATTTCTTAGAAAAACACTCTCCCATAAAGTACCAATCTACAAGAAATCTCCATTAGGCTAGAGGAGATACCAAGGAGAGAAACCTGTCCAATAAAAACTTCATTACGTATATAGCTAGATTTAGCAAAAAGGTGTAGCAGTTACCCACGACATCATATATTCTCGTCAGCTGTGCTATTTCAAATTCTTAAGTCCATATTCATTTTCCCCTGACAATTTTTATTGTCAAATTTCTAGTTTGTTTTTCGCTTTGTAACCACTTCAGTTTTCATGATATGACCCTGACATAGATTATCACACGCATCGCAAAGGGGCAAGACAAGCTAACTTATGTTATATTCAGTAGAAATGCAGGGTAATATGCTCAAATTAAAGGCGCAAATGATAAGAACGTCAAAAATCAAAGTTGATGGGGGTAGATCTTAAAAAATAGGGAGTGGTTGGAAAACATCACAACTTGCCCAAAGTTTAGGGTGAAAAGAAAACCATTATGCACAATTATTGTGTGAAAAAATTTGCTCGAGTTAAAATACTGAAGGTAATGGGTTGCCAAAATCGAAAGTCCTAGTGGAAAACTGTAAGTAGTAAAATGTCAAGAGGTCTCTTGCAATTATCCTGACACTGATCTCATAGAATTTCAAAAGCAGGAAGGATTCTCCACAAGCACACTCATCGATGAATGGCAATTTAGAAAACTATATGAAAAACCTGAACGATCCGGAAAAGAGCTGGCATGGGTTGCAAATCATAGTAAGGTGGAACACAAGTGAGAAGTTCGATCACCGTACAGCCAACACTCCAAATATCAGATGCAGCGCAAACCCCTGACATTTCAATCACCTGGAGAATTAACGAGTTTCACAATAATGAGCTTTACTGCAAATCCCACAATAACACAATCAAGAGAGGATCGCCAGCAAAGGATAGAATGCGTTTAAACAAAGGTGTAATTCAGCTAGTCTAATTAGTGAATTCCATGACCTGCAGTCATTCTAACCAAATTTGCTAACACAAACAGAGACCAACATGCAGTGCGGGGGGGAGTTCCAAATAACGAAACACTTGAAGCATTACTAAGCAACACAATGAGAGTCACTTATCTTGACATAAACTAAAGCATATCCAGACTATATCAACTCCAATTACCAAAATTCTTTAAAAAGTTAAACGTATTTACATGTCAAATGATAGCTAACACATACTTATCAATTGCATTACAATGGATTTATTAATTTCTGCCATCTCAATAGAGCATCACAGTTACAGCAGATACCAACCAGCAGAATTCTGCGCAATTTTCTGGTGAAAAAATAGAAAGAAATCAATTGATCACCAACCGAAAGACCTTAGTTTATATTATTTCTGCGATCCAGTTCTGGAAGTTTTGGTCTTCATTACCAGATAAAGAAATTCAGGTACAATTTGTCAATAACATGATAAAAAATTTTGTTGTTAATTCTGATTACTCTGTATTGCTGCGGACACATATGTGGACGTACTGGGTTTCTTACAAGATTATACAGCACTTTTCCCAAAACCTACAACAGGAATTTTAGAAATATCATCTTCTTTCTGAAAAAAAAAACGACATATCAAATAAATCTGAATAATTTATACATAAGATACAAGCATATATATACCTCGGGTGCCATCCAATAGGGTGTTCCAACAACAGAGTGAGTGTTCACATCAGCCTCATTTAACTTTGTCGCAACACCAAAATCAGCAAGTTTGACAAGTCCCTGAAAGTACATATGAAGGCAGGAAAATCTCAAAAGTGGGTAATAGAAGGAAAAAAACAAAAGCCATGGGAGATGTAACAGGAGATAATTGCATGTCCAAAAGCAGAGGAAAATAAGGAACATGATAGGCACAAAAGAAACAAATAAAATCTCATGACGCGTGTTTAATGACCCAAGTGAAAACGAAATTAACGTAAGTAGTAAGCTATCTATCCCATTGGATTCTTCTAGTCCGTTGATAACCGTGGGCCTCACGGAAGGGGTAGACCCTACTTATGCAACTAGTTAGCTGGAAAGGAAGAGATCAAAGCAGACAGAAACATGGATTACTTGGAAGGAGCATAATGATGCTAGGGCTGGGACTGAAGGAAGATTAAGGAGCATGGACAGTCAAATAAAGGGAAGAGGTTCCCCCTAAAGAATAGGCCCATTGATAGACCCGGAAGATTGAGAAATTATTCAATCTTACTTTGACGTAACTATAAAGGATTACCTCTTTCGTAGTCAAAATGTTTGCGCCCTTAATATCCCGATGAATGACACCCTGTTCATGTAGGTAAACCAGCCCTTCCAAAACCTGTGTAACATAGAATGATACAGCACTAAAACACTATTAAATAAATAGAGAAACGCAAACAGGGATATACTCAAACCTGAGCTATGTAGACAGCAACCAATGATTCTGGAAAAGGTCCAAACTTGTTTGGCTTGATAATGTTAGCAAGGGATCCATTTTCCACGTATCTATGCAAAAGAAATTAAATTGAGTAAAAAGCTACTATGAAGTCCTTTTCTGCCAAAAAATGAGACAGTTTCTTCACAATAACTTTTCGAGTCTACTCACTCAAGAATAATGTGGAGATGCGACTTTGTTTTCAAGGACCCCAGATATTTCACAATGTTTTTATGGTTCAGATTCTGCAAGGGCGTAGTTGCAACACACATAGGTTAAATACTACTGACAAGATGCACTCACTTCATAAATCAAACAAGAGCTTAATTTTAGCAGTAGAAGAACCTGCAGAGAATCCAATATTCTAAACTACAAGACGCACTGCAAACATATAACCTAATCGAGAAAGCAGATTGCAGAAAAAGAAGTGCAATTCAAAAATTTACAGAAGTAAAGATGAAAAGGTACCTTCAGTAAATCAATCTCTTGCTGATCCAGTCAAATATGTCGCCCACGTGAGATTATATTGAAAGAAAGATAGCAATGAGACAGGCTCGAAGCAAGTAAATGTAAGCAGCATATAAAGAAAACAAGCCCTCAAGGCAGAAATGCCCTGATAACAGCTCATAAAATCTACAATTGTCAAAACAAATGTAGATACTGCTAATTCCTAGAATATATAATATACTATGTTATCTCCATCTGCACCCTTAGAATCATCGACAGAAACTAGCCTCAAGGTTCCGAAGCTGGTCAGAATGTAAAGAGAGGATAGGTTAAAGCTTCTACTGAAGTCAAAGATTAGTTCTGCGATATACTAATGCATAATGGCAAGTGTTCCCTTTAAATGTTAGAAATCACTTCAACCGCAGTTATCATTCCCAAAAACCATCGCTTATTAACAATATTATCCTATGCAGGATGAAACATATGAAAACTATTTGAATAGCAGGATGGAAAAGGAAATACAAATCTTGGTTCAGTGCTTCCAGTGCAATGCTGATGAGGGTGCAAATATGTGATGACAATACTCCTTAGTATAAGAATGAGGTTTTGGCTCCTCGAGATGCTAGTGGAGTGTTCCAGGAGTAATTACTCACTCTTCAGGAGGTAGAGGAGACAATGATTTTATCCACCAATGCTGTCATGTCCATAGGACATCATGTATGTGCATATGCACGTGTCTATCTATTCATTTACCCAGAACAACTGCTCTATGCAAACAAATTAATGCGATCAACATGGTAGTCATTACATGACTAAGGGATAAGCATTTAATCATTCCATATGCCGTTGTTCATAAGTGACCAGTAACTTTTAATGTATCAATTACACTGTCCTTGACGAGGAAAAATCAAAATAGAAACACATACATTCGAACAAAAAAATTCAATATCAAATGTTTACTCGATGACAATTTCCAGTCCCTCAGTCGATAATGTTGTTTACCAGGATAGCATCAACTAAAACTAATGTGGACAATTAACAATCACCCATGCGTTGAAACTCAATAAATTAAGAAGTCATTTGTACCTTTTTATTTCTTTCATTTTTTTATTTTCCTAGAATACTACAGCAAGTCTGCAATCTTTCCACATTAATAACAAAGCTCAATGAACAAAAAGACAGCATTTGAATTTCACAGATCAGGCAGCAACACATAATCTGGCCACCCATGGATTAGTAATCTTCACAAGATTTTTCCAGCCATCCATAAAGCAATTTCACATATTCAGCCATCAACTTTCTATTCTTTCCCCATATACCATTAGACTTTTATAGCTTAAAGAAGACTTGGACGAGATGTTCCTTGGCTACAAGCTTAAATTTTAGAAATATTGGAGAAATGGAGCTATTGTAAGCTTTCACTCGTATTGAGTTATCGAAAGAGAGCATAACGAGAGTCAAAGAATAGCAAAGATCAATGGTGCACACCATAATAATGTTAAGATCCTCTTGGGCAATGTTCTCCAGTGAAACTTGCTTAATTGCCACAAAGTCTCCATTCTCCAAGTCCAAACCCTTGTAAACTCGACCGTATGCTCCTTTCCCAATCTCATCTCCAAGCATCTACACCAGATGTCCACAACAAAATTTAAAAATGCTATCCCTCAGAGTCAAAAAAATATAATGCATCCAATAATATTCCCCATTTTGCTGAAGAAAGGAAGTATGATACACCAAGAGATAATTACTGACAAGGGCCACACAAGATATCTACCGCAGACTATTTTCAGATAATGGGAGACTGAAACGGATCTCACTCCAATATCAGAACGAAAGAATAATTTTTAAATGCAATTCGTAGAACAAATTTAGGATATAAATAGAATTAGAAAAGCAAAAAACTTAGAAAAAAAGTGGACAAAACCATAACAAGATTTACTTATTCATCAGAACTTGACAAGCGCCACTGCACATTCTACATAGCAAAGCACATTCCAATAGGAAACAAGCACAATTATGACTACCCGGGAGAAAATTTCTGTAAATGTTTAACTTTTCTATTTTTCACCCACAAGGATGTTCATTCTGGATGCATACAAACTACAGCTCTTCACGACATACATTAATATTCAATCTGCTCAAAGCGCCACCACCCGTTTTATTTTCCTATACTTCTTTCAGGGATAAGCAAGTCCCGAAATTACTGAACTTTGGAATTTAACGAGTAAAACGGCAATTCACACGCGTGGTTTTATTAACTTGTCCAGAGAGTAATCGAGACGAGACTGTCGAACAAGGGAAATGAAGTAAAGACCCAAAATGCTACGTGTTAGCTCAGCTTCCGTGCAGACGAATGCGGAAATCGAAACAGAGTGCTCTCGCAATTGGCAATGCCATCAAGCTTTGCCCGATCAAAAGCAGAATCAAAACGAGAGAAACACCGTCGCAAACAAACGCCGCCCCCTGCCAACCCCCCCACCCCAATTCTACACTCAACCGCGCTCGGTACTAATTCCAGAACCCCAAACGAATCGGCCACAGGACATGCAAATTCCGGCTCGTGATCGCGAGGCCAACAGGAGGAGGAACTCACGTATTTGTTGTCGAGGGTCTTCGATTTGTGGAAATGCGAGGTGGTGATCTGGCGAGACATGTCTGCTCCCTCCTCCGAAGTCCGTCCCCTTCACATAAGGAACCGCGACGGCGGCGGCGGCGGCGGCGACGGCGAGGGAATCGCGCTAGAGGAGCGGGGAGAAACCCTAGGAATCGCACATTGCCGGCGGAATTGGCGAGGCGCAGAGCATCGGTCTCCGGCGACGGGGAGAGGGGCCAAAACCAAAAAGCGCACGAAGGAGGAGAGGTGACAGAAGAGAGAGAGAAATGCTGGTGAGTTTTAATTCAATTTTTCGTGTTATTTATTAATATATTATTATTATTATTATGACCCCTTCAAAATACGAAATAACGAAATTGGAAGCCAGCTCGGATTCCGACGAGCGCTTGCGAGGACTCGCCTGTTTTTGCCTATTACGGTCCTCGTCATTAAGATATTTCCCATATTGGACCGCTATGTGATGCTTTTTCCCATTTTGAGTCTCTAAAGGCTTCTTTTGGTAAGCATAGATGGCAAAGAGAGAGAGAGAGAGAGTAGAAAAATATTTAAAAAATTTTGAATTTTCTCTCCACTTCCCTCCTCACAAAAAACTAGCCTATTTATAAATTTTGCACTCAAAATTATCTTTTTCCTCCATTTTCCCTCGCTTTCCAAACACAAGATGATGAAAGACCAACCTTATCTATATGATCCTGTGAGCAGTGCCACGCCGCATTCATTGTACTCCAATTGACGGTCAATGTTGACAAGTTTTAGATTGAATGATAGCTGACAAGACAAGTAATTTAACAATTGATGTTGGTAAGCTTTAATTTAATGGCTAAGCCGTACGCTATTTTTTTCGTACAGAAGGTCCTAGAAAGATACACTGGTCCACGTCGTGCAAGCATTTTACTGATCATGATAAAAAATAAAAATAAAGAAATTTCCATAACGTAATCAGAACAAATTATTTTGAGATCCTTGTTGGTTTATTAATTTCCTGGTTTGTTTTCGAAATTTTAATTTGGCATACAGCTTGTTTCTTGGACCAATTGAATAGCACTATCAAGACACACATGCTGTTTATAAATAAACCATCATTTATTAATGTATAGGTCATTTCATTCAAAGAATTCGATTCGGTTCATAAAAAAAATCACACATAATAAAATGAATCATCATCACTTTCAAAAAATCGAAAAATTAAACACACTTATTTAAACTGCAGTTATTTTATGGTTTTTCTCTATAAAATTAGTTAGGTTGAAAATCATGTTATTAAAGGATTACAATAAATATTTACTTGCAAGCACATAAGTGGTTTGTTTTATGTTTATAAATGATTTCAATAAATGTTTACTCTCAATCTCTCATGGATAACTCCGCAAAACTCGGTTAACTCGGTAGGGTCCATTTATTTAAAAGAACTATTTCCGGAAAATTGTTGAACGACGAAAAAACTAGTTAATCCATAGAAAATAAAAATAAAAACATTTTCCATAGATTGAAAACAAGAAACTTAGATCGGGGAAAACAACTTCCCCTTTTCACAAGACAGATATCACTTTTTCTAAACAATCAAATAAATGAAAACTAACTATTTTCTTTTTCAAGAACTTTTTGGTGAAATAGATACACCTTTAAGCAATGCCAAGTCATTTTAGGATATATAAATAGAAACAGAAGAGCATGTCCCTTTAAAAGAAAGGAGTAAACAAAACCAGAACAAGCTTTTCTTGTTCATCAGGACTTGACAGACAAGCATCACTCCACATCCTACACAGCATGCACATTCCAACAATAAACAAGCACATCATGACCAATCCAGGAGAAAATTTCTGTAAAATGTCTGAACTTTTCCCATTTTTCACCCGCAAGGACGTTCAAAATCCTGGATAAAACTATGAACGAGCCACCACCATGTTCATCTTCCTATATGCTTCTTCAGGGACATAAGCAGTGTCCCGCACGGCATTCAACAAGTAAAAACGGGCGATTCGTATGCGTGGCTTTGTTAATTGATCGAGAAAACAATCGAAATGAGACCGTCGCACAAGGGAAACGAAGTGAAGAATCGAAATGGATGCGGGAAATCGATAAGAGGAGCGCGCTTTTGCAGAATCAAAGCGAGAGAAACAACAACGTCACGAAGAAGACCTAAAACCCCTTTCAATTCTACACTCGAGCCCCGCTCGCTCACCACACGAAATCCAGAAACGCAAGCCACGGTACATGCGATTGCGACTCGCGATCGCGAGATGATTGAACAGAGAGAACTCACGTATTTGTTGTCGAGGGTCTTCGATTTGGGGAGATGCGAGGCGGTGATTTGGCGAGACATCGCCGCTTGCTGCTCCGGCGTCGTCCCTCGCAGTCGCGCGGAACCGCGACGAGGGCGAGGGGGGTCGCGCTGGCGGGGAAGATGAAAGCCCTAGAAATCGGACGTTGCGGACGGAATCGGATCGGCGCGGCGCGGCGCGGAGGAGCATCAGTTTCCGGCGACGGACAGGTCGAAACAGACGCAGAGCATCTGGCCTGTTAAAAGTGGAGTTTTGTCTACAAGTGGGTTTTGGAAAAATGTAAACATTTCTCTCTGCTTTCCCCCTGGATTAAAAAAATTAGTAAAATAAATAAAAATTGAAATTATTTTGGATTTTTCACCCCAATTTTCTTCCCCTCCGCTTTGGCAAATTTTTAAAGAGTCTTGAGAAAATGTAATTACATTTCCATAGGCCTCTAATGCATTTTCAAATGCAAATATAATTTGCCTCCACTTAACTTTTATGATTCTGATCTTTAATGAAAATCTATCTAGCTGTTGACGAGTTAATATGGTGTCAAACATTCACACCTAAGATTAGGGTAATCTCCATACAATAATCGCCTCAAGTCACGTGACCTCAGGCGACACATATGGGATTGCACGATCTAAGATGGCGTGCTTAGGTGGTGCAAAACCAAGCAATCATTAAGATTGGCCAACCGTTGAGTTGTGCTAAGAAATAGTTTAAGAATTTTATAAATAAAAAATAGCTCGATGTATTTTGCTTGCGCACGGCCCTAAAAAAGATAGACCGGTCCATCTCGTATGAGCATTCTCCCTATAGCGATTAAAGCAGTAATAATTAAAAAGAAATTCTGAACCCTTGTTATGGTATTGAACAAATTATAGATCCTTGTCGGTTTATTAATTTATGGGCTTGTTTTTAAAAATTTAATTTGCCAGCATGGACCAATTGAATCGCGCTTCATCACCAATTTCAAAATATCAAAAAATTACCACGTAAGGAGATCAGGGCAGGTCACTGAGCATAACACGCGTAGTGGACCATATTAGACAGATCCAAGGGCAACGACAATCGAGGCAGAGGCAAATCGAAAACTTAGGTAAACATCTTGTCTTCCCACCTGGACGATTAATCTTTGTCGGATGATTTTAACTGCTACGTAGATAAGCAAGGTGTTTGGTGCATTAAAAATGTTGGCCGGACCTATAGTACCGTTCCTCTCCCTAATGAGTTGATGTAGAGCTTACTTGAGCAAATCAAGACCTTCGTTAATTTGAGCCACGTGTTGCGCTACATGTCTTAACATCAGCAAAAGCGACTTGTTAGACAATTGTCTTTAACAAAAGTGCAAACAATAAGGATCAAGAATACAATTGTTAATACGATATGCTTAGTCACGTGTATAAAGCATTTTTTAAAATCTAAGGGATGGTGTGTCATTCGTAATTTTCCAATGCATACGATGGTCGAAGAGTAGATTGGTCCACCTCGTACAAATGATTCCACCTATATATCAAAAAATATATATAAGTTATTTTATTCAAATATTTTCATTCACTTCATCAAAAAATTATAATTTTTTCCTTACAAGATGATTGAATTGACAAGATAAGCACTTGCTATCACAGTATAATATTTACTCGAAAGCAGCTAAAAGGGCAAAAAGATTCAAGAGGACATTGACAAAGGCAAAAGTTTCGAGAGAATTAAGTGGTCTATTTACGTTCTGCATTATATGCTTGGTCAATGGTCATAAATAATTACCACGAGCAAAAGTACTCCGAGATCGTATTGGTGTAAGGAATTCTTCGCCATGGCACTATAGTTATCGTCCGGAATACCCAATTTGCCATGAATCTATTACATAGATGTCAATTCAATTATAAATTCTTCACTTTTGCTATATATAATCTCAAATATTTGTTAGATATTCCAATCTAGTCCTTACAGCTATTTGCCACCATGAATTGATTTAGTGGTATATGGTCATTATTGTCTGTCCCAAGTAGCACATTGACCACTTGTAGGTTGTCATATTAATGATTTCCTACAAAAATTATTGACTGGAAAGATTACACTAGAATATCCCATAATGGTCTAGGATTGCATTTGGCAAAATTGAAAAATTGGAACTAAATCGACATTCGCACAATAGGTTTAGAATTGAATTGGGTAATTTTCCAATTGTTGCCCCATTCCAACTGCGCATAAGATCTATACTTCGATCTATAGTTTGTGCATAAAAAAATGCACACTTCACCATTAACAATAAAAGATTACATTGACAGATCATCAAAAAAGTTTAGAAATAAATTTGCTGAATTGAAATATTTGACAACGATGCTATTTTATATTTTTTGGACTATCATCTCCTTAAAGATTTTAAATTTTCTCTTCACTTTCCTCCTCGGGAAAATGTCTAAATTATTCTCAATTATGACTTGATTACACTTTTTGTAAGTTTTATAATTCGATTATACTTTTATGATAAGTTTTAGGATTTTTAACACACTTATCCCTGACATAAATAATCAAAGTTCACAAAAAAATATATTTGTACTAGGAATTGTCAACTACAACAATATAGTTATTGTCCCTTTTCAATAGCACACGAGATCTATATTCCAATCCCATTATTTGTACATAGAAAATGCACGTTCCATGGTTAATTACGACTATATATTGACTATCGACATACCGAGAAAGGCGAAATGGATTTAATTTTGTACAATGGCACCATTGTAATTTCGCAATTTAATTGTGAAGAAATCGACGGTCGACTAATCGATCCGACAATGAGAAGATTAGCCGGGGATCCATCCACAAGCGGACGGCCCGCTAAGCCCGCCCCGACTCGAGAGGCCCAAAACGCTAATGGGCGGCGGGCACCATCGATGCACGAGGCCCGATTTCTGGCCCGGCCCGGCCCGGCCCGAGCCCGGGCCCGGAGGACCGCCGCCTCTATTTCCGGAATATCTATGAGAAGGAGGACGGGTTGATTTCGGGCAAGCAACCGTCGTAACCAGCCGAAACCCTAGTCTCTCTCAGCTGAGTAGGAGCTCGCGACGGAGCAGCAAGGTCCTGTTCGATCGCTCCATCTTCGCCCCGGCCGTCGATCGCTGCCCTCATCCGGCTCCTCCGCCGTCGGCAGCATAGGTAAAGCTTCGATCTTTGCGTGGATTCTCGATTCTCGATTCTTGATTCGTTTCGTGTTGTACGAGCTCGTGTCGGGTCCTTTTTCGCGCGCGCTTGATCCGCCTGTCCGGCTGTGGGCCGCGAGGTTCGATTCGTCGTCGGTTCGATCGTGTCGTCGTGCTCCGATTTTTCTGGTAATTTATGCCGTTGTTTTTTTTTCTTTCTTTTTTTTGGCTGCTGAGGAAGATTGCGGAATTGAGATGCGCTGGTTTTGATTTTTTTTGTCGTAATATTCATTGCTGTAGTTCTGCAATTGAATCATCTAGCTATCTTGAACCGGATCTTTCATGGTTTCCGTGTGTCGGGTTCGATGTGTTGGCACGTCGTTGTTTGTATTGTTCTCTGTCTTTCTTTATTCATTCCCTACAATTCTACTGATATCTGTCTTTCTTCCTGCTAGCTAAAACTTTTATTAGGAATCCGTGTTAATCTTTTGAACCGTTGCCGCGATATTTATAAGAATGCTTTCTTTCTTATTGCGGACCTCATGACTTAAAAAGTGCTTTCTTGATATCTGTAGGTTTAGACGACTGTTTTTGCTGCTATGGGGAAGAAGAAATCCGAGGAATCGGCGTCAGTCGCGAAGGTTAAGGCAGGCGGCAAGGACGGAGCAAAAGATGGCAGGAGAGAGAAGCTCTCGGTATCAGCCATGCTAGCCAGCATGGACCAAAAGCCCGAAAAGCCAAAGAAGGGATCGTCGTCTTCTGTGAGCAGTAATGCTGGTAAATCTAAGGCAAAAACGGCTTCAAAACAAACGGCTTATACAGATGGACTTGACCTTCCTCCCTCTGACGAGGACGAAGAATATGCATCTGATGAAGAAAGCAAACGACTCAGCCGGCTGCAGAGGGCCGCTGAAACAAAGGCCCTTGAAACATCTGTAAGCGAGAAAGAGATAAAGAAGAGAGAAAAGAAGGACATTCTTGCTGCGTATGCTGCAGAACAAGCTAAAAAGGAAGCTCTGAAGGATGACCACGATGCTTTCACTGTTGTTATTGGCAGTCGAGCTTCTGTTCTTGATGGTGAAGAGGAAGCAGATGCTAATGTGAAGGATATTACTATTGACAACTTCTCTGTCTCCGCCAGAGGGAAAGAACTTCTTAAGAACACGGCTGTGAAGATATCTCACGGGAAGAGGTATGGTCTGGTTGGACCAAATGGTATGGGCAAATCTACATTGTTAAAGCTGCTTGCTTGGAGGAAGATACCAGTCCCTAAGAATATCGATGTTCTTTTGGTGGAACAAGAGGTAACTGGTGATGATAGGTCCGCTTTAGAAGCAGTTGTATCCGCCAATGAAGAGCTGGTCAAGGTTAGAGAGGAGGTAGCCTCATTACAAAACTTATCTTCTGCCGATGGTGCTGATGGGGAAGGTGAAGACAGTATTGCAGACGATGCTGGGGAGAAACTGGCTGAGTTGTATGAGAATTTGCAGATCTTGGGGTCAGATGCTGCTGAGGCTCAGGCATCGAAAATTCTAGCTGGGTTGGGATTTACCAAAGAGATGCAAGCTCGTCCGACCAAATCATTCAGTGGTGGTTGGAGGATGAGAATATCGCTGGCTAGAGCCCTTTTTGTGCAGCCAACTCTTCTGTTACTGGATGAACCCACCAACCATCTTGACCTTAGGGCCGTTCTATGGTTAGAGGAATACTTGTGCAGATGGAAGAAGACTCTCGTTGTTGTCTCACATGATCGAGATTTTCTCAACACTGTGTGCACTGAGATCATTCATCTTCATGACCAGAAACTCCACTTCTATCGTGGCAACTTTGATGATTTCGAAAGTGGGTATGAGCAGCGGCGGAAAGAAATGAATAAGAAGTTTGAGATTTATGAGAAGCAGGTTAAAGCTGCCAAGAGGTCGGGAAACCGTGCTCAGCAGGAAAAAGTCAAAGATCGAGCGAAGTTTGCCGTGGCCAAGGAAGCATCGAAGAATAAGGCAAAGGGCAAGGTTGATGAAGATGAACCATTACCAGAGGCACCGAAGAAATGGAGGGATTACAGTGTGGAGTTTCACTTTCCAGAACCTACTGAACTTACTCCACCGCTCTTGCAGCTAATTGAGGTCAGCTTCAGCTATCCTAATCGAGCTGATTTTAGGCTCTCAAATGTCGACGTAGGTATTGATATGGGGACTCGGGTTGCTATTGTTGGGCCAAATGGGGCTGGGAAGTCTACTTTACTGAATCTCCTTGCTGGGGATTTGGTTCCAACTGAGGGTGAAGTACGCAGGAGTCAGAAGTTGAGAATAGGCAGGTACTCGCAGCACTTTGTGGACCTACTGACTATGGAAGAAACACCGGTTCAGTATCTTCTCCGTCTTCATCCGGAACAGGAGGGTCTTAGCAAGCAGGAGGCTGTCCGAGCAAAGCTTGGAAAGTTTGGTCTTCCCAGTCACAATCACCTCACTCCTATTGCAAAACTATCTGGAGGTCAGAAATCTCGTGTGGTCTTCACTTCGATATCGATGTCGAGACCACACATATTGCTGCTCGACGAGCCGACAAATCATTTAGATATGCAAAGTATTGATGCTCTGGCCGATGCACTGGATGAGTTTACTGGTGGAGTCGTGCTCGTGAGTCACGACTCCAGGCTTATATCAAGTGTTTGTGAGGATGAAGAGCGAAGTGAAATTTGGGTGGTAGAAGATGGAACTGTTCGATTTTTCCCAGGAACATTTGATGAGTACAAGGGGGAACTTCAAAAAGAAATCAAAGCTGAGGTTGATGAATGACATGCTATGCAAAGTGGCCTAGGTATTTTGCTAGTTCCGATACCAGTAGGCGCAATTTTTCTTACTTATACTATAGATGTACTCGTTTGTATTAATGCTTAAGAAGAGATGCAACAAAACGGCCTGTCCTGTATTGCATTGGAACATTATTTTTCCAGCATAAGAATGTAGTCCTGCAAGATGAAGATATTCCTTATACTAATGTGCGAATTGATTTCTTTCGTCTTGTCACATGTTAAACTTACTATGCCATTTAATATTTTCATGTCTTTATTTTCTCTTAGTGCAGTCCTGGCAGGACCCATCTGCATTTTTGGGAGAAGTTAAGAAACATTACTGTAAGTTTCTTTTTCATATGTCACACATGTGCATATGCATTGACCACATTGTGTTCATTAGCGTTTTTATTTGTCCATGAAGTTTCACCGAGTATAAACCTCCTTGATGAAATATTTTCAGGCAGTAATAGCCATGGAAAGGTGGGAAACCTGGAATTTCCAACGAGGACGTGCATTCTATTCACCAGTCTTTGTCATGCGCTGCTTTTCCTTGTACATGCAGCTGCGAGCGCGCCATTATTTTTTAGAGTGAAACTTCTGCATTTTGTGAGCCGAAGATTTTGTCCCTCGTCACCACACAGCATCTTATCTGCCTTTGCCGGTACCCTACTCTGAAGGACCCAAAGGATCAGACCCTGAGCATCTCCTTATCATCGAGATTGATGAATGGAGAAATCTATTTATAAGGTGGCTAGGGGACAGAAATCCAAGTTCCTGTTGTGAAATTTTTATTTTATTTTATATTGGACCGGTTTTGCATGGCATATGTACATCAGATATTTGTTTCGACGCATATGTACATCATATATGAGATACCAACGCATAAATAAGATGTTTCCATTCAGCTGCGCACAGGTGGTCAGCATATTGGAAGTTTCCTTGAATTTATGTGTTCGTAAGCATAAATAACATTTCTTGAGATGTTAAACACAGGTGGTCAGCATATTGGAAGTTTCCTTGAATTTATGTGTTCGTAAGCATAAATAACATTTCTTGAGATGTTAAACATCTCTTTGTTATGTAGAAAATGAGCAATTTTATAAATATTTTAACAAAATGATCGCTGGAAGAAAATATTGTCATCATTCACATTTTGAAGAAAATATTTGTTAATTAATTTGTTTTTTGCGAAACAAACATAATGTAAATTATAGAATGGGCAAATCAATACTTACATATACTTCAATGAAAATGACAGCTATTGGGTAATGAAATCTCAGAACTACCAGACTGAATGGATAGCAGTCTTGAAATAAGGAATAATGTCACGGGGAAGTTTCCACACCCTTTTCGCTTTGCATGATCTTTCTCTCTAAACATTTTTCCCAATCGTGTCATTGTAACTAATTTTTGACCAAAAATAGAACTATATGATTGTCTGTTCACGATGATTATTTTGTTGAAAAATCTAACGGAATCTAACTGAAGCGCTGACCTGGCTGTCGAGTGTCATGTTGGCTATTACATGGCAGCCATGTGGCGCCTATAAGGCCATTAAAACACTAAAATAAAAGAAACTGTAGAGAAGAAATTTTGAAAAGCAGAAGAAGAATTCAAGGTCGGGGAGAGAGGAGGGAAGGCCGGTATAGTAATTAGGAATCTGAATAATAATTAATCTGTAAGCTGCTATATTTGGCAACACCTTCTATTGGAATATCTGAATTGAATTGTACAGCTGTAAAAACAACTGTAGATAGTAGGAAATTGAGGAATTTATAAATGTGTACTTACCTCGTCAAATTGAAGTCTTAATTAGTCTCTTTTACAGCAGTACCTTTTCTCTTCTACTTTTGCCACGCGCGCAATTCGATGTAATCTGGCAAATGCCCTTTGAAAAGATATGAGGTTGTCACGGGAATGACGTAGGTTTTATGCAATTAATAAAACATGCCATTGGGGTCTTCCTATCCGGTACTAACGAGAGAGCAATCAACTCATTTGATTTCCAAGACCGGTCATAGACAACTACAATGTATGATGTTTTAGCTTCTTTCGTTTTTTTCCGTCTCAGCAATATTTACCACGGGATCATACTTCTTAAACTAAATGTCCACGTGGTTTCCAAGAAAGCTAAGTCTAAAATCCCGATCCTGATCATGCAGAGTCAAGTCTACAAGCTTTAGGAAAAAACAAAATGGTATTACGTGTATATATTCATTAATATGCCACTTGCCAATGGGTCGGAACCACGTAAAGTCATGTTCCACCAGCAAAAGTTCATTGGGGAAACGAAAACGCTTTGAATAAACAAGTATGTGTTGCATAAGTATATCGAGTAATGAAGAAAAACTTGTTTCCTGGAGAACCCCTATGAAGCATGTATCAGCTGTAGTGCTTCCCCACTAATTTTCATCCAAGCGGTTTATAGTAACCGTACAAGAATTCAGTTGTCAACCAGCGATTCTTGACCTCAAGTAATCTGCCATCATCTCAACTTCATCGATGCAAATGAGTCTGCCAGATTCATGGCCTCGTCTAGATGTGAAGCATCCGTCCCCTAACAAATGAGTCAGCATAGAGAGGTAAAGCTCGTGACAGAATAATCAGGTCAGGGTCCAATAACAATTGAATGCAAATTATTCTGGGGAAGAAGATAACGCAACATTCAGCACCAAAATTTTACATTTGGAAGAAAGCAATCGGTACAATTACACTTCTAGCTAATGCCCAAGTGAAGCAAACTTAAGCCACTTCAGTTTTCCTAGCTTAAGCCCCATGATTCCAGGCACTACTTCCACACCAAAGGTTCAAGAAAATTAGATAATTTTTGTATTTTATTCGCTTTTAACACATCATCGTTCTCTATTCCAAGCATACCACCCTTTTATTTCTTGGGACCAGTGAAGACTCGCATGTCAACTAGCACAGCATCAATAAATTGAAGTAAAGACTGTAAAAGCACATTACCTGGCCTGTGGCGAGACCCCCTTTTCCTTTACCACATCGGCCCTTAAGTGGCCCCAACGCTTCTTCCAACCATTGTGATACTTCCAACTGCTTAGCATTCCCACCTTTCTCCGGCACACCAGCACACACGACTACCTTGTTTGTAGTTTCATCTCTACTGAGAACCATAGCTGAGATCCCCTGTTCATTTTTTATTGAAGCGGTGTCACATATTTAGCGGAGCAAACACAAGTATCCTTGAAGATCAGCAGGGGAAATATTGATACCTTCTGTTCCAGGACCTTAACAACAGCTTCACGAACAGCAGCTGCATCCAAACCAACATCGACCCGAGAGATGCAGAATCCCTTCCCACCAGAGATGGCAGCTTCAGCAGTCTCCAAAGAGAGCTCCACAGCTTTCTTCGTATTCGCTTCTGCAATCTTCTTTTGTGCCTTCTTCACTTCAGACTGAGAATGCCATTAACAAAACGTTATTAAAAGTACTTAAACGATTCATTACCTATTCAAAAACAAAAGTCCTTGATACTGCCCATGAAATGTTAGCCAAAATGAAAATCACAATCATATGCAAAAGTTTCAAATCAACTAGCTCTCACAGCACAAATATCAACAAATTAGACATGGAATCCAAAGTCAAATTCAACTTGAACATAGTCAATCCCTTTTTACAAATCTACTACTCTTTTTTAATTTTTCACAAAAAGGAACTGCACACGATGAGGAAAAAAAAAAGTTTGAACCAATGGAAAGGACTGCATAAATAGACCGGTAGTGGCCAGATTCTACCTGAAGAGCAGCAATCTTGGTCCTGATGTCGGCTTTTCTAGCTGCAGGTATGGCTGCCGAATCCACACGACTCTTCAAGGAAGCTACTTTCTGCAAGTATGAGAAGCTTTAATCAGTGGAAGTATCGACAGATTCATCACATATATGATAACTACAGATGAGATGACAGGGAAAAGGAGTTTCATGCAACGAAAACATCCTTTGCGATTGGAAACAAATTCCACCATTTTAAACACATGACGTAAATGACATCTCTATGGCCAAGAAAGTAGATAGACACAATGAAAAATTAAAAGTTCTGTGATAGGTGCACTGATTCGCCTCTACAATGGAAAATGGCACTGACGATGTCATTTAAGAAACCCTGATTCAAACAACTTAGTCGGTTATATCTCATATCTGCTTAATATTAATAAAGTCAATCTAGTCCTGTTGTTTGTTCTGCAGGAGAGGACTGCCCTAGATGGATATTCAGTGATGTGATCTTTATGGTGTCACTTGAACATAGGTTAATGCCCAGAGAAGCATGAGAGGTACGAAGAATTTGGCCCAAAAGAAAGAAAAACGAGAGATCAGTCAATTACTAGCTATCTAAAAAGCATGAAAGTTGCATCCTTCCAAACTGAATGCAGGCGAAGAACTAATCACATAGACAGTAATTGAAATGATAATACGAAACAAGCAACCAGAACACAATATATGTGAAGACTGCACCACAATTCTCATACTAAACATGTGAAGCATAAGAACATGGAATAATTGGCCAGATATGCTTAGGAGAGAATGATATAAAGAAAGAAATTTTGGTTGAGAATTGCTTCAACAAATGCCTAATGTATGTAATGCTTCTACAAAAACCTTTTCCAGCAAGCTTCCTTCAGTTCTGCATGCATCGGTTACTTCCTGTTCAATCAAGTCTGCCAATTCGATTGCCTTAAAAGCACAATCAGCTGTAACAGCAGTTACTCTTCTGATTCCTTTAGCAATTCCCTCCTCAGATAAAAGAGCAAATGCCTTAGCTTCCCGTGTATTTGATATATGAGTACCTATAGACAGAAAATGAAAAGGTCAATTCTTATACATAAATCTAAATCCTGAACTTAACGCTAAGGAACAAAATACAAGACAAAATTACCTCCACAGAGTTCTGCCGAAATTGATAGCCATTCTTCATTATCTGGATCAGCTAATAGTTCTTCAACTTTTCGACCAATAGACACAACCCTAACTGGATCAGGGTAGATCTGTAACCAAGAGTGAAAATTAATGAACTGTGATCTAAAAAAATATAAAATGGAGCCAATTAAAAGAAAAGAAAAAAAGAAACTTATGTAACTAACCTCCCCAAAAACAGCTCGCAAACCGTTGATCCCCTTGGCATCGGGAAGTGGTGTCTCTTTTGCATATACATCTAATTCAGCTTTTATTTGCTCATTAACAAT
The DNA here is from genome assembly GCA_016097605.1 of Eucalyptus guilfoylei. Lineage (NCBI taxonomy): Eukaryota > Viridiplantae > Streptophyta > Magnoliopsida > Myrtales > Myrtaceae > Eucalyptus > Eucalyptus guilfoylei. The sequence goes on along the minus strand of CM027869.1, from coordinate 9,128,477 downwards.
TGACTCTATTCTTCTTAAAACTTCAGGATCCACAGGCTTACCTGTTCAAGTTTAAATAAATTATTTTTGGACACAAGTAGCTTCCTGACCAATGCTATCTTTTTTTCTGATACAGAGGTAATTCATATAAAAGGCACCAAGGGAATGCCAAACCATTTACAAAATCAAGAACAGGAGGAGTCTAGGATGTGTAGAATTGGCATTTACGTCAGACTGGATCTCTCCGCATACCAAAATTTCAAAGTGAAAAGCCAAGAATCCCCGATTTTTACAAAATGAATCTCTATGTTATCGAAGTATCTCCTGTTTTTTTCCTTCCAATCAACAATATCTTACCATGAGAAAAGTCAAATCTCAATTTTTCAGCCAGAACGATGGATCCTTTCTGGTCAACATGAGTACCAAGCACTTCCTGAATTCACAATGAGAAGACAAACATCAGATACTCAAATATACAAGGAGAGGAAACACAAATAAGCTTGTATCTAAATTTGAAAATTAATCAAATGGAATTCGCTAGCTCCATTCCACTTGGCAATTAAGCATACCCTGAGTGCAAAATTCAACATGTGTGTACAGGTATGGTTTGGGGCTATAAGTTGACGCCGTTCATAGTCCACCTGCGCATTGTATAAAAGCAATGAGCAAAACAGACGAAACGTGACATAGGAAAATTACAAAGTAGTAACTAATTTAACTGTGGAAATACCTTACAAATGACTTCATCACCAACATTCAACTTTTTCCTCTCCCCCAATAGGGAACCGATATGAAGAACAAAACCTCCAAAAAGTTGAACATTACAGACTTGGAAGGTGCCGAAAGGCCCATCAAGCACTCCAGTATCATAAATCTACAGGCAATGATTTAGTACAATGAAGAAGGTATGTTATAAAATATGAATCAAACTATGTATGGCAAATTAAATCATGACGAACACGTGGCTATTTTGTACAATGTAGAAGGTATGTTAGAAATAGAAGTGAAACTATAAAAGGTGAATTAGATACAGGCAAGCAGCTAAAAGAAAAGATGTTACAAGTATGGGTTTTCTCAGCCCTAAATCCATGAAAAGGTATGAGCATGCACATTTGTTGCAGATTTTCACCACAAAAGCAAAAGCTTATTTCTAAGAGCCAACCTAAGTTAAAAGTCGTACTTGCTGCTATACAAGTATGCACACTGGTCAATCATATCATTCAAAAGAAATCATGCAACAATAGGGCACGAGTCACCAATTAGATCTCAGCAAGCCAATAATTGATCCTGTGAGCAACACAATACCTGACCACCTTGCTCAGCATAGAAACTAGTGCTATCCAGAACTAAGCCCACTTCTTCACCAGCAACTGCACCTTCCAGGAATCCAGTACCAGAATAGATGGCTTTAATCGCACTCTTGTGGTCCTGACATGAACAATCAAAAACCAAAAGAAAAAATATTACGGTTCCAGTTCTTGATCCCAAGTTTTATATAGATAGATAAATTATGTTCTATCCAGTGAAATGTAACAAAAAAGGTCAAAGCTTAGATTAGTTGATGCAAATGCTCAAGATCACACTAAAGGAGAGGTGATAGAAGCTGCATTTTTCTTAATATTCAAAAGACAATCAGAGAGACAGAAACACTCATAAAGAAAACTTGCTTCTCCACTTCATAAAACATTTCACGCTTCAAAAGCAACACTAAGTTCAGATTCAGTGAGTAATTAAAAAAAAAAACTCTCGGTTAATCTTTTATCAACTGCCTCATTATGTCAAATGAAAGAGAGAATTTGCTTCTTTTAGCAGCAACCACTTTAGAGTTTGGCTAAAAAAAAAGGGACAGATCATAAAGCCAAAACACACTCACTACCACTATATGGCTCATTTTATACAAAAATAAAACTATTAGCAAAATGATAAACCCTGCCCTAAAATCCATGTAACTAACCTGGAACCAAATAAATTTGAAGGAATCGTCAGTCTTAGTAACCCCTTTCTTGGACAATGTAGAGGTTGCTTCAGCATCCAAGACAATAGCACCACCAGCTTGCTGTAAGATTTACACAGTCAAAAAATTATTTACCACTAACAAATGGTTATAAGTTTAACTCATTTCCTGAACCTTCACAGTATTAAATTCAATTTCAACCAGAAATTTAGAAAACAAACCCTCCACTCCCCACTCCCCTCCATAAAACAAGGTGGTTAACCGCCTTAACAAAACTCCATTATTTTTCACTCTATTGCCGACCACTTCGGAAGACTTAAGACCATTATGGGCAATATATAACAAAGCACAAGCAGAAGATACCTTATTTTGGGCACTTCTAGATCTCTCTCTTGCCTCATCCATTGCACTGTTGAAACCCTCTACATCAACTTGCAAACCTCTCTCTTCAGCCATAAGCTGGATTAAGTACAGTAGGTCAGGGCACAAAACAACCAGAAAGCACAAGTTCAAGCATAAAGAAAACATTAACTTTCAATACCTGAGTCAGATCTAGTGGGAATCCATATGTGTCCCACAGAACAAAAGCATCCTGTAAAAAATGATAAATGAAAGTGAACATAACTTGGTTCAAACTAATCAATTCAACATAATATACAGACAAACAGAAAATCCTTAATTTAGAGTCATATACTAATAAAGAGAGCCACATATTAGAAAAAGGGATGCATGGCAAGAAGAAGGACAAACGGATAGAGGACAGAGAGAGAAAGCAACCATGACAGATTAACATCAGTATATTTCGATGCTTTCAAAACAACAAGTCTAAATAGTTTCATGTGAGAAAAATATCTGGACAATTGAACATGACAAAATAAGAACGACAAGTAAGATTTCAGCGAGTGGAAAATTTCAGAAATCTGTTCTAGAGGAGAAAAGCATTGATACAACTACCAACTACTGATACAATTAAAGGTGTACCTGTCCACTCAATGTCTTTCCCTGGACATCCTGAGCAGCCTTCTTAAATTTCTCTATTCCCTAATGGCAAATAAGAACAAATCAATATATTAGGATATCTAATTAGGATATCTAAATAAAAAATCATATATGCATGATCATTTATGGCAAAATTCAAACAGTTGAAGTATGCAAATGCTTAGGGAAGAATAGGCAAGTGAAACAACACCATTGGAAAGCTTTCTTGATAAAAATTTCATGGAAGAATCTTTGGACGGAATGGGGCAGGCCTAAGAGGCTTTGCAGAGACATTCACATCTAAACTAGCAGGAACTTGATGAAACGTTTTTATTTCAGGCTGGCAAAACAGGACGCCTTACAATGTCCCAACCACATAGAAGGATCTATATAATCAACCTCATATGGGGAAAAGGCTGAATTTTCCTAATGCAGCGCATACAACAGAAAGTGGGAACTCCTTTTATTCTCAATTAAGTAGGGCATGTGAAAATAAGCTCAGTTTTCTTGGCAATCATAAGGGTATTTGGGAAGCAAAGTTTATTTGAAGTACTTTTAAAACTGGGCCAGATCTGTATAACTGAATGATTATCATAGTGCAAAAGACTTCCAGAGATCCGAAAGAACAATAACTGGTGAAAAAGGGAGTACTAAGAACTGGAACCCCTTTTTTAAGGTTAATATTCACTAACCTTGAGCAAAGTCTTCCCAAAACTAGCTTCCTCATCTGCAATTACCTCTCGTATACGCAATTCATGTTGCTTCAGCTCAGGAAAAACATCGCCCATCACTTTCACCACAATGCTCACAAGACTGATTTGCCATCATTCACAACCAAAGTATAGCGACTTAGAATTTGCAAACTACAAAAACCAAGAGCTGAAAGTGCAACGCATCATCAAATACCCAGACAAGTTAAAAAAGCTCATTCATATTTTAAAAATTGGAGCAGACGGATACATGTAACTGCAAAATTGTCCAAAACAAATATCCTTTCCTACCCATTGAAAAATCCTTCCTCGGCTTTTAAAACCTCACTTCCATAACGAACAGCTCGACGTAGAATACGCCTAAGAACATACTCACGACCTTCATTGCCTGCATAATACAGTATGAATTGCTAGATTGTTTATTAGAGGCAACATAAAGAGTTTTCAGACTTAGGGCACACTAATTTTATCCCAAGAAAGATGCAGAGAGAATTAGGCAAGGGCATAATGAAACATGCCCCCCGAAGAAAAAAAAAAGACTAAGCAGTGGCAGCCAACCTGGACAAGAACCATCAGCTATGGCAAATGATAAAGTTCTAATGTGATCAGCAACAACCCGATAAGCCATGTCAACTGTGTCTACATCATCTGCTCCAACTTTTCCAGAGTATGGTCGAGCTCCAGTCACCTACACAAAAGTTGGAAGAGCATAGATACTCAAAAGAAAACTGTCTGAGCAACAATATAGCCATAGGTCAGAAAGCTGAAACCCGAAACAGATCCTCTCATCAGGAAATGGCAGAGAACCATTAAATGCATGCTTTTTCTATTAAGGGTAGAAAAGCATAAGACTAGTGGTTCTTTAAAATCCCAAGCAAGATTTAGTATATAGGCAATGTACTCAAGTCGGAATTGGAAATCCAGTTCTTAACTGATGAATAACACTATCATATTACAAACAAAATAAAATGATGAACATTTTTCTAAAAAAATGATGAACTCGTGAAGTTAATTTTGACATCTTGCATTCTACACATAGATAATGACTACTGAGAGAATGACCAATAACCAACATATGCCATCAAATCCTATTTAATGAAAAAATAGTTGAGAAGTTGTATACCTGTCGGATAGAATCAAAAATAGGCATGAATACATCAGTGTCGTAATTGCTCATCTTGTTCTGAAGCACCGAGGTCAGTCTCTCAAAACCCAAACCAGTATCAACATGCTTAGCAGGTAGAGGCTTCAGGGTGCCATCACTTTCCCGATTGAACTACAAGAGAGTAACATATGAGCAGAAAGAGAGAGAGAGAGAGAGTAATGCCAAGACATCAATAAAAATACATAACACAATAAGCATGACGTGTAATGGCAGATAGTTTCAGCCTCTCTTAACATTATGGACATGCTGCAGTAGCATTATCATTAATGTTCAAAGCACTGATTACAAGTCACGTCATCCTACTGCAGACATTATGATGTATGAGATCAATGAGTGGTTTTCTTGGAACTCATACCTGAATGAAGACAAGATTCCATATCTCAATGCAAGTAGGATCATCATTGTTAACCAAGGAAGAAGCATCACGATTACCAATTCTATCAAAATGAATCTCGGTGCAAGGCCCACAAGGTCCAGTATCACCCATCTCCCAAAAGTTGTCCTATTAAAGTTGTAAGAAGGATAACAAGATGAGTAACCAAATTTGAACATAGATGGAACAGTATGTAAAATTGACGGATGTATCTCCTTCGAAAATGAAGCAAAATAATTGGCTGCACATAATAAAAGCAAGCATACAAGGATTCTCCCATTTTTTTATTTTTTCTGTCTTTAGAGCTGCAATATATCAAAGAAAAAGCACAAGATCCTTGAACTAGCGAAACATATAACAAGAATCATCAGCTTGAACATGCGACTTCCGTCAATGGCTATCAGTTCATGCTGCCATATGCATGCATATAGAGGACAAAAACACTCCTCCATGCAGACAGATATATAAAATCGACAAACTGCACAAACAAGCCCATACTCAGAATCGGGCATAACAGGTAAGAATGAAACCAACGTTTTAAATCTCAGAGAGGACAAACCTTACAACCAAAAGGTAAGACACGTCCAGGAGGTAAAAATTTAAGCCATACGTCTCTAGCTTCATCATCAGGAACAAGACCAGCTTTCTCATCACCACCAAAGTAGGTGGCATAGATTCGATCTTTTGGCAGCTTGTAAACCTGTGAGACCACAGGTGGAAAAATGATGAGCAAGCAGATTATACAAATGAATACATAATTTCCAAATGGTTTCATTTAAATTAAGAAACTTCAATCATTAAATGACTGAGGCAGAAGGAGCTCAGTTAATCATACATCTTCAAGTCTTGTAAAACTGGAATTTGGCCTCACATGAGCAATGCAGAAAGCAATAGCATAATTAAGTCCTAGAGCCACGAAGGTGTGAAAAGCATGTCTGACAAGTTCTAGGCCTTCTGACTCAACCTCACATGATAAATAGGGAAAAGACATTGACTTCTTCCTCGAGCAAGGAAAAATAAACCATCATTTGACAATCTTGTAATTTCACGAGAGAAAGTGAACGGACCATGAACATCCAAAAAAATGTGCTAAATACGGTATAAGAAATCGGATAACAACGCGGCATATTTGCAGGAACTTTTACAGTCTCTACTAGAATTCTGCAGATGAAAAGAACATGGAGGAGTATATATGCATTAAATGTCCCCGAGGGAAGAGCTTCATGAAATCTAAAGCATAAGGAGTTCCCTGACTATAAGGGCTGAAACAGTTTCTATCCTAAAAATAAGAACAAAAGGTACTTGCTACAACATTGTATTAATATGCATGCCTGCCCAAGAAAATAATAAGAAAAAATAAAAATGTAGCTATTGTCGAAGCACTTGCCTCCGTGAGAAGTTCCCAGGCCCACTCGATAGCTTCTTTCTTGAAGTAGTCCCCAAATGACCAGTTGCCGAGCATCTCGAAGAAGGTGTGATGGTAAGTGTCCTTCCCTACATCATCGAGATCGTTGTGCTTCCCACCAGCACGGATGCACTTCTGGGTGTTGCAAGCACGCGTCAGTTTACCTAAGGGATTGCTCGGATCAACTGTCCCCAAGAATATTGGCTTGTACTGGTTCATTCCTGTCAAAAGCACAGAATGCAGACCCAAATCCTGAAATGCCCTTTTTACATACTCAATGAAACATATGGCTGGTTGGTCCTACAACACCATCGTGCTGAGCGGAAAAAGATTTTAACTTTTGATAATCATACGAGGGCGATTGATTAAAACAGAGATACAATCGTGTCTCCTAATCATAAGCAAGCACCCAGTGTTCAGCCAAGCACAACTGCTCCCAGAAATTCGGAGAAGCAACGAGAATCTTCACAAATAGGGCGACCAAAGCAAAACTGATCGAGTCCAATCTCTGAAAAACGCCGCACCTGCATTGGCGAAGAGCAGGGTCGGGTCGTTCACGGGGACGACCGGGCTCGACGGCCAGTTGACGTGCTTCTTCCCCTCGAAGAACTTGATGAAAGTGTCCCGCACCCGGCTGGCGGGCCACTTCTCCTCCACCTGCGGCATGGCAGCGGCGACACCACGAGGCGACTTCGCGCGAGGGGATTGCGGTTGCTGCGGCGGCCGATCGGGGCCGGAGTCTCGCGCCGGCGGGGACGAGTGGAACCGGGAGGCGGCGATCGGAGGGGCGGGCGAGGCGGAGGAGGAGAGGAGGAGGCGGGCGGCGAGGTTCGAAGGGGAGAAGGCGGCGAGGATCGTTAGAGCGGCGGCGGCGGGGGCAGCGGCGGCGGCGGCGGCGGTGGCGGTGGCGGGGGTTCGTCGTCTACAGAGGAAGCTCATTCATTTTTTTTCTCTCCGGTTTTGGCTCGCAAATGGACGCTGCGTTTTATCGTGGGAACATGTTCTCCACTCAAAACCCTACCCTCCATTTATTCTCCAATCTTCCTCGCCTTTGGGACGGATATATTCACTCTCCTTTTTCTTTTCCTTAATTTAACTTTTATAAAGTGATTTTACGTTTGATTCCTTCCCCGCTTATTAAAATCCTTATTCGTTTCAGCAGAAAAATAAATGGTTTTAAAAAAATATTCTAGGAACATATTTTTCATTGATTTATTATTTCGAATGACGAAAGTTGACTCCATGTATGCTCAAAATGATTTTCTTTTTCTTAAAGTGACTTAGCACGAGTTCGATTGTCATATAATCCAGGGCAAAAATCCTATTGTATGTATAAATGAAAACATGGGACTTTTGAGGAATTCTAGCGATAGAACAACCTTAGCATGATCTAATCTTTTGACCGAAGTCAACTTTTCGAGTCTAATTAATTAGATCAATTGGTTGGTCGTACAACTTCATTGAAAACTTAATTATAAAAGGAAATCGGTATAAATTATTTTCAATAAAAGTAATTAGTTTTCATTTATTTGATAGTTTAGGGGTGCATGACAAACCATAATTTTTGTTTCATAAACAATTTTTCTATTTCAGACTTATTTCTAGAATAGATATCTGTTTGATAAACTTCTTCCGTTTTTCTATTTCTGGAATGGATTTCTATTCTAGAAATAGATTTGGAATAAAAATCAGAAGTAGAAATTTTCTACTACTCTCTATTTTTGTAATAGAAATGAGAAATAAAAAATTTTCTCATCGTTCGTCAACCATCATTCATCCGTTACCGAGACCACCGGGTTGGTCGCCGCTTATCGCCGCCAATCACGCCGCCATTGGTCATCAATCGCCGTAGGTGACACGGAAATGAAGAAATTTGTTTGATTTTTATTTTTAGAGTATAAATGTTGTATCGTTATCAAACGAATTTCTATTTTTAGAGTAGAAATTTTGTGTTATTATCAAATGGTTATTTTTGCTTAGAAACTCTTATAGAAATAGAAATAGAAAAATATATTTTTGTTCCATAAACTATTTTTGGAACAAAATGATTATCATACACGTCCTAAATAAAATAATTTCCTTGTTATAAAAATGACAAGTGGTTTGCGCCCAACAAAGCTTGATGCTTTGAATTCTATAACGAGAGTCCCTCATTTGAAGTAGATATAGCGCGAACGTCACACCTTGCCCCAAATTGAGCATTGTTAAGGCCCTCGGAGACCAATGGCGAGGTCGATAGGGCCACGGCCTTAGTTTTTTTTTTTTGGTCGAACCACGGCCTTAGTTGGTGAATATATTTTCTTTCCTTTAGCACGTAATTAATTTGCAAAGTGACTTTTGGTTTGATTAGTTTCTTGATGATCGATCTCAACTTATTTACAATGGGCTAACTAGTGAAATTGACTCTGAATATCATATCCACAAATATTTTATTTTTTGAACTTACTCAGATAAGTCCCACTATCATATAATTTGAAAAAAAAAGTCATTTTCCATATATAAATGAAAACTATAAAAATTTCGAAGTTCCAAGATCTAGCATGAATTAATCTTTCACCGAATCAGCTTTCCAAGCCTTTTTTTTCCCTAAGCACAAGTTTATCAAGGTCTTTTTAACAACTGTCCATAAAATTAATGGAAATTGATTGCAATAATATTACTTAATAATTATTTATTGCAGTAATATTTACTCGATTTATTCCAAATTAATGCCTATTTTGATATCTAATCACTTGGTTAGATTGACCGGTATATAAAAAACATTTCTTACTTCAATAGTTTTTCTTATTTGGCCGAGTGAATTCCAATTTTCACGATATTCATTAGTAAGTCGTTTCACGTTTGAACTCAAATTGTCAATTAGAGTAGTTTTTTCCATAAGCCTAGATCACTCTTGAGTTGTGCATAAATGTATTTGAAAAGTACATCTCTCAAAAATAAATTATTAGATTATGTTCATATGTCGTCGATCAGCTAATATAAGTTGCTAAAAGATACGCATTGACGACTTCTAAATGGTATTGACCCCCCCCCCCCCCCCAAAAAAAAAACCTTCTAAATGGTTCTTATATGTGAATTGCTTGCTTATTTTTATAACTACTTGGCTCAAAAGGTTGTGGGATCATTATACAAGGAACATTGCTTAAATGCATAAACAAATTCAATCTGATTCTCTAATTTTTTCCAGACGGACTTAAATGAATAGCTCTAAACTTAATCGAACTAGGTCTGTGAATTAAAAATCAAGTTGAACAAACCAAACTCTACCTTTTGTTGGAGGTTAAATCCTTACTTTTTTGCGTTCAATCATCCATACACGGCTATACAGAACTCGCTAGATGAGAAAATAGTTTTCATCGTCAATAACTAAATACTAAGTTTTTTTATGTGTTTCATTAAGGGTCATTTTTGTTGAGTTGAAAAATAAATAAAATTCCTGCATCAAACGGGATAGAAAACTAGTGTCAAGCATAAAGAACGGCACGTTGAAGTAATCTCAAACCGTAAAGGTATTTAAATTTTCGATTGACATAGGATGCTTTTTGGACCCGAGCAGTTCCTTAAACTGTTCCGGTTATCGGAGTCAATCCCAACTGTAAAATGGGATAATGATAAATCCTAAATTAAAGAATGATAAATTATCGAAATATATTTATTATGTGGAAATTCAGTAATTTAATAGATATATTATCAATCTAGGGTAATTTATAAAAGATATAATGACGCAAATGGTCTTTGAACTTTAGTTTAATGTACAATGTAATAATAACCGACAAAAAAATGTATAATGTAATTAATGAATTTTTAATTTATTCAACATAATTCATGAATTTTAATTACATATTTAACGTAATTTGTAAATAATATGGAAATATTTAAAATAGTCATTCCATTAATTTAATTTCAGAATAATATTGAATATTTTTGTATAGAAGAGATTAAATTGATTACATCAAATAGGTTATTATACGTTAAGTTAAAGTTAATGAATTATATGGTAGAAATAAAAAGTTTAAGATCCCATTCTTGACATTTTCCCTCTGCATAAGAATTACAATAGCCATCGGAAAAGCACAAGCGACGAGGAAGGTTCAGTGACCGCCGGCGGATCGCAGCCGGATCCTCCCTCCTCTTCTTCCACTTTCGCAGTCTCGCGACGGCCGAAAACCCCCAAGGCGAACCAGGGGAGGAGACGACGATTCGAGCCTCTCGAGCTCCGAAGAGACCTCGCCGCACTCCGCGGTCGCCGATCGCGTCCCCGAAGAGCCTCCGATGAAGCCGCCGCTCCTGCTGCTGCTCCTCCTGTCCGCCCTCGCCGGCGCCGCGTCGCCGGCGAGGCCCGATTCCGACCCCGGCGGCTTCGGCGAGTGGAGGCTCGTCACCAAGCAGAACTTCTCTTCTCAGATCAGGCACCACCCTCACGTCCTCCTCCTCGTCACTCTTCCATGTGAGTTCCCTACGAGCGGACATCGACGAAACGCCTATTGTCGGCGTGCCGAGTCCTTCGTCGGCCGAGCTCGAGTGTTTCGAGAGCTCGGTTCGATCCTCACATGGCGCTCTTTGTGTTAGCGTAGTTCGTAATTGACGGTTTCTACGGCGGAGAGTCTAATGATGCAGCTAGATAATTGGATATTCTCGTGCCTTTTTATTGTCGAGTTTTTCAGCAGATTGGTTTAGCATGTTCAGTGATATTGGTGAAGTGCAAGTTTTATCATTGGCTGCCTATTTCATTTCAAGTCGGTTCAAGTTTCGTTTCATTAATTTGTATTGCATGGTTTTTTGTAGCAAACATCCTTGCGTAATTTATGTCTAGTCCGCATGAAAGTTTACAGCTCCGCAATACTTACATTGTCGAATAAATGGCTTCATGTCGAACTCTTTGGCTGCGTCGTTCTGACTAGTTATCGGGGGCATGGTGATTGGTGTGCGCGTCCGACTTGATAGATATCTCGATATTGCACATTCAGTTTTGAAACAAAAAATGTGCAGGTTGTGGATGCTATCGGTTGAGGCGAATATCCAGATGTACAAAAAAAAAAAAAACAATTCATGGACTGAATGAGCTGTATGAGTGCTGACGTCAATGTATAGTTCCATGAGAAGGGTGGTGGACACAAATTGCCTCATTGTATTACCATTTCGTGTTGATGCACATTGTCTTTGACCTTTTTTGTCGCTTTTACTTGAAACTTATGTGCATTTCGTGGTTAAAAGTTTTATGAAGATGTGGTGGTGTCGAGATGATTTCATAAAACGTCAGCATGACATGCTTGTTATGATAGTGAGTCACCACACCCGTGACCGTCACTTGTCATATTATATTCACATGCGAGTCGTTCTCAAAAGAGTTGAAATAAGTTAGGTTGTAGGGGTAAAAGTAGGTCCTACTACGACACAGCCTCTCTGTAGATCTTTCATCTCAGCTTTTCACATGTAGGGTCTGGTGAGTCTCGATCCCTCATGAAAGAGATTGCTCATTCGCTCCATAAAAGGAAAGAAGAATTTGGCCCTTTGAGGTTGATGTTTATGTACAAAAATGTGGAAAAGATGCTGGCGGATGCTATAGGTGCTTCCCAGGAAACCACCATTCTGTATTATCACCATTCTACATCTTACAAGTATCATGGAAGACTTCGGGCACAGAATATATTGTGGTCACTTCATCCTTATTTGACAGTTCCTCCTGAAAATCTTCCCCTCGAACTTATCAATCTTGAACAAGACTTGAAAAGCTTCCTTGATTCGACAGACAGAGCTTTACTTCTTTTGGAATTTTGTGGATGGGCTCCAGAATTGTTGATTAGGGAGAGGAAGAATGGTACTGAACATGGTTATGTCTCACGGGGTATGTTTATGTTTGTTAGCAATGCTAAACGAACTGTTTTGTTTTAAATAGACTGGTTTTGAGTGAACATGTTGATCACCGTATCAAGGTACTGTTGAATAGTCAATATTACTTGGATAATCCTTATTGATTCTGTCTGTGCTATAAATTATATTTGTCCAACATGGTCTGAGTCCATTACTTTGTATTTTATAACCAGTCACTGTATGCTTTGGCCCCAGAGGCAAAGGGAGCTTGGCAATGACATGCACTCATCCTGACATTCTGAGGGCAGCCTCTCCCATTATTCTTTTTAGTGCTATCTAATTGCCAATTTATGAGAAATTTTGTGGTTACGTCCCTTTATTGTCGCCTAACTTGTAGCAGTTTTAAAATTTCCCCATCTAATTATTTCTGTAGTGGTATGGAGTCCTTCTGGTGCCATTTGTCACATGTCATGCTGAATTTGTGTGATCAAGTCCTTTCGTCACCAGTTGTTGCTTAACCATCCAACTTTCTAATGTGGCAAAAATTGACGTGGTTGATGGTCTGGTACTCTTTCTCTCTCTTCTCCCTGCTGCATGTTCACCACGTGTCAATTAGTTGTCGGAAGGACTTGATTACACCAAAAAAGATATAGAGACATTGCAAAAACACTAAGTTAGAGGTTAAGATGGGACTCAGCCCTTCTTTTTAGCCACTTATGTAAGTTGATTTTGAAAACCCATATCAGGCTTGTGCGGATAAAAAATTTTTATCCACGAACTCATATATGATACAATGTTCTGAAATGTCGCTAAAGACTAATAGAACTGAACTTACAGGGGATATTCTTGAAGCCAATTACCATGAAAAGACAGACAGTATGTCAACATTTATTGCAAGCAAGAAGCAGAAGGTGGCTGGTACTTTACTTGCACTTAATTTGATTTTGCTTTGTGAAAGAAAAATCAACAAGTTTCTCTAATGATCCCTGTGTATTTTGGGGCAGAGTTTGGAAAATGGTGTCGCACAATGTGGAATCCAAAATGCATTCTATGGGATCCCTCCTTTTGGGGAATCAAGCTTGGTCAATGATAGTTCTACTACAGACAGCACTGAGGACGAGAGGCACGGGCTTGGAGTCTCATGTAATTTTGGAGAGTTTCAACAATTTGAATCGTTCTTCTCCAAGTTTACGACGGCTGCAAGAGAGTTTTTTCTGCCACCTGAGAGGCATAGATTTGGTCTGATTACAAATAGATCATTACTTTTGTCATTGGGGGTTGGAGAAATTAATTCATGGTCAGCAATGATACATTATGCTGGATGTCCCAGTTGCTCAAAGTATCTCGAGAAAGAGGAGGACTTAGAGAGGTTTCTGCAGATGGAAGATCCGGCAGTTGCAGAAGTGAGTCTTCCATTAAGATGTCATCCTTGATCTTCTATAACTTTCTGCACCACTTGTTGCTTCAGTTAGCTGAACATTTAAGATCCTTGACACACACATGCACTGACTCAGGCACTCCTTATGACGTAGACCAAGTTTATCAAGGAGAAAAAATTCCAGATGAATAGAATGTATATTAGTCATATGCAATTTTTCAGGCCTCAGAAATAGAGCTGGGTGGCAAGTTGCAGTCCTGAGCATTAGAGTAGTCACATCTTTGTTGTAGAAGAGGTAATAATAGATTCCACTCATGCTAAGTGGAGACTCTTGCAGTGTGTTAAAATGCATTGTCAGGAGAGATTATGTATCATGTGCCCTATGACTCTGGCCAGGTTGAGCTAGTCCTTATTTTCAAATAAAATCACTCACTAGTTTAGGTCGACTTCAACTTTAATGATTTTTTTTAAAAAGAGGACAAAATTTCCCAAGGACCGATTACTACCTTACCCTAATCTTGATTGAGTCTTTAATTTCCTCTTGATCTACTATGTTGGCTTCATTTCTGAAACAACCATTAAACTTGAATATTCTGCAAATATAGAAAGTTCTTTCTGAAATAGATACTCAAGTTATGGAAGCTCCAGATACTTATTATGGCTTTTAATATTTCTAGGCCTAGAAGACTCTGTGCATTGTTCCTTTGTGTTTTAGTTTAGTCGCAGCATGTTTCCTTTTTTCTTTTTTTTTTCTTTTATTAATGTAAATACCCTTTTTTGTAGTTGGAAGATAATGAGCCTAACTTAGGGCCTGCTTTACCAGCAAATAAGCCATCAATACTTCTTTTTGTGGATAGGTCATCGGACTCATCAGAAACTAGAATTAAGAGTAAGGAAGCTCTTGATGCTTTTAGAGAACTGGCGCTGCAGTACCATATTCCCATTCACATGCGTGAAAAGAATAAAGAAGAGCTGGGAAAATTTTCAGCCCATTCACATCTGTCATCAAGAAGCATGCCTAGGCACCCTAAAGCACCAGGAAGTACATCTAGGCATCCTAAGTTAAAACTATACCAATCAGCTCAGAGTGTAAAATTAGGGGATAAGGTGTCTATCATGATAGTGAATGAGGAAAAGCATGTAACTTTGGATAAGATCTCTACTGATGTGCAAGCAAGTTCTTTGCATGAGGTTTTGGAAAATCTTCTTCAGAAAAACAAGGCAGCCAAGTTGAGCTCACTTGCCAAGAAGGCAGGCTTCCAACTTCTGTCTGATGATTTTGAGATTAAAATAGCAAATCCATTGTCGCCTCAGACAGAAATTCAGCCTAACCAGGCTACAGTTGAACTTTCCAAGGAAGACCTTGTAAATCAGATTGATCGGGACCAGGAGAAAGTAATGGATATTGTGAGCACATCAGCTGCAGGACTTGGAGAAAATATGAATCCCACTGGTTCAGGACTTTTACGTCACGATGAAGAGAAGATAGACACTGCTAATTTGAGCGATGATTTAACATCTGCAGAAAGTGAGCAATTTTTTACCAATACTGAACTTGATAATCTTGAAGATACCGGGGTGGATGAAATACATTTGTCAAAGGTGGATAAATTAAGGGAACAGCTGCAGTCACGAGGCTTGGAAGGTTCATTTTACTTTTTGGATGGTAATTACCAGCTGTTGAAGGCCTTGACTGGAGGGTTGAAGGTTCCATCCTTGGTAGTAATTGATCCCGTTATGCAATGCCACTATCTGTTCCCAGATCAGACACATTTTAGCTACACTTCACTGGCTAACTTTGTGAATGGGTATTTGAATGGAAGTCTTCTCCCATATCAGCACTCTGAGTCTCTGATACCAATGCTTCGGGATGCTGCTCGCCCCCCATTCGTAAATTTGGATTTTCATGAGGCTGATTCTATACCACGGATAGCAGCTAAAACTTTTAGTGAGCTGGTTTTTGGATTTGATCACTCTGAGATTGGTAATGTTGCACCTGCTAGGCGGAAGGATATGTTGGTCCTGTTTAGCAATAGCTGGTGTGGATTTTGCCAGAGAATGGAACTAGTTGTTCGTGAAGTACATCGAGCTTTGAGGGGTTATATGAACATGTTGTCTCATAAATTTCAAAATGCTCAAACACAGTTCAGCAGTGGTGAGTATCTACTTTCTTGCTCTCACTAGGCAAACTTCATCACCTTTTTCTTCTGCATCTCTTTCATCTTGCAATGACATGCCATGAGCTACCCAATTAAAAGCATGTTGGTGTTTTAAGTGGAAGTTTGGACATTTAAGTGCGGCTGAGTTCATTGTTCATCATAATTGGCCTTTTTGTGGGTGGACCTGAGCTAATCCATGTCTTTAGAGTGGCTTCTCAGATCTGTTTAAACGCCATAATTCAAGTGTAGTAACCTCTGGTTAAGTCATGCATATTAGGGATTTTCTTGGCAAACTGAATATTGGAAATAGTTTGTTTTACAATAGAATGTTAAATATTTCCTTCAGGGGCTATGTTTTCCTTCAACTCTGTTGGAGGAAACGCTCTCCAACCATATCTTTGATTGGTGGTATATAAGGACAGACATCACCCACAGTTATTTTTGGTTAAGTTTGCATGTGAATAATGTCCATAATTTGTAACTTACCGGTTAATGGCATGATTGGTTTGTACCACCCCTTTCTTTAGGCATCTTAGTCAACATATATCACAACATCTTATTGGAATTCACACTTGAATTGATTTGATGTGGTTATCACGTTTCCCTTATGATCGTTTACTATGATACTTGGAATTGGGAAATAAGTATCAGAGATCGACATGGATTTGAGTTTTTGACTTGTCTATCCTCAAGATTGACATATTACAATTGGCAGATTATTAGAGAAAGCGATAGGGCTTTGTGGACATTTATTCCCATTTCTTTGCCATTACCTTTTGTTAACTTAATATATCTATTTTATTACCTAAACCAAACAACTTAATAGCCGTTAAGGTGCAATTCTATTTCAACAACAGTAGCACGCACGTTGCACTTTTACCGTTACTGTAACCACTCGTCGGGTTTAATAGCACCTAAGGAAATTGCTGTTGGTAAAAGAGTGTTGTTGTAATTGAGATCAAAAGAAGTATATATAGGCTTAGGGTTAAGCCTTGTACATTTATCAGACAGAAATAATATGGTATTCAACTCATAAGGGTACATTTATTGGACAGATATTACTAACTTCTTATGAAGCTTACTGGCTTTGTGCTCATGCATATGCACACATAGAAATGCATGCGTGCATACACTCATACATGTCTATTGTGGTTAGGATATTGATATTTGTCGGTTCTGCCTTTAAATATATGAAATTTTTGTATAGTTGTTGAAAATCTGTTGCATTATTTGGCAAGATAACATATAGGTATATTAACCTGCAATTTTTTTTTTTTCCCAATGAGATGGTTGTTAACCATTATTAGGATGTCATTATAGGTTAAGCTAAGGTGTTGCTTATCGGGGCCTTGTGGAAGGACTATGTAAAACTCTTCCAGTGACAAGATAGGACAAGACTATTAATTTTTTTTTTTTTTCAGAAATAAATTTCCACCTGGTTTAAATTTGAGTGACAAAAATGTGTAACTTTTACCAGATTTAGGAAGTTCTTCATATATGGAAGACAACATGGAGGATATGGCTCAAAAGCTTCCTCTCGTTTTCTTGATGGACTGCACAATGACTGACTGCAGTCTGATTTTCAAGGCGATAAACCAGGTATATCTTTTTTGACGTTCATTCATTGCTTTTTTCTCATTACCTCTACTTTTAGATGAATGATCTTGATTTTGTCTTGGTTGATGAAAATATTTGCTCAATTCTTCATCTCTAGATTTTACTTTATACTGTAATTTTGTCAATTGTTCTTATGAAAATGGGGTTGCAAAAACTGCCTATGGACATCTAAGAAACTGCATGTACTGTAAGAGCCATCATTGAAGTTTGGCAAAATTATGATGATTACCTTTTCTTGACTCAAAACTCATCGATTTTGCCAGATCTTTTGAGCACACTCATTCATGTTATGCTGAC
This sequence comes from Eucalyptus guilfoylei, assembly GCA_016097605.1. Classification (NCBI taxonomy): domain Eukaryota; kingdom Viridiplantae; phylum Streptophyta; class Magnoliopsida; order Myrtales; family Myrtaceae; genus Eucalyptus; species Eucalyptus guilfoylei. Next base: position 9,110,651 of record CM027869.1, on the reverse strand, counting down.
TTGAGATAATATTTCAGTGTTGTCCCTCAAATTATGGATAGAAATGGCATATAGACCAGATCGTTCAACGAGCTCAGACTTGGCCCAACCTAGAAGATAATAGCTATTGGCCCATTGAGGTCCAATATTTCGGGCATGTTTTTGGGGCCAGGTCTGCCCAGCAAATGACCAGTGGGGCCTGGAGAGAGAGAGAGAGAGAGAGAGAGAGAGCATATGAGTTTAGTAATGGGAGAGGTGAGACAAAGTAAGGTGCTAGAGTCCTAATGCTAGATTTTGAATTTGGTTGTAAAAATATATTTTACTTTTTAGCTATAGAAAATTTAAGACATAGTGGGCAAGTATTTTTAAGGAAATTAAAACACTAATTGGCGGGGCAGGGAAGGCCCAATCTGAGCTTGAAATCTCCTGTGCAGGCGCAGCCCTAAAATTGACGTGTGCAAAAATATTAGCCAGGCCTGCCTAAATGGGCCTATTTCCTTGACCACCTATGGGCCATCAGCCCCATGATAAGGTCTAATGGTGTATTTTGAGAAATCCATTGAGCACCAAATCAGTGCATATTTTTTTATGTGAGAAAGCATAAGTTCCTTAGAGTGAAAATGAAGATTGAAAACATAAGTACCATAAGAAACCGACAACTCCAAGGAAGGTGGAAAGCTCTAGAAGACTCTAGAACTTGTTAGTATTTTATGATACTGATGTTCACAATGAAAATAAATACTGAAAATGTTTTCATCTACCATTCAGGCCCTCAATCTCCAAATCATGAGCCAATCTGCGTAGTGAAACATTCTAGAAGACTCCTTTATTCGATAAAGAAAAGAAAGACCTGGTAGCATTTTCTTGCGAGGATACTATCCTTAAAAAATCTTCGAACTACTTACTGAAAGGAAGGTCTGTGGCGAAGCCAATTACCAATTTGAACTAAACAATTCTGAGTGAAGTTAGGCCATCCTTTTCTTATTGATCTTTAAACTACAACACCACTCTTCGTTCAGCTTATCCAAAGTTGATGGAGCCATATTTGATACTCAACAATCCATAAATGATCCCTCAAGAATCTCAACAGCCATTTTTTGTATTTTTGCACATCATATCAACGATCTAATTTGAACTAAACAATTCTGAGTGAAGTTAGGCCATCCTTTTCTTATTGGTCTTTAAACTACAACACCACTCTGTGTTCAGCTTATCCAAAGTTGATGGAGCCATATTTGATACTCAACAATCCATATATGATCCCTCAAGAATCTCAACAGCCAATTTCTGTATTTTTGCACATCATATCAACGATCTTATTGTGTAAAAATTTTGTACCATTCTTCTGTGATGAAAGATGTATTGGCTATTATTTGGCAATATCCCATTTGATCATACATCCAGATCAAATGTGGATTCAGAAAACAAAAGGGGGTGTATTAATACCTTTGGGAGGGGTTTGGTGCAATGAGAGGCCTGTCATTTTAAGTTAGCCAAAGCATAGGCATTGCATTGTGATCTTTCAGAAAGCTCTGTGAATAATTTGGAAATAACTAGTTTTTATCAAATTAGATATGATGTCTGCATCTAGAAAAGCATGAGCTTAACTTAATCAATTTGCAAAAGCAATAGATTAGCGGTCCCAAAAAACCTAGAACAATGTGCATTCTGAATCGAAGTATATTACTCTATGATCTGTTTCCTTTGGAAAGAGGTACCCAGTCTAAGGAGCAAAATAGCAAGTTGCGACTTTGGGATTCTTCTGAAAATTTGCTTCCTTGCGTGGATGATTCCTCTCACCTAGTCGCAGGCAGTCTTTTTAGGTTCAATATGTTGATTTATATAGCTCTTTATTGCTAAAAAGCTATCAATATGGTCTGCAAATGTTCCATGACAACAAGACTCACTTTTGTAATTTGGGATATGCAGAGTGAACGTTACCCAGCTTTGATGTTGTTTCCAGCAGAAAATAGAACTCCTGTGTCTTATGATGGGGATATGGCGGTTGCATCTATTGTCAAATTCTTAGCTGACCATGGAAGTTATTCTCATAACCTCATCAATGAGAAGGGTAATGCTTTCTTTTCCTGCGGGGAGCTCTACCTACTGTAGGACATCGCAGTGTTTATTCAATGAGGAAGATGGATGAATTGTCAGGATGGTACCCTATTCTGAGAATTAAATAGATGCTCCTTGTGAGCATGTGCAGTTTCTGTATATGGCCTCGTGTGGACCATTTTATTTTCTGTCAGAAATTGACCGTTTCCATTATTCTTAGAACGAAGTTTCCAATAATTGCAGAATATCCATTATCAAGTTCTATCCTCTTTTCTTCATGATATCAGCAAGGGTTGCACAACTTTCTGGGCTATATGTTCCCATTTTCGTTTGTTAAGAAAACTTAAGGTTCAACTCTGTTTACTGTTATTCTACCTCACTTAATCTGCATTTTTCAGAATTTACCATGTTGGCTGTTTGTAGATTGGTCGAAACGTTTATACTGACTAAAAACCTTCTTTCCCTATTTCATAGGAATCCTTTGGACTCCTGCAAAATATGGCGCGGGTCAAAATTCTTTCAGCACATCACCAAAGGACCAGTTACAAGACTTTTTGCTTCAAAACACGGCAGCAGACAGAACAGTCAAGTACAGTTGGACCAAAATGCCTAAATCGAATGGCCTAGATGGAGCAGCTTCCCATGTGGTGGTGGGTTCCATCCTTGTCGCCACTGAGAAACTTCTTGGCATGCACCCATTTGATAGCTCCCAGATTCTTATTGTGAAAGCGGATAAAGTCTCTGGGTTTCAAGGTCTGATCATCGACAAGCCTATTAGTTGGGATCTTCTGCATGAACTGGAAGAAGGGTCTGAATTTATTAAGGAGGCACCTCTTTCACTGGGTGGGCCCCTTGTGAATCGTAGACTGCCTTTAGCCTGTTTAACTCGAGTCGATAAGAACCAGTACCTGGAAATCCTACCTGGGATACGCTTCATCGACCAGCTGGAGACGATTAGAGAGATCGATGAACTCAGGGCAGGAAATGGATCCGTCACTGATTATTGGTTTTTCTTGGGGTATGCAAGCTGGGGTTGGGACCAGCTATTCGATGAGATTGATAAAGGAGCTTGGAACATCAAAGAGGACGCAATGAAGGAATTTACTTGGCCGAGACCATGATCTTTCGCTTTGTTGTACCATCCAGTTTCTGTCGGGATATCTTTGGAAAGCTCATTATAGGAATTTTGAAAGAGCGTCTGAAAGATGGATGCGTCTTGTCCTAGTTCTATTTGATTATACGTCCCCAGAGAGACGTTGAGATCACATTCGGGCATACCTTTCGGATGTTTAGTTTTATTGAAATTGTCGGTTTACAGGTAGATATAGCATTCTGCTAGTTTTGAGGTATATCTCTCTCTCTCTCTCTCTCTCTAACCAACTAGTCATTCGTGAGCTCTCTGTCGATCTACATACGACTCGTCGTGAATTACTAGAGTTTTAATCGAGCAATTTCCCACAACCATTCGGGCCGCATAAATTTCCAATAGAAGAATGAGTGGAGCCGACATTCAAGATACCAAGATCGCTTAAAAAGACGGTCTTCCGCAGGTAAGAAATGCAGCTATGCATCCCGGTTGTTCGGTGTCGAATGACGTCCTTTTCACCTAAGAGAATGAATTGAATTTTGAGCATCAAATGCGGTAAGTCATCTCTAGGTAAATTCTAAGGCGTTTTAAATATTTTGTTACTCAGGCTACAAATACAATAGATGACTCATGTCATGTCCAGTTCCATCAAACAGGTGGATCGAATTGGATTTGGATCTCGAAGAAAATTGTCCCAACTTAAATAAACACATAGAAGCCATTTTAATCCATTTTCATGCAATATAAATTTAACAATCCATATCTACCCAACTCATATTCTTAAATCATTTCTGTATTTAACCCAATATTGAAAAATTCATACCAAATTGATGGAACATTGCAAAGTGCATGACATCCTTTTCACTAAAGATCGGTTGAATTTTGAGCATCAAACGCCTCCGAGCCATCACAAGTTAAATTCTTAGGCGTTCCAAACATTTTGTTACCCAAATATTTTCTTAATCGAGTTACAAATAGAAATCACCATGTCTAGACTCATCAAATAGGTACATTGGGTCATGTTGAAAATGAACCAACTTAAATAAACCAATTTAACCCATTTTATCCACTTCAATGCAATGTAAATCTAATAACTCATATCTAACCCGACCCACATTCCTAAAACTCTTTCATACGTAACTCAATCTGAAAAAACTCATGCCCAAATCCAAGTAAGAGTGCGAAGTAAGTGAACACAAGATTAAGTTAGGGCTACCACATGCCAACGTTGGACATCAACGTTCATTTTCATCCTGACCTTCAAGAGACATTTCTCCACAAACCCAGAACCCGATCAATCTCATAGCTTCCCTCACACAGGATACCAAGTTAGATCAGGAAATGTAAGGGTGGCTCTCTTTCCGGCCAGCAATTCCTCTAATTTGCCCCCATACGAATCTCTCACTGCCTTTTCCGCCGGGACAAAAAAAAAAAAAATCAGAGTACGCAAACGCCAGCTCAACCAATGCAGGAACTAGTGGCAACTTTAAAGAGCAGGTCATTTGCAATCAAAAGTGCAAGCTAACTGGCACGGTCAAACAACTACTTGACCATATTATTAGTTCAATGACCAAAGTCCTACCTGCCATGTTATACAAGAGAATTAGTAATTTTCACAAAACACTCCGCAAACAATCAAATATCTTGAGAGAGAGAGAGAGAGAGAGAGTCGGGCTAGAAAGAAAAGACATCATGAGAGGACAGCCATCCTACAACTGCTTGCTATTGCTAGACCAAAATAAATTGCGCCAGAGGTGACGAATTGAGACACAGCATCTCCAGAATACAAGGACGGTTCATCTCCAGATGTTCTGCAGGTACCAAATTAGACAGTGTAAATCCATCCATGTCACAAGAATGGACCCTATAGAAAGAGAAGCTAAATCTAGAGAAAGACTATCATCGCGACTTCCCCGTAAAAGCAATAACTGACTTGTTAAAAATATAACACATTTCGTACAAAGATCTTGACTAGCCCAAACAAAAAGATCCATAAGGTACGGGAGGATCTCACTGCAGGATCCATCTAATGAAAATCAAAATCAGCATCTCAAAATGGCCAGAGACTTCCAGGGAGCTGCAAGTCCAAAATGAGCAGATTAGTAGTGCCATCAAAAAACTCCTACAGCCTAGATAAGAATACTTCCCAATGCCCTTGAACAGAAATTCCAAGGTGCCATATCTGTAGTAAATACCGCAGTATCAGTCTAAAGATTCGGGAAAAAAACAATTCAACACTGCTAGTCCACTGCCAATTCAACTTCAACCAGAACATTATTTTCTGATACTAAGTGGAGTCCCACAAAAACACATGGGTTATATTCATGGCTATAAGAAGTTCCAGAAAGAACCTTTTAACATCCTCATGGCATCAGGGATCTTTTCATCGCTTTCTGCCACCACGTTCCCTCATAGAAAGTGCAAGAGTTTCCCCATCTCTGATGTTGTAATGCGCAAGAGAAATATTATCCTTGAGGAAACCAGGTTTTCCACTCAGTTTCTGTTTGTTTGCTGGTAATTGTATCTCCCCAGCGATCTTTTCCTTCAGACTGCCCACAGTTTCAGACAAAGACTGCACTGCAATTTCCAAAACCTGGCCTTTAAGATTTCCTTCTTCGAGATTGGGTACAGATACATTAATACGAGCAGGGCCCTACAACAATTCCAATCAAAGAATTTCAATCAGTCCATGAACACCAAAATTCAAATACAAATATAGAGAATAAGAAAATGATAGGTAGCAACAGAGAAATGGAAAAACAACAGAGGTCACATACTGGATTTTGGGCCAGAAACTGATCTTCTGGAATAAGGGCAGTGTCATCAAGCTTCTGCCTCTTTGGCTCAGGCTCTTCTGGAAGAGGTGGAGGTGCCTCCTCAGGGGGTGGGGGTGGAGCCATTCCCTGTGACGAAGGAGGAGGCGGTGGGGGCATCATGGGCAAACCAGTTGGGGGAACAGGCATGGGGACAAAAGGTCGTGGAACGGGCATGGGTGTAAACTGAGATCCAGGGGGAGGTGGTGCAGGAATTCCAGATGGATTCATAGATAGATGATGTGGCATAGATGGCCCATTAACCATCATGGGCTGCTGTCCAGAAGTCATGGACATTGGAGGTGGTGGTGGACGCATTGGAGATACCATTGGCATACCCGGAGGCCTGGGAGGAGGCATCGGAAATGCACCGCTAGTTTGTTGAGTATATTGGACTTGGTTTGGAGGAGCACGGGGAAGATTCAAGGCAAGTCCTGGAGGAGGAGGGAGGGGGCGAACAGATGGAAGCATAGGCCTTGGTGGAGGAGCAGCAGGACCTGGAAGAGTCCTTGCATCATTTCCAGCATCGTTCTGTTCGTCCATGTTAGCATTCTGAGACAAAGCTTGATTTGCAGTGCGTCCAATGCTGCCTGTATGACCATCCCATATGACCTGCTTTGGCTGCTCATCTTTCTTCTTTTCAATCTCAGCCTTCACTGCATTAGAAACTTCTTCCTCAGTCGTACCAAAAATATCTGGACGAGTCCTCGCAAGTCCTACTATGTTCCTAGATATTTCATCATCCTGAGCAAGAGTTGTCTCCCTAATCTTGGCGAACATTCTCTCCTTCTGTTCCTTGTACTTTGGATCAATGAGAGAAATTCTCATGTGTTCGGACATTTCATTAATCGGGATCAGTTCACCAGTAATAGGGGAAACAACAAATTTGGTTGGGTCTCTCTCAGCAGGTATTCTCTCTTCTGGTCTCTTCCAGTTCTTCACTATTCTCATCGGTGGTTCCTCCTCGTTGTCCCGGGTCACAATCTTCCTCTCATCATCATTTCCTTCAAGACTAGCTGCCCTCATACCCTCTTCAACAAGTTGTACCTCCTCCTCATCCATTTCCATTTCCACCTCCCTTCCAGGCTCAACCATCTCTTCCTCTTCCAGATTCGACATCTTACTTCTCCGTATAACTTCTTCAATAGTCATTGGAGGTGGAAGGTCTTCATCCTCATCATCTGCAAAATCTATCGACTCGACCACAACAAAATCATGCCAATCTATCATAGCCATTTGCATCCTCTCTTGCTCAATCTCATCTTCTGCTCTTTGCCTTGCCTGTTCTTGCGACCGTTCCCATTCCAGCCGATGCAAGCACCTTTCCAGCACAGTCGTCATATCCACAACACTCTTCTGAAGCTTATCTGTCAACCCCTTTGGAGGCATCAGCACCTTTGAATAGGCATCAGCCAGTGCAGTGAAGAACATAAACATACTATGAGTTGGCTTGAGAAAATGAAACTGAGGATTGTTTATTTCCCTGCTAGTCAACCCAGTTAGGAATGACTTCCCATTTCTAGCCACAAACTGCGCCGTGAGCTTTATAATGTCGAGTTCTTCCCCAGTAATGCCCTCAGGAAGCCGGACAGTGTATTGTTCTGTCTCTGGAGGCTCAAGAACTTTACGAACAGGTTTCAACTGGGCTAAGATGTCTGATTGAATCGACTCTGGAGTAGCCTGCGCAGCAGGGGCAGCTGGAACTGACTCAGGTACAGCAGAATCTGCAGGCTGAGGTGTCTGCTGTGCTGAAGCCTGACTCTGTGCCCGAAATTCAGATAATCTATGCTGGTAATATGCATGGTAAGGGTCGGAAGAGTTCAAAAAATTGAACTTTGCATTGCCAGCATTGTTTGCAATAATCCTTCTCTCAAATTCAGGTCCATTCTTTGCAACAAATTGAGCTGTTTTATCGACAATGTTTCTGATGTCAGGAGGAGGATGTATAATTCCGATTGTCCTTGTGTGGGTTGCAACTGAAGCAGGCGCAGCATTACTATTTCCCTCAGTTTCCATTCTATCCTCCTCCGGCTCCTCCGGCAATTGAGATGGAGGAAGAGGACCAAGATTTCCATCAGAAGGTGGGGCAGGAAGGGGCAAAATAGGTGTTGCACCCAACATCTTCGCCTTGAATAATAGTTTACTCAAAGTAGTAGATAACAAGAGAGAAATGCGTCAACAAGTTCCACACCTTTTGCTCAAAAGCAGCTCAATCAACCTGGAAACTAATCCAAACACGGATTAGCAAGATAAGAAGGATGAATTACTTCCAGCTTCAACAATAAACCACAACAGACTGAACTGGCAATTGTGTTACAAGAAATTGGAGGATAACTAATGATTGAGACAGGCAAGAATTGCCACTAAATCAGAAACAAAAATGTTGAAGAAGAGGAAAAGTGTAATCAAATATAGATAGGATGGCAAATCAGCATATCATCATCATCAAAGTTTGCAAAATATAAACTGATTATTCACGATAAAAATCTAACCAACAGAACCTCTTAGAGGAATCTGTAATGTGAAATGGCTAGCAAAGAACTGCAGACTTTAATCTAAGCATATTCTTTCTTATAATTAGCAAATAAGTAATTCGCTAGTCCCAAGGTACAAGAGGTGCGCACACATCTGTTCAGAGAAACAGATCTAGAAAGCCAGGACTCCAAGCAATGCGGCATATTTCACCTGGCAAGCATCTCTTCCAAAGTATTGAAATGGAGAGAACATTCTCAGTGTTGACCGACGATATGACGAGACAGTATGGCTGACAGTATGACCAGCAATTTCCCATACATGGTACTCATATCAAATACAAAACCAACTATAACACCAACTATAACGGCACCACACTCCTATTCTCTCGATCCAAACAACACGTCGATCAAGCACAGGAGGGCTAATCAGCATGCTCAACACAAAACTGCAGTCCCTTCGAAATTTTTCATTCAAACACACATTTGGGAATTTTAAAAACTCTGCAGAACATAGTCTCGACAAAATTCATCTAGTAATACACACATCATACACAGAACGGAAAGACCTTAAAACTTCCCCGCCCCACCCAGCACCAAGCCCTCACGCCGTCCCGCCCCAAACCACCAAGCCATCCTCACTCCTTCAAGCGGAACTAATGCGGCGTACCCATTGCCACAACCAGATCGACAGCTCGCAATCGCCTCGTCGTCCGCAACACTCGAATTCGCCGGACCCAAAAAGAAAAAAAAGCCAAAACCTAAAGTCTCTAACTTTATCCGAATCACGGAGAGACATCTCCTCCCGCCACTCAAAACCAAGCCGAACACTCCATTTCAACAGAGCCAAGCCCGTCCCCCTCGTCCACAACGCCTCGCGGAAAAAACAAAAAAAGAGGCGAAACGGCGAGAAGAAATGAAGGCGACGCACCTGCAGCGGCGGCGGAGGTACAGCCGATTCAGTCGCCGGCGGCGGAGGCGCGAAAGGAGGATCGGCCGGCGAGCTCGAGCGAGCGGAGGAGAAGACGGAGAGAGATTACCGCCGACGAGATGGGATACGGGAGATGTCAGCGATAATCGGAGCTCGAGATCGTCCAATTTCCCAATCCGACGAAAAGCCCTAATCGTTTCGCCTTCCTCCCCTTATATGTGCCCGCTGCAATGCCAAGGGCGGTAGAGAGAGAGAGAGAGAGAAAGAGAGCGTGTCTTAATTTTCGTTTTTTTTTTCTTGTTGTGAAATGGTTATAAGATTAAAATGTTGTTTGTTCAAAAGAAGAAAAAATGGATTTTTTTTTCTTTTTACAGATGAAAAGATAAAATCAATAGGCCGCATTATCGAGTTATAATAAAAAAAGTACATAATTTTCTTAAATAAAAATAAGTGAATCATCGCTAAGACGGCATGAACTAAGGAGAGATTTAATTTGGAAAATAATCTGTAGCTTTAATAACATTTTCTTCAAAAATAAATCACCTTAATTCTATTATAAACAATTGATGGATGTTTATGGATAGTAGTTTTTCTCATCAATATTTCCCACGAATGGTTTAAATGTCAGGCTTGTATTTACTCTCTTGAAAGGTTGAAATATCTACTCCAACCCAAAAAAATAAAAAAGTTTTAGACACTCGAGAGTAGAATAAGGCCGCATTTCGACGTACAACACTTTCGATTTGGGGAAGAATTTTTTTTCGAGAAATAGTTCTTTTCATTTCTATTCCTAAACAATTTAAGTAAAAGAACTGTTTGGTAACTACACAAAATTTCTACTCTTGGAATAGAAAAAGAATAGAAATGTGTTTAATAAACGCAACAATTTCTCTTTTGTATTTATTCATTTTTTACTCTTGCCGCCGGATCGCCGCCGTTATTCCCCAGCCGATTCTTGCCCGCCCCGCCGTCATTACCACATGCCGCCGGCCCATCGGCGCCACCTCCTGCCCAGCCGGCGGAGAGGTGCACAATGACAGCGACGGCAAGGCAAATCGGCAACCAAGCGACAGCCAGCGATCGGAGCGGCGGCAACCCAAGCGACAACCAATGACGAGCGGCAAACGCCATGCGTGCGGCCGGCGGCGGCAATGGGGCGATGGTCGCGGTGGCAACAAGAGATGAATAAAAGAAAAAAATTCACTTATTTAAAACTTATTCCTGAACAAGCAAGCAACTTTTTTTTACTTCTCATTTCTATTCCAAAACCATTCCCGGGCTAACTTTTTGTTAGGGAACAAAAAACTAACTCGCCGTTATCAAACGGGTTTATTCTTTTTTTGTTAGGGGGAACAAAAGAATAAAATTCTTAGGCTGGGGAAGGTTACTGTCAGCTAAGTATATCAATTTGTATCGTAAAAAATAAATGATTTGAAAAAATATATTTAAACATAAATTATTTTCAATAATACTTAAATAAAATAATCAATTTTTTTAAAAGAATATTTTTCAAAATATTTATTTTTCACGGAATAAGACGGAGATTTTATTAAAAATCCTTATTTATAGAAGAAAGTGCGAAATTATTTTTTAACTTATAAAATTGACGTGATTGCCTTTATAAATATTTCGATAAAGACAATTTCGACACCCGTCCTTTTCTCAATAAAAGGCGGTTTGTAGAAAGAAAAATAGGAAAAAAGGAGAAAAATGGTGTAGATAGATTTATTATTATACTAGCGAAACAAGAAGATAACAAGTTCCCTCCATATCTTGCTCTCTCTCTTTGTCACATGGCGACAGCCACATATCCTTCTTCTTCTTCTTCTGCACTGTTCTGTCGCTTCCATGATGCGGCAGGTAAATCATCACCAGAATCCCCGAGAGCTGAAGCTTCCATTTTCCTTTCTCTTGTTTCTGCTCAAATCCCACTTTCAGATTCATGCTTTGCTCAATATGCCACCTTCTCTAAAAGTCATAGAAACTCGCATCATAAAAAATGATCATGGAAAAAGAAGTTGGGTGACATTCGGCTTCCTTCTCTGAATCTCTATCTGACACTTGCAGGGAAGTGGCGTCCTCCGGTGCGCAAGCGGTGGAACGTCGAGGCCTCTGTAAGTCCGTTGCTCGCGTTCTTACGCATGAAGTTGTGAATAGCTACGTTGAAACTGGTGGCAGCATAGAGAAGAAACGGTTGTTGTGTTGGTAGTGGTGATCGAGGAATTCGATTAGTCCTCTGTGTTTGTCAATTAGTGCCAGTTTAAGCAGGGTCCTTTTCTTCCCCGCTGTACTCGCCAAACTTCGAAAGAGCTAGCTTGTCTCGAGAAAATGCATCTTTTCGCATCGACAACTTTGCTGGGAGCTCTTCAGATTCAGTGTACTCGTTGCTTTGTTTCCCGAATTCTGGATCGCGGGCATTTTTCTTTATGTTATGATTAGTAAGCTTAAGGTGTATGAGCTAGTATGGTAAAATGAAATGGGTTGTTTCTGTGTTGTTAATATAATTGAACTCGAGCTTCTCGGGCCTATATTCTAGCCATGTAAGGCGCTAAACAAGCTGAGTGCGAGTCTCTTCCTATTCATAGTTACAGGCAACAGAATCGATGTTTCGATCTTGTCCGAGATCAACTTGGAGAGTGGTTGAAACTTCGATAGTTGCCTTTTTAACTTCATCTTGTTTCTAAACTGATCTTGCTTTTCAAGTCTCTATCGGTTAGAAGAACAGCATCTTCTTACAATTAATATGAAGAACATTGTCCGGTTAGATTCTGGATGATCTGAAGGGCGCATGTCCTACAGAAACGAGCAAAAGGTTTAATCAAATTGGAGGCACAACATTAACACAATTCGATCTGTTGCCAAACAATGTGGTCATAATTTATCCCGATTGCGGATTTGCAAAATATGCACATCTGTTGTTATCCGAACGTATAGTGTGATAATTAGAGATAGAATGATCAGACACTCTCTTAGTACTACTTGCTTTAAGATCCCTATAATAATTCAACACATGAGATTACATCATATGTTCATACTCCCCTATGATTGCCTGGTGCAGATTTCAAGAAGAAGTCAAAAAGCGCCGCGCCGTTTGATCACGATTGGAACATCGGAGAGCAGGTGGCATGGGAAATGGACCAGCGACTATATCCTCTCTCTCCGAGACTTGCGGTTATTGGATTTGATCGAAGACGAGCAGAAAGACGCCAAGGTTCTCGTCAACCTCAGCGTAGAGAAGGTGGCACTTTTTCCCTCTTCTGTTGAAAATCGCTTGCGGTGGTTGATAATTATGCTATACAACAGTCACAATCGAATTGGTTGACGGCAAACCTTAAGTTTAAACATACATTTCTGACAACCCATTCACAGTTTTCATCTCCGTTCCCACATTAAAGCCCACACGATACACTCTCGTGTCAAAAAAGATTGCAATTCAATTTCATCGTGATCTGTTGAACCGACTTATATCTCTTAGTTTGGTTATTGTCTGCTGTGTGTAAAATGAACCTTCTGAAAGACCACGCTTCCCTACTGGGATGAGGATGTATCACGAGTGAAAGTATCAGGTTTTCACGACCTGGTTGGTAGGTAATTACCGAGTCCAAGTATGCTGAAACGCTCTCAATCCTCCACCATAAGCTAGTTAGCACAATTAGTCAATAGGCTAACAATCTGATACATGTGAAATTTCTGTCTTTCTCATGTTATTAAGATCAAATTCAAGGTAGGGGTGATGTTTGTGTTCACCCATGAGCGATGTAATTTAAGAGATGATGTTTGTGTTCGCCCATGAGCGATGTAATTTAAGAGATGGATGACTAGAAAATTCCTATAAGCGCCGATGCACCATTTTAACGGTGATGACTGAAAATGCTGAGGCTACTCTCTTATACATCTCCAAAGAATCCCAGTCAGTCTCTCTTGTGCACCAACTTTAAGTTAATGCTCTGAATCTTGCAATCTATCAAGCTCTTTCCTCTTTGCTGACAACGAATCCGTCGTTTTTATCTTACTTTTCATTGTTTTTTGGACAGCATGCCAGCTTCGGCTTATCAATCTTTGGGAGGATCACTACATCTTTCACCAGAAAATGCAGTAATTGCTCTTCCCCGTACTGCAGAGAGGTGAAGTCTTCAGTTATCAACAAGTAGATAAAGGAACGATGTTAGAACTCAATGGACCAACTCTCTCTTGCCTAGTTCGAATCAAACTTGACTTACCAACACATTACCTTACAGAAATGGTGGAATTGCGTTTATGATCATTCCTTTTCCTGGTTCAGCAGATAAATACAAGTTTCAATGTTTGGGTTCTGACATCTAATAGAGTCAGTCACGCAACCGAACTTCCCGAGATCGGAGGAGACGATCCATCAGTAAGTCTCTTGAACCCTCCTCTCTCTCGCTCTCACTCTCTAACATGCGTGTTTCAACAGGTCATCTATGTCAAACCTGGCTATGAAGCTCATCTTGATCAACTTATTCAAGACACTCTTCGGCTTACTACCTCGGTCAAAGTACGGATCCAACATGAGAATAGTAGTCCAAATTTTACCTTCTGATATATCTGATCGTAGATTAAAGAACAGGAGCCAAGGCCATGCTGATTTTAAAGAATATCACTGCGTGTAAATGCCGAAGCGGAAAATGTTTTTCTGAGTCCATTTGGTAATTCTGCTTCGTGATTCCATTTGCAGGATACATGCTCAGAATTATGCGAAAAATCCGAGCCTACACTCCAGTGTAAGTGTTCTGGACTGCACTTCAGTTTACTTTAAGTCAGCTTCAAAGTCGAAGGAATCGTTGGAAAGGCCAAGATCCGGTTCGCTGGATGAAACCGGGTCAAACCTAGTTCCAATTCCAAATATTTTATCAGAACAAATTGAACCGGACAATTGAACCAGTTCAAGATCAGCCTGGTTCGACTGGTTAGCCAAGTCAGAGTTTGAATGCATCGCCTTGAGCTGACTCAGAAGCACTTTTTTCTTGCGTGCAGATATCGGCGGTCCAAAAGCTGCCTCAGTTGATAAGAGGTGGTGCAGGCTCCTGGAGCTGAAGAACACGAACCGTTGATCGATGGATGTCAATTCAATCTCTGTTTCTTGCCGTGAGAAGGATATTGTACATGGCTTTAGCCGACACCTTTCGTTTCCCCTTGTCTAAATCCTTGCCTAGAGAGGGATTGAGGACCCATTATGTGATAACACGATCGTTACATAACATATTGTGTAAATAGGTCGCAACAAAAGGTTCCTTCTCCAATAAATCAAGCTTTTCATTCCTGTTCTCGTTTCAAAGGAAGCAATGCCAATAGGCTCGTCTGAGCAAAAGGTGAAAAGGGAAGGAAGATTCTGTTCTGGAGTGATCGCACGCCAAATTGTGAGGGCTTCACTACTGAGTAATTTCATTTGCTATTTTATTCATCAGAAGTTGGAGTTAGCATTTTCTTGCTAGCCAAGTTGTGTGTCAATGTGCTGTCAAAATGGCGTCAAGAGGTGGGAAGAATTAGAAGAAGCGTCCTATAAACAACAAAATAAGCCCCACCCACTACTTCTAAATCACTGACAAATTGATATGATTGAAGTCGACATACTCTTCCATCAGCCTTCTTTCAAATATTAAAAAATAAAAATAAAAATCAAGGACATCATCACGACGACATATGAAAGCAATACAATCAGATGGTATATGTCCCTTTGAGTGAGAGACCTTGCGAGACCAAAATTTGGCTCATCCTGTCAAGAATGCACACTCCCTAATTTGACAAAGATGCCAGAACTTTTCCCATAGACTACAATGACAGAGACAAAGCACAAGTGATTCGCCACCATCGAGCTTGTCAGTAATCCGAAGTCTACGTAAGTCAAAGCAAAGTGATTCATATATCTGCCGCCAGAAAGTTTGCTGATAATGAGACCTGCAATACATAATGAACATCCATTAAGAGTGGGCTTTCAGATGAGCTCGTTATCTAATCCAGTCTGGATGAACGTGGACCTAAATAAGCACATAAGCATGCACTTTGTGTGCATTCGTGCCTCTGTGCTTGTGCTTGCACCAGAGAGAGAGAGAGAGAGGGATTACCTTTTCACCAAGTTTGAATGGTGGAAGACCCTTGTAAGGACATGTACCGCAGCGAAAGGCATCTCCCAGACCACACTGCATGGCAATATAAATCAGCAAAATTATAAGCCAAAGGATGAAAATTCATGACTTAAAAGATTCCCAACATCCTATCCAAAACCTCAGCGATTTTCTATATACAAAAGCAGCCCGCCACGGTAGGAATGAACTGAGATTTCTGCAATTCTAAAAATTTAATCAAGGACATCAATGCTCCAAGAGAACAAGGCATAGTGCAACTGCTACAACATTGCTAAGGCAAGAATCATAATGTAAGTCAAAAGCATAGATCACCCTGTCAAATCCTATATGGTGGTGTAAAACTTTGGACACCCACAATGTTACTGTTACTTGCACCGAATATCTACCAAATGAAGAAAAAACGGCATCAAATTCTATATTTTTGCCTAAATCCTTCAGCATCCACAATCTTACTGCTAATTACACCCATATTTAATAACCAAACAATAAAAGAACAAAGAAGAGAGCGTACATTGCCACACGCCGATTGAGGATTGTCTAGCTGGTCCATAGAGAGCCCCAGTATTTCCACCTTCTCCTCTGCTTCAGCTCTCCCACATGTGCAATTCTTGCAAGCTTTCCTAGTGCTTCCAACTTCACAGTCCCCAACTACAAAAGTTGTTTCTGTATTATGAAGAATTCCAAACACAAACACTCAAAAAACCGGTTCATAATTACTCTGCTATTATACCAGGTGGAAGTTGCGGTTTCTTCAAGTCCTCTTCAGTTAAAAGGCTGTCCTCATCTATCAAATCATCATCATCGCCTATTATTTGAACTTTTGGCAAGCTTTTTTTGCCCTTGTTAATTGCAAAGGAGGAGCCAAGTTTCCAAGATGGCTTTGTTGCTTTGACCTGAAAAGATTCAAAAAACAGACCATAAGATGCTTGCAATGCAAAATTCAATAGCATAAAATGAGGAGTTGACAGCAAATTATATGAATTAATACTACAACAAAATAACCACCAAAAAAATTAACCCAGATACAAGAAACCTTTCCAGAAAATATCAAAATTACTGCACAAAGGCAATTAATTTAGATAATGGAATGCTTGCAATAAGAAAGAGAAATAAACACTTGGGTAAAAACATGGCCCGTCACTCTTTACAGCATTTTATTGAAGAAGCAGAATAACAAAGGAAAATCAAGATGGACAAAGAAGCTAAAAACTGGTGCTCACCATATAATGCCGTACACCCTCAGAACTTGCCACCGATTTAATTTGAAGATTCTGTGCTTCTAAAAATCCAGCCACCAGCAACTCACGTTCAAGAGCAGAGGACGCCTAAGATCGAAGTTTCATACGATGTTCAGAACAGCATATTATTCACTCAAATCGAATAAACGAGTAAAAAGAATAGCAGATGGTGATGATGCTTCACCACACGCATCATCTACCTTAGATGTATCCTCCGCTACAGACGATAAAGCCTTACGAATCACAATGGTCCCACCAGGCTTCAACACTCTTGAGATTTCTTCAAACAAGCCATTACCAGGAAATTCAGGTGACTTGCAAATAGCGATGGCAAAGTCCACAGAAGAAGACTCTACTGGCAGTTTACCTGTCACCGGCCAGAAAATAATCAGAGGAAGCACAATTTGAATCTCCAGATTAAAGCCATATTTGTCAAAATAAAAAGAAAAAAACACGAAGAGACAATATGAACCACAACTAAGTGAACCTTCGAGCAATTTCATGCACATCCCCAATAGCTCTTCTTCCAATTAAAAATCAGGTTGTCAGTTAAAATCATGACATGATTCATACACTGCGCAAAAAAGGGGGTCCACACCCTTGCTGAGAAATATGCACATGTGTGCTTGCGCGTGTACATTCGCATGATGAACAATAGATCAAAGATCAAGATATTTTGTCAACTTTCCAAACAACTTCATCCCTTCATAGAGACAATTAATATATAACAAGGACAAATGGAAGTTACTAAAATGAAGCTCTAATTTTCATTTTGATTTATCTGTAATATGGGAGACGATAACATATGAGATACCCAGAGAGAAAAATTAAACTGACAATTGTGACACAAAACCTAGAGACTGACATGAGATCTAAGAAGGCTATATGATTTTTCAAGAAAAGCTTGCATCGAGAGGTCTCGAATCATTAAGTTTATGTGATAGAAGTTTTGGCTTGCCACCAGTCGAAGCCTCCCATCAAAAGAGCAATTGCTCACAATGTCAGTGACCGAGATTTCATTCATGTCCAAAAAAATAAATCAACAGAACACAAGGAAAGTAAGCAAGAAAGCGAAAATAGAGTGACCTATCCAACAAACGATCCATTTTGCAAGTTCGTTATTACGAACAATTCCTACAAAGGATTGGACCAATGATGTAAACAATACTTGAAATTGGAAAATCCATCGACAAAGGGATCACCCTAAAATTATCAGGCTAAATGGGTACATGCAATTCTGAAAAGCACAACGAACATTAAACCGTACCCAAATTAGATGCGTGTGTGATGATTTGAGGATCGCACTGCTCCAATTTGTCACTCCCTACCTCCCTGATCAAATCGAAAACCGCCTTCACTTGCATGACCACGTCATCGGTCAAAGCCAGCACGGCACGCTGCGTTGCCATTGGATCCTACGAAGAAACCAAAAGGGTTAACGATTCAGCGCACAGCCCAAGAAACTCTTCAGAACACACGAAGAACGGGAACCCAAAGGACACACGCCTCACCACGCTAACGAACCACGACGACCCCAAAACTTCCTACGATTAGCTAAACCCAAAAAAAAAAACAATAAAAGATCAAAAACCGAGGGCGACCCGAAACTCGCGACCACCGAATTTACACGCCCTGATGAAGAACGAGCCCTCGAATGTCTCAAAGTTCGCAGCTTGAAACCGAATTCACGCCGGAGAGTAATTTGGCGGTCGCGAGCGCCGAAGCTTTCCGCAACAAGATCAAAAACCAAGGGCGACCCAAAACTCGCGACCGCCGAATTACTCGTCCCGATGAAGAACGAACCCTCAGATACCTCAAAGTTCGCAGATTGAAACCGAATTCTCGCCGGAAAAAAAGGAAAAAAAAAAAAAACCAAATTACGGCAGGTAAACCAGTCGACGAAACTTAGGACGGCGCCGATCGGAGGGGAGGATCGAGGCGGCTCACCGTTTTCCGGAGCGGGAGAAGGGACGCGGAATGCGAGGGGCACACGCGCTTGCGGCTTGCGCTTCGGAGGACGGCGGTCTCACGCGATTCGGTGGGCGACTGACTTGAAAAGGAAGGAAACGAGAGGGAGGCGGCCTCCTCTTTTTTTTTTATATATGCCCCGCGTGCTCCTCGCCGACTCGCCCGACCCGCTTGAACGACCCGCCCCGGATGGCCTGTCGGCGGTTCGGGTTCGTGTTCGGGTTCGGAGAGGTTTCCTTGCTTGATGGCGGCTCGCCCCCTCCTTGGTGGCGGTTCGCTCAATCGGATTTATTGACGGAAAAACGGAAAAAAAAAAAAGAAAAAAAGAAAAAAGATGAACATAATTTCATTTTTAATCAAGTTTGTTTACATAAATTTTAACTCAAATTCCGAGTCTACATAGCAAGCATTTGTACGAATTTAAAGAACTGCCTGATAAATGATAATTGTAAAGTTTCTGCGTATTTTTATTATGTCAATTTCCTCTAAAAAGGGGAGTTTTTTCATTTGACCGAAAATGTTTCCTACGTCGACTATTTTCCATGAGCTGAGCGATGAGCATTTTCTTAAAATATTTGGCTTAGGTTATTTGTTTGGTAATGGTTAAATACACATATCTTTCAAGTATTTGAAATGTTGTTTATATTTAGAACGACATTTGGATGGGTAAGAAAGAAGTAGTCTTATTAGGAATTTAAGTTAGTGCAATCCATCGTTTTGAAAAAAAAAATGATTTTCTAATTTAATTGAGCCATTGTCGGATTTAACATGGATCAATATGGCACTTGCTCCCCTGTAAGCTTCCTATAGATTGGTAACGTAGATATAGTATTTTGTGTTCATTTTGTTGAAATCACCCATATGTATATACCAGTGTGAATTAATAGAAAATCAGGCCTAATTCGACGAAGGAAGATAAGAGGATTGTATTGAGGATATGTTTGTTTCGTGAAAAATAATTTTAAAAAAAAAATAAAAATTAACATTTTATGATGTATGATACAAAAAAAATATGACAGAGAAAGAAAATATTTGCAACCAAAAAATGATATCCTATCTAATGAAGGGGAAGTCATTTTCCTCAATTGAGAAACATTTTCTTTATGTATCTCGCGAGATATAGGTCCGTCTCGTCAATAAGCACAATAAGCAAAAGTAACATAATTGCCTTCCGGAATCTAGTTCTAATTACAGCATCTAATTCCAATCGAGAAACCTTTTCCTTATGTATTTCGCAAGGCATAAATCTTTCCCGTCAACAAGCACCATAAACAACAGCAATATGGTTGCCTTCCATAATCTAGTTCTAATCATGGCATCTAATTCCAATTGAGAAACCTTTTCCTTATGTATCTCGCAAATTATAAATTTGTCCTGTCAATAAGTAAGATAAGCAATAATCACAGCATCGAATTCTAAGTGTGACACCCATTATAACCACAGATTTATTCTTTCATTTCATATTTTTGAAGGACAAAAGTCAAATTAACCCCACAAGAATACTTATCTCACATAATTAGAAATGCCTTTCGTTTTTACATAAATAAAATCTGCATAAGTCTAATCAACAATACCGAATTTGTCTCAAATCTCGATTAAGAAAAGATCCATATAACATTTTTAGAATGTCATTAAGAAATATATGTATGCGTTGCTATTACTCTTTCGTTGGGAAAAGCGCGTCTTGATTTCCATTAACTCTGACAAAGATTACAGATCTTATTTAATCAGCATTGAACGGTATGACTACCAACTTAGTAAAAAAGCACATATTTACTACTTTGTAATGGCGATGATTAAAAAGAAAATTCATAATGGGGTGTAACCAAACACCACTTCTGCTTAAGAAGTAACTAAAATAAAAAGAAAAATGGTGCGACTCCCCATGAAAAATGGCAAGCAATAGGATAAATAATAGTAAAAATTCTAATAAATGTTTTATTATGAACAAAATCGAAAGTAGAGGAATCCAAAACATCGCTAATTTCGATCCGACGAGGAGGAGCCCAGGTGGTCCGGCTTTGCCGGGGACATAGAACGAGTCTGTCTCCAAGTTGGGACCAGCTCATGTGCAAAACGTGAAACTAAAGCTGTCTTTCTGGGCACCTTGCTCCTTCTCTCAATGCGTTTGATCTGATCATGTCAGAGCGAAGAAGCACCATTCAACCGCACCACATTGTAATGCAGCGATTCAGGGTTCTGATCTTGCCCTCACTAAATTTCCGGCAAGAAGCTAAAGCCGCTCTCGTCGCGCAAGCACGGGAGCAGTGCTTGCACCTCAGTGGCAGTTGCTTGCGTGCAGATAAAACCTCGTTCGCCTCATAATGTCTGGCGAAACAATGGGCGAATTATATGCACATGCTGCCATGGAAGTTGTTCTTTAGTCCGTTTGCTTTTCTGAGAGGATCTTGCCCATGAAATTGTCAGATTCAGACAGGTAAAATCATTTCTATAGCAATTCTCAGTTTTTGCTACCAATGCCACAAGACAGCATCATTTGCTATGAAGCTAATCATCTCAAACGAAAGTAACAGATAACTGAAGATTGCACGATCGGGCCAACAAGCAGATCGACTAGTGCAACAGTAGCTCGGATCGGAACGTAACCTGTCGATGGGCTTACCAGTGGAGATAGTGTCAGGTTCTTAAAGCAAATCACATCCAGAAAAAGAGCAAACAGAAGGTTATAGATATAGCCATCTAGCAAGGTCAACTCATTAGATCATCCAGAAGAGAATTCAAACTAAACAATCCTCAGCAAATAAAGTCACAAAAGAAGAAAACGTCAACCGTTCTCGTGAACAAGGGTGGAAGGAAATCGAAAGATGACCGACACAGAAGTAAGAAATCCCTGCAAATCTAAAAACACTCCATCCTCGCTAATCTGCAGGCTGATCGACCTCGGCATAAGCTTTTTCGAGGTGCGCTTGCTCCTCTTCCTGCACCTCCTTCTCCGTCTTCCTTCCCTTCTTGGACTTGTAGTACACACTCATGAAGGTCCCCACGGCTTTGTACTTCCTCCTGCAGTGCTCGTATAGGCCAGCATCAAACATCCTCCAGAACTTCTTTTCACTCAGCTCGGAGACTGCGTACTGGGGCTGGAAGCCATGGTTCTCAATCAACCAGTTCTCCATCTTGCGAACGGCCTCGGCGCCATCAAATTGCTCACCCCTTAAGACGGGCCCAGGTGAATAATAGACCCCGACATCTGTGTACATTTGAGAGTATTGTGTGTCTCCCTGCCTGCGGTGAAGGTCGAATCCAGGTTCAGGGTAGACCATGGTCTTCATGGGGAGCTTATAGAGCCTGTGTGGGCAAAGCCAAAGGGGGTATACCTGGAATTGAAAGAAAACAACAAATGCATATGACAACGTAAACATGAAAGACGCAACAGCCACATTTTGAAGTGTCTTAATTGCTGGAAATCACACAATCCTCATTAAAGTTCCTTATAAAGAACGGGAAACTGTAATGACATGCAATGTATACAACTCCTACTCCAAGTAACTGACTAGTATACAAGAAGAATCGCCCTAAAAACGAGAGTTCCTGGTTCGTTTCAAGCTGTTTCTGCCACGAAGCCACATCCCAGACTTCAGAAAGGGAAAGGTCTAGATCTAAAGATACCTTGAACTCTAATCAATAAGATAAAGCACAAAGTAGCACACAGGAACTCGGCAACTGTCCATGCACTATGTTATTTTTCGTTTGTATTTCATCAAAATAATAAAACAGATGTTTCAAAGAACATCAAGCAGGAGCATCAGAAAATTTACCTCCATCTCCTTGTGTACCCACTCAAGAGCATCGCCGACCTTGTACAGTGGAACTAGCATGTCCTGAATAACGTGCATCTCATGATAATAGTTTCGAATAGCTTCACCTTGAGTAGCCTTGAGCAGAGAAACCTTTGGCGGCATCAACCAACCAAGGAGGAACCTAAACCACCACTGATCTGCAAATGGAAGGATCAACTTCCCCTCCCAGTATAAGCACCTGGTGTGCCTATGGTAATATTCTCTGGTAGGAATGTACTCCACGAACTCCCCTCTCTTTAGTGCCCTCTGTGCATACTGATAAAACCAGGGTTTATACCACCATCCTACACTGTTAATCACATTCCCCTTCTTCTTGGCCTCTTCTTTAGAAGCATAGTTTCCAGTCATACACACAGCTTCTGTTGGCGAATATATCATTGTCTCCACAAAGTCAGGAACCTTTTCAGAATTGTCCTGATCTCCATCTCGTGGTGCGAAGGAATCCATGTATCCCTGTGCAATGTCTTTTAGATTACCCACGACAGGCTTGTATGTCAGCTTCATATATTCCTTGACAGGGATGAGCTTGATCTCCGCGGAGACAAGAAGACCCAGTGTACCCTGAGACCAGGGGATGGCATAGAAAAGATCAGAGAACTCATTATCCTTGGTCACTCTAACCACTCGTCCATCTGCTAGAACTATCTCATACGCTACAACAGTATCAGAAAACAGCCCATATATGTGGGAGCTTCCCTCAATTCCATAGCCATTGATGAGGCCGCCAACAGTAAGATCATCAAGCTCGGCAACAACTGCTAGGGAAAGATTCATCGGCACCGTAACCCTACTGATCTGCCCCATATTGACTAGTGGCTCAACTCTGGCAACCATCCGCTCTCTGTCAATTTCCAGTATATTCCGAAAAGCTGATAAATCAACCTCACAATGCCGGGCCCTTTTGTAGTCAACATTTCGCATTCCAACAGCAATCCAAGGTTTACGAGCGGTGCAAACTAGACCATCCTTTTTGGCGTCCCTTTCTTTCAGACGCTTAACAACTTTCTCAACATTTTCGTCATGTTCCTTCTGACGCTGCTTGAATGACTTCCTCTCTGATTTGACATCCCCGAGATATGTGAGGAAATACAAGGTGAAAGAGATTGGGAGCACGACAAAGATGACGATAATCCATCGGAACTGAACAAAATAATCCACCCAGATCTTCTTCCTCTTTGGACGCAGGGGAGAATTAAGATCAGACATTGTGCTTGTCAATGCACCTTAACCCTGCAATAAGGACATTGTTACTAAACTAGAAGAAGATTATTAAAGTTTCAAGCTGAAATAAATGGAAAAACCTCAAGTAACATTCATGATAATCAAGGACCAAAATATGACCAGCTATATTTCTACTTGGAAATGTTTACGACTCAAAGCAGAAGGACGTGAAGCAAACAAACTTTGAATTTAACAAATAACGCACATGCACAAATCATAGAGAGAGTAATAGCATGCAACAAGCACCAGTAATTTTCATCTATCTGTCAAGAACAAGAATGAAGGCAAACTTGGAGAGTATTTCCTCAATGAGATAGCCAAGTTCCGAGGTTTGAAAACAAATTAGTGCTACTACAAATATGCCAGATGAAGTTGATCAACGGCCTTCGGTAACTTGAGTCAATCCAACTCCACTAACATTTAAACTCAGCTTAGTCACAGCCTGAAATCTTTTTGGTCATGACCACATTCAAACATGAACGAGTTTCATTCACATCATCAACCCAATCTAAACACGTGACAAGCACAACATTACCAGCATGCTTTCAAGTCCAGAAACTTCAGAAAACAGTCAACTCAACCAAATGCCGTGTCTTAATTCCAAGCGTCAATTCACATGCAGTCCCTTTAATATTTATTTTCTTACAGTAAAATCAAAACAGGATCCATGACCCTCAACACAATAACGACAAACCCAGATCTAGATCAGCAATGTACAACGGCAAAGGCTCTGAAGGTCGAAACTCACAGAACAACTGCCATAACGTACACAGTAAAGGCAAAAAGCTTGTCCATTTTATAACTCTAGCCCTCAAAATGTCCACTTCAGAGCGGAATCTTCCATTTTACCAACTAAAATCGATTTCACCGAACACGGCACAGAATGTCGCTTCTCCCGGAGGAGCATTTTCAGTCAAATAATTGACTCCCGCGCAGAGGAACGAAAGAAGAAGTCAAACCAGACAGACCCACACGCGCGCTAGCCCAAAAAATCACTCAACCAGATCTACCGCAGCAGACAACAAAGGAGCATCTTTTCAAAAAGCAACACAAGACCCGGGGCGGACCCAGTATCCTCCCCACTGCAGCGCGAATGCTGCATGACGAACCGCAGACGTCGGACCCGAAACGACATGCGCGCAGCATCGGGCTCCGACCGACACCACAAACAAAGCAAAACGAAAACTTGCGCGCGCGCACGCGCCGGAAAAGCAGAGGGAAGCCGGCGAAACGGCACGAGGGCCGGTCGCGAGCGAAAATGCGGAACGAACACAGCAAGACAAGAAACTTGCATACACCCACAGACGAAAAACAGAGGAAACCCGGCCAAACGGCAGGAACGAGGGCCGCTCGAGAAACGGAGCCGGCCGGCCGGGGGAGGGGAAATGCGGCGGCGCTGGCGACGGCGGCCGGAGGCGGGAAAGGGGGGTGCTGGTAAAACCCGAAGCGAAGCGAAGCGAAGGTTTTAGAGTTACCTGAGCCGGAGAGCGACGCCCGGCGAGAGGACGCCCGGCGACGACGATTGATTGGAGAGGAAGAGAAAAAGATAGAGTGGGGCGGCTGGTGGAAATGGGGACACTGCGCTTCAGGGCGTGGCAAAAGTGTTATATAGAGCAAAAGGAGATTTTTTTTTCCTTACCGAGGACAAGATTCAAATTACTGCAATCTTTTTTTCCTTGTTTTGAATTACTGCTGCCCACTGCTGCAGTCGAGTGTGAATTTTATCGACAATTTCCACACATCCAGGTAAACGAAAATGAAACTTGGCGATATTCATAATCGATACTTTTTTTACTTTGTTGATAATTTATAATATTTGTATATTTCAATATGAATTGTAATTAGTGAATTATTAGAAATGACAGTCGTCAAAAATGATAATTCATTAAGATTGTTCGATCGAGAATACAAGTGAAATTTGGTAGATCATTGAAAGTGATAATAAGAAAAAATTGTTAATATCGGGTTTACCTGGCATTTTCTTAGAATTTGTCTGTTGTTTCCGAATCATTAAAAAAAAATTAAATAGGATCAGAGGAAATTCAAATGACACCTAAAAATTATCTATCTTATATAGGTCGAAGAATTGATATGAATCTCGTAAACACGCAACTTGCGATCGCATGAATCACGGGGCGCACGATACAGTGAACGAGGATCACAGGCGAAATAAAAATATCAAACTGAGGCAATATTAAATAAAACGGGATGGGTTTTATTTTTATTTTTTTTTTTTTTGCCACAGAGAAAGCGAGGGAGATCCAATACGGTATTTTTTTTTTTTTAAGTACACGTCGAACACCTGTATGACAGTGACTTAAAAATATCTGGCGGAAAAATGAATAAATAATAATAATAATGAGGATCGAAATTAACAGAGAAAAGAACAAAATAAATGAAGAAATCGAAGAAAGATCAGGGCAGTGGGGGCCCCAGAGATTCCCTGTCGCTCGCGATTTCTTAACACGTCCCATGTGATGTGACCCATCCAAAAACCAATTTTTTTTAAAATTATTTATTCATTTATGTTCCAAGTGTCACCATCGTAATTATTGCGAGATACGTGGATTTTCGATTATTTTAAAGATTAATATCTCGAAAAATTTAAATTAATACATTATAATAAATTTACCCTTTATTAATTTTTACCATCAAATTGTTGAATTGAATATGATATGTAAAAGTTGATTGATGTGGCAATTTAAAGTTTTACTTTTCGTTTGTTATAAATGTATCAATTTATAATTTTTCATAATATTAATTCAATTTTTACGGGAATGAATTGAATAAATTTATTATAAATGTATTAATTTAGGGTTTATGATAGTAATAAAATTAATCTTTAGTAAATTCGTTACGAGGATTTTTGTTTGCGTTAATCCTTCGTTAAAATTAATTAATTTATTTTCTAGTGTCACTATCGTTATTATGTTGAGGATGATGTCGATTTTCCATTTTTTTAGTTTTGTCGAAGGGTGAATAAATTTATCATAAATATATTAATTTAGGGTTTGTGATAGTAATAAAATTAATCTTCAATAAATTTGTTACGAGGATTTTTGTTTGCATTAATCCTTTGTTAAAATTAATTAATTTATTTTCCAGTGTCACTATCGTTATTATGTGGAGGATGATGTCGATTTTCCTTTTTTTTTTTTTAAGTTTTGTCGGAGGGTGGGAAAAATTATCTGGACGTGCAGAGAAAAGCCAATTAAGAGCTCTTAACGTGACGCTAATCATGTTCATAAAGGCGAATCTGGGTGGCATCTTTTCAGGGAGTGGCAATAGAATAAATGGAGAAATAGAGGAAAAAAGAAGAAGAAGACGGTAGATTTTTCAATTGATTTTTCGGATCTGTCAAAAAAAAAATTTCTTTGGATCAATAATCTGTCGAAAGAGTGGAGTTGCAAGAAAAGGGTGCAAATAAGCAATAAAAAAAAGTGTTGCCTCTTTTTTTTAATTATTGAATTCAAGCGATTGACCATCGAGAAATATCCGAACGAACGGACGACGTTTAATTCAGACATAGCAAATTTGCCAATTACAAATCGCTGCATCTCTCCCTTGTAGTAGTAATTTTGAAAGTTGCTCCCACTTGTAATTTGGGCGCAATGCTTGAATTAGTCAAGTAAATTAAAATGTCTCGTGTTATTCAAAAGAAACATAAAGAATACCAAATATTAGATCTCAATTATCACACATTAAGAAAGTCAAAAATAATCATGACATCATAACATTGTAAAACCACATCCTCTATAATAGCTTTACTTTTTGTTTTTTACAATGATCATGCGATATCTTAGATTACCTCTAGTACATCAAAAGTCTACTTTTTTTTGTTCGCATACCAATCCATTGAAATGGATAAAAATCGAACTCATGATCGCTCGCACTTCTCGAGACACGATGCTAGTTTCAAGAGGATGAGGAGCCCAGTTCGAAGTTCAAGTTTATATAAGATCAAAAAATCGGATTCATGCAAAGACAATAAGATCGAGGACTGAAACTTAAATGATCGTCATCAAATAGAGAGAAAAATAGTATACAAAATTCAGACAAACTTTGGAACACAAGGACAGCTATTTTGCCTCGAGTAATACACAACATTAATGTTGTTGGAGAAACAAAAGTAATGTTGCTTTAATGTTACTGTTGAATAGTTATTATAAAATTAAGACAACATTTAAGCAGAGATAACGACACGTTGATCGGTCCCTCCCTTGGAGGTGGGTTGCTTGTCCTTTCCGCACACGAAGCATTTATGTAGATTTATCTGATTTTAGGGCTGTCAAATATTTAATTAAACATATATGTATTTTCAAATAAATAGTTATATATCATCTGTGGACCAACCACATCACGTGACCCAACTAAGACATCCAAACTTAATTTAAAACGAGTGAATAGTGGATCTGGGAGGGGAAGCACGTGCGTAAATAAAATACTATACATGATATAAGAGCAGACTATATCATCATCATTATTGTTATTTTTGGATATTGTGTTGTAATGAGATCTGGGGGAGGGGGTATCGCAGCGGATAAAGTAGCATGATCATATATAAAAGAGAGGGAGAATAAATAGATATTTCTTCCATTTCCTGTAGCCGGCAATTTTCTTTTTATTTAATGGGAAAAATAGAGAATTTCATTTCATCGACCCATCTGAGGATGACATACTCGAGAAATGGCGCCAATTAGAGGTACGGTCGATTTGGAAATTTCTCATTAAAAAAAATCGGCAGTGTATTGGTACTTAATTGATGCGGAATAATTATTCAACCAATAAAAAATTATTATATGAATGACAATTTAATTTTGAACTTTCCAATTTTAATTAATACAATCCTAAATAGCCATGTCTAAGTTTATCCTATATCGATTGATAACAATTTTTAAATACTCTCATATTTATGTGATCTTCGTTAACTTGTTAACTTAAGTTTTTTTAATTGACTTTCTAACATGATATTAGAGTTAGTATTTTATCTTTCACAAATGTGCATCCATCCCCATTAATCCCACATGCCGTGACTAAAAGTTCACGAGGTGAGATAGAGTTGGAATATCACGCGAAATTGAAGACTGAATTAACATCTCGATAATAAGTTTGAGTTTTTTCATGATACAAAATAATTAGAGATATCTGCGGGTAAATTTTTGTGAGAGAAAATATTTAGAACATTTATGTCACAGTGAGCATAATTTTATTTTATCTATGGGATTTGATCTTCAATTTAGACAAAGAGTAAACGTCCATCACATATCAAAATATCAAGAATTTCACAATTTGGGATTCGCCCTATAGAATTGAGTCCCACGTCTAAACGTGTACCATCATCCTCCTAAGGACCCCCAACCGCTGTCCTTGTCAAAAGAAGTGCCAAAAGGTCTCGTCTTTACACCCAAGAAGCTGTCTCCCTGTCTCCTTTGGGTGAATTTATTATTAAATAAATTTGTTAAAACTGTGTCCTAACACCATTATTAAGAGTGGTTTTTATAGGTGGGGATTCATCTTTCTTTTTTCTTTTTTTATATTCTGAATGCTCCCTTAGTTCCCTCACTTAATGAGATTTGGATGGGTGCCTTACGATTCACAATGCTAAATACAAGGAGACAATCACCGAAAAAAAACTCTAAATCCATTACACTCGTGCAAATTCAATCATAAGCTTATTAATTATATTAATTTAGTTATAGATATTTTTATATTTTGTTAATCGAGTTCATCCGGCCAATTTTGGATAGAAATCAATGATATGGACATTAATCGTCCACGCGACATAACATAGCTAGCAAATGTCAATGCTAATGGAAACTTTTTTTTAATAAATTTTTTTTTTAGTTTTTTATTATTATTATTTTTTTGAATGAGGGGACATTGGGCAAGGACCACGACACCCTCACCTAATGCCCTCATAATGGCTAGGTAGGGCGATGCTTTTTATTGGCCTAAGTGAGGGCATGTGACCCCTCACCCAAATCTAGTGATGGCCGTGACATCCTCATAAGATATGGGTTAGGCGAGGCCATCGAGGCCCTCACTAGGTTTGGGCTGGTGAGGATTGGCTAGCAACCCTTGTCGGCCTTCAATCCCAAAAAAAGATAGTGAAGAAAAGAAAAAATCAAAAATTTATTAGGCGAGGCCGTCACGTCCCTCACTAGGTTTGGGCCAGTGAAGATTGGCTAGCAACCCTTGTCAGCCTTCAATCCCAAAAAAAAAAAAAAAAAGTGAAGAAAAGAAAAATAAGAAAAAATGAAAAATTTATTAAAATATTATTTAAAAATGTAAATGTCAACGCAATCCATGTTGCGTGGGACAGTCATCACCTATATCAATGAATAAATTCAATTAGCAAAACATGAAGAAATTTATGACTAAATTAGTCCAATTGAAAAATATATGACTAAATTGGTAATATCTTATTGACAAAAAAAATGTCCTCAAATAGAAGTCTCCAGAGCCCTAGTCGATTGACTCGATTCACCAATCTTAGAAGTCGGTACGATGTGTTTGGCACAATTTTTACCAGAGAACTTTGAACACATAATTTTTGGTTCAGCATTCCCAATAAGCTTTGAGCCCTTAAAGTCCATTTGGGAAAATATTAGGTATATCGTTTAGCTTTTTGAAGCCTCATTGGCCAAATGCTAACATTTGAAATACTGAAAACCCAAAGCAAGCATGCTTTAAGCTTTCAGCATTTTCGAAATACTAAGCGAGGATTTGATGACTTTTTTTTTCTTTCCAATATTGCCCTCACAAATAATCATGTTTTCATATTTTACCATAAAATAATATTGTTCATCATCTTCTTCCTTGGACTTGCTAATCCACCGGCGAAGCTCAACCAGTGGAGCTCAGCCGCGGGCAGCTAGATTTGGGCACTCAACTCTTCGTGGCTGAGCTCCGTTGGCTAAGCTTCGCCAATGGACCATCTACTCCTTTTTTCTTCTTATTTTTTATTTTATTTTATTATCCTTTTTTCATCTCAAAGTTGTCTTACAAAATATACACAAAAATGAATATCCAAACAATCTTACCTTCACCAAATGCCTATTCATTTAAAGATACTTGGGAAAATGCAAAATTATTTCTCCAAAGTTGAACCAAAGGGGCCCAAAAAGGCCTTGGCAAAATGTCAAGATGTTTGAAAATAAATTATCAAAGGCTTTTGAGTCAAAATTAGCATTTTCAAAGGCACTTTGGCTTTGTTTGGGACAAGCATTTGGAAGGAGCTTGGGGTGTCCAAAGCTTATTCGAGCAAATATTGAGCGTTTAGGAAAATTTTTGAAATTCACCTTGAGATAATGTTGGCCTTTCAAAGGTTGAGAGCCCAAGGTAGGTCCTGAACTGCCTTGGGCTCTCAGCATTGCCCGAAGGCTATGGTTTAGTATAAAAATTTCTTTCCAAAGCCATCCTTACTCAATTTTTGTTTTTTCGCTTTTGCTCTTATGATTCACTGTTCATCTTCTTCAACCTCAGATCCTCATATGTCTGCCGACGTGATTGTGATGGGTCGGCGACTAGTTGGAGAGAGGTGGGTGTGGTCGTGGCTACCCTCGTGATTGTTGTCAGTCAGTCACGCGACCTCGGCAAGTTGCCACAACCCGCTACAACCTAAATCTGGGTCGTGCAACCTCCATGAAGGGCCGCCAAGGTCACGTGACCAAGCGGCCCTTGATGAGGTCGCGCGACCCCCGTAAAGGGTTACCTGAGGTCACACGACTAGCTGGCCCTCACTCGGGGTCGCTCAACACCAGGCGGCCCTCGCCGATGGTCTCTGGCGACCGCCTGAGGTCTTCCAACTTGAGACGTCAACCACCACTAGCCGCCTACCCTTCGTTGACTAACTATTTTTTTCCTTTCTTTTTTATCACAAAAGTTTTTTTGTAAATGTAAATTACTCCAAACACTATTTTACTCAAAGGTACTTCGCAATACACTTTTAGATTATAATTTACCAAATGTAATTTGCATTTTGGAAAATTCCTTTAGTCTAAAGCTCATTGCATTTTCCCAATGGCTTTCCCCAATTGTCCAACCCAACGCATCCTTAGTTTAAATGCAAGGGGAAACTTATCCAATTAGTCATAAACTTATTGTACATATGCCAATTCAATTTTACATTTTTCAAGTTTGCAAATTTAGTTATAAATATTTGCGCAAAAGTGCAATGTATATTTTTTGGCAATTTTCACGACATTAGCAATTTTTTGTGAAAATTGGCCAAATGACTACATTGAAATTTTGTGTAAAATGGTTTAGACTAAATAAGTAAAATTAAAAAATTTAGAACTGTATTGACATTTGTATGGTAAATTTAAAATTGATTGGCAATTTCCTCCAATGCAAATCCTTCCTAGTGTTAGCATTTGGCATTTTTGACTGCTTCTTTCGGGGTTGCTGAACCAATATCTTACGCATCTCAAATTGCCACAACCTTCCCGTCTCATGCAGGAATGGAAATACAATAGATCTTCCCAGTACTGTGTAAATGAGAGACCATGAAACATTTTATTCACCGAGCATGATATGCAAATTCATTGGGAGGTAATATGTGGAATAAATTTAACGAGGTTTCCTAAAATTAATACTTTGTAAACTTTATTCTTTTTCCTTTTCTTGGGCAAATTGTTACCCGTTTTAAAATAAAAATTAGCAGTGGCCAAAATTAGTTGATTGCAAAATGGGGATGCGTTACTCAGGGAATTCCATGCCGTGCCCAATCAAGAATCTTCCAATCCTTCCTTTTGTATAATGATCATGCGGCATCTTTCAACAATATTCGAGTTTGAGATCTCCCTCGTCCGGTTCAAATTCACATGGCGTCAAGAACCAAACTCGCGCGAAGGCGACAAGATCGAGGACCGGAAAGCGACAAGCCGCTGAAGAACAGGGATGAAACATCGAATTTGGACAAGCTTCAGAGACAAAAGGCAGCTATGTTGCCTCGAATTATACACAATCCAGATCGTTTCGTTATCAATCATGATCTTGAGTCGCGTGATGGACTGCCAATCAATCAATAATGGTGGGAAGACGAGCAGTTAATCTTGACATTGGAGCCAAAATGCAAAACTTATTTCCAAGCCAAGCCATCGGATTGAACACTTCTTAGTCAAACTATAGATGAGCATTGCTGTCGGTCAAATTTATATCATCGTTTCTGACCCAACAAAAAAAATTAAATTAATGTTGCGTTAACGTCACTGCTGAAACCTTATGAATTTAATGTGATTAAATTAGAGAAAACGACAAATTAATTGGACCATCTCTTGTAGTGGGTTGCTTGTCCTTCGGCACAAGGGGATTAATGTACATCTGCTCACACATTTTTGCAGATTTATTTAATTTGGGGCTGTTAAATAAATAGATAGATAAATATTATACATACACACGCAGACACACATCGAATCTCAATTTAAAACAAGGGAAATCTTTGAGTGGAGGCATGCGTATTTATAATATAGGAGATTTAAGAGCAGAAATAATTATTATTATTACTATTATTATTATTGTTATTGTTATCGTAATAAGATCTAGGAAAGTGGATTTGGTAGTGCGGTACATTATTATAAAGAGGAGAAAAGTTAAGAATCCTCACAAGATTATGGCTTAAATATCAGGGGAAAAAAAGAGAGAAAAATAAGAATTCTTTTTAATTCCAGTAGCCCGCAATTTTCTTTTATTTATCGAAAAGACAAAAAAAAGAAAAAGAAAAAGAGAGAGAATCAACCAAATCAAGTAGGGATTGGATCCAAATTTGTGATGCTTGAAGTTCACTAATCAGTCCTCTCATGGGCCATAATTTGAATTATTAAGATACAATTATCTAAAAAATCTTAAACAATCAATTTAGTTATGAATTTTTTAATTTGGCTAATTTAGTCATAAATCTTTTTACGATTTACCTATTTAGTGATTCCGACAAATTTCAGCTGGCAATTACAGATATGAATGTTAACCATTCTAAGTGGCATTATTGGTGATGCTGATAGTAAAAGATTTTTGCATTTATTAAAATATTTTTGAAATTTTTTATTTCTTTCTTTTGTTTCCTATTTTCCTCTGTTGACCAAGATCGAGGATTGACGACCTGTGTAGGGAAATAGTAAAAAAAGAAAAGAAAAAAATTCAGATAATTTGTTGAAAATTGCAAAAATAGTCAATTTTAAAGATTTTCAGCCAATGACATCAAAAGGGGTCCAACTAAATTGACTACGTCAAAAAGGTTAATATAAAATTGGCCATCGCACAAGCGGTTTAGGACTTTTTAGACAATGATCTCAAGTTAATAGTGACAACACCAATTAAAGGTAAGGTGGGTTCAGTGATTTTTCACTAAAACAGATTGATAGGGTTTATAGTCCTCAATCCATGTTGGTCCTAAAGTTCCATCGCGAATGATTTCTTGATCATGTCGAGGAGCCGTAATCGGGCGTCGCCCACATGCTCTCGCCGCTCCCTCCCTTGTCGAGTACTCATTCAATTCTCGTTCTTTCAAATCAAGAGACGGCAGGACATGCGCGAAATATATTCCGCGGTGATGGCGGCATCAATGCCTGGGCAAATATGGTAATCGACTATCCCCACGTGAAGCTAGACAAAGGGGTAGACCTTTTGGCACCTGTCGATTAGGTGGAATTTTGACCATTTGAGGTGCAAAGCTGGAGACATCATCGAACTACAGACTGCACCATTTCCCGTGTTGACATTTAAGGAAACGTGAGAGAGGACACAAAGAATCACGTCCTTCCGCTGAAAAGGCTGTCTCTCTATGCATCCTCGAGGTTAATCTATAATTAAAAAAAATTGCTAAAAACTGTGTCCTAACACACTTATTAAGGGTAGTTTTATTATTGGGGAATTCTTCTTCCTTTTCTCTAGATGTATTTGTTAAATCGAGGACGTTTGATCCGTGCAAACCTGATCACTGCAGGGATCCCATGAAGAATGATTTACGCACAATTGGCGGGATCTAAACATGTAACCTGTAGCTCAAATGGCTGAGTCAAAAATTTCTTGGAGCCCCGATTGATTACAGCGATCGCGAATGGTTTCACTTTGTCAAGAATGATATGATGGTTAAAGACAACTATAATTTGAGAACCCTATGTTATAAAATTTATGTTTTTGTAACGAGATTTGAAGCGGGTTTCATCACTATCTTATTACGTGACCGGCTTAGTAGTCTAGACTACGCTTGCACAAAGGGCATGTTGGTAAAAACAAAAATATAAGTACTCAATTTCCAATGTTGATAATTTTATCGGTTGAAAATAGAATAAAAAATTTGCCTGTTGATAATTTGAAATAGATGTTTGAATGTCATATAATATCTCACTAGACATAAAAAAAAAAGGATTTTAGTTGGTTACAGCAATATATTTAATAAGATTCTAATTGCCACAAGTTATCTTCGTATAAAACAAGTTAAGTAACTCTTCCTTGACTTATCATAGTAAGAGCACGTTTAGTAATCATTATATTATTAGGAACGATTTTTACTCGAAAATAATTTTTTTTATTTTATTCCCGGGAATAATTTTTGAGTTTTTAAAAGTATTTGGTAATTGTCGAAATTTCTACTCTCGGGATAGAAATGCGTTTGGTAAAATTCTTAAATTTTTTTAATACTTTTATTATATTTTTCTCTTCTTCTTCCTCCTTATTAGTGGTTGGTGACCAAAGAACTGGTTAGATGAGGTCTGGTGAGCCCATTCGAGGCTCGCCTTTGCCAGATCTGGGCGAGGCTGAGCCTCACGGTGGCTTGGCGAGGCCTAGCCTAAGGTTGATTGGTGAGGCCAAGCCTCACCTAGCCACAATGAGGCTTAGGCCAACGAGCCTTGTTGTGGCTTGGCATCGCGGGGGCCAGCGATGCTCCGACGGCCTAAGAAAAGGAAAGAGAAGAAAAGAGAAAAGAAAAGAAAAAAAATTAAACTTGATTTTAGGAATTGTTCTCGAGAACAAAAAATAACTTATTTCCACTTCTTGATTTTGTTCCAAATGTATTCTTGAGAACAAAAAAACAGATTTTTGTTCCCTTTATTCCTGGTAACAAAAAAATTATTAAATGGATTTCTATTTTTTTTTTCTTTTTGGTTCTAGAGAATAAAAAGTTGGAATCAGTTGTTCTCGAAAATGTTACCAAATAGGCCATAAGTGATTTTTTTACTTAATAGAATTATTGAAGATTATCGAACAGCTTTAATCTCATTAAGCGCTGAATTTTCAATTCTCAGCACTCAATTATATTATCAAAACATATGATTTTCGATCTCCTCCTCCACCCCGTAAAAGGGCCTTGCTTTTCCCATAATTTTCTCTCTCCCAATATGGATATTTGGATTTCGTGTGGGACTTTTGTTCCAGAGGAAACTTTTTGATAAATAAAAATGCAATTTATGAAAATTTCCCTTTTCATGT
The DNA here is from genome assembly GCA_016097605.1 of Eucalyptus guilfoylei. Classification (NCBI taxonomy): domain Eukaryota; kingdom Viridiplantae; phylum Streptophyta; class Magnoliopsida; order Myrtales; family Myrtaceae; genus Eucalyptus; species Eucalyptus guilfoylei. The sequence continues at coordinate 9,074,534 of CM027869.1, read as the reverse complement.
TAACGAATTCATTTTCTTAATTTTAAGTATGCATATTATCTTTGACTGTAACTGATTTTTTTATTGGCTAATTATTTTCGGCAAATCACATAAGTGAAAATCTGAAAATTAATTCGCGGAATGCTTTTTCTTTTCAAATAAACATATACTCAAATTCCAAACCACGTGAAACACGTTATTCATATTTACACACGAGAAAAAAGAAAGTTGAAAACAGCAAGGGTACCGAAAAGTAAAGAAAGTGTCGTGCGCGTCCTCTCCCTTTCCCCAGGCCCACTCCCCACTTTAAGAGCATGAAAAAGTTAATTTTTCCTTGAAAATAATGATGTTCATTTCTGGGGCATCGAAGAGCAGATTCGAGGAGGAATTTTCTACCTTGAACTTTTTTGTCTAAAATCCCAATACTTATTCGTGTCTTTTGTTTTTTTGGGTAAGGTATTCGTGTCTTTTGTTTATATGTTGATATAGCAAAACTGTCAACAACGTAATCTAAATAGTGAAGATTATTGTGAAGTAATCTTATTTCGTTTGTTCAAGCTTCTGCAACCTGAACAATAAGCAAATGAAAATATTCGTGATTAAATGATTCTATTTACATAATTACTATTAATCGCAATTTTGCGTGTCATTCTTACTTATGCTTTTGTATAATATTGAGGGCCATTACGGGGAAAATGAAGGGAGCGGAGACAGCACTGAGACACTCAAAACTCGAAGAAGTTACTCGATAAATTTAGCACATTTACTAAATTGGAGTAAAATCCAAACAATCATACATGGAATACCCATGTGAGAACCAGGACTCGTCATTTCTAAAGGTTCAAATTTAGGTTTATTACATATAGTATCTAATGTAATATATTTCTCAAAACTCGAGAGAAAGCTAGGAAGATGCGAAATTAGATTCTTCAAATACTGTTATTTCTTTATCATACAGTTGCCTGGCCTACAATCTCAAGTGTTACAACCTTCTCATCTCATGAAGGAAACACAATAAATCTTCCTAAGAATGTGCAAACAGCGACTCCGCCAATAATGCAGATTATGATCTTTCTTAGCTACTAATTCGCTAGTAATTGAGTTTCGGAAAAAAGACCGTCACCTTGTCATATGAACAAAGAACGCAGATGAATCTTTAAGTCACACAAAGTCGGAGACAAAAATTTTCCGCCGCCATCAGAATATTCCTCTGCTAACAGCCATGAATTTACATAATGTGAGAGTAGAAGATGCCATGAGGAAAGAATGTACTTAGCCAACTCCATCACTGGGACGTAAAAACAAGTGGACCGTCGACCATCCTATCAAAAAAAAGAAATTAGTTTCTAAGCCTCTAAGCCTCTTGTTTAACAAGAACAGGAACCATTTTATTCAACAAACATGATATGCATGTCCTTTGGATGATCAACTGTGGATACAATGCTAGTAAGGGGATGCATGTCCATGAAAACATCTAGTCCGAAACCCATATTACACGGGTTTTGAATCTAAACAGCAGACCTAACTGTCCTATAAAAGAATAGCGAGTAAAGAACATTAAAGCTACCACAGAATCATCGTTCTTGTTTAAGGAACATACATCTCACCTACCATGATATTGCAGTAAAGGACATAGCACAGGCAAAGTGGCTGGTAGGTTACTTAAAGTAAAATTACCAAATCAAAATGAATTAGAAAGTATTACCTTATTGGCGTAGCTGCACAATCAAGGATTAAAGAAACCAGAACCACCCACGTTTAGAGCAATTAACACTGATATACTCGTTAAAACTGCAAGCCACAATAAAACTGATCCTGCAGTAGAAGATTTGGGGAAAATCATTAATTAGCCAATGCAAGTAAAAGGCTCCACTTGAGTACAATATCGAAAAGCAATACCTCCAGATCCTCCAGAAGCACTGCCAGCATCAGAAGGTGAGGAGGATTCAGCATTAACAACTCCTGACGGTACCCTCGATCCTGTCTTTGAGGCTTGGTCTGAAAATCTACTGTTTGCAGTTTCAGATGCCACAATTCCTTGAAATTCTTCACTCACAATTAGTGCTGCTAACACATCCATGAATGATTCCTTATCTGTTCCACTTGAAGTTGTTACCCCCTGTCCATAAGGACTACTTGACTCATCAAAATCAGACTCATCATCTGAGACATCTATCTCCATAGATTCTAACAAAGCTCTGTCGTCTTCTTCATCTTCAACATAACCTTTATATGTAAGTCGAAGCAGTAGCTCCCCTGAGGATCCCCTTCTAAACACTCCCCAACCTCCTTGCAAGACCACAACTCTGTCTGTGGGTACAGTATCTTGGAGAGAGCCCAAGTCAACCTACAAATGTAGTCTAGATTCAGAAAGATCTTCCGGATGAAAATGTAATACAGTTGAGGAAAGACTTAAGTATATGAAACTAACTTGATCTTATTAGCAAGTCGCTAATTTGCCATCATATGATTCAACTGAAGCTACGAATTCTATGAACAAGAAAATAACTATCTGGTGGATGAGAAAAAGGTCTAACTTGGTTGTTACATCAGAAGATTTTACACATTTGAAGCTTGGTGGTAGCATTTTCATATCACATACAAAATTTTAATCTCCAAAAAACACCGAACAGAACTTGAATTCTTAATGATATTAGGCAAAGCCAAATATGGGTTGCATTGTGGAGGACAGAGTAATCAAGCATGATTACCTGTATTACATGCCTAACTTTAAGATCTCGAGTGTCTAGCATTCTGATAAATGCTGAGATTCAGAAGAAGAAAGAGTAGCTATATACCCAGCCCAATTTTCAGTCATTTAGAATCTATATAGAGTTAAGATCAGGAATCTTTTTTAAAGCAACTTGAACTTCATATCAGAAAGACATTTTTCGCTTCCTGTCTCTTGACTCTATGGAGAGCTCAAAAATGTGACCTAAGAGCATTCTTGAGAAAAAAGAAAAAAAGAAAAAGAAAAAGAAAAAGAAAAAGAGAGAAACTAAATTTCTGGATTATCCTTAGAGACTAACATATCACTATCCTTGAGAAGATTCACAGAGCATTCCACATCCAAATCCATTCTGAAGTTTGAGCTAAAATAGACAAAGGCCTGGATCTGAATCACTGTCTGAATCTTGACTTTTGTGCCCATCACTTGTGCAAATTTGGGACTTTCCAGCTTACTAGGATTGCAGTTTCTACATTTCTATCCAGATTTGGTCAAAATATAGCTATATGGGAATGAAGTCCATATGCTGTTAATTAGCAAGTCAACACAAGTCAGCTGTTTCTGTTCCAAATTTTTCTCATTGTTTATAGCTAAGAACTTAATACTACAAATAGATGTCAAGCCAGAACGATGATCCATAGTCATATTCTGAGTTGAGAGGACATGTACAGGAAATCCCCACAATGTGTTTGGATGGAGGGGAAGGGTTGGGATGGTTAGGAAAGACTAGGAGGGATTAGTCCGGTTAATTAAAATCCCCGCAAATTCGTCCGGATATGGAGGGTTTCGGAGGGATTTGGAAAGACTTGTGTATTAACAAATAAGTTTATTCTCCTTTCTCATTTATACCCTTCTTTTACATCTATTTATAAGTAGATAAAATGATATTTGTCATAATGTATTCTTTATCTCGGTAGCATCCAAATAATATCATAACTTGATTACTCAAAATCCTCGTTTTTTTTTAATCACTCCATTCAAATTGAGTGTGAGTTAATAAGTGGAGGGAGACTACGCGAACATAAAATCTATTGAAATCCCATAGATAAGTGAAGCGAGGTACTTAGACACATGCACGCATGCACATATATATAAAGCCTATAAACCCCACACACGTGCACCAAGGCTCTAGTTTACGCTAGAAAGTCCAACCTAAGAACTTAAGCTGATGGGGGGAGGGGGAGACTACATGAACATAAGGCTCATTGAAACCTTATTGATAAGCGATATGAGACACTTCAACAATTTAAAAGCAAATCAATTCTGCATGACTTAGGAAGAAAGCGCAATAATAATGCAGCAATTTGTTAACCAGTTATTACAAAAAGCAAAGGCACTATGGGATATATGTCTAAGCCATAGATGTAGCCAAAAGCTAAGGTGAAGCTTGTGATCGTTACAAGGAGGGAATGAACCCAAGAAAAACTAAGCTAAAGAGTATGCATTTGAAAGAAGGCAGACCAAGTTACGTAGGACCCCTGGGAATTTTTTTTTTTCTCAGATGCAAACAACATGAGGACAGAAGAGACCAAACTGCATCATAATAATCACTTTTTATTGCACAGTACCATCAATAATTTCCACAACAATCTGCAAAATTATCATAGTGATACTGCTTTTATGGTTATTATACCTCAGCCGTGCCAATAGTAAGATCTGCAAATCCAAGAGCATCTTTCACTTGAATATGCAGCTTTTGCTTTCTAGGATTTGCAACGAGCATGTGAAAATCCTGCCAAATGAAGTGATTATAATGAGACATACCATACACGTACGAGTATCATGCAAAACTAGTAAACCAGTGCATACAGCTTTACCTGATTCCAGATTGGCTTTCCAGGAGGCCCAATGACAGTGGTCTGGCTGTTCTTTTTGCTTCTAATTATTTGATCCCCCAAGCTTAGGATAACATATGGATCAGTTTTGCCTGCCACCAGAAGGAGAACAGTGACATTTCTAGCGCAGTAAAGAATGGCTCAGATGACAATGAAGAGGTTTAATCTTGTATAACATACTAACAGAGTGAGTTTAATGCACAATTGCAATTAGAAAATTCTTTACTGCCCATGACGAGCAGTTATAGCCATTACTAATTACAAGTACCAGGAAGTAATTACCATAGAGATAACTAAGTTTCCGAGCATCAACCAGAGTCACAGATAACTCTCCAACATAATCCCTGTTTCCTTCATTCATCTCTCCAGGTCTGAAATCATTCCTGACCGGACCAACTGCTTTTCCTTTCTGAAAATCTAAAACAATCTTCTTTGGTCTTACAAATAGCTTAGGCAAATCCTTAGTGAGAAGCTTCGTTAAAAACCTAGAACAAGTGCACGCAGATGTTATTAGTCCAAAGCTCAACATATCTTCAAGTACACACAATGGGAACCAAAACAAAGAAGTATATCGAATCAAAGCCAGCATAAACATAATACTATGGGTTACTCCTGCTCCTAATCAAGATGGAGGAGTATCATGAGTCAGGAACTTTACATAAGTCTTGATTTAGCTTTATGACCATTACTCGTCTCTCTAAACACCACAATACTTCGGTGGAATATCAACCTTATGACAAATCTTCATGCTAGCAAGTCCTAAACTGGCAGATTGACATGCATTTCATGCAGTCATTGGTTGCTATGAAATTCAATAACATGAAAAAGGTGAAGATGCCAATTTTCAATGTCCGACATTACACATGCTCGACGAACCTTCATCAGGTAATACGAAGGAAAACTCCCAAGTTCTTAAGAATCCCATTTCAACTTGTTTGATACCATATAATCATGCTACGGACATGTGACATCCACCTTGACTCTCAACCCAGTTGACAAACGTTCGCCCAAAAAGGAAAATGCCCAGTTGAATAATAAATAAAAAGAAAATCAACCTTGACTTACATGGAAAGAAAATCAATTGTTCATTATCATATAATCATGCTACAGACATGTGACATCCACCTTGACTCTCAACCCAGTTGACAAAGGTTCAGCCAAAAAGGAAAATATCCAGTTGAATAATAAATAAAAAGAAAATCAATCCCTTCACAGATTATACAATAGAATGTGGCGGTTAAAGTCAAGATTCAACTTACATGGAAAGAACAGGAATTGCTGGTTTTTGCACCACCCATGCAGAAAAGAAAAGGCAAAAAGAACATAAATTAGTGTCTGTAAGCCTGCAAACTTGTCATTCTGTAAGAATAAAGCAGAAAATCTTTGTAAAAATGCAAATTTAACATCATCACAGCAGACTAAGTCTGACAAACCATGTCTGAGCTACTCAGATTTCATATGCCATTACCATGTCTGAACAATGTCCACGAGATTCAAGTACTCAAATTATGAAGTTTTCATTACGTCTTTGTAATATGATGGTAACAAGAGAATAACAGGAAACAATCTACTACTACAGCTAATTTTGTCTGAATTCCCAGGAGATCAAAGGAAGTCTTTGTAATATAAACCAATATCAAAGGACATGTCAGCTCAGCATGTTATAAAACTCCTAGCTGTCATCAAATGCCAGCAGCACAAGAATTGGAAAGAAAAGAACATCAGCAAATCAAGACTTGTCCGTTTATAAATAAATAAATGCTTCAAAAAAGAGCACCATGGAGTTGCAAGCCAGATTAGAAAAAAATAATAGTAGGGAATCCAGAAATTATTAAAGAAAGTAGCTTTATGTGGCTTCTTTTGAACTGTTATCCTATCGTGCACCGGATGTCTAGCTCAAAAACAAAACTGATTATGAGCAATAGCAAATTGTGAAGGAACCACTTTGAAGGAGAGGCAATCTGAATGTGTGTAGGTTATATTTAAAAAGTCTCTCACTGAAGAATAATCAAATACAGGAATTAAATATTTGTTTCATTTTACACGAAACAAAGTAGATTCGACTGATTTCTTTGCCTTGGGAATGTGTCCTATCTTGAGAGACAGTCTCAAGCTAAAAGGAAGAAGATGTCTTTAAGACCAAAATGTGCTTCCTCGCAGCCTGACGGCTGTGAATTGGAACTACAAAAAGGTTTTTCCAATCACCATTGTATAGCATCTCACGGGCCAGTTAAGTGTCCATGTGCAATTCCAATGCGCAAACCAATTATTCCAGAATACTCATGGCAACTTTTTTCACACTATAAGGTTAATTGAAATTCCTGCTATTATAACCAATTGTTATTATTATTGTGAACTATGATCTGGGTCATTGTTGTAAGTCAGTAACATTTACTCCGTGTAGCTCCCATGGGCAATACAACAGAGAAGAATTGGCAGCAGGTTTATACAATGTTAGGTTTTCCACGATGTGCCAAACAACAGAAAAGGCAAGGAATATGGAAGAAATTTAACTAATGTGACAAATAACCGTAACACATTTCACTTTTCTAGCTTTCGGAAGCTCATCTCCCCAAGTGTAAGTCTTTTCACTATGAATTCATTGATGATAATTGGAATGTGAGCATGTGTTTGGTGAGTGTCTTAGACAGGGGCTGATGTACCCTTTTATGGGTTAGCATGGTCCCAAGATCAGTCTCAACATATATATGCACAGAATTCCAAATCCAAGCACCAGCTAGTGGGCCAAAAAACAAAAACACCAGCCCCAAGTGGGACAGTGATAGACTACGCATGAAATAAGAAGTCAATTTCTCATCACCAGCAATGAGATAAAAATTCACATATATGTAAATTCTAATATATCTTGACCTTTTTGTTTTCGATGGAATTCATGAACCGATCAGCCTTGGGTTTTGTTCAACATCAACACATTCAGGAATATGCTCATAAATGCAAAATGTAACCCTACATGTGATGAACAGACAACACTGAAAGGCATTAAAAGTTGCAACATACCCATCAGATTGAACAAGCGGAATGGTGAAAGTTCAAACTTGATCTTTGGAAGTGAAACAAAAGCCCATTGAACAGCTCCCACCCAAGGTTCTGTCGGTATCAATCGCAACTTAACCCAAAGTTCCCCATCAATATCAAAGTCCCGAACGCCAACTGGCACAACGATTGGGATGATACCGAATTTCAGTGAGAGCATTAAAAGCATGCGGGCACCACCAGTATAGCGAAGGCCTATTTGGTACCTGCATGACAAACAATGGTAACACAAAATCACTTCAATTAGATATTAAAATAATACTGAGAAAAAAGGAAATCCATGCTCAATTCTAAAAGAAAGCAAATATACGTGCGGATTGATTTGCCAATAACAGGTAATTCCATGGCACCAGACAATACTCACCAGAATTCCTTTATTTTCATTTCAGGAATAAATTCTAAACCAGTTAGCGACTAATCTAATTGGAAACTAGTAGCCAATTAGAGTTAAGATTCTCATCTTTCAAAATCAAATCAGCTGACAGAACTTGTCCTCAATTACATCAGCTATATCAGCAATCATGTTAAGAACTAAACGTATCTTTAAGAAGGTTCAAGCTCACAAAATGGGATCTAGTCAAGCTAATAAAAAGTAGCAAAGAGCTCTCATTGATTAGGTTTCGAAACAACCAGAAATGACAAAGTACCACAAACTTTAGAGGATGTAAGGACAACCAATACATGGCAGTGGCATGTAAAGCTTATGGTGGAGATTATTTAGCATTCCATCCTTCATAGACAATTGATGCAATAAGCATCACCCTTCTGTATAATGAAACAGTGATGCATGTGAAGATAAACCAAACTCTAGATCTCCAATGTCTCAAACAGTAACTCAGTGATATCCACAACTTAACGTTGTACAACTGACTTCCACTATATTCTACATGTGGCAGGAAAGTGATGCCCATGAAAAAGCCAAGATTGCTTCCACTACTATACTTCAACACCTCAAAATTCCTCTGAAACTATCCCGGTTTTGCATTTTAGTTAGCAGAAAGAAAATAATGATAAGTCATGAAATCATCATTGTCTCAGTCAAAGTGGCCTCTCCATGATACTTGACATTCCTGTAGACCTAAAGGCTCCTGGAATACATTGACAACTCCTCTATTTATATACTCTATCTTTATAATATAGAGATATAAATTGTCAACATTTGCTAATTGAATATTGGATGCTGTGCTCTTTTTTAATAAGAAGAAGAATTTGAAACAACCACTCGGATATTAATGGGCACTAACATGTCCTTGAAACAACCTCAGATTTCTAATTGCAACACATAAATTAGATGAAGTAGCATTCAGCTATCACCGTCCCGTATCATGACTGTATGTCTATTAATGATCTTGCAAATCTCTCAGTATATTAGCTAACCAACCCTTCGTTGACTAGCTACTTGCTTTTGAGATACTTACAAGCAACAGGCTTCTAAATGTTCTCTTTATCTGCAGTCTGGCTCGTACAGTACGACAATTGACTGGATTATTTTTTTCTCCATTTTAAGAGTCCAATAAGGCTGAAAAAACCTATTGCACTATTTCTTTTCATTTAAGATGTCAAAGTTGGCAAGGTTCCACAGATGATTAAACTTATGCAGCTAGAGACTTGTATCACAGCACGAAAACACCAGTTGTCAAATTAATTGCCAGCATTCAAAACACATTAAGATGAGAGTCTCCACCAACATCATTTCTGAACCAAGAAAGTTCTGTCCGATAGCAAAAAACTCTTTGTGCCTTGGCAGGCCAGTAGAGAAGAGTATTTAAATGAACGTAAATTTGACAATGACCAATGAGAAGACTGAAAAATTAAGGAACACAAATTTCAAATAAGATGGTTCTAGACAAACGAAGGACATGAAATTGGATGCAACTCATGGAAAAAACAGAATGTTCATATATTGCTAACAGCACATATTCAGATACATGATCCAAAAGGTGTTTGTAAGAGAACATACGTATAACATAAATATAAAGTGCTCTGACATATCTAGTTTATGTAAGAGATTATAATCATGACCGTCGAAAGGATATGAAAAGAAGACGTAACTTCTCTATCAAGCTAAAGGCATGATTAACTAAAACAATATACACATGATAATAGATGTTCATCACTTTGAAATGGTGCTGAGTCTCATAACACTTACTGCAAGTCATTAACGCGGCGTGAAGTCCTACGCTCGACATTCCTGACCGACAACGGCTCATCCCCAAGCGAGAACTGCTTAATCTCAACCCTCTCAACATAATCAGGCTTCTTCAAGTTATCAATGACAGGTTGAAGCAGCCCGATAAGCCAATTCTCAATCCCACCTCTATAAACCTTCCAAAGCTTCCCCAACACCATGTTCACCCACTCCACAGATTCTTTCCTCTGCAAATCCTTCTCCAGGAACAATGAAAAGCTCGTGGGCACCTGCGGCCACACGCCCCCCTGCCTGATCTCATCGCCCCCGGCTTTATTCCTTTTCCTCCAGGTCCACAGCTTATCGAACGCGACACCGACGAAGAAAAAGAACACAAACAGCCCCACAATGTTCCTATTAACCGGGGGCGAGGGTATCGGATGTATCACCCCGAGCTGCGTCCTGAGCTTATCCACGATGGGGTCCTCCCGGAAACTGGTGAAATTCGATCCCAACTGGATCGACGCGGCCTCTCCGGGCAGCTCCTCACCGCCGCCGCCGCCGCGCAGCTCATTGGTCAACCTCTTGACCACGAGGTTCTTGGCGCCCCGCCTGGCGGAGCCGGCGATTTCCGCATTGAAGCCGCGGCTCCCGCCGCCGCCGCCGTCGGAGGGGATCACGCAGGCCCTGAAGCTCCACCTCCGCCGGCTCAACGAGCCGGGCGGGGACGGGGACCGCTTCTTCCTCCGCCGGGAGAGAGGAGCGAGGGGCGGGGGGGAGCAGAGGAGGAGGGCGGCCTCACCGCCGCCGCAGGGGCAGAACCGGAAGCTCGCGGAGGACGGCGGCTGCAGAATCATTTAGCGGCGGCGGAGGAGGAGGAGGGAGGGCGGGAAGGGCGGCATTGGCCAGGGACATGAATATATCCGGCGGGCTCTATCGGGGCGGCCCACCCGAACCCGAATCCGAATCCGAATCCGAATCGCTCGGGCGGACGGAGGGAGGAGGTGATGGTGCGATCAGGAGCGGATTCTGGAGAGCTTGAGGCGGGTGGTGCTGGGGAAGTCCGAATCCATACGCGGAGAGAGAGATGGAGTGCGTGGATGTGGTGGGGAACGTGAAGCTCGTGCGGGAGAGACGGGGTTTGAATTGAATTGAATTGAATTTGGCCAGAAAAGGTGGAGGCGGTGCGTGCGCGTTAGCTTTTGCGATGACGGGTCGAACGCGGGCCGCAAAACGAGAGAGAGGAAAGGAGAGGGAGTACTTCCGGGTACATGTCAGAGGCCACTCGCTCCGTTCAAATCAGAGGGGAGAGAGAGAGAGACGTGGTGGGGATTTTTATACGGGTGATAATCCGGTGTTCCGTTTGCTTTTGGTTCTTTTTATTTGGACATTTGTACACGTGGGTCGGCGCAGCAGACGCGCTTCTTCCCTCGTCATTCTTCTCCGGTCAATCCCTCTATCTTCTTCCTTGTCTTTCTTTTTTTATCTCTTCTTCCGTGCGATATTATCTCTGAATTTTTAGTTTATTTAATATAATTTTTGAAATTTAACCTAATACTTGATGTGACCATTATTGGCCTAATGTTTAATGTTCAATATAATTCTTTGATTAATTTGAGAATAAAGACTATATATAATTTAAGGACCAAATTAAGTATGTACTAAAATTTAAATGTTATATTAAACAAATTAAAAGTTCAATAAATTATATTGTATAATGAGCTAAAGTTAAAAAATTACATCAAATAAATTAAAAGTTCAAGAATCATATTATACATTAAGCCAAAATTCATGACTCATTTATGTCTTTTTTCCTAAAGCTTATGAGTAATTATAACATACATCGCTAATATATCGTCCATTTATTTCTTAAAACCATCAATTTACGAAAATATTAAGAACCCTCGTTGGATGGATTGCGCGCACCAATTCGTCTCACATAAAGCCCGCACTATGCGCCTGCACAAGTGAACCGGCCGTGGAAGTACTCGAATTGCGCTAGAAATAACTATGAGCGAATCAGCTATAAGTCCGACAGAGATACTCGTAGGATTTCGTCGACAAAGGGAAACATTAAACATATTTGAAGATAAATTTACCTAGTGTGGGGCGAGTCGCTAGAAAGTTTGGTTCGTGGCAGCAATGCAACAAATAAAGCGGGTGTTTTACGAGAAAATAATATGGTGATCCAGCATTTACTATCCTTCTAATACCAAAGACCTGTGCAATGTCCTCGTCTCTAGTTTGGCATTACACGAAAATCCCGTCGCCCATAACCGCTTCGTCTGCACTGTCATTACGACCACAGTAATTACAAGGTCAAGAGGCGCGATGCAGCGACCAAAAGAATCGGCTCTCAACTCAAACTCGACCTCATGCGGTCCACTTTGGTATTTGACTTACTGAATTTGGCTTCCATGGTTTCATCTCCCCTGAATAGCTTTCTCAAAGCCACACAAGATATCCTTTCTTTCCAGAAATCATAATGTATGATCTGAATACTGATCCATAAGATACATTGATTGACTAGAAACTAAACCGAATTTGAAGCTGACACCCAACTAATCAATAGGATGGTAGTACATCGACCCAGCCATGACAATATGCGATAATTAATCATAAATACAATTATACATGCTCGCATATCATCAGGCATATCGTTTCTGAATGTTGTCACCAGACAACGAAAGAACCGAAGTCCTGAAACAGGGGATACAAGGGCTTCATAAATAATTAAGCAAGATCCACCTTGAGGTAGTCTTTCCCCTATCATGGCCAGAAGGATTGAGAGAACCGAAAACAAAGATCACTTTGGACTTCAAATTCGAATCCATTGACGAGAAACTAAACCAAATTTGAAGCAACACCCGACTTATCAATAATAGCGAGCATGATACCAAATGGGAAGAAGATGGAAGGATATAGACATAGCCGTGACAATATGCGACAATCAATCAGAGTTACAATTAGACACTGACAGATCATCAGGCATATCATTTCGGAATTACTGACACCAGAAAGCAAAAGAACAGAAGTCCCGGGACAGGGGATATAATGGCTTCGTAAAGAATTAAGCAAGATCGACCTTGAGGTAGTCTTTTCCCTATAATGGCCAGAAGCATTGAGGGAACCGAATTGGACTTCAAGTTCGAATCCATCAAAAGAATCACAACTCAAGGATCTCAACCTTGTTGTAGTATTTACGGGATGGACTATTCAGGGTGACCAATATTACCCTCCTTTCTTTTAGATAAAGGAATGAAAAAATTGGGAGAGAGAATTTACAACAACAGGCATATTATCTTACAGTGGCACAAAGTGGAGTAGTCAAGAATCTAGACGAACTCGCCATTAGAACAAAACTTCTCCTTCTACGCCAAATAGAGAGCTTCCAAATAATCATCAATGTAAGCTAGGCATGGCCAATGATCAGTTCTTATTCTAACCAAAGTTGAAGCATCGGATACTTCCATTTGCAAAAGAAGGTGGTACCTTGGTGGAAGAAATATGAGAATATGGATGCAACCCATGTTTCTGCTGGTATAGTTGGCATAGCTTTCCATGTCATCCCCCGTATCAGTGTACTTGAGTTGAAGTGGACCCTCAAAATTGGCACCTGCAAGGGTAGCATCATCGGAGATATCCGGAACAGAATCCTTCCAGATGATATCTTTAATAACTCCACTGTCCTTCATAATATCTGAAAGGGGTTCACCCGTTACTTTCACAACAAAAGGAGCGAGGTACCGTTCGGTGGATTGGATCACAGAGGATCCAGAAACCTCCAGTAGCTTGACTGATCTGGTTCCACTGATTGCAGCAACGCCTTTACCTCCTTTCAGAGGAAAGGTCTCCCTTCCAAAGCTGGAAGTGCCATCACATACCTCCCAGAGGGATGTGAACAAGTCAGAGTAATAAAGAGGAACTGAGCTGTCGGGGATGTCTGATGGAATAATAGCTTTGAGAAACATGTCTTCTATGCCCACAGAGATGCCATGCAGCTGTCCCCGAATGATATGACCATTTCCTGAATTTGTTTCAAGAAAAACATCCACCATCCCAGGAGTCGGTTCTAGAGGTTCTAATTCTATTGTAACTGAAGCTCTAAAGCTATCATCTTCAAGGGCACCATTTTCTATGGCATGAATGTCTGAGTTAACTTTATGGACAGAAGAATCACTTTTCTTTGGAGGCTCTCCAAGAAGGAATGGTATCCGATATAATGGAATAGACCCATATGGCGCTGAAGAAGAAAACCTGAGCACGGTCGCATATATTGCAGGAAGAGCATCCGCTGCATTAGGATTATCTGAAGGAGGACTAAATCCCCAAGTTCGACTGAAGGGATCAGATTCAAATCTCAAAGAGCATAAAATTTTGACCTTAATCCCTGGCATATGTCTAAAATCAGGAATACTTGAGAAATGCCTCCTCAGATTTCCTAACATTTCCGAAATCTTGGCATCCATAACTCGTAGTGGTTCCAGCTGTCGTTCAACGTTTAAGCTTTCTGAAGAAAATGGTTCATCAGAAGCAATACCAATCACTGCGTCATCAGATTTTGGTTCGCTATCTATAATGCCTTTTACAGAATCAGCATTTGCATTCCCAAATCCCAAATTAGCCAAAGCCAATGACCACGATTGCTTTACAAGTAAAGGTACCACACGCTCAAGGTGTACGTAAGCAGAGATATTTCTAGATTTCCTAGGGTCATGAGAAAGTCTCGGAATCTGCACATTGAAATATGTGTCAGATTCTCCAGATGGAGCCATGGTAGGTAGCATCTCCCCAAGTTTTAGCAGTTCTCTGAGCTTCTTACCAGGTACACATACCAACATTCTTAGATAGATCCTGCACAAATCCCATAGCACCATGAGCCCAAAGTATATTGGATGAAGCTAAGAACATGAAAATAACATGTACCCCATCCCACTCACAATTTTATAATGCACAGTACAATAAACAAAACTGACAGAGCTGGAAGCACAGAAAAGGAAAATAATGCATCTTTCTTTTATCCCCATACCTTGCATTATCGCGAACCTCCAAATCAGGAAAGTAAAGGCAGGTAAATGCAAGGAGACGAGATAGTCTGAGGAACAATCTAGAACTGTGGTGATGCATCATCATTGTCCTACATATTCCAAGAACCTTAATTCCTTGTGACCAAGATCTTAGGCCAGTGTCAGGGCCATGATTCTTGACAAGGAAGACGACTAAGTTGGTAAGAACTTCTAGAAGTCCACGAGGGGGGATCGCGACATTTTCAGCAATTTTATCAAATATCGCAAAGTAGGCGACTAGTTTATAATCGACACTGACTTTTGGAAGCAAATGCTCATCTAGCGTCTGGAGCAGTCGCTCTCCCAACCAACAATGCTTATTACAGCCCAAGAATCTGTTGACGAAGGAAACGATAGTGGGAACTAACTGTTGAAATTCCATAGTCATCTCCACGATCATCCCCTATAATATGAGAAAGCATCAAAACAATGTGAAAATACCTTGCTCGAGTGAAAACTTAACACCATCGTGCGATGGTATGCTGCCCAAAGGTGATGGAGTAAGAACAAAAATCAAAGGAAGATAGACAATACCAAATCAAACATTGTATTGTAAGATTGCTAATACAAATAGTTATTCATAATCCATATATGTTGAACTCATAAATCATCTTCACTTCACAACCACCAAACGATTCCACTGACTACCAGTAACTGACTTAGAAGCGCATGCAAAGCACTAGAATTAGTAGCCTCAAAACCAAAACTCTAGAAAGAGTTAACTCGGCATGTTATTTGTTCCTTTTTAAAGAAGGAAAAATATTTAGTAGGCGTATATTTAAAGGTTGTAGTTCCTTTCTGAAACTAGAAACAGCAACTTATAAGGTTTCAAAATTCCTTTTGAGTAGAAGCATTGTCATCTCCAAGAAAAGAAAGTTTCATGAAATATCAACTTTTCAGGCAATTAGTGATATACTGATATGCAAGATATAAATCATCTCATAAAATCGACCTCCCTCAATGAGTAGCAACAGGCATCTGTTTGAGGCTATCTTTTCCCTTTTAGTTTTCCCTAGCAAATGCTTGAATTTTTTTTTTTTTAATATAAACCTGTCATGTGAAATCCAGCTTGTATGACTGACAAACAGTAAACAGACATAAAAGGCAGAGTATGGCCATAACACAAGAAAAGGAAGTTATGGTATGAAGATGGGGAATCTAAAGCATCATATACCTGCAAAAGACGGAAGATTGTGGAGTCCATAAGCATTTTTGCTTTGATGGAATCATCTTCAGAGTGGGAGAGCGAGCCTATTAAGAACTTATAGAAGGTGTGAAATGCCACCGCAGTTTCTGTGCTCCATGGAGGCATCCATTTAAAAGCAGACACAGAGACAAGACCATCCTTAAATAGATTCACCACAGACAATGAATCCGCTTGTGAAACGTCCTCAGATTTTTGGCTTTCAAGACACAATGAGCACAAGGCAAGAAGGTCGAGCTTCAGTGCCTTCACGGCAAGAGGATCAAAAACAGTCGGATAGAAGCTCGAGGCCATATCAATAACCATGTTCTTTCTCTCAACTACACGATTTGACATGCCACTGAAAAACCCCAATAACCAATGAAGGGCAAGTATCCGAAACACAGGATGACCTTGTGCTTCCCGTGAAACTGAGACAAGCCGTCGAGCAATTTGACGCTCTTGTCCATCAAAAGCATCTAGGAAACGTGAATACAACATTAAAACCATGTGGCAGAGCACAGGATCATAGGAATAAATCATGCTGAAGAACTGGACCTTCAACATCGAAGCCTGCAACTCCAAAGCAACCGCCACGGGTATTATCAAATGCAAAAACTCCATCATTCCACAAGGGGTGAAAACCTGCGGCCATTCAAGCAAGAACGCCATGGCCCTCCTCAATTCCTTGTAATTCAAAGCCGAAGCCTCCCTCGTCGGACCCAACACCCATTGAGGCAAGTTGAACGGAACCAAAGGGACCGAAGTGTTCAAGATCGACACATCCACCTTGCAAGTCACGATATCGCGGATTACCTGAGTGAAGAGCAGGTGGTAGCTCTGCGAAGCGTGCGTGCGCTCGCTCTGGCACAGGCTCCACAGGTGCCCCGCGATCTCGGCCAACAAGCAAGGCCAATTCCTCTCCAGCTGCCTCAGGCACTCGCAGGCCATCGCCCGCGTCTGCCGGTCCGGCCCGTGGTTCGGCCGATTGACGATGGCCAGCAGCAATTCGACCAGGCTCGCGACGTCCCGACCGCAGCGCTCCTCCTCGAAGCCGTCCACCACGGTGACGAAGATCGCGGTGGTGGACACCATCATCTGCTCCTTGAGCGCGTACGTGGCGAAGGCCGGATCGGGGGGCGACTGGACGACGGAGCGGAGGGCCTCCACGAGGCGGCCCAGGAGGTGGCGGCCGAAGAGGGCGCCGGCGGACTCCTCGAGGAAGACGAGGAGGGAGTGCTTGAGGGGGAGCGGGAGGTCGCGGCGGAGGACGGAGGAGATGGCGAGGTCGGCGACGGAGGCGCCGGCGGCGGCGGAGGAGGAGGTGTCGCGGCAGTGCTGGAAGTCCTCGATCAGGGACTCCCACTCCTGCGCGGAGAGGGGCTTCGACGGCGGCCTGTCGCCGGACATGGTCGCCGCCGACGGAGTAGAAGCTCTTAGGAAGCTGCTGGAGGTGAAGCTGTGCGCATGGAGGTTGGAGAGAGAAAGGGGTGAAATCAGAATCCGTACTGCTTCGCCATGATTTCTCTTCCTCGCGGGGAACGAAATGGCAAGGGGAGAATTTACTTTGGACTTTCCTTTTTTTATCGCGGTAAAAAAATGATGGATTTTTATTAGATTTATTTTGGAATAACACTGTTTCTACGCATTTATGGTTAGATGATATCCAAAGGAAAGTCCAAAGTCTAAGGTGGATTTTGCCCTAAATAAGGGTATTGGATAGTTGTTTAGAGTTTAATGAGGGTCTAACTTTCCGGCCGATCAAACTTCATCGACCGACAAGCAAATGTATATCACATGCGTATTCCGTTAGTCTAATCATGAGTATTTTGTTTGAAGGAATTTTAATTTTTTGTCTCTCTCTTATGCTTGATTCTTCCTCTTCTTGAACCGAGCCAAGGTTGTCCTGCTCATCATTTTCTTCGTCAATGTCGAATATAGCATATAGGCATTTGATAAATGCCCAAATCAATTACCTTCCAAAAACCACAACACCTCTCTCTCTCTAATACTTCACATTTCGCAAGCTTGCTTTCACTACACATACTGAGCAGAGGGCAAGTCTCACCTCACGAGCACAGCTTTACTACTTTCAATCTTCTAATCGCCTATTCCTTTAATGGCGAATTCAATACCAGCTTCACCACGCCCTTAAAGCGCTTAATCTAGTTATATTACTAGTTAATTTAAAGGCTATGAAAAGATAATCTCTTGTAGCTAGTCTTTTTAATTTGTTTTCTGCTATCTTTCAAATTGAAGTTGAAGTTTGAGTTGCAGCACTAGTTCCAGCGAGTGGGAGAACCTAGGGAGCTACCCGGGATTAACCAAGAGGATAGTAATATAACTATCAATTAACTATGGATACTAAGTCTTTGCCAAATCATGACGAGTAGGTAGTTTTCTTCTATGCGGTTGCCTTTGTTTTATCTTCACCAAGCGAGTTGAATAAAAAAGCGGAAGACTTTTAGCAGGCAATAGTTGATAATGGGGCTACTATGACTACAAGGGTATCCTCCTTTTAAACAGTCTATTCTTATACTAGGGATTTTTGGTTACAGGAGCAGGTTGATTATAAGCTAATAAGTAAGCCAGTGAGATCAAGTCCTTTCTTTTTGATAAAGTTTACAGCATTTGTTCGAGAGTGTCTTTACAGGCGATTTCCTAGGGGTTTATGGGGTATGCTTACCCCCTTTGGGCTCTTTTCTCCGTTGAACTATGCAACATTGGAGTATAAAGTAGTTTTTTAAAAAGGAGGTTTAGTAAGTGGGAGGATCAATTTATATCTATATTTTGTGTGAAAGCTTTCTCTTTAGAAAGATTTTGCCTTGAATCGAATTGAAGTTTCTTGCTTTTGCTTTTGGGTCAGACAAAAGTGAGGTGCCCGTTTTGCTTATAGCTTTATTCGGCTAAAGGCTTGCAAATTAACTTGCTTAAATAGCTTTCCTGAGCCCGAGAAGAGAAGCAGCTTAACTTGGTAAATACTCCAACTCGATAATGGTGTCAAGGGACGGAATGAACTCTATCGTAAGAAAGAGGAATAGAGTCACTTTAAAGTAATGATTCGATCACCAAGGACTGAACCTAATGATCTGTGGCCCTAGAGCCTGAGCTTGCTTGCCCACTAGTATAGGCCTAGTCTATAATTCGGATATACCTTTTTACACTCAAGTAATCCAATCACTATAAAGTGGAAAAAAGGATATGCTTGCTTGCTGTAACTATAAGGGCTTACCTTTACTTTTAGGGAGGTACTTGTATACAAGGAAGGAATGAACTCCCCCTAAGGAGACCCAAACTCTTTGATAACTTAATATCTTACCCTTTTACGAAGAAAGTCGAATTGATTTGGATTTTAGATTTGATTAGAGTTTTCAGATAAAGAAGTATTATAATAATTAAATATTAAATCACGCATTCATTTTACATCTTAAACCTTTAAAACTATCAACTGTGGTCCCACAAAATTATTACATGATATCAAGAGCTGGAGACCCTGAGTTTGAATCTTCCAAGTCCCGATCTGCCTCCTCGATCACATTTCCGTGCCTAAGCTAAGGCCAAAGTCCAGACTGAGCTAAGGCCAAATTTCAGACTATACGCGAGGGGAAATGTTATAATATTTAAATAATAAACCTTTAATAACTTAAACTTTTAGAACAATTGGTTATGATCTCGCAAAACCTCACATGATTTTTAAAGTAGGGGTTCCTACCAAACCTCACATGGTATCAGAGCACGTATATATCCATGTTTAAGCTGAGGCCAAAGTCTAGACTACACATGAGATATCATAGCACGAGGTCTAGCCGAACCTCACATGGTATTAGAGTACGTATATTTCCACACCTGAGCTAAGGCTAAAGTCCAAATTATTCATAAGGAGGAGTGTTAGAATATTTAAATAATAAACTTCTAATAGCTTAAGCTTTTATAACAACTGGGTATAATCTCGCAAAATTTCGTATGGTATTAGAGTAGGAGATCCTGCCCCGCCTCACATGGTATCAAGTTATGAGATCCCGAGTTCAAATTTTTTGAAACCCTTATTTGCCTCTCTAATTCAATACGTCTGCCCTTAGTACTAGATAAAAGATCAAATTCAGCATGAGGGGGATGTTAGAATAATTAAATATTAAATCACGCATTTATTTAATAACTTAAACTTCTATCATCTAATAACTTAAGCTTTTGTAACGGTCAACTCGACCGTGATTCCACAAAATTCTCATAAGGAAACAAGAAAAGGAAGAATGGATTTTGATACATTCATTCGCGCACCATGATCGCCGCTTCTTATAAGGAGACGAGAAAATGAAGAATGGATTCGATAAATTCCTTCACCTCACCGTGATCATCACTGGCATCGTTGGGGCTCTCGACCACTGGGGCAACGGCTCCTGCTCCGACAACTTCACGACTCCCGCCGTCGAGTTGACCCCTTCCGCCTCCCTTAAGACGCTGCACGGGCCCCTTAATACCTAGACTCTTGCTTCTTCAGCATTAACTTCATGCCATCTAAAACTTCGACAAAAAATACGATGAACAAGAACTACAATGGCTAGGATCAAGAAGGATATGAACAGGGTAAATGAGAAAAAAATAAAATAAAACTTTTTTGGACGAAAAATACTTTGACCTCAACATATAACCAGCTGGCGGGTCATGCCTTATTTAACACTAACTGATCACTCACTTCAAGCCTTTATTTGAGATGAATCTAATTATGATTATTTTTTAGAAAATAATAGCTTTTAATATGCCTGTTTAGAATTTTCCTTTATAACACCTGTACTTGGAAATAATTTATTTTGTAACTAAATTTGTTTACGTGTCACTTTTTTGGTCAAAGGAAATTTTCATTTATTAACGAAATGAAACATGTAGAAAATCTTAAAAGTCACGATAACAAGACGAGCCATAGAGCTTCGAAACAAACAAAAAAGGAGAATCAAGACATATCATAAGTGTCAATGGCTTGTTCTTCGATAACATATTTATGATTGTTTCCAAGCAAAAGGATCGGTGGCCGAATACCGAATCACATAACATCATTAGTGATAAGTGTTTCCAAGCAAAAGGATCGGCGATAGAACACCGAATCACATGACATTATTAGTGATAAGCACATTCCAGTGGGATCTCCATCTATAGTTATGGCTTTGTCTCTTGTTAGGTTAGGCATCTCACCGTAATTACCGAAGACCACATAAATATGTTGAAAAAGATTAGATCTAAGGGTGAGCATATTTTGAACTGAGGACCAACTTTATTGAGCTTGGGATCAAGAACTGAACCCACCTAATGGGTTTGGTCCGATTCCAGGTCAACTCGAAACTAACAAATAATTTTTTTTTCATTTTTTTGTATTATCTAAAAATACAAACCTACCATTTCAAATTATATATCTATCGACAATGTAGCGTTGTGCAACCAAACTATAGATACCAGTACATATTTAACAAATTTAAGATAAGACAACAATAGAAATTTCACACCTGCTAAAAGCAATAAATCGTAAAAATGATTAAGATCACTCATGGAGATATGGGTTAAGATGGGAAGTTGAGTGAATGAGTGTCGAGCGGCAAGTGGGGAAATTGTTTCTTTCAACTTTGGTAGATTGAAGACTAAGAGGACAAAGAATATTTAAAATAACGAGTACTAGAGGAAGATGCCATGAGAAATTGTTTAATGCTAAAGATGCTGTTTGACTTATAGTTTTCTCTTTAAAATATATAAATAAATTATATATAATATATAGGGTTAGGGTTGGTTTGGGTTGAATCGACAATAAATTCTTAAGATCGAGGATTAACCGGCTAGTGGTGGTACAAGAATTTGAGGACCAATGATCGACCCAATCCTTCTAGGAACCGGACCAGAATCAGCAGGGTTGGGCTGGTTTAGGGTTGGTTCAAGGTTAACCTTGAACTAATGCTCACCCCTAATTAGATCCGAAACTCGTGAGAGTAAGCTTAGTGGCTAATATGAGACACCAAAGCTTTGAACTAAAACACATTGAACGAGCACATATTTGGCACCAAAACTGCTGTGAGCAACATTGAAATTGGAGACGGATACTTATTCATTGAAACTTTAAAATTTGGAATTAGATCAAAGAGAAAAGCTCCTAGCCATAATATCAAGAGAGCAAAGCTTCCGGAGCTAAAGCTAGATCAAGAGAGTAAGAAAAAAAAATTAAACAAAAAGTAATTAGGAGGAGAAGGGTAGAGAGATTTTGGTGAAGCCACTCTCCTTCATAAGTGGAAGAGATGAAAAAAAGGTTTAGAGAGGGAGGGAGAGAGGTGGCTGGGAGAGTTCATGTGTTGCTCAAATAAATGGATAAAAACAAGTTTGATATTGGCCAGTGAATCTAATAAAAATAAAAAAATAATTTCTAAAATTGCTGCATAAATTTAATTTTTCATTGAATGCACCATCGACGTAAAAATATATATGTTATTAGTGTGTAGACGAATTTGATTATATGATAATCTGTACATACATGTATCGAGCAAAATGATGAACGTATAAGAGTTTGTCCCGTCAACTATGGATTTTTTTTAACGATTCCATGTATTTGACACAATCTATTTCTGAAATCACTTCTTTTTGATTTGAAGTTTCGAAGAAGGTACTTTCTATATGCCATGACTTTCGAATTTAGCTCATATTTTCTAATAATCTTAAATTTAAGTAATATATATTTTCTTGATATATGATGTGGTCATCAACGCAATAAATCCTAATACAAATCTACAATCGTGTGAGAGACTCTAAATTCTAATACAAATCTACCATTGAGGCATTGAGAGAGAGAATAAATCCTAAGCAACCATGATAATTGTGCTTGCTCCCTCAGTGGCCACCTTTCCAACTTGGAAGCGGGAGGTGGGGGGTTCGAATCCCTACATTTTCAGAAGGGTTGGGGTGGGGACGATTTAGTTTTAGGAGTGGGTTTCGACTCCCACGCCTTGTAAGAAGGCAGAGCAAAAGTCTGAGAGTAAGTGTTAGAGTAGAAATAAAGTAGGACCGACAAAAAAAAAATAATTATGGTAATTGCCTGAGAGCTAACGGTCATTTATTATGAGAGATGATCTTTTAATTCACGCAATCCTAATGATATTATTCATTGTCGCTGTTTTCTTTTGCATACTTTACGGGTTTTTTTTTTGTCTATTCGAGCAAGAGAGCACCTTCCCGACTCTATTAAATAATAGGATAATATCACCCGTGGTCCACCTATAAATATTCGATATTCAAAATTATTCCAAATTCTTTTGTGCTTTATGTAATTTCTACTTTTACCAAACATTGACCGTCACTCCTCTCTCTCTTTCTCTCTCTCTCTAAATCCGAAGTGACATTGGTTTGGCGGCGAGGGGACATCGCAGGGAGGCTTTGCTCCCTCTTTCTCAAATGTTCTTCCGCCTTCCACTTTGTTCCTTACTTTTTTTAACATTATTTTTGTTATTTTGTAATATTTTCTAATTTGTTAAAGGTGAACTTCAGGTTAGGCCAAAAAGGCACTTCAATTGCAATCTTAAAATAACCCATCATCTTTTTGTGAATATTATAAGCCATCACTTCTTTTGCAAGTCGCCTGATAACTCAATATATAAGATAGTAGCTAGGGCCCGCATGTTTTTATTTCTAGAATCTGTTTATGAACAGATTTTTTGTTTTTTTGTTCATGAAAAAAAAAGAACAAAACGCGTTTGGTTGCGTTTTTTTTTTTTTTTTTTTTGTTCGAACTCAAAAAAGAATGAAAAACGAAAAAAAAAATTGTTTTGTTCCGTAAACAATTTTGAAAACACTTCCTTCTTCTCTCTTCTCTTTTTTCTTCTTCTTTTTCTTTGGCGGCCGTCGGCCTCGGCCATGGCCGGCGACGACCGTTGCCGAGGGCCGGCGACGCCGTCGAGGGGCTCGGCGACCTCGCCGGAGCGTCGCCGGATCTGGGCGAGCCCGAGCTCGCCTGACCAAGGCGAGGCTGCCTTTTCCCCGGCCGGGTCCGCCGCCGGAGGCCGGCGACCGGCCGAAAAGAAGAAAAAATAAAAAAGAAAGGAAAAAATGAAAAATAAAATAAAAATATTAAAAAATTAAAAGAAACAAAAAAAGAACATAAATTTACCAAACGTGTTTATTCATTTTTTATTCCCTAACAAGTTTACCAAACGCATCTTTTTGGCCAAAAATTGTTCCCGCAAACGTAAACACTTTTTTCTATTTTTGTTCCCCTAACAAGAACGTAAACGTTACCAAACGCGCCTTACTTTTTATTAATATTAATTATGAGAGTTAATGATTCATTGCAATCATTCAATTAAAAGTACCAATAGATCTTGGAATTGATTCTAAGACCCGTGATAGGATAAAGAAAACGATTCCAATAAAAGCAGGCCCCTCTAGGGTTACATGAATTACCTCAATTATTGACATTCCTAAATATACAGAGTATATTTTAGGTTCCAAAAATTAATGAATTGTGTCCATTCGGATAGATAAGTTTCAGATTTTATATGGTGCATAAATTCGGAGCCTGCATAGAATCTGAATCCTCGCTCTCACTCATATCAAGCAGGAGGATTCGAATGCCTAAATGATGCAAACCGAACTTTTTAGTTTTCAGTTTTTACGGCTCGGGGATTGCGCGGTCGCGCGCGACGATGTTTTTCCTTTTTGTCGTATCGGTCGGTGCGCGCGGCGATGTTGTCCGGTGCTTTCCACCGCGTGCTCGCCACAAGACGACACTGCATTTTGGTCTCCCGATGGCAACGACAACGACAGCAGACCCCAAAAAAAAAAAAAAAAAAAAAAAAAAGAAAAAAAGGAAAAAAAAAGAAATAGAAAAAGAAACAAAAATTCATCATCTTCCTCCTCTGACGTCGCTCCGATTCCGATCTCTGCACAGCTCCTCGAACTCAGATCTCAGTCTCCCTCTGCTCCCCCAGCACTCGCGGAGAGATGGCGGCATTCACGAAGCTCGATGACTCGCCCATGTTCAACAAGCAGGTCGGTCGTCTCGCTCGCTCGCTCTTTCGCTCTGTCGATTTCGCTTCGTCGTCGTCGTCGTTCCTCTTCCTCTCTCTTTTTCTCTCGATTTCGATTTCGATTTCGATTTCGATTCGTCGTCCTCCTCGCGCCCCGCGCTTCCTTGCGGGCGGAGACCATCGCGCGGCCTCGACGGAGCAATCTGTTTGCTTACTCGATGCATTTGGGGAGTAGGTGGATTGCTTCCTCCGTCTTTCGTTTTCGTTCGCGCTGTTCCTTTTATGCGATGAAGTCGATGCCCGGTCGCGTCTTTCGAGGCTTGCTGTTTTGGTCCGTACTTTTGTCAAGTTTCGCGGCACCGTTTCGGTACCTGTCGGCTCGGCTGATTTTGATTGGTTTCGCACGTCGAGGTTTTGATGCTGCTCTTTATGGGACTCGTGCGCGACTTTCTTTTTTTGTTCTCCTGACATTTGGATTATCCGCTCGGCGATTCGGCAATTATATTCTGGTTCCTCTGTAGAAGTCTTGACGTTATGCTAATTCGCGGCACTGTGCTCAAATGGGCAAAAACAGATCTTTTCTCTGGAACAGATGGCGGAGGAGTTGAAAGAGCGCTGCCAGCAATTATACAGAGGCTCCGCAAAATTTGTGTAAGTGGTTTATACCGCCATTCTTTTTTTTTCCCAGTTATGCAAGTGCATGGCGGACTGGCTCGTAAACGAATTGGAATGCTCAGGTCAATTCCCTGTTTGCAATGCTAAGGTCCTTACTGATTAGTCTACATAGTGTTTCTATTGCCAGTTGATTGGATAGCAAACTTTTTTTGGTGGGCATTTTATAATGTATAGTTCACCAGTGGTACTTCAGTATGAGGATGCTTATGTGCTTTTGAATGGAAAGTACATCCTGTCATATCTGCTACTGTATGCTATGGACTCCCCTGCAGTACTATTCTCTCTCTCCTTGCCTCCCCTGCCTCCAAAACGTTTCTCTTTCTTTAAAATTATAAGGCATATGCCTTATGCGGGCAATAGTCTGTTCTTGCTATCTCTATGGAATACAGTACCAGCTCTACGATCTTTCATGTATGACCAGGAAAAACTTCCTTACTGTGCCTAGGAGCTTTGTTGGTTCCGCAAAACTTACTTCGTGGCACTTTTCTCTATATATTCTCTGATGCTAGTGGGTTGTTAAGTGGTGATTTCTTGTAATTGGCCTGGGAATCGTATGATTAATTGGCCCCATGGAGTATCTTCAATAGATGTGATTATGTGGCCCCACTGAGGGATTTGGATTTTCAGCTGCTTTGATTTACCTTTTGTTGCTGAAACATCAGGGGAGAAACTGTTATTCTATAGTAGTTACTAGAGAGGGTGTGCAGTATCAGCTAGAAATTTCAAATATCAGCTTTTAGGAGGATTTGGCTTTTGGTTTATAATCTTCTGACAGACATGATAATTGCATTGTCTTTTGTTCTGTCATTTCGAAAACACTATGCTGGTATTGTAGAGCTCCGCTTGGCAATAGAAGTGGTTGATGAAAACCTTCTAAGTAATTAGTCAATGTTATTTAAACCTCCAACATGTTTTGATGGAAATCAGTGCATATTTTGATAGAACTGGGGTCGTCATGCATTTTCATTAAAATGTGACAGCTGTCATGGCAATCTGCCTTATTTTCTGGCTTTCCCTCGTGTATGAACTGGATTTAGAAGTCCTAAATATATCACATCCACCATTTTGGTAATCTAACTGTGTAAAGTACCTTACCTGGAACCTCCATGACGTTTCTAATGTTTTTCTCAAATCGAAATTGCGCTCCCACATGTTTGCTCAAAGCTAGAGTAATAGGCCGTGCATTAGATTAATGTTTAATGTCTTCTCTTTCAGGGCATCTCTTGGAGAAGCGTCTAATGCAGACACAACATTCGCAGATTCCTTGGAAGCATTTGGTGGTGGTCAGGATGATCCAGTTAGTGTATCAATAGGAGGTTATCAATATAAGTCTGAGCAATTTTCTTCTTTACTTCGTCAAGTGAACCATTTAAAACCCAAATCCCCATCATATTTTTGCTTATATTTCTGTTTGTTGAATTTTGAGATGTACAATAACAACTCTAGTCACTACTTACCTTTTACCAAAAATAAAAAAAAATAACAACTCTAGTCTTGTTGTGGATAATTAAAAACGGTGCTTGTATTTGCAATATCTGCTTGTTTCCAGAATGGCTCTTTTTAAATGGGTATGTTGTAGTTGATTGCTGTTAAAAAAGAATAAAAAAAGTCCTTATGCATTTACCGTTCACACTATGTACCTTAAAACTAATGAAGTTGAGCATGCTACCTTCTCATACAATTAAGCATAGGAATGAGATGTGACGACTGTATGAGGACATACAACATCATGTACTTGATTAGACTAACGGGGTTGTTTTTTCCATTTATTCTACGAATCCCGTGGTTACATTGTCATCTCTGATACAACTGACATGGTGGGATATGACAATAAGCAAATGTGTTAATATGGAGTGGCGAAGCTAGCACTTTGTTCAGACTACTTGCTTTTTTTATTTTCCCCAACACTAGAGTTTGGTCAGTCCTTTATTTTAGGTTTCTTCTGCTGAATTTTTCATCAAAACAAATGAAGTAGATCAACTGGTAAAATCCCTGTTCCAGATGGTTTTGAAGGAGATATTTAATTTTTGTTCCATCCTCTACTTGTCTCAGGTCCTGTCATATCCAAGTTCATATCAGCATTTCACGAGCTTGCTTCTTACAAAGAGCTTTTGCGTTCTCAGGTAATTGCTTGTGTTGCATCTAGTAAGATAGCTTAATGTGTTGTAATAGATAGCATTTCTCATACTACTAAGAAAGACATCTTTGAAGGATGATTCTTTCTGTCAGCGAAACTGAAAGTTTCACTAAAGAGGCACGAAGAAGGTGCTGACTCATGTTCAGAAGAAAAGGTCAATAAAAATAGAGATGATGTCTTATTTTTGTTGAGGTATTTCAACAATGAAAATTTTTCATTATGCCAAAAGTCTGAAGCTTTAAACTGTCTATCCCAGAAAATTTTTGTTAAGACTTCTGAATTTGCAAAGTAGCATAATTGCGAGAGTAATAGCGGAGATGAACTCTTTCTCCTTGGAGGTTTGTGCCTTGCCAGGCCCAAATCTCTTGCTCCATTGAAGTTGTCGTAGCATAGTTCATCCCTTCAGAAGCGTGACATGTAGTCCAAAACTGTCATGTCTCAGAGCAGGGCAGAAAGATTTGAGGCACCGCTTTCTGTTCCCTTCTCTATAAAACTTAATGGCTTGCAAAGCTCGGCACCTGCTTTTACGGACAGTTCTCCAAGGTGAAAATCCATCCCCACATTCTTTCCCACTGAGAGAGAGAGAGAGAGAGAGAGAGAGAGAGAGAGAGAGAGATTTCCATTGGAAACTTTTTTTTTTCCAAACCTCTAAGGAAAATCTGGTCTATAACACAGAATTGGTATTTGCCAAGTTCTGTAGAAAGATTGCTTTCCTTTCTTACCTTGCCTTGAACCTTTGACCTTGAGGGTGAATATCTTGAGATAGATTTCACTATGGAATCACTGCTTTAGTCCTATGGAATAGGATAATGTCCTTTCCATGTGGAAGAAATTCGGGATATGTTTATTGGGAGACTCAATGTCACGCTCTTTCATGCCAAAAGTGAGTTCTCCTCTCATCCCAGCTTAAATATCATATGGCTTTGGAAGTCCCTCCAAACTTCTCGAATTGATCAAATTTCCCTGTACTGTAAGGTATTTGCCTGCCTTCTCAAGCCCATGTAACTCATTCTATGCTGATTGGCCAGCACCATCTTTTGCAGAACATGATTTCTTCATTTTTGATAGTTTTTTGGGTGTTCTCAATAGCATCAAATCACTTTTGCTTAATGAAGAGAGGTGGGTAGAGAAGAAAAAACAAGAGGTAGGGTTATCAGAGGCTGAGGAAGAGCAGAGAGTAGCTGGGAGAGAGAGAAAACCCTGTGAGGCAGTGCGGGTGATGTCTGAGATGTGACTGATGGTGACACTAGGTTACTTAATTCATCATCATCAGTAATTGATGTAGTCTTCATCTTCCCCCCAGTTGTTTCTTATCCAAGCACAGAGCAGAGCATAAGTGGGTGCATGAAGAAGCCAAGTGCATTAGTAATCAATACATATGCATGGCCGCTAGTCATTAACCATTTTATAATGGGGGTCTATACATTAAGCATAGATCTAAATGGCTTTTTATTGGTCTTATGTCATTATCTGCATGCTATATCTATTCTGGAGCTTTTGTATAGCAATATCCACATCATGGTGATTGGAGGCCAATTTCATTGCTTGACATAGCTTATCAGAATTTGATGTGATATAATTTATGGTTGGAAAAAAATGAAAGGTTGGATATAATATAAAGTTTCTTTATAGGTGGAGCATGTATTGGTTGATCGCTTGACGCACTTTATAAATGTGGATATGCAAGAGGCGAAGGTATAATCTTTTTTCTGGTGCATCCTTTCTTGTTTAAATTTTTCTGTAGAAGGGAATTATGGTTGGAAGGGAGGGGGTGCTAACCCATGCACAATATCAGATGTAAAATAGTCATTAACATCTTATTGAAAATTGGTTGACTCTTACACTTTTTGTTATAGTGAAAACTTGCTTGTGGATGTAAATGCCTTAGACGTTGTAGAGATTAGTCTTGTAACCGAGCTCTTTTTGGGTTCATGAGCTCTTCTTATCTGTGGGTTTGCACTCCCTTGGTGCCCTGTAGTAATTTATCCTTTACCTATATTAAATAATAAAAAGCCAAATACAGTCAACAAGATGCACAAGAGAGCTACCATTAACTAAAAGCTGCTCAGTGAATCACGAATATGGAGCTTAAAGCCATTTATGTAGATGAAGAGAAGATCTAGCACTGGTCATTCCAAACATTTCCTGTTGCTTTTGTTTAAAATATGCATCCCCACGGGACTGTACAATGTTATTTGCTACCCTTATGCTCATCGCCGAAAACCTTTCTATCCCCAAAATGTGCTCAAGTCTTCGGTTCTCATTAACAATATGAAAAGTGTTGCCATTTGAATTTATTTGCACTTAGTAGACAGGTTTACTTTTGATATGTCAAATTAAACATTACAGTTGCATGTCATTACCATTGTTCATCCAAAGGTTTACTTTTATTGTATAAGGATGTGAGACACCAGTTGCAATGAAACTTTTATGCTCTTGCTTATGTTGCTTGCATGTGCAATTGTTTCACAGGAATCACGACGACGCTTTGACAAAGCTGGATACTCTTATGATCAGGTATTGAGATTTGACTATTTATAAATTTCAAAAGTCTCGTTACTATAATGTCAATTTTTGTAATTGCCTCTCTCTCTCTCTCTCTCTCTCCCTCTTTGACACGCACCTATGGGCATGCATGCATGCACACATCCATGTGAAACACCCTACCTGACCAGCCTGCTTTACATGAAAAATAGCAGCATAATTGTGTTCCAACAAATCTGATCATTTCTCAAATAATATGATGCTGCTTATATGTGAATGATGCACGACAAATGCTGAGACTTAAATTAGAAAAGTTCTTGATATTGTGGAAAATTTTATATTAGAAAAACTAGGAAACAAAATAGTGATTATGAAATGACTGGATAACTAATATGATCTAATTAGATTTGTAAAAACAGAACCAAAATAAGGGCTAAATTAGGAAGAATTCAATCTAGAATAAAGATAAAAATTCTAGGGTTGGAGAAACAATAGTGTCTAATGAAAAGGACACTAAGTAACATAAGGAAAAAACTAAATAAAAGAGAGGAACAATTAAACCAGGAGAATACAAAATTATTCAGATTTAGACTTAAAAAGTAGGGAAAAGAACACTTTAATCCCTAATACCTGACCATTTTGTATAGCTTGGCCCCCAATATTTAAGACTAAGCTTTTTTCCCCTGAAGTTTCATTTTTGGGATGTGATTGTTGGACATGACAAAAGTTTTGAGGGTATTCTTGGGTCATCTTTTGACGCTCTGTATTGATTATGACCTATGTAATTATGATGTCAACTCTCTGTTAAGTTTTGTTGCCCAGATCTGACAAAAATGATAGTCTAAGACTTAAATGAAAGTTTAAAGACTAAAACCTCATTTTCTAAAATCAGAGACCAAACTCTGAAAACATGGTCAAATTTTTTAGATCACGGAAACAGTATTCCTTATCATTAAACCTAGAAATTACAGTTATAACTCAGGATTAAACCTGCAATCTGCATTGAATTGAAGACGGAAGTCTTTTCTTGCCGTACTTAAAGAAAACATTTGCAGTTTGGCATCATAAATGAAAATGGGGTCTTACACTATAAATTTAGGAGTTTAAAAAACTTGAATTTATTTAATGCAAAATGGTTTACATGAAGTTGCTGGGTATCTGAATACTTTTTAATTTGAAATTTTAGATACTCGACTACTCACAAGCTATTCAATTGTTAGTAGCCAATTAGAATTAGTATTGGAGCTCAAGTCAAAGTTGCTAGGTGGGGACGTTGTTGGTGGTAGAATAGATTTTCCTTTAAAGCTATTTGGAAAATGAGGGTTTCGACAAGAGTTTCTGGGAAGCTACTTGGGAACGAATCATTCCTTACAACAAAGATGCAAAGTACCAGTTCGTAGGTGTTTCCTCTGCAAAAAGGAGGCAGAGACCATGTTTTTTCTCCTTTATTTTCTTGAATGAGTATGGTTTGGAGCCATGCCTCGTTGGTTTATCTTGGGTTGTTGGAGGTTCTATCAAGCTAGAACTATGGGCGTGACAGGGCATTCACTTACAGGGCAACAAGAAACGAAGGATTACCTCAATTCCTCTCAGTTTTTTGGTTGATTTGGAAGGGGCGGAATAAGAGAGCTTTTGATGGAGAGTAGTCTTTTGTTTTATTAATGGAAAATTGGCTTAAATTTATACCCCTTTTACGAAGTGGAAACTTGCGTTTGGATGTAAATGCTTTGGTTGATATAATAGATGCTTTGTCCTGTAATTGAGCTCCCTCTTGGTTCTGTGAGCTCTTTTTGTATATGGATTTGCACCTAGTTGATCTTTTTACCCTTAAAAAGAGTTATGCTAAGGCTTATTTGTGACTCTCTCTCATTTGTGCATCCAAGGGGGTGACTCATGGATCCCTTGCACCGCTCAAAGTCCCTGCTAGTGGGACACACGAGCCTGCGTGTTTTATGAGTTGTACTGTGGTGACTTTTTGAGCATCTTGCATAGTTAATGTGGTCTATCACTTCTCAGGGATAGTTATCGACAAAGAATTGTGCATAGATATTACTTTTGGGTGACAAGATGTTGTATACATAAGCATTTGGCCTAAACATTTTAAAGAGGTTCCTCTCAAAGGTTATGTTGAATTTGGGTGTTATTATGGCCTAGGTACTTGTGGTGTTATTAGGAACCAAGCCATTGCCATGGACCTAATGTAGGTGGTCTTGAGTCCCGTTGGTTATTTGGTATATTTTGAGGTCCATAATACATGGTAGAATAGTAGCACTACACAAACTACAAAAAACAGTAGGAATCTATGCTATTATACTTCAGTGTCCAAAAAAGGTGATTACTGGCAATGGATGTATTATGTATTGGTCAGTACTTCACTCTTTGCCTCTCTTTTTCTCATTTAGTTTGGAGCTTAGCTTGTTGTTGTGGTTTTATAAGAAGGAACTGATGGTGCACAGAAAGCCATCATATTGGAACAACAATCTAATTTAGATGTTTTATATATAGATGCCTTCTATTCTTTTTCTATAAATTTGTTCTCAGTCATTAAATTTTGGGTTCTGTATATTCTAATTGGCAGGCCCGTGAAAAGTTTGTATCTTTGAAGAGGAGTACAAGAGGAGACATTGTTGCTGAACTAGAAGAGGTAATTCTTGATATAGGATCTTTGATATCCCTGAATTGTTCATCCTTCTTATCGTGTATCACATTAAATCTGAGAATGTTTGGCACTTTGTCTTGCTGATACAAAAGAGGAAAAAAGGGAAATATTGAGTACTTAATTTTTTCAAATCAATCTGGAAGAATTCTTGGGTGTCCCTCCCTTTTTGAAAGGCTTTCTGTCTCCATTTGTTGTCATTTTTGTTGTCGATACGAGTGATCTTATTTCTTGCGGAGATGGCCTCTTTCAACTTTTGGTCAAATGATCTATTAATTGGATTACTGCGGTAATGGTATTTATTACATTTCTTAGCGATGACAGGATCTACATAACTCCAAATCAGCATTTGAGAGAAGCCGCTTCAATCTAGTAAGTTTATTGTATATCATCTTCATTTGTTTTGTTTCTACTTGGAAATTATCTTGTTCGGTCAATGTTATTGCTTCTGATCGTTATTCTATCATTGTTTCAAGGAATGCAGGTGAGTGCGCTCATGAATATTGACACAAAAAAGAAGTATGAATTTTTGGAATCTATAAGTGCAATCATGGATGTGCATCTGAGATATTTCAAGCAGGTTTACTTCTTCAGCTTTTGTGGGGTGCTTCTTGTTTTTCCTGTATGCCATGTTTTGAACATCACTTGTTGGCATTCATTCTTTTGTGCTGTTCATGCTTCAGGGTTATGAGTTATTGAGTCAATTGGAGCCATTTATCCACCAGGTACAGTCACAATTGAAACTCGATCAAAATCTGATTATATTCCCCAATTGTGCCTTCATATGAATTGGAAGTTTTGTGGCTTGTCTATCATCTTCAAATGGCTTTGCATAGGTGACAATGCCATGTGAAATGGGGTCTTTGTCCATCAAAATTGTTTACCCTACAGGTCTGCTGATGAAAATGGCAAATGCCAAACTCATCCTTGAGTGTAGCATAGTTTTTCAAAATAATAGTACCACTGTAACCATCTCCATCCAAATGATCTTTCCTAGCCATTTATCTTACATTATTCAAATATTTTATTTTGATTATAGATTGAAGTATAGAGTCATAAGCATGTTGTTATATACAACTACATTTAACAGTTGCCAATATGAGATCATGTCATGACCAAAGATGGTTCATTGACTGGCATTGGGCCTTCCCCCTAGTAGCTTTTCGTTTAGAGATGGTAATTCAATCATTATAGGTTGGCTTCGTTATGCGACATAGATCCAGAGATGCGTGTGGAAGAAATAAAGAATGGTTTTAAAAAGGGGGAGGAAATAAGGGGATCTATGTCTACTCTTGGTGCTTTCTTGAATCTATCCTTTTGTAATCTAAACGTTGTTGTGTGGCATTCACCTGTAGATCCATATTTAAAAAACTCTAGAGAAAAAGAGAGAAACGTGAGTTAAACTAAGCACAATCCAAAATGGGGAGTACAAAAACCAGAATTGAGTGTCAATGATTTCTGAGCTAAAGTATTTATTGGGTGGCCAAAAGGTAAAAGCTTTTTTTTTTTTTTCCTGGAAGAATAGGGAAAAAGCAATCTAGACAAGTGATTCTTGTAGTTAATTCCAACTAGTTGTTGTGTCTATTCTTGAGTCTGCCAAATGCTTTATTTGGAGCCTACTAGTTTATCGCCTTAAAGCTATTTTCACTACACTGCTGCCCTGCCGTTCTCTTTAAACCTAAGATTACCAATGCTACAATCTTTCCCTCGGAGAACCCTTTTCTGCACAAGTTAGAAAACTCTCTGGTCTTTTTCTAGAAGGGAGGATGACGTAGAGCCTTAGCCCTCAGGTTAGTTCACAAATTTTGTAGTAATATTATTGCGAAGAACGCATTACAGGCAGAAGTTCAAAAAGAGTCTCCTTTGACTTATTTATCTTTGGTGATGTGCTGAACTTCAAAGAAACTGGAGGAACTATGAGGAGTATACTCAAATTCGGAAGTGAGGGCTTACAATTGTAGATGAATGCAATGGCCAAAAGTCAACTTTTCTCGTTTCTATAGATGTGTTCCCATGTTATAAACAGAGATGTTAACGGATGAAATGATGGCTCCCTCTAAAATCAGGTATTGACATATGCTCAACAATCAAAAGAGATGGCTAATGTGGAACAAGACAGACTTGCAAAAAGGATTCAGGAATTTCGTACCCAAGCTGAATTGGACTCCTTACGCGCTTCAAGTGGTATTGAACCCCCTGATGTTAGCACGAATGCTACTGGTGCAAATTCTTACAGAGACATTGAAACAATCACGACATCTACCAGAGGTGGAGAGGTAATCCGATTGCATTGTTCAGTATGTACATTTGTTCACGTGTTCTCATGATTTTTTGTAATGTATGTTGTTGACTAAGTTGATATGTATGTGAGCATGTGATTGTGAGCTACTAATACCGTGTTAATGCTAATGATAGATTTTGACTAATCCTAAGAGATACTGAATAAAGGAATGTTATTTTGATGGGCTTGTCATGTAAGTTTGGAGGTTGAAGATCCACATGCGTTTGGTAACGTTTTTATTCAAAAATTGTTCTAGGGAACCGAAATAGAAAAAACTATTTCTGTTCCGGGGAACAATTTTTGAACAGAAGAACGCGTTTGGTAACTGCACAAAATTTCTATTCCTGGAATAGAAAAAGAACAGAAACACGTTTGGTAAACTTGTATAATTTTTTTGTTTCTTTTAATTTTTTAATAATTTTATTTTATTTTTCATTTTTTCTTTTTTCTTTTCTCTCGGTTGGGCAACGTTCGGCGAGCTTGCCGGAGGCCAGCCTAGCCCCGGCGAGATTGCGGTTGGCCAGGCGAGCCTCGCCAGGCCACTGGCGAGGCATGGCCTTGCCCAGGTAGCGTGAGGTCGGCCTCGCCCTGGCCTGGTGAGGCCCGGCCTCGTGCCGGCTAGGGAGGCCGAGCCTCGCCGTGGCCGCGCGAGGCTCAGCCTCGCCTGGGCTGGGCTTGGCCGGCGCAAGGTCGGCCTCGCCGGGGGCCGGCGACGCTCCTGCAAGGTCGCCGGCCCTTGACGGCCGGTCACCGGCGATGGCCGAGGCCGGTGACCGGCCAAAGAAAAAAGAAGAAAAAGGAGAAGAAAAAGAAATAAGTTTTATGTTTTTGTTCTTTTGTTTCTTCAAAAAGTGTTCCCGGGAACAAAATAATAGTTTTTTTGTTTCCGGGAATAAAAGCGTAAACAAACGCGTTTCTATTCTTTTTTTGTTCCCCGGAACAAAAGAACAGAAATTGTGTTTCGGGGAACAAAAAAAGAACACAAACAAACAGGACCTTATTAATTAATTAAATCGAGTTTCTTCCCCTCACGTTTAAATTTATTGCATGCAGCAATTAAATCTAAAGATAAAGCAAGGCTGTTGATTGATGCTTAACTTCAGCATTTGAAATCTACTTCTCATAGCTGGAGCTTGCAACCACGTTGTTGGCAAATTCATTGTTTTTGTATAAATTTTCACGTTTATTCCAATTACAAAAGACCAGTATGCTGCATGATGAATTTGTTAACAGCTGTTTAAGTATCTCTCATCGCTTGTTTGTGGGTTTTTGGTCGCTTGCAAGCTGAAGCCTTTGGGTTGGATATTCTAACAACCGCCAACATTTCACTCAGCCAAGTGGGATATCATGTTATGGCAGTTTTATTTCTATATTGATATGCTGAATATGGGAATCAATCAGACTGCTGTGGGTTGTGCATGTTGCATTACATGAAGTGGGGAAATGATAAAAAACAGGTTTCTGCTCTTAAATTTTGTATAGGGGTGGCTTCCCCTCCGACTGTCATTTTGTAGAGGGTTAGTACCCGCATAGTACCAATTTTAACAGAATGTTTATCCTTAAGATACAAAAAGGAAAGAGTTTTTCAGAATTTTTTTGTCTGAACCATCTCAAAAGGCATTTCCAATCCAAGTGTTTGCTCTCTCTATTTGAAACCATATACCGATGTAACATCTTGAATTTGCTAATAAGCTTGCCCTTAATTTTACTAACAAGATGAGGGCTCAAAGCAAAACCTCTTCTTATCATTATACAAAAAGCTTATTGTCCCTTCGCGTGTACTTGCATTAGTACAGTTCTGATTCTAATTTGCATTTCCTCTATAGTGTGAATTTTGCGACCGATTCCCACTTCAACTTCCTCTAAGAGAACATCTCTGAAACACCATTATACGCTTTTATCATTAGAGTTGGCTGCTGCTTCAAAGCTTTTGGCATCTTTCAGAAAGGTCTGAACAAAGGGACTGTCTGCCCAACTACAGAGACTTTATCCTGAGGATTTTGTCCCTTATGATCTTTCTTCACCATTTTAGCCAATAAGAAGGAGCAGATCCAGTGTTAGCAGGGCGAGGAAGAAAACTGTCCACATTCATATCTACTTGTCAAGTAGTCACTCTCCATGGTCCCTGTATGATGTTACTTAGTGAACACTAGATAAATAATTAGATTTTCTTATCTACTTATCTTGTAGGTTTCTTGATCAATAACGCTTCAGATAATTATCAATGAAATGTTAGTTATCAATGGCGCTTCAGATAATAATCAATGAAATGTAAGTTGATTGAAGATTGTGATGCTTGGTACAATATAATTGTTACCATTGAAATCTTCTCTGTTGTCATCAGGGAACATTCATGAAGAAATATTGACTGGGGAAGATCCACGTTACTCATTTGAGTTCATTTTTTCCAGGTCCAGACTATCAAGCAGGGATATTTGTTGAAAAGGTCGTCAAGTTTGAGAGGTGATTGGAAAAGGAGATTTTTTGTCCTTGACAACCTTGGGACTTTGTATTACTACAGAAATAAAAGTTCCAAATCAGTGGTACGTCTGTGGCATTGTGAGTTTGAAACATTAGTCTAGCATTATATTTTTGACTTGTCGCCAATAACATTTTTACCAGGTTTTGGATTGATGCAAATTTTCTTAAGTCAAAAAATAGATTTAATGTTCAATATAAAATCTCCTAGCCTGTTACTGCAGAGTTCATTGATAAGGAGAAACTTCAGTGTAGCTTTCCATGTTTTACAATCAAAATTGGTAGAATAAGTCAATAGGTTTCAGAATTACACATTTTATCTTGTCAGAATCCTTGGAAGTTGAAAAAAATCAGATATTCAATTGGATAATCTACGGCTTTATTGCTGATTGGTTGATTTACTACAACTCGTACAAGCTCATGGGAGATACGTTGAAATCAAATACCTATCATCGCCAACATTTTTCATGTGTTCTGTTCCAGGGCAGTCAATCACATCATTCCAGCTTGTCAGCTGAACATAACAGCAGCGTTTTCAGCATATTTCTTTCAAAGCACAATAGAGGTTCATCTTTTGGAGAAGAAACTCTTGGTTACCGTATTCTTGATCTTCATACGTCCACAATAAAGATTGATGCAGAGGACACAGATCTACGACTTTGCTTCAGAATAATTTCTCCATCAAAAAGCTTCACACTGCAGGTGGGGCAATTGATCAGCCTACAGCCTATCAACTAGGCTAATTATTCATAACTTCTATGCGTGATTCAACCCGCAAATTAGCATGTCTTTTTGCATTACTCAACTCGTATGTTCTGTTGGCATGAGCGAACTGCATTACAAAATTTGGCCTGTTGATTATTAAAGTGTACCCCTACACTTTATAGATTACCTTGTCTGATGGTATGAAACTGGATCTAATTCATTAATAGGGGAAAATGCTATCAGTTATTCTTGTATAGGACCATTATGAGGTTGGATTGAATTGTCAGCCATGTAGTATCTGAAAGATTAAGGTCAGAGATTGTTATGTGTAATTGTTGTTTCGGCAGAATTATTTGTTGACCGAGTAACTAATGATGAGTCGAAGAAGAGTAAATCTTACCAAATTAGTGGATGAAATACTTCGAATTGTGAATAGGATTATCAAGACTAGATGAACTCATAAAAGGTCAAAGAGTAAACTTTGTTTTTGGGCGGGCGAGAGAGAGAGAGCCCAAGTCGCTTGTGGAGTGGGACTTGGTGGTACTGGTTGTAGTTATTTAAATTTTAAGGATATTAGTTTCCATAAGACGTCTACCACATATTGATATGTATTTAGGAATAAAGTAGTTATCCAGAATCCGACATCTACACCTTTCAATAGGAGGCGCTTGGTAAGACATTGAGAAAGGCTGGTAATGGTCTGAAATCTAAGTACTGTTTTCTTAGTTTTCCTGTATCTTTCATACTAGTTGTATTGCCCTAGTTGTTCCTGTACTTGCTTTTTTACTCTTTAATAATTCATGTAGTTTTTGCCTTACCAAAAGGAAGACATCTAAGAATTTTCTACCATTATCTTACTTTTTTTTTCAGGCTGAAAATGAAGCAGACAGGATGGACTGGGTAAACAAAATCAAGGGAGCAATTGATTCTCTTTTCAATTCACATTTTCTTCAACAGGTTTGTCCCTTTCAAAAGGTTTTCCACTTTTTAAATATAGAGCTGCTGCTAAAGACAAGTTAAATTTGTTTCCTGCAGCCAAATCTTAGTGCAACTACTAAGAACAGTGCTTCTTATGGTTTGAGATCAGCAGATGCAAATAATAGCTCCAAAGATATGATCAAGCTTGATGGACAAGATTCTGTAGCTAAGATTCTAAGGAGTATACCTGGAAATGACTTTTGTGCAGAATGTGGTTCACCTGAACCAGATTGGGCCTCTCTCAACCTTGGTATTTTAATATGCATCAAATGCTCTGGTGTCCACCGCAATTTTGGTGTTCATATCTCCAAGGTTCACTTCTTTTGAAACTCAAAAGCTTGGGTTAAATACTTATCCACCCTTATGTATAGTGCCCTTTGAAATTTTCGGTTCCTAAAGCAAAAACCCATGTGATGGACGATCATGATGTTTTCACTAACCATAGATGCTTGCTGTGGCAGCTTCATTTCTAGTGCAGTCGTTATTAGAGCTTAATTATCATAAGCTTGTCATGTTTTCATTGATGGTGCTCATCTTACCCCTTCAATTTGCAGATTAGAATATGGGAGTGCCAACATGGTTGTGCATTCTTATGTTCTTGGTCTATTCATTTTGAAGTACTTCTTTGTTGATTGATTTGCCTTTTTGGAGGAGCAAATGTTTTTGACTTAGTAGTTGAACAATTGGTGCAAAAAACTCCTGCCACTTGATTGTTTTGTTTTACAAAGCTGTGGTTCTCTCTCTTGCAAAACGAGTATTCTTTATGTTCCTCCATTTGTTAGACTGTCAAGTAATTATTCACTGGAGATGGGGAATAATTTGCTTGAGAATTAACGGGTAGGTGGCAATTGGATACAAGTAAGATATGTTGCATTGTGAAGTACAGATTTAGCAATGAGAACATTTGTGCAGGACCATTTCATTGTAGACTGCCTTTCAAACTTGCCTTATTCTATCTGTATGCTGTCTTAAATAAATCATACTAAGAGCAGAAAAATCTATTCATTTGCATGTGACTGAATATATGTATTTTTGGTTATACATATTGTAACCTTATACATGACGTTTTGACTTTTAGTTTAGTGTGACTAGTTTCCACCAGTTATGGGTATAGCCTGCATCTGAGGTTGCTGGCAAAATGAAATAATTTGAAGGGTCTCATTTTGATATACTGCAGGTTCGATCTCTAACTTTAGATGTCAAAGTGTGGGAAACTACTGTTTTGGATCTATTCCATGCATTGGGCAACAGTTACTGCAACTCTATATGGGAGGGACTGCTACAAGATGAAACAGTAAAGTAAGATCTTTTTCTGATTAATTTAAAAGCTCACTGTTGGATGATCTCCTGAGTTTTTGAGTGCTAGTCATGTGGCTGTGGGGTGCTGCTGGCGTAGATTAGTTGGATTTTGAAGTCACTGCTTTGTTCAGCAATAACTTAACTACCTAATGGCATTTATGAAAATTCAACTTGTTTCCATGGAAAAGAAGGTACTCTGTTGATAGTCTAATTTGTATGTTCAATTCCTGCTCAAACATTCAAAGATCCCTTGAACAAATGCCCGACAGAAAATTTTCTTAGGAAAGCCCTGTATCAGACCATAATCATGTGGTAGAATTATCCTAGAAGATGTAAGATTTTCCCTTGTTTAAAGCAAGAAATAATGTGTATCCTCACTTTGGAGCAATGTGGACATTGTCTAGGCGTAGATAATTTTAGTCTAAACACTGCAGTTCGCTGATGTTATTCATGGTAATCTGCAGTGTAATATTTATATAGAGAAGTAAATTTGTCTATTGTTTACAAAAATAATTTTCTTATGAAAATAAGATAAATTAGATAAATTGAGTTCTTCCTTTGTCTTTTGCTTCTTAATTCTGTATGTCATTTGTCAAGATGTATAGATGTTCTCCACTTCGTCTCCCTTCTCTTTTTATTTTGTTTCCCTGATGCACAATTGCGCATCCAAGAATTGCTCTTTCCTTTTCTTGCAGCTCTCACAAGTCGACTTTTATTTAACATTGAACAGTTGGAATCTTTCAAAACATATTAATGTAACATCTAGATTCATAGATAATTTTCATAATTTTTTCTAACTTAAAACATTTCCCTTTCTTTTTAAAATTTTGGAGAGAAAGCAAGTTTTGCATTTTTAATCAGAACAAAACTTGGACATTGCCAATAACTATGCAACATGAAGCTTTATTAGCATGGACAAAAGAAGAACGTCTTGTTCTATCTCCAAACACTTGACTTTATTGAAAAAAGCAGACTACTGGGCTGTACAGCATTGAAATAACCCATGCTGTATTCCCATGATTAGCTTGAGCAACCTTCCTCAAAGGGTAATGTATTTGAAACTTCATCACTAACTTTCGAATCTTTTTAGCATTTGGACCCAAAAAAAAAAAAATCTTTTTAGGATACTGGCCCTCGAGCATCCTGTACAGAGAAGCTATCATAAAAAGTAGATGATCTGGTGATTGATAAGCTTAAAAAGTGTCCAATATCCTTGCATATGGATAATTTTGTGATGCTTCTTCTATTAGCTGGACTTGCCTACTGCTTCAGTAGACACTTGATGAGTGATCCGCATATCATAAGGGTTTCATTTTTTTTGGGGGGGTTTGGTGTTATTTATTGACTATAGTGATAACTTAATTGGTTTGTCTAGCAGTTCTTGATCTTTATTATTTCTATTTGAATGTGAAATCCTCTGCAGAGAAGTGTCGGATGGTGCTGTCCCCTCAATGAGTAAACCTTGCCCAGATGACGCAGTATCTTATAAGGAGAAGTACATCCACGCTAAGGTACTATTTACTTTATATTTCGATCAACCTATGCAGATAGTATAAGGATGGACTTAGCATCAGTTTAATGTTAAGTTCTTGAAAGTTACAATTAGCTTTTAAATTTAAGTGTCCATCAGTTTAATGTTAAGTTCTTGAAAGTTACAATTAGCTTTTAAATTTAAGGTGATAGCATCTTTAATGCATTCTCTGTATTTATGTTGGATCTTTATCCACATCCAATGCTGCATATGACAATTATTGATATGTTCGTTAGTAGTTCAGACTTAGTTGTAGGGTGTCATTTATGTCTTTTACAGCCTCTTTCTCTATTGTATGTGCAGGGCTTGATGCAATAGTAAGGATTTGTACTTTTAATTTTAATTCAGATTTTAATCTTATTCATCGCGTGTTTCTGTTTAATTTAAAAGCTTTCAGATTCCACTCTTTCAGATTTATTAGCTCTTAAGATTTTCTTCTTCTTCTTGCTTTTTTTATTTATTTGATTAAATAGATATCAAGCCACATATTTACATATACCATTGTCCTCAGAGACTGTCTCAACACCTTTAGATAAAAAGAAAAGTCTGGAGGTTAAATATGTTTCATTGATGCGTCTTAATATTCATGTCATTTATGGCTAACTTTTAGCTGGAACAATATGTATATATGTATGTATGTATGTATATGTGTGTGTGTGTGTGTGTGTGTGTGTGTGTGTGTGTGTGTGTGTGTGTGTCTGCAATATCCATAGCAATTGCTTGCTTGCATCCTTCATTGTGTTGGCTAAATACTATACATAATCTGGAAGTTGCAATATGAATTCATTTTTGTTCTTATTTTTAGTATGTAGAAAAGCTGTTCATTGTCAGAGACTCTGAATCATCTGGGAGTTTGCATGCCAAGAGTATCTGGCAAGCAGTCAAGAACAACGATTTGCGAGATGTATATCGGCTTGTGGTGACATCAGATATGAATATTGTTAATACCATTTTTGATGAAGTTGATGGGACTGAGGCCTATCACAACTTCGATTCAAATTCAATCGACATAAATCAGAATGATCCAGCTAACTGCCTGCAAATGAAAGATCCCAGAGAACCGGCAAATTGTCTTCAAGGTTGTTCGCTATTGCATTTGGCATGTCATCAAGGCAATCCAGTGATGCTTGAGTTGCTGCTGCAATTTGGTGCTGATATAAATATGCGAGATTACCACGGAAGGACTCCTTTGCACCACTGCATATCCATGGGAAACAACTCATTAGCAAAGTTTCTTCTCAAAAGGTAATTCAATTTCATATCGATTTGTGTGTAGAAAATTTGATGCAGGCTGCACGACCTAGCTATAAAAAGTCTTCCTGCTTTTCCTAGAAATTCTGATGCTCCTCCAAATTTACAATGATCATACGAGGATGCCTTTGCTCACAAGACAGACAAAAGACAAAATCATTTTGCTCTTCACAACTTATCACAAAGGTTGCCCATAAATTTGGATCAGAATAATGCCAGATTTGAAAAGTCATTTCGTCAGGCAAAGGATTGTTCTCCATTCTCAAGCATCTTGAATTGTCTTGTTGAATCTCACTAGATCACCTTGTAGTAGTGGAGCTTCAATTTTAATATCAGCTGGAAATAGTTGATGGCCTTATTATTTGTGGCATCTTTTGAGGGAACTGAAGGCTAATTGAGAGAAACTGGGTTTGATTAGTTGTTCTATTCAACTAGCGTGGATTAACTAGTGTGTTCATTGTGCAGAGGAGCACGGCCATCTATCAAGGATGGCGGGGGACTCGGTGCCCTGGAAAGAGCAATGGAGATGGGAGCAATTACTGATGAGGACTTATTCATTTTGCTCGCTGAATGCAAGTGACACTACTTTCTTCGTTTAGCGCGTTGTACCTTTAACGTCGATTTATCTGCTGGAAAAGAGGATTGGACAATATTCATGGAATTTTTAGCCAAAACATAGGGGGCATCGTCTGATTCAGAGTGATGTGCTATGGATGAAATCGAGTGGAGCAACCTCCGCCTTAACCTTGTCCCTCGCAGTATTCTC
This sequence comes from Eucalyptus guilfoylei, assembly GCA_016097605.1. NCBI lineage: Eukaryota > Viridiplantae > Streptophyta > Magnoliopsida > Myrtales > Myrtaceae > Eucalyptus > Eucalyptus guilfoylei. The sequence continues at coordinate 9,030,330 of CM027869.1, read as the reverse complement.
CCCTCGATTTGCACGCTGCCTGGGAATATTCGACTTGGCTTGAAATTTATGAAATGGAGGAAATAGAAAAGCACTTGATTGGTGGTCAATTATGAGGGCTTACTGTGAAGAAGGTTGAAATATTTGAGCGTCTGTAATAACATGGTCTTGATGGCATGGTTTTCTGTAGCGGCAATCTGGTTGTTGACGTTTAGAAGCTTTATCTTATACCATAGGAGATTAAAGCTGTTGATATAACCAGTACTTGACCTTCTAATTGATTTCTGTATGACCTGGAACGCCGTAGCTGTTTTCGGTCAGAATACACTTCTAAGAGATTTAAACCCTGCATCAAATTATACTTAGGAAGGTGGCCTAATCCACATGGCCAACTTGTTTAGGCGATCACCGCTGTCTGTTCTTACTACCGGCGAAAGGCGGCTGTTTCTCAAGCAAGAAGACGTCTCTCCTCTCACACAGTTTGATTCCCGTTACAATTTGGTATTTTGGAGGGGGAGAAGTAGTGAGTTCCGATTTACAACTCGGAGAAACCAATGCGTACCGAAGGCTTATTTTTGTCTTTGCTTGGGTTACATGTTGAAAACCTATCAAAGAAAAGGAAAATGAACGACGACATTGTGGTGAAAGCTGCCAAGATAGCTCATCCCCATCCGTGCAAGCTCGTTGAGGAAGTTTAAATACGAGGTAGTAGCCAATTCTTAGTTTTCACTAAGACCTTTTACCTGGCCCAAAAAAGGAAATAAGAGATGGTGATGTTGAGAGGACCTCAAATTAAAAGGGAAAATCGTCCAAAAAAAATTTAAATCTATTATATCATTATCAATTTAATAAAAAATCTTTTAATTTTACCAATTAAGTTCTAAACCTTTTGATAATTTGTTAATTGAGTTCATCCAATCAATATTAACTAAAAATTGCTGATGTGAATGTCGATGATGTCGTGTAGGAGTTCTTGTCATTATCGCCCAAAACTCTTCCAAATCCTCCACCTTTGAAATTGCATTATAACCTCATACTCTTGACTTATGTCAAGGCAGATTTTGACTTAAAGAAGGGCCAAAAAAGTTTTACTTGACATGATAATTTTCACTCAAGAAACTTTAGAGGGCAAAAAATATCTTGTTAAGGATTTCTAAATGGCATTGAAATTGGGTGCTTAATCTAGCTAATAGAAAAGTTGGGTTGGTTTAAAATATTTTGCAAACTCAAAAGTTTGAAAACAAAAAGAAGAAAATCAGAAAATGATCTTGTTAACCATAGTCATAAAAATATATTTTCATTTTTATTGCACTGACTAGAATTTCAAACTTCCATTCCCCCTCAGCCCTCTCTCTTCTTCACCAGCTGCTGCAGAGAAGGAGCTAAAACAATTCGCGAGATGAGCGAAGCAGCAGCAGCAGCAGCAGCAGCAGCGAGGAGCTGGATAAACGGCGACGAGAGCGCGAGGCAGATGCTCGGCCGAGCCCAGGCGTCGCGCCCGTCGCTCTCGCTCCCCGCTCCGCTCCACCGGATCCCTCTCCGCGCCGGCAACGTCGTCGAGATCGCCGGCCCCTCCCCGTCCGCCAAGACCCAGCTCCTCATCCAGGTCATTCCTCTCGCTCCTCCTCCTCCTTCTCCTCTTTTTCCGCCGCATTCTCCGGCGTCGAAATCCGTGCTCCCAAGCAAGAACATCGCCGGCGACATCGAATTGCTCGCGATCGCGGACGGGGAATAGCGACCGTTTCCGCCTGTTAGTAGGAAGTGCTGCTTGATTATGGTTAGTTTGTTGTTGAGAGTCGAGCGGCGAGAAAGCGCGCTGGAACGTGCGGAGTCACTGTGATTTTGACTGGTCGTGTGGCGAGACGGCTGAAAGTCTGCTTTGCCTCTCTCTCTCTCTAGACTGCGGTGAGCTGCATTCTCCCGAAGGAGCGGAACGGGGTGCACTACGGCGGGCTCGGGCATTCGGTGCTCTTCGTCGACTTGGATTGCGGGTTCGACGTCTCGAGGCTGGTGGAAATGCTCAGGCACCGGATCGCGCAAGTTAATGGTGAGGCGAGGCCTTCTCTTTTGAACAAGCAATCGCGAACTCATGTTATTGAACTATTTAAGGCTATGGTGAAATTATTCGAAGCTATGGGATTCGGTGCATTGCTTTTCTTGGGCAGGGTGCTCGTGTACTGCCGACGACGAGGAGATCCTTAAGCTGTCCATGAGACGATTCTCCTACATTCGCTGCTACGATAGTTTCGAGATGCTTGCGGCTCTAAAAGTAAGAGGTCTTGTCCTTGATATATAGTTTCAAACCATTCTGCCCACAAGGTTGATACTTAGCTGATTAGTTCTCTTGAGAGAGCGGTTTTCATGTTATGTACTCGTTGGTGTTTTCGAGAAACTTTAGTAATGTTAGAGTCTGCAGTGAAGTCGGTAAAATTTAAATAAAAAGGGAAAAACAAGGGTGTGTGGAGCATAGGCTTAAAATTCAATTTTGTCTGGATATCTGCTGCATAGTCATCTATGATATTAGGAGTAAGCGAACATGTCTTGGCTTTGATCAGTCCGACCTTTTATAGCTTATACCTCGCTATAACTGTACTTCCACCTTATTTTTGGCTGAAAAATTAACATAGTTTCTTACAGATAGTTGAATACTTTAACTAAATCTGCAGAAGTTTTTTAATGTTTCAAAAATACTATCTGATCAACTTTCAAAGCATTTGCTGTGAAATAAACAAGCATCACTCGGATTTAATTGACAGTAGGTTACTGTCAACTAAGATTTTGACAAATTCATACATCATTTTTGTGTCCCTAAAATAAATATTTAGTGGATAAATACCAAGGCCTTGGTCAAGCCTTATAAATATAGTGGGTGTACTTTATGAAAAGTGGTATCGGTCTCACAGGTGCTTATTGTTTCAGACACTGCATCACCGGCTTGAAAAGGAAAAGGAATCCAATGGTATTGGGGGTCATTGGCTCATGATTGACAGGTTTGTCATGGAATCTGATAAAGTCAAGTCACATCAGTGTACTTGACTTTTTTGGCATAAATCTTTAGAGTTTAGTCCATTTCTAGTTCTCATGTGTGTTTAAATACTATAATTATTTCCTAAGTAGAACTTGGAACTTTTTCAGGTAAAGTCATTGGATTTTTGCTTTTATAGTACGATGCATACTTGTAGAAGCTTCTAATGAGGAAAAAGAAAGGTGTACTGTAATTAATTTAAGTGACTGAGGTTGCTTATTATCATGGATCTCAGCAAAAATTGCCAATTGAATGGACTTCAGTCTGGGGGCAATTCACCTCCTTAAAAGTCACCTTGCTGTTCTTCCCAAGCATAAGAGAGTGAACGTCCAAGCATGTATTCTTTTGCAATACCAAGTTCCAGCATCACCGATAGAGTTTTACTGTGATCCTCGGTAGCAAACGAGGAGAATGCAGGCAATTCTTTGTTTTCTGTTGCATTCACCTAAAGACTATATTTTGTCATTAGCTTATTCACAGCCTTTTTGGGAACTTTCACTTCAATATGAATTTTAATAGTGCAGACCGTTCCAAATTCTCACAAAAGCTCTGAGCTTTTGTTGTGTTGCTTCTAAATTAATTTCTTAATACATTTACACCAGAAGATGGCTACAATTCTGTTGAGTTTCGGTTCTGCAAAATTGATCCCCCTGTGCTCTTGATCAGTAGATGAAGTGTATATTGCAGTATGAATCAATATAGTTCTTCGGTTTTCTTAAATGAGGACAGGAAGGGAAACATGTTGACTTACCACTCATCTGCAACTTTATTCGACAGCATTGGTGCTTTTCATTGGGTAGATCGTGCTTCCACATCATTGCCTCTTGGGGGAAAGAACAGGTAATTGCCTTAGCCTTTTTGTTTGGATTTGACATGACATAAGTTTATCTCTCCCTGTATCTTTGCACCCAGAGCACTCATGAAACCATTTGTTGTTGCAGAATATCTGTCCATAGTTTCCTCTGGAATCTTCTCTCGACTCTGTTCTTGCTGATTTTAAGCGTTTATGGGCTTTATGTGCAATCTCTTTCAATTAGCTTTGTTTTATTGGTCTTTTTCTTTAACTGTTTTTGTATATTCCTGATGTACTTGAACAGTTTTCCCTATTAATCAATTATTACTTAATCAAACAATATTGAGACTATGCTGGACTCAGAAACTGAATTAGTTTCCTCATGTTATCATTTTCTAATTTCACCTTCTAATACCTAGGCAGTATTCTGAACGGGGGAGTATGGTATCGTAAAAATGCGAAACTCAGTCGTTGGATTCTTTGGAATATTTCTCCAAGTTCAGATATAGTCAAAACCAAACATATGGATGTTTAACAAATCCTAAGTGGGAATCATACAAAGGAAAATGGTACTACATGGTTATGAGAACAATAGCCTAGCAATCCATCATGAATACAGTGGTTAATTGATCATTATGGTGACCAGATTAGTATATCATCATAAATGGTCTATACATTATTCTGCTTGCTTTTCTTTTCAAAATAGACATTGCTGGGGTATCTTACCTTATTATCAGCTCTAAAATAGTGTGAAGTTTTTCTCCTTGGGTGTAGTTTCCTCTTATAGTTGTCTTCATTGAATCTCTGTGAGATCCGAATTTATTTATTCATCATACATAAAGATGTCATTCAATTTTAAAGAAATGCAATATATTTTGTGGCACAGCTATATTAAAATTCGTTGCCTCTCTTGTTCAGGTTTACCTGATGTTGTAGAAATTTTTAATTTCTAGGAAATACCTCTCTTTGCAGAATGTATTGGAGGTCGTAGTGGAAGATCTGAGAAAGCTGATGTCAGCACATCCCATGCTTGTTATTGTTACGAAAGCAACCATTGTAGGAACAACTGGGAATGATTTCAGGAGGTAAGAGTTTAGAGACGTAACAATATTCTGTATATGTATGTATACAGAGAAAATCATATGCAAGAGCACAGATAGTTTACATCATCTATTCAATTGTTCACCACAGTTATACAACATGGTTTACACTGGCCGCTTTTGAATTTTGATTAATTGCTGCAGTACTAAGTCAAAGTGTTAACTGGAAGAATTTCAACTACATCGCCTAAAACATGTACTCTAGCTTCCTGCATGTTCAATTTAAGGCCCTCCTTAGCTCCTGTCCTTCATATCCACTGTGTCATTGTCTTCATCATACTCAACTGCTGGGATTTGTAGTTTGTTTTGGAATCTATTCGATGTGACGAATACTTTGCTTCACGTTGTCAACTACTGAAACTTACCTTGTAAAACCCTGGTTGAAAGTTTGACCTTTATTTCTCTACTGCCTATTCGATTCAATGATCAGTTGAAACCTGAACTCATTAATATTAATGTGTTTACTGCTTTAAATTCTTACTCTGGTTCATGTCATTGGTTTTCTTCAAAATAATAAAGTATTCTTTGACTTTGGTATTATGATGCCTTCCTTACAGGAATTACAAAAGATGGCCATCCGCAGGCACTTTTGATGCAAGCAGTGAATTGGAAGGGCTTCGGGAACCTTATTTTCGTGAATATATGCCCCCTATCTGGCAGGTTGTTTCTCAATTGTCCTTCATTCTTTTCTGCGGAGGAATCTTCTTGACTTTGAGAATCTGCCTGAGTAAACCATTATTTAGGTTTTCACTGATTGTTGAAATATTTGTACATCATATATCTTGGTGAACGGGTTCTTTATAATACTGATTCGGCATACCTTCTGAGCAAATATGGTGAAAAAATGGAAGGATGAATTTTACTTTAAAGGTCAAATATTTTATTCATCTTCTCTCCGGATGTATTCTCCAAAAACATTAATTCATCATAGTTATGATGGATGTTTGGCACTTATTTGAGTGCCACGTATTCTTTATAAGTCCTGTAACTTAGTTATAACTGTGAATTGTTGCGTCAAAGCACCAATACTGAAAATGTTGACAATGGCACTGTAGCATCTCTCTCTCTCTCTCTCTCTCTCTCTCTGATCTTTCTTGTGTTCATTCTTTGATCATACCAGTAACCGGTATCAATTTAGCTTTTAAAGGATTTGCTGCAAAAAACTGAATTATGGCCTTCTTTGTTTTTCTGTGCCAGTCCTTTGTTACGCATAGGATACTCGTGCGAGGTTCAGGTTTGTGAAATTTCTTCTGCTGAAAGTTGTTGGCTGATGTCACTGACTTGGACATGCTAGTTTTTTTTTTCTTCTCTCGGTATGAAGGAGTGACAATGAGCTCTTTGTGCTGCAGATGATCATATTGCCATGCCAAAATCTCAAGAAAACAACACAGCTTATGTATCAGAATGGTTGCTTCCACGTCTGAATTTCTTGGACAAATTTGTGGTGAGAAATGTAAGAAAATCCAAAAGCTTCTCATTGAGTTCAACATGGAATCAATTTTTCAGTTTGTGCCCTGGTACAATTCTGATAAACTCTGACTTGCAGGCTGGTGTTTTCCTTGTTTCATGAAGTGTACATCTGGACCCGTTTTACTTGTTGACATCTGCGCACAAGCAAGGTCAAGATTGTTTTACTATATATTCTATTGCTGTGTTGTCCTATAGTTTCATTCGATTTGGTTCTTGTAAATATCCACCTTGGCACCCTGGATAAGCTACTTGTCAAGGGCATCGGGGATTTTGCAGATGTTGTGAGTATATCTTGATCTTCTTGCATGTCGTGGCTCTTCCTTCTCTTCTCAGGTTCAAGTTGAAGCTCATCTCATGGTCGCACATGTCTATAGTTGAGAGTTATGGAGCATCTTCATTCAATACACTAGTGATTATTCAGCACGATGGAATAAGTTCTGGGAGAGATCTGATCTGAAGGCAGTTGAAGTTGGATGATGTACGTGGATCGTCTTTCCTAATTTACGAAAGTTTTTGAATGGCACCGCAAGCAGCTTCTAGTCAATATTAGCAGTGACCGGATGATTACATGCACGATGACTGCTGCTATGCTAATGATCCGTTAGCGACTAGCCCTTTGTAGTTGACATACCGAGCTTAGTATTTTCGAGTTGCTTACCTCGTGTCTTTCCATTCGTAGATAAGGAAAAAGGAAAGAACCCAGCGTCTTCATTTGCAAAGCATGTTGCTAAACTTTATTTTATTCAATTAAGTATCTCAACTTTTCTAATAGGGCTGAGTGCGGGGCTTCCATGAAAGAAGTGCCGTGTCATGTTTAGTTAGGTCTAGGACTGCCAACTTAAATTTAAATGAATTAAACAATGTGTCTTCTGTTTGTTTTGTCTTAGTCTTGCTTGCCCAGCCATGTTTGAACGGAAAAAAAAAGAACAAAAAAAGAGGCACTTGATTGAATAACGATAAAAATTTAAGATATTTAGGGTGTTATTATCTAGTTTGTCAATCATTTTTAATGATAGTCAGATACTCAATTATTGTTTTTGATAAATAATATAACCCTAAGCAAAAAAGAAAAGAAAAGGAAAAGCAAGAGAAAAAATTGTTAATATTTTTGAGCTAGCGTGTCATCACCATTATCAATTACCATCGAAGAGTAATCTTTTTCCTTAGTGGCCAAATGTCTAACCTATGGTAAAAACTTACTAATTGATGTGACATCAACGATCATGGAAAAGGGGAAGCCCATGTGGCCATGATGAGTCGGTGCACTAGTAAAAGTTGCTTCAATGGATTACGACCCATCATTATCACGTCCAATTTAACCCGGCAATCCATTGCGCATCACTTTAGCAAAATAGGAGCGTGGCCCAACCGTTTTGCACGAGACTTAACTTTAGTAATCATCTGATCCTCGAACTCTCGGTACAAAAATTCCGACGTCACTCCCAGGACCCAACCGTATCCCTCATGCCCTGCTTTTCTAATTCATATAAGCACGGGTTTGATCGTGTGGCCGAGCGTGTTCGGGTCTGGTCGGGATGAATCTTAGTGATGGAATAATTAAGTTAGACAATTAACAATTGACAATTGATTGGATTGGCATAGTGCCGTTCCAATTCCCCCTTTACATTTAAGATTTTGATCGCACTCGTACATGGCATTGCCAAAAGCGCGGGCTTCTCCGTCCTAAAGCGCGCGCGCGCGCGAACACGCTCGGGAGTCCATCCGTACTCGCTTTTTCCGTCTTGTCTTCCTCCTCAAAGGAGTTCCGCCGCGAAGAAGAAGGGGGCCGGATGGAAATGGCGCCGCCGAAGACCCTCCTCGATCTCTTCCAGCGGCCGTCGAAGCGTCTCAGAGCCTCCTCCCCCTCCTCTTCCCCGCTCGTCGCCAAGTCCCTCTCCGCCGCCCCTGACGGCGGCGACGGAACAACCTCCTCCGATCTCACGCCCGCTCAGAAGTCCCGCATCGAGCTCAACAAGCTCCTCGCCAAGTCTCGCCGCAACCTCAAAATCTGCTCCGACCGAATCTCCCGCTCCAAATGTGCGAAACTCTCTCTCCAGAGTTTGACTACTCTCTTTAATCAACGATTTATTTCGTCTGCGGGTTGTTCGTGGTTTGGGCTTGTCTCGCATTGCATCGATTGAACTGTATACAGCGTGTAATCTGTTTCGGAGGTCTGTTTTTAAGGCGATTTTGTTGGGTGCTGTCGAAAAAAGTTGTCAGCTTTCGGGGAATTTGCTTGAAAATGTTCGACCTTGACCTGCTCTTCTCTTTGTTTGGAAGTAACCTGTTTAGTCCGCGTCACATTCGATGCTTAAACATGCGAGGGTAACGTTAAAGTTGGTATTTTTTCTTTTTGGAAGATGAAGCTGTTGGTTTTCAAGTAAATGTCTGATCTTTAGAAAATGTGGGGAAAAAATTTGCAGCTGAAGGCGTGGGTAATGTGAAGCTGGAGGAGCTGTTGGTGGAGGAGACATGGCTCAAGGCGCTTCCCAGGGAGCTTCAGAAGCCGTATGCGAAGAATCTGTGCAAGTTTCTCCAAGCCGAGGCGTCTTCCGCTGCTGGCGATGTCAAGGGACATGTTATATATCCGCCTCAGCATTTGATCTTTAATGCTCTGAACTCGACATCATTCGACAGAGTGAAGGCCGTGATCCTCGGGCAGGACCCTTACCATGGACCTGGTCAGGCCATGGGACTCGCATTCTCTGTCCCCGAGGGCATTAAGCTCCCCTCGAGTCTTGCCAACATCTTTAAGGAGCTGAAACAAGATCTCGGCTGCTCCATTCCTTCTCATGGGAATCTCGAGAGATGGTCTTCTCAGGTACTGATACTAAGTGTAAACAATTGGGACGTATGCCTATTCTGGTTTTTTAATAAGCATCTCAAATATGAATAGTTTCTGATCAAACAACTTCAAACATATATCTAATTCCTCACTTTTTGTTTCTTTTTTATCTTTAAATGAGGCTGGAATCCTTTTCCAGTTTTTAATAGTCGTTGTCTCCACTTTCTGCCATAATTTTGTTGAGTCCAATTTGTTTTGAGTTTCCTTAAAGTCCTTGACAACAAGAACTTAATGGTGCTTTTTTGTCCTCCTTGTTCTGTCTTCTTAGATCGCAAGAATTCAAACTTATGAGCCTGTAGAACATATGCTGTTCAAGCAATGTTGCAAACTTTCCTAGTCCCTTCTTCAAAGACTTTATCTAGTAATCATTTGCTTAGACTAGCTTATGACGGATTCAATGACATGACTGGCTTGTATCTTTGGGAGACTAACAGAGTTGTAGCTTTGTATCATTATTAGTTAGGGCTCAGATTCATTGTGTATCTGAGCGGTTCTTTCTGCAGTGAAAATATCCTCTAGATTTTGTTGTTGTTACTACAAGTCACTAGTTCTTAAAGAAATAATTGGCTTGACTTGCGATCATCTTTGGGCTTCTTGCTCTAACGTTCCTAAGCTATAGCTTTGCTTTGAGTTTTCTGTTTCTTGTATGCCGTTTTTGTTATTGCTGATGCACTGGAACGATGTGTCTTTCTAATAAAATTATATTTTATTCGTAAAAAAATGGTTTGTAGACAATTAATTGGATGAAGTGGGGGTAAGTTGGATAGAAAAGCTAATTGCATCCAATGAGTCCCTTAATGGAGTGAATTTAAAGGCACTTGCTCTGTCATGTATCTTCTACATATTTTTGCCTAACTGTGATTCTTAAATTTTTTTCGTAGGGTGTTTTATTGCTCAATGCTGTTCTCACTGGTAAGTTTATCATTCAAGCTGAACCTCCAATGAATTCGCTTGTCATGAGGATAATTACATTATCAATCAAATAGAAAACTTCTGTGCATGAAGTTATTCATTAGCAAAGAGAAAAGTCCATAGAGTTGCTATTTAGATCTGGATATTCCTATCTATTTTCTATGCCTCAATATGGCTATTCAGCTTGAAATTCTTGGAATCTAAACTATTTGAGAGAGAAAATGTTCTACGAAGGTAAAATGACTAGAGAAGGCATAATAATTTATAGCACTAGATAATAGTTTATTTATTCATATAGCTGTTTATCCCATGGCAAGCCTATTGTTCCTGTCACGCGATGCTTGAAGTAATCCAGCGTACTCCCATCATAGTAAGCACACAAGAGCACATGCTGAGAACTTTTATAGAGCGCAATCTTTTCTAATTTCACCCAGCATATTCCATATAACCTTACCATCCTGAAAGACAAAAGTAAGATGTTTCTCATCAGTTCTTTCCAAAGAGTAGTCACCCAATTCTATCATAAAGATGATTTTTTGACTGGCATGATTATGTCAAATAAGTAATGCGACTAGTTGTGCTGTGAGAATATATATTAATTTTCTCATATCCAACCCAATTAGCATTGTCAAGCTAACTAAGAAATCATAACTAGTCCTTTGGTTATCTTTAGGTTGGCAAATATTTTATTTGATGACTTTGAGAGAGTTTTTTACTGATGGTTGTGATAGCTGTCAACACTTAAAGAAGCCCATACCCTTTCTTGCAGTCAGAAGTCATCAAGCCAACTCGCATGCAAAGAAAGGATGGGAGCAATTTACTGATGCTGTTATTAAAACGATTTCTAATGAGAAGAAAGGAGTAGTTTTTCTGCTCTGGGGGAATTCTGCTCAAGAGAAAAGAAGGTGCTTTTGCAATTTTTATCTTGATAGCTCTGTTATTATAAAAGCTTGCCCAAGAAAAATAGCGATGTTCTCTCTTTCTAGGATCATGTGTACATGTGCTCAAGCCTATTGATGGGCAACATGCTGACTGCATAGGCTCTTATATTTCAGTATTGACTAATATTTTCCTTACTCCTAAAGAAAAGACCTTCACTCTGAATTTTATAAAATAAGAACAATAAAATTTTCTTCATTATTTTGGAATTCTTAACACATGGTAAGTCAATGAAATCTCACATGGACAGAAAGCAAACATTGTTATATCAATAGGATTGACGAAGGGCGAATCTTTATTGTATGAATGTAGTGTTCCTAGGTCTCAAAAATGGTTTCTTTGAAATATTGACATTTCCTAGGTCAAAGAAATCTTATATTTCTACAGAGACCAACGTCAACATGTGATAAGTTGTCATGAAGAGCGGCATTAACTAATAACTTCATTTTGAGATTCAAAACTAACCAATTGAAATAGGTAGTTCTATGACCAAAATAAAAAATAAAAAAATAGATAGTTCAATTTATTATCCTCAGTCTAACGATGGGCTTTTTTTTGGAAAATTTTGACATTTTGGAGGTCCACAAAATTGAACATATTGAAGAAAATCAACCTCAATATGTCATAAGGGGTGATGAAGAGGGGAATTGCTTAAGTAGCTTCATTGGGAGCAACAAAGCTAAAATTTTAATTAGTTATGTCCAATGTAGCTCTAATGTAGCTTCTAAGTGTCAGGATTACCAAATTGGTCATAGCATGTCACCTTTGCGCTTAGAAATGTTCATCTCAGTTTGGTACATAAGGAATTCATTAATTCTGATGACATTTTAGTTCCTGTTAAATTTGTTTAGATATGCTCATGGCACTCACATATGCAAGTTTCTATCTGGATCGTGTCATTGTTCCTTGTCATGTTAAGGAATTGTACTTGAAAAGGCTCTTATGTGATCCAACACACAGTCATGAGTTACACCCCTCTTCTTCATGTGGTAGATAGATAATCAGAAATAACGATGTATTAAACTTTACAATGACCTAAGTGTTAGGCCTTAGCATTATGGTAAAGTGATATTTCAGTAAGAATGCAATTGAAAAAGGGGGCAAATCTATTGAGTATTGGAAGACATTGTTTTCTTTTCTTTTTGCTAATGACAGTTGAAACACAGGTTGATTGATGAGAAAAAACATCACATACTGAAAGCAGCACATCCTTCTGGTTTGTCTGCAAACCGAGGCTTTTTTGGCTGCAGGTAATTTTTGCTTTTCCCTATAGCTATTAGATCTTAATTTTTATCTAGAAACGTTTCATGGGACATGGTGGGCCATGCGTAATTATTAGTTATTGGTCCAAACATTTTAAGTTCAACGCATCTTGCTACATGCTTAGTACCCTGAGATGATACACTATTGATATTTGAAAAGGAGATCGGCATGTTTCCATATCAACCTTGTTATGAAACAACTAATGTTCACGTGCATTGCTCGATGACCATGTAGTGTTTGTCGGTGATGGCTTTAGAGGGTCATAGAAAACCATCTCACTTCTAGTCAGGTTTGACATCCAGTGACTATCACTGGAGTTGTTCTCGTTTTAGAACTAAATTTGTGCCGCTAAATGTCAAGGGAACCATGCATATTATGAGTAAAGCTTGCTGGGGCTGATTCCATGAATGTAGATGCCACGGATTTGTGCAAATCTCATAAATCGTCATGTTATTCGAGTAATGTTTAGCGCTGAGGTAAAGGATGTCTGCCTGTATCCATTCAAAGGCCAGACCTGTACACTAAACGATAACAGTGCAATCTCTTTGAATAACTTGAAAGCTGTTGAAGTGGCTTCAGTGTGATGCAGCGTTTCTTCATGTCCTTTTCTTCCTTTAGATACAATTTTCAAGCAGTCAAATGTTACTTGAGATAATATAACCGGATTTTACTAATCGCACAGGCATTTTTCTCGCACAAACCAGATTCTGGAGAACATGGGACTCGATCCCATAGACTGGCAATTATGAAAGGGAGATGGGCTTGGAATGATGTCCTTTTTTGCGTGTGATTGTTATTTTCTGGTGTTAGCTTCATATGCCATATAGAGATGGGCACTTTTTTGACACAGCCGCTGGTTTGCCCTCTTAATTTATATTCCAGGAAGATTTGTATGTATGTAGAAACTAGACAAGCCTGGGAAGGAACGAGTCTGTTATTGCTGCCAGAACAGCTCATTTTGCTGATGTTCAACATCATGTGAAAATTTAAGGCCAAAAAAAAGTGATTTGCCACGGGAAGCCCATCTCGTTTTTTGGAGGTTTCTTCTTCAAATTTGTTGATAACAAAAACTTGAGAAGCCATGTCTATGCCCAATGTAGAAGTTAGCTGCAGGAGAATTTTGCGGTCCATGAAACTGAGTACATTACAGCCGCGCCGAATGTAAGGAGATATGATTTAGGGCAATGGTAGAACAATTGAGAGGCTGGGATGACTAGATTCAGGAACAAACTTGGCAGGATCAGGTACGTTTTGTATAGCGCGGAGTCCCATCAAGCTTATAGAATCATTGATCAGTTGCTGAGTTGGACATCTCATATTATTTGCAGGTTATTGTTAATTTGTAAAATCAACAGAAGATCATAACATCAACGAGTTAAGTTGTCAAAAGAGTGGGATCGTTCTCTATAACTTTGTTTTCTGACTACGATTTTCATCCAGATATGGTAAAAATCTTTCACACAGCTCCTTTCAGGCTTAATGTCAGGCTAATGCCACCTAACCAAACTTTAGATGAGCGAAAAGAATGTCGAAGGGGCCAAAATTAAACTGTCATCAGATAGAACAGAAACTCTCCCGAGCAATTGTGGAACATTCTACGAGTTATATGTCATTATTATGAATACATGCAAGTGAACTAAATTCCAACTTCTGCATTCGGCTCTAATATACAAACAAACAAATTCCGAGTCACAAACTATGTCAACGCATTCCTGACAGTGTCATCGCTTCACGAGTTGAAAATCTCCATGGGCATACCCACCGCATTGAAACTCTCGCTTAGATATAAGCAGATTGACTTGACTTTTGCTGCACAAATTCTTTCAGAACCAGATCTTTCTCGAGGGAACTTTTGAATTCAATCCTCCTACCGTGACCTGCAAGTTGAAGTCAAACTGGAAATCAAAGTGGAACAGCGCCTCCAAAATTTTTTAACCACCTGTCATTATTACCAGTAAGTATCTAGGGCAAAACAATTTCTTTTAAAAAATAGTCACTTTTTATTTCTATTCCTTGAAACAATTTCTGAATAAAAGAACACGTTTGACAACTATATAAAATTTCTATTATTGGAATAGAAAAAGAATAATAATGCGTTTAGTACGATCCACAATTTTTTTTTTTGTAACGCAAAACTTCTTTTAATTTTTTAATAATTTTTTGTAACGGCGAGCAGTGGCAGCTGACGACTAGTGATTGGCAAAGGCAAATGGCATTGTGCGGTTGGGGGGGGGGTGGGGAAACAACGAGGAAGAAGAAGAAAAAAAAATGACTTATTTCTAAAAATTATTTTTGAGAATTTTTGTGTTTCTTGTTTTTGTTTCAAATCTATTCTCTGATTACTTTTTTATTCCGGGGAATAAAAAAATTAGTTGATATTACCAAATGAATTTATATTCTTTTTTTGTTCCAAGTAACAAAAGAACAAAAGATAGGCAAGTTACCGTGTAGGACCTAAATAGTCAAACCTCGTTTCTTTCCTAGTTCTTAGACAAGAAAAGATTTATACTATCAATCCCTGTATTCTAGGTGAGTTTTCATTTTGGTCAGTGTACTTCGAATTGCGCACGCATTTTTTTAAACTTCTCTATGCTTAAAGCATGTGGATTCTGAACCAATCATTTAGCTGCCAGTAGGAGTCATCAAATACCATAGCTTCGGTATAGCAATTTCTAAACATCATAAGGGAAATAGTGAGGAAATATACCAACCTGGTACTATCCGCCTGAAGTCCAAGTCAACCAACTTCTCAACGCTATTTAATTGTGCAGTAACTGCAAAAGAAACTTGTGAAATTAGCAAGAAACACACACTGCAAGCACTTGAGGACACAAGCAGGAATTTGACGATAAGTTGCCTCTCTTTCAAATGAGCCGTCTTTTGAGTTAAGCATCTGTTATTTGGCAATTGTTACAAAATTGTTATAGAACGTCACCACTCATCTAGCTGCCATTTCTCTCGGTTGGTGGAAAAAAGTTGCTGCTACTTCAGGTAACAAGCTAGCACCCCCCACACGTCTGTCCAAGAGTCTCCGAGAAATGGGAATCTCCCCAATTTTATCTAACCCCCTTCCTCTCTCAATGATATACCGAGAACACAAAGTCACTGTAGATAGAGATAGTCATAGAAAGGTGCAAATTCTATTCTCCTATGAAGTACAAAGACACAGTTACTGGACCAAGTCCCACCAAGAAATGGTAAAATGTGGTTGCACAATAAACAGAAGGCAACAACTTCAGGCGGATTGCAAGGTACTTCTAAACCTCATAAGATGTGAGCAAGATACATAGTAATAAAATCCCCCTATATTAGCAATACATGCATCCTGACATCCCTACAAGTAAATTATATAGGTATCAATAATCAATGAGCAACAGAGCCACCAAGAACCAGAAGTACCAAAGAAGGTAATTAAGAATGCAGGTCTGGACATGGACCACACTTCAATTAGTGCTTACCTGAACATTTGTTGTACTGTTCCATTATGCTTATTCCAGTCGGTGTCATCATTAAATGATCTCCTGTGAATATTACTTCCAGCGGTTTGTACAGCAAGCAAACTGATCCCTGTAAAAATGGTGACCTCCATCATAAATCTTAGAACTTCAACGTGGATCAATCTTTCATACACTTTGGGTCCTCAAGTTCTTGATGCAATAATAATGTGCAAGGTTCCATACCATAGAACATATATATACGTGCAAATGAAGAATACTAGCATTAGACCAAGCAACCTACTTCCGTGTGTCCTGGGGTGTGAATAAGCTCTATGTCCTGCCCAAGATTCCAGGGCCCCCTCCCTTCTAATTTTATCTCAATCTCAGCAGTTGAATCTTCCAGCTGTAAAGATCATGATGATCAAACTTTGTCACCAATCTTAAATAAACAAAACCATATTATCTATATCGCTCTATTTATTACTAGTTTCACCGCACTTGCCATTAATCTCGTCATTCCACATGCTCCAGCTAAGGTGCATAGGTATCCTTAACAATCAGAATTACATGATGCCATGACATTCATTGAAGCATCCCATTGCCTTAAAGATATTAGTTGAATCCAATTCTGAATCAAAACTCTTGCAAAATTAAATATAGCAAATAGGTTTTAAAACTAAAAAGAATTTTGGCCTTTTATGAGGAGTGTAGTAATATTTATGACTCATTCCAACAAATATTTTATCCGACTCTTCCATATATCCAGCAAAGGTAAATTCTATATGTCATCTTATTCCCACATTTGTCCATCGTAGAGCATGCTTCTTTTCTCAACTACTTAACAATTGAAGTTCAACATCTCATACGTAACCTCATTAAGAAACAAACTATAGGAACCAAGAGAACAAAAACATGTTTACATCCCGGAATTAGGCAGAAGAAAAGTGATGATTACTTCCTTAGAGTGCAAAATCCGGTCACAACCTAACTGCTCTCTCCACTTCTTGTGATCTGCGACATCATCCCTAGTCACCAAAACCAGAATAACTCAGGTTTGGGTCCTGAAGAATAAAGATCACATAATATATATTTTCAGGAGTAGTCATCGTACTTGTGAGTTAGAAACATTAATTGTGCACCACCAAGCATCTCAATCTTATGTGCAAGTCTCTTGGTATACCTGGGGCTACAGTAACAGGACGGAAGAGTAATGGAAGTTCACTAAACAAGAGACGATCAGAATGAAGTGAAAAGGGAGAGGCTGCATAGTGCATTAATAGCTTGACCAAATTTTCTCATTAAACTCTTCTAGAGTAGTGAGACCAAAAGTACCAATTCCGTGATTCATCTCAAGCATACAATACCTATCTACAAGAATGTTTCCTTCAGCACGGACAATCAAATATGACGAAGCTCCATAAGATTTCTCTGAATGATACCCACAGTGATACACTCCCTGAAAGTATTTCAATGAATGACACATTAGCAAAATTTGGACGGAGGTTGCAGCTAAGACCAAGTCATGTATCTAGAGAACAACCATACATAGCCCAAAAAAGTTCTACAAAGGATTGCATATCCTTCTCAGCTTATGAAGACTAATCGTTCCCCATTATAGAACAGAAATTAAAGGCTACAAGTGCCTTACTATGCTATGTCATTCACCGGACAAGTGAACATGATCATGCACATATTTACATAGCTCAGAATGTATCAGGTTTCTTTTCATTGAGGTTGGACATGACCTTTGTAAGTTGTAACTTTCAAAACAACCTTAATTCATGCTTCAACTGGAAATTTCATAAGCCAGAAAGAAGCAACTAGGAGGACCATGTATGCAACAGCGATTATGCAGAAATAAATGGCATCGTCCTTGCTCCCAAAAGAAGATAAAGGGGAATTCAAGCCTACACAAACAAGCACTCAGTGGTAGATGAACTTCAATGAATCTTTTACCATTAGTATGACACATAGCTTTTCACCACAGATAGTATCAATGTTATTAGAGATTCAAATGTTAAATCACACCTTCATCTATCTGCTCAAGTATTTAGAATAGTTAGCGATAATCCCTCAAAATTTTGTATGGTTTCACAGCATGAGGCCTTGAATTTAAATTTATTCAGACCCCTTACCTCTTCTATTGTATACTTGTACGCTTTAGTCTTAAGCCTAAGTTCGGCCACATAAGGCGAGCATAAACCACACCTATCATCAGGTTAAGTTTTTAAAGCAATTGGCAAGTTTGACAAATGCATTTTATTTACTAGCTCATTTCAAACAGGAATATTAAGTACAAGAGTCTCTTTTATTGTCTTTCCGCATCTTTCTACAAGGAGAATCATGGCTACAAGGACAATATGCAAAACAAGGTAGAGTCATCAATCAATCATAAGATTTAGTGAGCATGTGACCAATCATCAAGGTAAATGAGATAAAAATACCGGCAGCTTTTGCTCATCGATAGGGATCGGAAAAGTTTCATGGGCTGCTAAGACATCAGGAGCTGGCTTCTCCGTGTGAATTGAACTTGTTGGACATGAAATTAAGGCCTACACATGGATCACACAAGCCGAAAGTCATATCAGATTACCAAGAATTAGTCTAAAATCAAAAACATTCAGCATGGGCAAAGTCATGTATGCTTTGTGATATAATGAGAAAAGGAACTCAACCATCTATTGGAAAGGGAAACGATCTCAGAACACACAGAATAGTTTCGATGCCCAAAACGAATGCAGAGCATGCTACAAAAGAGAATGGTTGACACCCATGACCATCTTCATAAAGCAAAAGCAACAGTTTTGAAGCATTCCCCAAGTTCACTAACTCACTTTCACCAATACAGATTGATATTTCGTTTCTCAATTCCAAACCTCAACTTATTGCCCACAAAACTAAAACTATCAAGATCATCAAAGAGATGTCCACGTTCAACTCTCCTAGTTCTCAAGGTACGTATTTCCCCTTTCATCAAAAGCAATGTTTACTGATATTCAGAAACACCCCCTTCCAATTGGCACCCATGCGCTGATGTACATGGAGTACATGCTCACGCTATTTATCATATTTTACCTCCATTATATGGGTTCTACACAAAGCCAGAAATTTTGATAAAATGAAACTACCAAAAAAGTGTATAAGGAAATATGGCAATGCACCTGTAGAGCCTTTAGCCGTTCCTCCTTATTGACTGGCTGTTTGAAAACAGCCGACATCTCATCAACCCTCGTAAAAATTTGCTGGAAGTACACAAAAAGACAATTTGTAAGTGGAACAGTGCCTATAGAACTCAGACAGTACCATAGTAGACTAAAGGCACATATTTCCTCAATCAAATGGATGGCCAGCAGTAGAGAGAAATAAGTGCATGGATGAAGATAAGACATTAACCGTACAACAGAGAAATATGATTGAAATAAGCAGAACAAGTTAAATATCTGAAGTGCAGGGAAGAAAAGATAGGCCGGTTTGGTTCGAGAAGATATTTTCAATTCCACTTAATGAAAACGATCTTTAGTTCCATTTTCCTATTTGCAGAATCATGCTTTGCACAAGATAATGAGAATTTTCTAAGATTGGAAACATATATATATATATATATATATATATATATATATATATATATATACTGGTTCATCTGTATTACCACATGTAAACAGGAGTGGAAATCCTGAAAATTCAATGGCCAAACACTCCCCAGTTGCTTCAGCTAATCTGCAGCTATCATAATGATGTACCTCCAGACTCAATAAATTTTTCAGACCTACTCAAAGTTTGATAAAAAACCAAATTTGGCAAGTCCCGAAGTCTCTCCATAACAGGACTAAGCAGACCACTGTATTTCTAATTCTCTAAGCAGAAGCAAGCACAAAACATCAGATAACAAGTTCAACTGATTACCGGAGCCATCCAGCGGCAAGTATCGCAATCTATGCACGTAGTATCTGCAAACACGATCAGAGAAGAAATCAAATAGAGAATCAGAAAGACCGCGCGATGCGAATGCTACTGGCTTGCTCTTCCCATTCCCCACCGCTGATTTCACCACCGCTCCACGAATCACGGATCAAGTCAACGAAGAGCACACATCGTCCTTAGGCGATCACCGGACCATGAGACATCACAGCGCGCGAGACTCAAGTGAGAGAAATCTTACCTACGAAGAAGTCGCCGTCCACGTTCTGAGGCCGCCTCCGCGGGCGCCGACCGTAAGAGAGAGAAGACGACACCGCCGACGCCGCCGCCACCGCCGCCTCCGCCAGCGAGGGCGGGGGAGCCGATGAAGCCGACTGCGGCCGATGTTGAGGAGCATGCCGATCGCGATTCAGCGAAGCTCGAGTGCTCGGGAGTCGTCTCCTCGCGTCCGTGGCGGCAACGGAGGAGGAGGAGGGGCCGAGGCATTGGGAGCGAGGAGGAGTGAACGACGCGATCATCTTTCAATCGAACTGAACTGAACTGAACTGAACTGAAGGAAGAAGAAGATGATGATGATGAAGAAGAAGAAGAACGGAGAGGAAGTTTGACTTTAAAACTCTGTTAATCTGATCACGCTGATAAAGGCCTTTATAGAGGGAAAAATGACGGCATATTTTTTTTTTTTTTTGTATTTTTGGATGTGATTTTAAGCGAAAATCATATCTAGACCCCTCAACTTTGGGGAAAATACACATTTCCCCCCTGGAGCTCTCAGCCGTTGCCCAATATCCCCACCTTTTGTTTTGTTATAACCGTTGAAACCTCAGTTGCAATGGACGTGACTTTTTTTGAGGGATGAAAATCTATGTTTGTCTTTTTCTTTTCTTTTTTTAGTAAAGGAAGTCTATTTTTTTTGTCCTTAACTGCCGTAAAAAATGAAAGAAAACACTATATATATGATGAGATAAAACTAAATTAACCAAATTACTACTAGTAAGAGAATGAACTACAAGAAGAAGAATGATCACGACAACAACAATAATAACAGTAATGATAATTGTTAAAATTTGACAAAGACCTTTTCAATATAGCTAATTAAGATTTTCTAAGAGAAAACATAAATGCTAGTTAGATAAAAGGGAAAGGGTTTCAATAACAAAAAGTTTAGATTACAAAAAATGTTGGTTATTCATGATGTAAATTTATAAGCTTAATGAATACAACAATGATCGGTCGACAAAATTATCTAAGAAAATTGTAAAGAATAATGTTACCAACTCATAAAAGGAACTGATTAGCCCGAAGGTAAAGTTTTTAATTTTTTTTATTGATCAATTGCTTGTTTCATTAATTAACCATTTGATAATACATATTGAGATCCAATTTTTATAGTTTGACATTTGTGCTACTGAGACATTTGCTTAATTGTGTTCCTATTTATCAAAATATCTTTAGTTTGATTACTATATTTATCTTATGTTAACAATTAATATCTGTATTATCATTATTACTATCGAGCCATGAAAAGTATACAATAAAAGAGAAAAAGCAAAGCCACTAATATTTCAGCAATTCATGTTTTTTTTTTATTATCATAATTCATATTTCTCTCTTTACACTAGCATTGGTACATGTATTTTTCTCGTTCTTTTACTATTTTATTATCATAATTCATATTTCTTTTATTATCAGAGATTTCTTCTAAAAATGAAAATAGAAATTCACTTTCACCCCCTTAAAAGTCATGTTATTGCATATGCTAATAGGAAAAAAGAAGAAGAAAGGTTTAACAGTTGCAATAAATGAAATATCAAGGGAGAATTGTGTACCAATTGATAGTTTGAGGGTAAAGGTGCGACACCGCTAACATTTATGGCAAATTTTGCGTAATTCCCTTAATTTTAAACATGAATTGTCCTCTAAAATATTGTAAATCTCAAATCCTTTATTTTCGCAAAAAAAAAAATAGCTCTAAATAGTTCACCCATTAATATTTGCTTTCTACAAAAGCATAGGATCATATAGTCGAGAAAATTAATGCCTTAAGGCATCAAATCACAGCACACCGGATTTTGCTACTAATGATATGTCACATTCGTAGGAAGAATTCACCGTCCACGTTCCGGTGCCATGTCCTTCTGCACTATTCGTAAGAGAGAGAAGCTGACGACAACCACCAGTCCACCACCACCACGATGAAGAAGGTGAAGTCGGTTGCGAAGCTGCAGCATCTTGTTCGCGATTCAGCGAAGCTTGAGGATGTCCCATATTCACTTTAAGCACTTACATATTGATTGTGGCTTTTGTTTGAAGAAAGAGTGCCGCTTAAGGATTTGCAATCTTTAATTTCAAATAATTAAGCAAGTCATAATAGACCGTGAGGAATTTAATCTCCGAAAGAGATTCTTGTTTTCTGTAATGTATTCTGTATACTCTGTCAAAGTTGACCAGATACTCCTAGTCAAAATCTGTTTATGACTAAGCAGCTTACAACCCATTATCCATGATGTCTTGATTTGCAAATGAAGAAGGCACTTTCCTCCGCCTGTGCCTCTGGATCGTCGTCAGCGACATTGATTTTGAGCTTTTACGAGATTTTTGCTTATCTCTACTTAAAAAGTAATTAGTTAGTTAACTCGCATGTCTAAGGTTTTCCGATGGTTGAATCAAAGGTAATCCCGAACTCATACTAGATGAAAGATACTTGCTTTCTCAAGAAATGAATGTGATGTTATTTTTTTTTAAAAGTATTATGTTACATGCTTTTTGTTTTTTACTTGCAGCATGAAACTGCCATTTTAACACATGTAAGTCGTGATTGAAAAAAGATTTTGAGTGTACAATAAAAATGGTTTTTGCAAGTAAACTTGAAGCATATCATAAATACATGGCTATGCAGTAAACAAATGATTTGGAGTGAGGAATGCTAAGATTTAAAAAAAAAAAAAAAAATGAATGGAGAAGAACTCAACAGACTTGTGTGTGTAAATTTCAAGGGATATTCTATAAACTCATCTAAACAAGAGAGAGTATGAAAGACTTGGAGGATGTGGTTATCCTACTTTTATCATAATTAAGGTTGAGAATGAGTTTTTGAAGTCATAGAGTATATTCTTGAGTGTAATAATAAATTTTTACTGATAAATCAAAAGCATTGGAGATATCATCCTTGCAAAAGTGTTTTAGTTGACATAGTTAAAACTGACATTAGAGAGATTATTGCATATATTTGCCAAAGGAATAGGCTCAAGAGCTAAGGCCGAAATCGGTATGCTTTTCCTAACTAACAAGTACAATAGGTCATCTCTTTCAAGGGATTGCCTCTTAGTTTTCTGACCTTTTAATCTTGAATTTGGACCTTTGAGTTTCAAATTTTATAATCCACAAGTCTCATAAGGTGGCAAGTGGAGAGCATACTTAAATCATACCATTTTATCGAGCTAATAACAAAGTTCTAATTAGAAGAAACTATTCTAGAGGAAAAAGAAAAGAGATTCAAAAAGCCATGAGAGATATCACAATGTGATTTTATTTAGGGAAGGCTAGTCCACCCCTTCAATACATAACATCGTCTTATATAGGCATGAGCTCGTGTTCAAACAAACACCACGTGCTTTAAGTGGAAAACACAAGGCATCTAGAAGACAAGTTTCTCCAAAGATGTCATAGCCATTACAAAAGATGCTAGAGCACTACACACCAATCACACTTCAAAGTAACATAGTACAAAAAATGCTAAAGCACTACACACCAAGTACCCTATCTTATCGTATTATCGAACCATTCTTTAGTGCTGTCTGCCGAACTGTCTAAACTGTTTCCATCCTTTGCTTTGCAAAGAGCATGAATAAGTCCGTCTGTCTCCTATCATGACAAAAGCTTATCACCAACAGGGTCGTTAGATTTTTCTTGGATTCCTAATGAAGATGGACCATGTGTTCTTCTTTTCTTAGAGGGAGAGGATTGAACTACTTAGGATTGTGGCTAGTGGAACTAGTTTTCAAATATGGTGGAAGCCAGTTGCAAATCTGTCTCCAAATCTAAGGAGATGGACTCAAATGAGTATGGGTCTTGGGCTAGTGGCTCACCCCGACCTTGAGAGGAGGGATTGAGTGCTTCATCAAGGTTGGAATTGAGTTCCCATCCATGGTATTCTCTCAAAGCTTGATGAATTTGGTGGCTTACCTTAGGAAATTTTAGATTAGTGGGTTGCTAGATAGTGTTATATTTTCGCCAAATCTCTGAAGGAATCACATTTTTGTGTTGGCCCAAAACTTTGGGAAGTTCCTCATATTCTTGAGGAGTTGTCTAATTCTTGCCGGGAGAGTTTTGAAATTGTCATTCAACCTGGTTGAGGTTTGAAAGTAGAGGCACCAACCTTTGCTAGAGTCTTGTAAAGATCTTCACTTGACCTAAGAAACATCCATGGTCTTTGAAAGATGATTAAAGCGTGAAGTTTGGATCTGGTTGGCAAATATTCAATTGTTCCTAAAAAACTAATCTCCAAGCTCGTAAAGGTTTAAACTATACTCATTTGAGTCCATCTCCATAGATTTGTAGCTAACTTCCACTATCTTTGAAAATTGGTCCTCTTGGCCATAGCCTCAAATAGACCAGTCCTCTCCCTTTAAGAAAAGAAAAACACATGGTCCATCTTCATCAACAATCCAAGGAATTCTTGACGACCCTATTATTGATAAGCTTTTGTCACAGTGGGAGATTTTAACAGTCTTATCATGCTTTTTCACAAAGCAAAGGATGGAGATAGCTTAAACAGCTCACCAAATAAACACTAGTCTTTCCTAAATAAAATCACATTGTAATACCTCACATGGCTTTCTAAATCTCTTTTCTTTTTCCCTAGAATGGTTTTTCCCTATTAGAACTTTATTTTTAGCGCGGAAAGAATGTATGTTTTTAATTTACTCTCCACTTGCCACATTGTGGAACCTATGGATAAGAAAATCTGAAACACAAAGGTCCAAATATAAGTGTAAAGAGTTAGGAAACTAAAAGTTCCCTCAAAGAGATGGTCTGTGGTGCTTGTTAGTTGGGGATAACATATTTTTCGATCGCTCTTAAGTCTATTCCTTTTGGTATCATAGCCATATTACTATTGATATTGTGCTAAGATCATTCGTCTTTGATTAAGTACCAAAACTAGTGGGATGAACTTCTCATCATCATGACTGATCAGCAACAAACTGTAATAGATGCTCAATTGTCTGCTGTCGATGTATGATGGTCATGCACACATGCCATCATTAATTGCATGTGTGCACATGGTTTTAGAAGGGGGGTGCCGCCGTTGACATTTGTGGAGTCCACATTTGTCTTGTTCCCTCCCCGTACTAGTATAAAAGGAGGACATTGGAGGCCGTAATGTAGCAAGCAAGAAGTGAAAACTCAAGAGTCTAAGATGTGAAAGCTCTAAGAGATTTGTGTGTGAGTTGGGTTCATCGAATTGAGGTGGTAAATGCTGTGGGTATTATACTCTAGGACTAGAAAATACTTTGAGTGTGTGAGCGTGTTTAGCTCTGTAATTCTTTGATTCATAGTTGATTATTCATTGGCTCTTCCCATGGATGTAGGTTCCAATATTCGAACTAAACTACGTAAATTTATTGTTCCTCATTTTATTTCTATTGATTTCTATAGCTCCCAATATAATTGCAAATTGATGATCCGCTTTCACTATGCCCACCGATTGCAACACATACTCCTAAAGAAGTTCAACCTCATTTTGACTAGCATCCTAGTCCTACTATTCACCAAGAACACTTTGTTAATCTCCATTTCCCTCTTGAACTTATCTAACAATGGCATTCTCAAGGCTATACACATCTCCATTTTGGATTAGTCCGTCTTGCTCTGAAGTTCCTTGAAGATTTCCACTTGGCCTAAGAAACATCCACGGTTTGTGAAAGATAATTAAGGTGTGAAGTTCTAGATCTGGCTGGCAAATCTTCAATTGTTCTTGGAAAACTAATATCCAGCTAAAACTTGGTTTTATCTTGTGTGATTGTCAAAATCTTTTACAGGCTGAAAGATCAAATCATATAAGTAGGAGAGATTGTTAAAATCTTCTGAATCATTTTCATTGCATGTAAAGGCAATATTTTTTCTATGTTGTATCATTAGATCAAAATAGTATATTGACAAATCTATTTAAGAAAGATAATTTGTCTAAATTTGATTATGACTATTTTGATGATGCAATGCTTTTTATACCACATATCATACTAACAAGTAAAGCATGATATGTGCACTTTTGTGGGAGTTAATCACAATTGGAATAATACTTTGTTTGGCTATGCGTTTTCGTTGGATGAGACTATAAATTTTTTTACATGGTTATTTGAGGTGTTTTATAAGTCTATAATAGGAAATAAGGCTCCAAAAACCACTTTTATCAATCAAAACCAAGCCTAATGTTTCCAAGTACTCAACGTCATTTATGCATTTGGCATATTATGAAAAATGCCAATCAAAACATTATATACCTTCACCACAAGTTGGCATTTAAGGATAAATATTTCTTAGAATTTATGCATGGATGCAAATCAGAGTATAAATTCAAATATACTTGAAGAGAAATGAAATAAGAGTAGGGTACTGAGAATAACGGTTGGCTTCAAAGTTATAAGATCAAGTCATAAATGGAGTTTCGCTTTTGATCGTGATATTTTTTCTTGTGGTATAAGATCAAGTCAAAAGAGCAAGAGCACTAACAATATCTTCTAACAAATATTGACTAAGATAGTGACCCTTTTACAATTTGTCCAACACTATGAAAAACAACCGAAACATATGAGAGAGATTGAAAGTCAAAATGATTATAATTCTCGTGAGAACCCAAATTGCAGATTTTAAATGATGAAATATTGATGCATGTTGCTTCGGTGTATACTCGTGCCATTTTTAAAAGGTTTAATGAACCAACCCTTGGAAAGCAATACTTGAAATCCATTCGGAAATACTTCGAAAAAAAATCTTCATTAAATCTTTTAAAAGTGGCATGAGTATGCACCACAGTGACATGTGTCAATATTCCATTATTCTAAATTTGCAAGTTAGGCTTCTCACGAAAAGTATAATCATCATGACTTTTAATTTCTCTCATATGTTTTAATTGTTTTTCATAATATTGAACAACAATGTCTTAGTTGACATTTGTTGAAAGACATTATGAGAGCTCTCCCTCATTTGACTTAATCTTATCCCACAAGGAAAAAATATCGTGATTAAAAGTCGAACTCTATTTATATCTCAAAGTTGTATAACCTCTCTACCCAATTGCTATTTTCAGTGCCTCACTCCTCTTTCATTTTTACTTCAAGTATATTCAAATTCACCATTTGATTTGCATTTTATACATAAATTTTTTGATAAATATTTATCCTTGAATCCCAGTTTGTGATAAAAATATGCAATGTTTTAATTGACACTTTCCTTAATGTGCCAAGTGTATAAATGATGTTGAGTATTTGGAAACACAATTTGAATTGATCTTGATTGGTGAAAATGGTTTTTGAAGCCTTATTTCCTAGACTTTAAAAGCATATCAAATAACCAAGTAAATGAATTTGCAATCTTGTCTTCATCTATTCGTACAACATACAAAGACATTAAATATTGCATTTGCATGCAGAGAAAATGATTTAGATAATTTTGACAATCTTCCCTTACAATATTTGATCTTTTAGTCTACAAATTTTTTTAACAATTACACAAGATGAAAGCCAAGTTTGGCTTCCTTCTCTTTCATTTGCCAAGAACTTATATGCCCTAGCCCCCAATGCCAGCTTTAGCCATATTGTCTAAAACATTCTTGCAAGCATCAAAAATCATTCTTCCACATTTTATCAAGTGCTTTTGATGTTCCCATAAAAATTCATGATCATGCTCGAGACCATACTCTATGACTTCATAAGTGCCATTTTCAACCTTAAATCTAATAAAAGTAGGACATCGCATTTAACTTCAAGTTCTCTTGATCAGATGAGTTGACAAAATACCCCTCACAATTATATACAAAAAACCATTGAATTATTTCTCCTTGATCATTTTTTTTTTAATAATCTTAGCCTTCTCCAGTTCAAATCATTTGCCTATTACGTGGCAACATATTTATTCAAGTTCACTTGCAAAAACCATTTCTAATGTAAACTCAGGATTTTTTCCAAATCAGGGTTACACGTGCTAAATGGACATTTTTACACAGCAAGTAAGGAACAAAAAATATTTCACATAGTGCGTTTACAAGAAAACTAACATCACATCCATTTCTTGAGAAAGCAAATATCTTTCATACAGTATGAGTTCGGGATTACCTGTGATTTAGCTATTGGATAACGTTACGCATGCGAATTAACTGACTGATGACTTTAAAACATCGAATTAAGCAATAGTCTTGGCAATAATCAGGTTCAATGCCGCCGGTGGAGCTCATGTGGCTGAGGCAGAGGCGAGCGCTTCTTAATCTTCAAATCAAGACATCTTGGATGACGTGTTGTGACTTGCTTAATCATAACAGGTTTTGACTAGAAGAAACTGGTCAGCTTGACAGAGGGTATATGAAATAAATTGCAGAAAACAAGCATCTCTTTTGAAGATCAAGTTCCTCACAGTCAGTTATGACATGCTTAATTATCTGAAGGTTCGATTGCAAATCCTTAAGTCACACTCGTCTTTCAAACAAAAACCACAATTATTATGGACAAATAAACAGCCAAGCAAGAGTTGAAGAATGCATCTTCATGATGCTACCTGGAATTCAAACACATCCTTAACAAGCTTAAGAATTCACAGCAGAAGCTACATTATTTGCTCATCTTGGACAGTGTCATTATTCTGGGCCATTTCTTGACCAAATTTGCATCTCGTTAGATAATAAGTACCGATCATCAACTTGCTTAGGCAGAACAAAATGTTCGAGAGCCAAACCACTATCGACCTTCCAAGACTTCAAAGGTCGAGAGCCATAAAACAACAGTAACTGACATATCTCCAGAAGGGTACTTTCCATTCTATTAGCTATTCGCGATCCAAAAGCAAGTAGAGGTTTTATCGTCTCTACTCCACTAGGCCAACCTAATTCAATGAGTTTGGTTATTCAGCCTAAGCACCAGGCAGGAGTCTCGGAGAGCGTAAGATAGGTGCCTGGTACCGAGTATTCCATGAAGCTAAATGACTAATTCTCCATCGCGGGAGTAAAAGGGCCACGTTTTTTATCGAGCCTGAGATTGTTCGTCCACCTTAGCTGGCAACTCTTGCCCCAACGAAGAAGACCTATCAAGCGAAAACGGCAGAACCATCACGGGTGTATAAACTCACAATATCAGTACATGTAACAAGCCATCTACTGCAAAACTGATCGTCCGATCTTCGTGAAAATAAACAAAAGAAACGAACTCATAACAGAATGGACAATGTAAACTTACTGATGATGCTCAACTAATCGTCTCAACGGACGGAGGATTCCCGAGCACAGATGCAGCGACCGGCGGAACGAGTCACCACCAGTAACAAAGGAGGAAAACAGCTTGTTGAGTTCACGAATTGGCCTATTGTGGATCCACCAAGCAGCTAAAAACATCAAAAGAAAAGCATCACTCAACTTTAAATCATAATATTAATTTCGACCAGAATGTCGGGAAAAAAAGAGAGTAAGAATATACAGAAACATCAAGACTAGTGAAGATAGTTTAACTGAAGCTGCAGAAACTCCATTCTATTTTGTTCCATTCCATTCTTAACGTCTCGGCAACAAGATGGACGCCTCAGCAGCAAGATGGACAGTTTAAAATAAGGACTTTTTCGTGACAAACAAAAATCTCATCAAACGAACTACAGATTCAACCTCAGTGAAGATAAACCAGAGGTGGAGGGAGCTTGGGAACCGGCAGTTGCGACCGGCGGGGCTCTTGGGGGAGGCGGAAGTGCTGGAGAAAGAGAGAGTCGGCCTTGGTAGTTCCTTGGAGGACACAGAGCGATTGACATTTGAAATAAAGGAAAGAGAGAAGACGCTGCAGATGCAGAGGTCTCCAACGGAAAGAAAGAAAGTGGGACCCAAAGACGACACGTTGCGCCACGTGTCGCCCACTGAGTGGTTCGATCCTCATGGTGACGTGGAGAGGAGGCCTACGCAATATTTCTTGCCTAACATATTCT
The DNA here is from genome assembly GCA_016097605.1 of Eucalyptus guilfoylei. Lineage (NCBI taxonomy): Eukaryota > Viridiplantae > Streptophyta > Magnoliopsida > Myrtales > Myrtaceae > Eucalyptus > Eucalyptus guilfoylei. The sequence goes on along the minus strand of CM027869.1, from coordinate 9,000,476 downwards.
TATGGCGACTGGCGAGGATATGGCCTGCCATTCCTACTTTCGTTTAAAGGTCATCATGTTTTTGAAGTTACAAATCAGGTCACTATAGTTTCACCGCGTTTTCAATTAAATTACCAGCTTCACATCCTTAGCATACAGCTCCTTCATGCTTTCCCCCCTTGAGATCAGTAAATTTTTGTCTAGCTTACATATGAGATCACTTTGCTTTAAGCCACGTCCTCATATCCACGTCATGTTTTTTGACGAGCCATTTCAATTGGAGGGTGAGCAAGAGCGATTGGCAGCTATTGGAATTGATCATTAATGACCGATTATTGATTAATAAAGATGTAAGATCGATCAACCGTGATCAATGAATCAACCAATTACCACGTCATATTGATACATGACAACCAAAGATCGATCACAACAATCCAAGATTGAGCTTCTACGAGCTAGCAGCCAAAACAATGCCGGAACATGGGTTGATCTCCGATCATTGAGGTGATCCAATACAATTAAAATGGTTCAACAGCAAACTGACACAACAAACATCTTTCATAAAGGCATTTTCAACTAATTCCTCATTATTGGGGATTTATTGAATTATTTTAAATAAGAAATACCTATAATTGGGATCAATTGCTTATCTTGAGCTCACTTTAAATGAGTAATGACTATGGAGTAATGGTACCTTGCGGGGAATACTGTGCTAGACACAAAAAACTCTTTAAAGAATTCAAGAATGGGTTTACATTTGTGGACTTGAACTTGCTTCGCCTTCACAAACTAGTTAATTTGAAATATAATGAAGATGAAATTCATGAAAAATAGTCTCACATTGATTACCCTAAGGTGCTTTCCAAACTTGTATCACATGTAAAAGTAAGAGTTGTAGATAAGAATATCTCAAAATATGTCCTACATTGTTTGAGTGAAGGAATAAAATTATAAGCTATAGCCCAACTTTTAAAAAACAAATCTCTTTCTCAGTCCTATTAAATAAATGCAATAAACTATATAAAAAAGAAAATATTTTCCAAATTGCAATTTTTAAATAAAATAGTATACAAATTATGATATTTTTTTTACTATATTTATTTCTTAATAAAGTGAGACAATTTGTGAGATGTTCTCACCCCGTAAATCAACTTTTTGACCCGTTCTCATTTTTTGTAGAGAAAATTTCTTCCGATCAAGATGGTGTATAATGAGGCGGGACATAGACACGGGTCATCCATTTTCATCCTTTAGCATGTAAAAAAAATTTATACCTTCTAAGTTTTTGAGTGGGCAAATTTGAAAAAGAAAAGGAAAATCTCTGGGGAGTTATTGTCAATCATAGCCTCGCTGAGAGAGAGAGAGAGAGAGAGAGAGAGAGAGAGAGAGAGAGAGAGAGATTATTGTTAATTTGTAGAATCGACTGAGGATCATAACATCAACAAGTTAAGCTGTCAAAAGACTGGGATCGTTCTCTATAACTTCTGTTTTCTGACTACGATTTTCTTCCGGATATGGTGAAAATCTTTTACACAGCTTTTCAAGCTCAATGTCAGGCTAATGCCACTAACCAAACTTCAGATGAGCGAGAGGAATATTGAGAGGGCCAAAAATTAAACTATTTTCAGATAGAACGGAAACTCTACCGAGCAATTGGGCAACCTTCTATGAGTTATATGTCGTTATCATGAATACATGCAAGTGAACTGAATTCCGAGTTCACATTCAGCTCTAATATTCACACAAACTAGTCTCCTAATCACAAACTATGTGAACGCATTTGCTGATGGTGTCATCGCTTTACGAGTTGAAAATCTCCATGGGCATACCCACCGTATTGAAACTCTTGCTTAGATATAAGCAAATTGACTCGACTTTTGCTGCACGAATTCTTTCAGAACCAGATCTTTCTCAAGCGAACTTTTGAATTCAATCCTCCTACCGTGACCTGCAAGTTGAAGTCAAACTGAAAATCAAAGTGGAACAGAGACTTCTATAATTTTTTAACAACTTGTCGTTATTACCAGTTGCTTTCTAAATGGTCAATCTCGTTTCTTTCCTAGTGCTTAGAAAGAAAAGATGTATAATCTCAATCTCGTATTTTAGGCAAGTTTTCATTTTGGTCCATGTACTTCAAATCGCGCGTGCGCGCATTTTCTTAAACTTCTCTTTGCCTAAAGCATATGGATTCTGAACCAATCATTTAGCTGCCAGCAGCAGTCATTTAAACCATAGCTTGAGCATAGCAATTTCTAAACATCATAAGAGAAATAGTGAGGAAATGTACCAACCTGGTACTATCCACCTGAAGTCCAAGTCAACCAACTTCTCAACACTATTTAATTGTGCAGTAACTGCAAAAGAAACTTGTGAAATTAGCAAGAAAACACACACTGCAAGCACTTGAGGACACGAACAAATGTTGACGATAGGTTGCCTCTCTTTCAAATAAGCCATCTTTTGAGTTCAGCATCTGTTATTTGGCAATTGTTACATAATTGTTATAGAACGTCACCACTCGTGCAGCTGCAGTTTCCCTTGGTTGGTGGGGAAGTTGCTGCTACTTCGGGTAACAAGCTAGCACCCCCCACACGTCTGTTTAAGAGTCTCCAAGAAATGGGAATCTCCCCCATTTTATCTAACCCCCCTCATCTCTTAAGGAAACATCGAGAACACAAAGTCACTGTAGATAGAGATAACAGTAGAAAGGTGCAAATTCCATTCTATTAAGAAGTACAAAGACACAGTTACTGGACCAAGTCCCACCAAGAAATGGTACAGTGTGGCTACACAATAAACAGAAGACAACAAGTTTAGGTGGATTGCAAGGAAATTCTAAATCTCATAAGATGTGAGAAAGATACATTGTAATAAAGTCCCCCTATATTAGCAATACATGCATCCTGACATCCCTACAAGTAAATTATATTGGTATGAATAATCAATGAGCAAAAGAGCCACCAAGAACCAGAAGTACCATGGAAGGTAATTAAGAATGCAGCCTGGACATGGACCACACTTCGACTAGTGCTTACCTGAACATCTGTTGTACCGTTCCGCTATGCTTAATCCAGTCGGTGTCATTATTAAATGATCTCCTGTGAATATTACTTCCAGCGGTTTGTACAGCAAGCAAACTGATCCCTGTAAAAATGATGACCTCCATCATAAACCTTAGAACTTCAACGTGGTTCAATCTTTCACACGCTTTGGGTCCTAAAGTTCTGGATGGAATAAAAATGTGCACAGTTCCACACCATAGAAGATATATATACTTGCAAACGAAGAATACTAGCATTAGACTAAGCAACCTACTTCCGTGTGTCCTGGGGTGTGAATAAGCTCTATGTCCTGGCCAAGATTCCAGGGCCCCCTTCCTTCTAATTTTATCTCTATCTCAGCAGTTGAATCTTCAAGCTGTTAAGATCAGGATGATCAAACTTTGTCATCAATCTTAAATAAAGAAAACCATATTATCTATATCGCTCTATTTAGTACTAGTTTCACCACACTTGCCATCAATCTCATCATTCCGCATGCTCTAGCTAAGGTGCTTAGATATCATTACAATCAGAATTACATGATGTCATGACATTCATTGAAGCATCCCATTGCCTTTAAGATGTTAGTTGAATCCAGTTCTGAATCAAAACTCTCGCAAAATTAAATCTAGCAAATAGGTTTTAAACCTGAAAAACTTTGGGCCCTTTATGAGGAGTGTAGTAATATTTTTGACTCATTCCAACAAATATTTTATCCGACTCTTCCATATATCCAGCAAACATAAATTCGATAGGTCATCTTATTGCCACATTTGTCCATCACAGAGCATGCTTCTTTTCTCAACTAATTAACAATTGAAGTTCAACATCTCATATGTAACGTCATTAAGAAACAAACTATAGGAACCAAGAGAACAAGAATATGTTTACACAAGGGAAATTAGGCAGAAGAAAAGTGATGATTACATCCTCAGAGTGCAAAATCCGGTCACAACCTAACCGCTCTCTCCACTTTTTGTGATCTGCGACATCATCCCTAGTCACCAAAACCAGAATAAACTCAGGTCTGCGTCCTGAAGAATAAAGATCATGTAATATATATTTTCAGGAGTAGTCATCATACTTGTGGGTTAGAAACATTGAGTGTGCACCACCAAGCATCTCAATCTTACGTGCAAGTCTCTCAGTATACCTGGGGCTGCAGTGACAGGACGAAAGAGTAATGGAAGTTCACTAAACACGAGACAATCAGAATAAAGTGAAAAGGGAGAGGCTCCATAGTGCATTGATAGCTTGACCAAATTTTCTCATTAAACTCTTCTAGAGTAGTAAGACCAAAAGTACCAATTCCGTGATTCATCTCAAGTATACAATACCTATCTATAAGAATGTTTCCTTCAGCACGGACAATCAAGTATGAAGAAGCTCCGTAAGATTTCTCTGAATGATACCCGCAGTGATACACTCCCTGAAAGTATTTCAATTAATGACACATTAGCAAACTCTGGATGAAGTTTCAGCTAAGATCAAGTCATATCCCTAGAGAACTACCATACATAGCCCAAAAAAGTTCTATAAAGGATTGCGTATCCTTCCCAGCTTATGAGGACTAATCATTTCCCATTATAGAACAGAAATTAAAGGCTACAAGTGCCTCACTATGCTATTTTATACACAGGACAAGTGAACATGATCATGCACATATTTACATAGCTCAGAATATATGGGGTTTCTTTTCATTCAGGTTGGACATGACCTTTGTAAGTTGTAACTTTCAAAACAACCTTAATTCATGCTTCAACTAGAAATTGCATAAGCCATAAAGAAGAAACTAGGAGGACCATGTACAAAACAGTGATTATGCGGAAATAAATGGAATCGTCCTTGCTCCCAGAAGAAGATAAAGGGGAATTCAAGTCTGCACAAACAAGCACTGAGCAGTAGATGAACTTCAATGAATCTTTCACCATTAGTAGGACACATAGCTTTTCACCACAGATAGTATCAATGTTGCTAGAGATTCAAATGTTAAGTCACACCTCATTTATCTGCTCAAGTATTTAGAATAGTTGGCCATAATCCCTCAAAATTTTGAATGGTTTCACAGCATGAGGCATTGAATTTAAATTTATTTGGACCCCTTACCTCTTCTATTGTATACTTCTACGCTTTAGTCTTAAGCCTAAGTTCGGCCTACACATGGGGGGAGTGTAAACCACACCTCCTATCATCAGGTTAAGTTTTTAGAGCAATTGGAAAATTTGACAAATGCATTATACTAATTAGGCTCGTTTCAAACAAGAATATCAAGTACAAGTCTCTTCTATTGTCTTTCCTCATCTTTCTACAAGAAGAATCATGGCTACAAGGACAATATGCAAAACAAGGTAGAGTCATCAATCATAGAATTTAGTGAGCACATGACACCAATCGTCAAGGTAAATGAGATAAGAATACCGGCAGCTTTTGCTCATCAATAGGGATTGGAAAAGTTTCATGGGCTACTAAGACATCCGGAGCTGGCTTTTCCGTGCGGATTGAACTTGTTGGGCATGAAATTAACGCCTACACATGGATCACACAAGCCAAAAGTCATATGAGATTACCAAGAATTAGTACAAAATGAAAAACATTCAGCATGGGCAAAGTCATGTATAATTTGTGCTATACTGAGAAAAGAACTCAACCATCTATTAGAAAGGAAAACTGTCTCAGAACACACAGAGTAGTTTCAATGCCTGAAACAAATACAGAGCCTGCTACAAAGGAGAATTGTTGAGACCCACAAAACCCATCTTTCATAAAGGAAAAAGAAAGGCTTTGAAACATTCCCTGAGTTCACTAACTCACTTTCGCCAATACAGATTGATATTTTGTTTCTCAGCTCCAAACCTCAACTTATTGCTCGCAGGACTAAATATATTAAGATACCTACTTCCCCTTTCTTTGACGACAGTGTTTACTGATGCTCAGAGACACCCCCTTCCAATTGGCACCCATGCGCTGATGTACATGGAGTACATCTGACACTATTTATCATATTTTACCTCCATTATACAGGTTCTACACAAAGCCAGAAATTTGATAAAATGAAACTAACAAAAAAGTGGACAAGGAAATATGGCAATGCACCTGCAGAGCCTTTAGCCGTTCCTCCTTATTGGCTGGCTGTTTGAAAACTGCTGACATCTCGTCAACCCTCGTAAAAATTTGCTGGAAGTATATAGAAAGACAATTTGTAAGTGGAAAGGTGCCTATAGAACTCATACAGAAGCATAGTAGACTAGAGGCACACATTTCCTCGATCAAATAAATGGCCAGCAGCAGAGAGAAATAAGTGCACGGATGAAGATAAGACATTACCCATACAACAGAGAAATATGATTAAAAGAAGCAGAACAAGCTAAATATCCGAAGTGCAAGGAAGAAAAGATAGGCCGAGTTTTGTTTGAGAAGATATTTTCAATTTCACTTAATGAAAACAATCTTCGGTCCCATTTTCCTATTTGTGGAAACGTGCTTTGTACAAGATAATGAAAACAAGAATGGAAATCCTGAAAATTCAATGGCCAAACACTCCCAGATGTTTCAGCTGACCAGCAGCTATCAATAATGATATACCTCCAGACTCAATAAATTTTGTAGACCTACTCAAAGTTTGATTAAAAACCAAATTTGGCAAGTCCCGAAGTCTTTCCATAACAGGACTAAGCAGACCACTGTATTGCTAATTCTCTAAGCAGAAGCAACCACAAGACATCAGATGACAAGTTCAACTGATTACCGGAGCCATCCAGCGGCAAGTATCGCAATCTATGCACGTAGTATCTGCAGACACGATCAGAGAAGAAATCATCAAATAAAGACTCAGAACTGGCTTGCTCTTCCCATTCCCCACCGTTGATTTCACCATCACTCCACGAATCACGGATCAAGTGGACGAAGAGAATACATCGTCGTTTGGCGATCACCGGACCATGAGACATCACAGCGCGCAGGACTCGACTGAGGGAAATCTTACCTACGAAGAAGTCGCCGTCCACGTTCTGAGGCCGCCTCTGCCCGCGCCGTCTGTAAGAGAGAGAAGACGACGCCAATGCCGTCGCCGCCGCCGAGGAGGGGGAAGCCGATGAAGCCGATTGCGGCCGATGTTGAGGAGCATGTCGCTCGCGATTCAGCGAAGCTCGAGTGCTCGGGAGTCGTCTCCTCGCGTCCGTGGCGGCAACGGAGGAGGAGGAGGGGCCGAGGCATTGGAAGCGAGGAGGAGCGAATGACGCGATCATCTTTCAATCGAACTGAACTGAAGGAAGAAGAAGAAGAAGAAGAAGATGATGATGATGAAGAAGAAGAACGGAGAGGAAGTTTGACTCCAAAAATCTGTTAATCTGATCACGCTGACAGACGCATTTATAGAAGGAAAAATGACGTCATTTTCTTTTTATTTTTTTTTTGTATTTTTGGATGTGATTATAAGCGAAAATCATATCTAGACCCCTCAACTTTGGGGAAAATACAAATTCTCCCCCCGGAGCTCTCAACCGTTGCCCAATATCCCCACCTTTTGTTTTGTTATAACCGTTGAAACCTCAGTTGCAATGCACGTGACTTTTTTTGAGGGATGAAAATCTATGTTTGTCTTTTTTTTTTTTTTAAGGAAGTCTCTCTTTTTTGTCCTTAACTGCCGTAAAAAATGAAAGAAAACACTATATATATGATGAGATAAAACTAAATTAACCAAATTACTTCTAGTAAGAGAATGAACTACAAGAAGAAGAATGATGACGACAACAACAATAAGAACAGTAATGATAATTGTTAAAATTTGACAAAGACCTTTGCAATATAGCTAATTAAGATTTTCTAAGAGAAAACATAAACGCTAATTAGATAAAAAAGGGAAAGGGTTTCAATAACAAAAAGTTTAGATTACAAAAACTGGTGGTTATTCATGATGTAAATTTACAAGCTTAATGTATACAACAACGACGGTCGATAAAATTATCTAAGAAAATTGTAAAGAATAATGTTATCAACTCATAAAAGGAACTGATTAGCCCGAAGGTAAAGTTTTTAATTTTTTTTTATTGATCAATCGCTTGTTTCATTAATTAACCATTTGATAATACATATTGAGATCCAATTTTTATAGTTTGACATTTGTGCTACCGAGACATTTGCTTAATTGTGTTCCTATTTATCGAAACATCCTTAGTTTGATTACTATATTTATCTTACGTTAACAATTAATATCTGTATTATCATTATTACTATCGAACCATGAAAAGTATACAATAAAAGAGAAAAAGCAAAGCCACTAATTTTCAGCAATTCATGTTTTTTTTTAATCATAATTCATATTTCTCTCTTTATACTAGCATTGGTACATGTGTTTTTCTCATTCTTTTACCATTTTTCACTTTTTTAATTAAATTCAATAGGAAATCAGAGATTTATTCTAAAAATGAAATAGAAATTCACTTTCACCCCCTTAAAAGTCATGTTATTGCATATGCTAATAGGGAAAAAAAGAAGAAAGGTTTAACAGTTGTAATAAATGAAATATCAAGGGAGAATTATGTACCAATTGATAGTTTGGGGGTAAAGGTGCGACACCGCTAACATTTATGGTGAATTTTGCGTAATTCCCTTAATTTTAAACATGAATTGTCCTCTATAATATTGTAAATCTCAAATCCTTTATTTTTGCAAAAAAAAAATAGCCCTAAATAGTTCGCCCATTAATATTTGCTTTCTACAAAAGCATAGGATCATATAGTCGAGAAAATTAACGCCTTAAGGCATCAAATCACAGTACACAGGATTTTGCTAGTAATGATATATCACATTCGTAGGAAGAATTCACCGTCCACGTGTCCTTCTACACTATTCGTAAAAGAGAGAAGCTGATGACGACCACCAGTCCACCACCACCACGGTGAAGAAGGTGAAGTCGGTTGCCAAACTGTAGCATCTTGTTCCCGATTCAGCTAAGCTTGAGTATGTCCCATATTCACTTTAAGCATTTACATATTGATCGTGGCTTTTGTTTGAAGAACGAATGCCGCTTAAGGATTTGCAATCTGATTTTCAAATAATTAAGTAAGTCAAAATAGACTGTGAGGAATTTAACCTTCAAAAGAGATTCTTGTTTTCTGTAACTTATTCTGTATCCACTCTGTCAAAGTTGACCAAATACTCCTGGTCAAAATCTGTTTATGATTAAGCAACTTACAACCCATTATCCATGATGTCTTGATTTGCAAATTAAGAAGGCACATGCCTCCGCCCATGCCTCCGGATCCTTATCCGCGACATTGATTTTGAGCTTTTTCGAGATTGTTGCTTATCTTTGCTTTAAAGTCATCAGTTAGTTAACTCGCACGTCTAAGGTTATCTGATGATTGAATCAAAGATACCAAAATCATATTATGTGAAAGATACTTGTTTTCTCAAGAAATTGGTATGAAGTTATTTTTTTGTAGAAGTATTATGTTAAATATATCGTGTTTTTTGCCTACGGCATGAAACTGCCCATTTAGCACATGTAACTCGTGATTTGAAAAAAGATTTTGAGTTTACAATAGAAATTGTTTTTATAAGTGAACTTGAAGCATATCATAAATACATGGCCATGCAATAGGCAAAGGATTTAGAGTAAGGAAAGCTAAGATTTAAAAAAGTGTTAATACCATGAAAAATCATAAACTAGTACACCCGTAACAAATTTATTTCAAACTATTTTTTTTACCACAAAAAACTTCAAATTGATCATCTTTGATAAATTTACCAAAATTGGTAAATTTGTGATAAATTTAGCTTATGTTAATTTCCGTTCAAATTTTACTGTTAAATTGCTAAATTAGATGGCACATAACAGTTGATTGATGTCACAATTGTACCATTTTTGTAGTATTAATCCAATTTAATATAAGGTATATCTATCACAAATGTACCAATTTAGGATTTTTAGTGGTCGAACAAATTAATTTGGAGTAAATTTATCATAAGTGTACCAACTTGGGGTTTTTTATTGTCATTTTGGATAAATTTGCTACCGGTGCATCAATTTGAGGTATATTTATCATAAGTATACCGATTTGGGATTTTTAGGACATTAACCGACAAAAGAGAATAACTCTATGGACTTATGTTGTAAATTGGAAGGGATATTCTATAAACTCATTTGGACAAGAAAAAGTATGAAAGACTTGGAGGATGAGGTCATCCCACCTTGATCATATTTAAGGTTGAGAATGAGTTTTTTAAGTCATAAAAGTCATAAATTTTTACCAATAAATCAAAAGCACTTGATAGAAGAATGAACTCTCATACTTGCAAGAGTGTTTTAGTTGGCATGGCGAAAGTTGATATTGGGGAAATAAGGAATAGGCTTAAGAGCTAAGAAATCAGTATGTTATCCCTAAATAACAAGCACCATAGGCCATTTCTTTTAGGGATTTGCCTCTTATTTTACTAACCTTTTATGCTTGAATCAGAACCTTTGAGTTTCAAATTTTTTGATCCACAGGTTCCACAAGTTAGCAAGTGAAGAGCATACTAAAACTATATCATCTTACTGAGCCAACAACAAAATTCTAATCAAGAGAAACCATTCTAGAGGAAAAAGAAAAGAGATTTATAAAGTTATGAGAGATATCACAATGTGATTTTATTTAAGGAAATGCTAGTTTGCTCCTTCAATACAAAATATTTTACCTTATATAGGCATGAGCTTGTGCTTGAACAAATACCACGTGCTAAGTAGAAAACACAACACATCTAGAGTGTTGTCCGTTGATGAAGCACTACAAACCAAGCACACGATTATATCTTATTGATGAATCCTTCTTTAATGTTGTATGTTGTCTGAACTGTCTCCGTCCTTTGCTTTGCGAAAAAGCATGATAGGGCTATCTATTGAGCTGTAAATAGACAGATTATATGGTTGTAAATACATAGGATTTTTTAGGAGGTTTTTTATTCTGATTTGATTTTGATTAAATCCCACAAATCATGGGATTATAGTTGTTAACCCATAAATCGTGGGATTTTAGCTTTTCTCCTTTTTTAGGCTTTCTTTCCTTTATTTTGTTTGTTAGGATTTATCTGTGTATTAGCCTATAAATACAACATTGTAAAGCACCAGAAGATATGAATAAGAATAACAATTTCTCTCCAGCTAAAATTTCACATGGTATTAGAGCTCTAGGCTAGATTCCTAAATTTAAAATTGTAGCCTTCATTGCTGCATTTTTTAGCCTTTGTTGCTGTCTATTATTTTACAGAAATAGATTTCTGGATTTCAATTGCAGCCTTCATTGTTGCAGTTTTTCTGTGCTGTTTATTATTCTCCAAAAATTCTTTCTTCTTCACACAGCCTTCATAGCTGCACTATTGCCCTTGTTCTCTTCTTAACATTCACTCTCCAAAATGGCCACATCTGAAATCACACCCAAAGCCACAGATCCTACCATGAACCAATCTGAGGAGGTCGCCTCAACACACATGACAGGTGATCTTCAGAATATCAAGCCAACCTATAGATTGAATGAGAAGAACTACCTCAAGTGGTCACAATTTGTCAAGACATATCTGAAGGGGAAATGAAAACTCAGCCATTTACTTGGGACAGGACCCAAGAAAGGAGATCCTGATTTTGATGCGTGGGATGAGGCTGATTCCATGATCATGTCATGGCTATGAAATTCCATGGAACCAGCCATAAGCGACACTTGTATGTTTCTACCAACCGCAAAGGAGATCTGGGATTCCGTTCGACGAATGTACTCAAAGGCTCGTGATGCAGCCCAAGTGTATGAAATCAAGGTGAAAACCAGTGGGACAAAGCAAGGAGGTAAGACTGTTACCGAGTATGCTAATTCTCTGCAGAACTTATGGCAAGAACTCGATCATTATCGAGTATTTCAAATGCGGTGTCCAAATGATGCAGCCATTCTAAAGAGTTTTATTGAAAAGGATCGGGTCTACTATTTCTTAGCCGGGCTTAATTCTGAATTTGACCAAGTCAGGATTCAAATACTTGGCAAGGAGGAAGTGCCATCATTGGAGGAAACAATTTCCTTGATTCGGGCGGAAGAAAGCCGTCAATTCGTCATGCTAGAACCACAAGCTGTAGAAAGGTCAGCCTTGACAACTAGAAAGGTTGATGAAAAGGGTGACTTACCAAGGAAAGAAAACCGGGACAGCTTGTGGTGTGCCTACTGCAAGAAGCCCAAACATACAAAAGAACAATGCTGGAAATTGAATGGCAGACCAACTACTTCAGGCTGAGAGTGGGTGAATCAGGCAACACAGCTAAGGCCTCGGGTCCACCTAATTGAGAAAGCTGGTCAACAAGAAGTTCGGGAGAAAGCAACCTTCAGCAGTGAAGAAATTGAGAAGTTAAGAGGTTTGCTAGGGTCTCTTAATAAACCCTCTAGTGCATGCTCACTAGCACTCTCAGATTCTTGGGTTATTGATCCAGGGTCTACCAACTACATGACTCACATCTCATCTCATTTCAGCACTTATACACATTGTCCTAACAATAAGAAGATTATTGTGGCAAATGGGTATCTTGCTACTGTTGCAGGGGTTGGAAATGTTCCTATCACACCTAATCTTGTCCTTAAAGATGTTCTTCATGTCCCTAAACTATCTGACAGTCTTATCTCAATACAGAAACTCACAAAAGATCTTCATTGTCAAGCTATTTTTTACCCATCTTACTGTGTTTTCAGGATCGGGACTCGGAGAGGAGGATTGGACTTGCTAAGGAACGAAATGGGCTGTACTACCTTAAGACATCTCTCACTACAAGAAGGATCATGAATAATCTGTCTTCGTCGTTTCTTAGTACTTCAAATAAAGAAGCCATTTCGCTTCATCATTTTTGTTTTGGTCATCCGTCCTTTCAAGTCTTGAGTATTATGTTTCCATCCTTGTCTAAAAATCTGAATATTAAAGACTTCCATTGTGATGTTTGTGAATTAGCCAAGCATAATCATGTACCATTTCCAATTAGCAATCACCATAGTTCTAATCCTTTTGACTTAATCCACAGTGACATTGGGGGACCTTCCATGATTCCAAACATCTCTGGAGCTCGTTGGTTTGTCACTCTAATTGATGATTGCTCTAGGGTCACGTGGACTTTCTTACTCAAACATAAATCTGATGTGAGTAGCATTATTCCTTCGTTTCATTCCATGATTCAAACTCAATTTGGGGTCAAGATCAAGGTCTTTCGGTCGGATAATGCTAGAGAATACTTCAATCAAGTATTGTCCCCTTATTTTCAAAAGGAAGGCATTATCCATGAGTCATCTTGTGTGAATACACCACAACAAAACGGGGTTGCTGAAAGGAAAAATTGCCATCTCCTTAACACAACTCGTGCCTTGTTGTTTCACGGACAAGTTCCTAAAGCATATTGGGGGGAAGCTGTTCTTACAACTACATACATGATCAATAGACTACCCTCACATACAGTAGACCACAAGACCCCTATGGAAGTTCTTTCTCAGTTCTATCCTCACCTTCGTACATCTAATGGTCTTACACTTCGAGTCTTTGGTTGCACTTCCTATGTCCACATTCATCATCATCAACAAGGAAAGTCAAATCCTCGTGCAATCAAATGTGTGTTTCTTGGTTACTCACAAACACGAAAATGCTATAAATGTTACCATCCACATTCTAAAACGTTCTATCTCTCTGCAGATGTCACTTTTGTTGAAAATAAACCTATTTTTCACAATCTTATCTTTAGGGGGATTTTTCAGTCATGGAAGATAAGGACCTTGGTGTCATTGATAACTTAGATTTATCGTCCAATGTTCCTATTAACCAAAACTCGTCCATTGTTGCTCATGAACCTATCTTGAATCCTGTCTCTCATCCACCACAATCTCCCACGCAGCAACCTGTCTCTGTTCCTAGTCCCACTAGTCCAACTCATATTCATGATTCTAAGAGATTTTCTCAGGTGTATTCAAGGAGGACAGTTGTTCCAACACAAGAGCAGGTCCAAAATACTACTCCGAGTACTGTCAATGAAAGTACAGTAAGTTCTGAATCTCCTTTGGATGAACAGCTTAGTGATACACCTGAGAGTGATCTTGATTTACTTATTGCTGTTAGAAAAGGAACTAGAGAGTGCACCAAGAAATCGGTATATCCACTATCAAATTATGTGTCTCTTAATAGGTTATCATCATCATGCAGAAACTTTATTGTGAGTTTAAACACAATTGTTGTCCCTAACACCTTGCCTAAAGCATTGTCAAAAGAGGAATGGAGGAATGGCATGAAAGAAGAGATGGAAGCACTTGAAAAAAATAAAATATGGGAAATTGTTGACAGGCCAGGGGGGAAAAATCTAGTTGGTTGCAAGTGGGTATTCACTGTAAAGTACAAGGCAGATGGCTCTCTGGAGAGGTACAAGGCAAGATTGGTTGCGAAGGGTTACACTCAAACATATGGAGTGGATTACCAAGAGGCATTTGCATTAATGGCTAAAATGAATACTGTAAGAATTTTATTGTCTTTAGTTGCTCATTTTGATTGGGAACTTCAACAGTATGATGTAATAATGCGTTTTTACACAGAGATTTGGAAGATGAAATCTACATGAGCATCCCACTTGTTTTTGAAGGAAAGGATACAACAGAAAATGTTTGTAGACTTAAGAAAGCATTATACGGGCTCAAGCAATCACCGAGAGCCTGGTTTGGATGGTTTGCTAGAGTCATGAAGGCATCTGGGTATAAACAAAGCGAGGGAGATCATACAATGTTCACAAAACACTCGAACATGGGGGGAGTTACAGCATTGTTGGTGTATGTTGATGACATAATAGTCATAGGCAATGACGAAAGGGAGAAACAGCGGATGAAACAGTGCTTGATTAAGGAATTTGAAATAAAGGAGTTAGGGAAGCTACGGTATTTTTTGGGAATTGAGGTTTCGTACTCCAGGCAATGGGTCTTTATTTCACAACGAAAGTATGTGACGGATCTTTTGGAAGAAACTGGAAAGCTTGGTTGCAAACCAGTAGCTACTCCAATTGAGCCGAACCATAGGCTAACAGAAGCAAAAGAGGAGGCAATAGTGGATCGAGAAATGTATCAGCGATTGGTGGGAAAGTTAATTTACCTTACTCATACCCGACTAGATATCTCTTATGCCGTCAGCTTGATTAGTCAATTCATGCATAATCCAAAGGAATCACATCTACAGGCTATTCATCGAGTCCTACACTACTTAAAAGGTAGTCCAGGAAAGGGAATACTTTTCAAGCTCTAGGCTTATACATATGCAGATTATGCAGGCTCAATGGTTGACAGGAGGTCTACAACTGGTTATTGTACCTTCCTTGGAGGTAATTTGGTAACTTGAAGGAGTAAAAAACAGAATGTATTGGCAAGATCAAGTGCGGAATATGAGTTTAGGGCAGCGGCTCAAGGAATATGTGAGTTATTATAGATCAAGATCATTCTTGATGACTTGAAGGTTGAGTGGCAGAGTCCTATGAAGCTATTTTGTGACAATAAGTCTGCAATTAATATTGCTCATAATCCTGTGCAGCACGACAAGACGAAACATATTGAGATTGATAAGTACTCCATTAAGGAGAAACTTGAAGAATGATTGATTTGTTTGTCTTATGTTCCTTCGGGACAGCAAGTGGCTGATGTCTTGACCAAAGAGCTTAATGGTGGAAGTTTTCATGAGCTAATTTCCAAGCTAGGAATGGAAGATTATATGGCTATAAATACATAGGATTTTTTAGGAGGTTTTTTATTTTGATTTGATTCTGATTAAATCCCATAAATCATGGGATTATAGCTGTTAACCCACAAATCGTGGGATTTTAGCTTTTCTCCTTTTTTAGCCTTTCTTTCCTTTATTTTTGTTTGCTAGGATTTATCTGTGTATTAGCCTATAAATACAACATTGTAAAGCACCAGAAGATATGAATGAGAATAACAATTTCTCTCCATCTAAAATTTCACACTATCAATCTCCCATTGTGACAAAATTTTATCCACAATAGGGTCATCAAGAATTCCTTGGATTCTCAAAGATGGACCATTTGTTCTTCTTTTCTTAGAGGGAAAGAACTAGTCTCTTTAGGGTTGTGGCCAATAGGACCAATTTTCAAAGGTGGTGAAAGTCAAATGCAAATCTATGGAGATGGACTCAAACGAGTATAGATTAAACCTTTAGGAGCCGGAGATTGGTTTTTTAGGAACAATTGAGGATTTGCTAACTAGATCCAAAACTTCACACTTTAATCATCTTTCATAGACCATCGATGTTTCTTAGGTCAAGCGGAGATCTTCATAAGACTCTGGTGATAGTCCAAACCTCAAACAGGTGTGAATGATATTTTTAAATTTCGACCAGCAAGAATTGGACAACTCCTCAAGAATAGGAGAAACTTCATAAAGTTTTATGTCAACATAACAACGTGATTCCTCCACAGATTTGGTGAAAAAGATACCTAGCAATCTACTAATCCAAAATTTCCTAAGGTAAGCCACCAAATTCATCAAGCACTCAAGCCCTCCTCTAAAGATCCATGGGGTGGGCCACTAACCCAAGACCCATATTCATTTGAGTCCATCTACATAGATTTTCAGTTGGCTTCCACCATATTTGAAAACTAGTTCCATGAGCCTCCATCTACATAGTTCTCTCCCTCTACGAAAAAAAGAACATATGATCCATCTTCATTAGGAATCCGAGGAAAACCTATTGCTAATAAACTTTTGCATAATGGGAGACTGACAGACTTATTTGTGCTTTTCACAAAGCAAATGATGGAGATAGTTCAGACGGTTTAGTAGACAATACTAAAGAATGATTCAGTAATAAAATAGGATAGTGTGCTTAGTGTAGTGCTTTAGCATCTTTCGTACTATGTTGCTTTAAAGTGTGCTTGATGTGTAGTGCTCTAACATATTTTGTAATGCATTGTCTTCTAGATGCCTTTGTGTTTTTCACTTAAGGCACGTGATGTTTGTTTAAACACAAGCTCATGCTTATATAAGTTGATGTATTGTGTACTAAAGGGGCAAACTAGTCTTTCTCAAATAAAATCACATTGTGATATCTCTCATGGCTTTCTAAATTTCTTTTCTTTTTTCCTGGAATGGTTTTTCCTTATTAGAACTTTGTTTTTAGCTTGGTAAGATGGCATTTTTTAATATACTCTCTACTTGCCACCTTGTGGAACTTGTGGAGAAGAAAATCTAAAACACAAAGGTCCAGATTTAAGAGTAAAATGTCAAGAAACTAAAAGGCAAACCCCTGAATGAGATAGCCTGTGGTGCTAGTTAGTTGGGGATAGCATATTTGTTTTGACCTTAGCTGATAAGCCTATTCCTTGTGGTATCATAGTCATACTACCATTGATACCGTGCTAAGATCATTCTTCTTTGATGAAGTACCATAACTAGTGGGAGGAGCTTTTCATCATCATGATCGATCAACAACATACTATAATAGATGTGCATTTGTCCTAAGATCTTTCTACCTTCAGGAAATCTGATGTGTCTAAGCTCGATTATCTTTATAAGGTTACTTACCTAAGTGAAGATGACAATTTTTCAAGCACTCAACTCCCTCTAATAAATCCCTACTCTGCATTTGCAATACCCAATCTTTTTCTCTCGTTCGCTCCATTAAAACCTCATTCAACATACCGTCAAATTATGTCTTGATTTTGAGCCCATATACGATACCCGACCTGCACGCACAACTAATTTGTCAAAATGAATGAGAAAGCACATGTTCGGAGCTAAATGAATCCAGCTCTAACTATAGGTTGCACATGTTGGACATTGAAGACAAAGGCCATCATCCAATGTGTTGACTTTTGCACCTTTCTCATTGTTTTATTATGGCATCCGTTTTATTACTTCATTAAATGCATGCACATGCACAATGCATGCCCATGAATTTTTGTGGACATTGGTGCTGATTGTGGGCTAAGTTCGTCCTTTATTAGTAAATGAAGAAAGAGGAAAAGCTAAAGGCCGTAATGTAGCAATCAAGAAGTGAGAGCTCAAGAGTCTGAGAGGTGAGAGCTCTGAGAGAATTGTGTGTGAGCTAAGTCCATTGAATTGAGTTGTTAAACACTATGGGTATTGAGTATATGCTAGGATTGGAAAACACTTGAGTGTATGAGCATGTTTAGCTTTGTAATTCTCTGATTTATAGTTAATTATTTGCTGGCTCTTCCCGTGAACGTAAGTTCTAACATATGGACCGAACCACGTAAATTTTTTGCCTCCATTTATTATTCCCCATTTTATTTTTGTTAATTTCTATAGCTCCCATTATAATTGCAAATTTACGATTTGCTTCCGCCGTGCCACCGATTGCAACACATACTCCTAAAGAAATTCAGCCTCGTTTTGACTAGCATCCTTTTCTTACTATTCAGCAAGAACACTTTGTTAATCTCCATTTCCCTCCTAAACTTATCTAACATGGCATTTCCCTCTTATACACATCTCCATTTTGGAGTGATTCGTCTTGCTGTGAAGTTCCTTGAAGATTTCCAGTTGACCTAAGAAATATCCATAATCTACGAAATTCTGAATTTGGCTACAAATTTTCAATTGTTCCTGGAAAAGTAACTCCAGGCTCCCAAAGGTTTAAATCATGACAAAACCAAAATTAGATTTCATCTTAGGCGATTGTTAAAATCTTTTACAGACTGAAAGATCAAATAATATAAGTATGGGAGATCGTCAAAATCTTTTAAATCATTGCATGTAAAGTAATATTTTTTATGTTGTAAGAGTAGATCAAGATAGTATATTGACAAATCTATTTAAGAATGATAATTTGTCTAAATTTGATTATGACTGTTTTGATGATGTGATGCTTTTTATACTGCATATCATACTAATAAGTACAACATGATATCTGTACTTTTGTTGGAATTACTCACTATTGGAATAATACTTTATTTGGTTGTGCGTTTTTGTTGGATGAGACTGCATATATTTTACTTGGTTATTTGAGGTATTGTTGAATAATATTTCCAAATACTCAAATGCCAATCAAAACATTATATACATTCACCACAAGCTAGGGTTAAGGATAAATATTCTTAGAATTTATGTATGGATGCAAATCAGAGTATAAATTTGAATATACTTGAAGAGAAATGAAAGAAGAGTGAGGTACTGAAAATGACAATTGGCTTTAGAAGTTATATGACTTGATACATAAATGGAGTCAGCTTTTCATCGTGATATTTTTTCTTGTGGTATAAAATCAAGTCAATGAAGCAAAATACTAATAATATCTTTTAACAAATGTTGACTAAGACATTAACCATCGTAGAATTTGTCCAATATTATGAAGAACAATCGAAACATATGAGAGAGATTGAAAGTCAATATGATTATAGTTCTTGTGAGAAGCCCAAATTGCAAATTCTGAATGACGGAATATTAACGTATGTCGCTTTAATGTACACTCGTGCCTTTTTTGAAAGATTTAATGAAGACTTTTATGTTTCTATTCAATACGTGCAAAGTTTCATAAACCAAACCATAGAAAGCAATATTTGAAATCCATTCTAAAGCACTTTGAAAAACGTCTTCATTAAACCTTTTAAAAGTGGCATGAGTATACACCAAAGCAACATGTGTCCATATTCCAATATTCAAAATTTGCAATTTAGGCTTCCTACAAGAAGTATAATCATCTTAACTTTTAAGTTATCCCATATGTTTTGATTGTTTTTGTGACATCCTGTTTTCCAATTCTGTTTTCAGTAAAATGAGACGGGCATTTCATCTTCGCGCATATAGTTTTTTTCTCTGAGTTGGCCACTCACGAGAAGACTAGTCTATCAGGTGAAGCCATTAAGGGATTCTAATGTATCAGACTCGAGAATTTGACCAGGAAACGACTTTTTGACCGAGCTAATCTGCAAGGGTCATTACGGCATAGTTAAAAATTGATTAGAGACCGGAGACAGGTTGACTCGACAAAGGCATGTGGTCGAGTGTGGGTGATTCCACTAGATCGCACAATTCTTGTCAATAGGCACTGGACCGATTTTTCTGTCGTTTTGGTACCCTGTGTCCGTATTTGAAACATTGAGATTCCCACGACAATCGAGAGTCGCCAATGTGTCGAAGATGTACATTGTGGCTTGAAAATGATCAACCACAGGTCAAATGCACGAAAATTTCTAAAAGCTACCTGGTAGATTAGTTTGCGCTAGGATCACGCCAGAATGAAATTAACTGTGAAATTGAAATCGAATTCAGAAATTGAAAGTCCTGTTGTGTCACAAATCATTTTAGGAACGTTGACTCATCTTCAGAAGATTTTTCTGAAAACCGAGTTTTTCGGCGAAAAATCAAAGTATGGTTATTTTGGTTCGGGAAAATTGGCAGGCCCGCTTTTGGTCGTATTTTTGGGATCCAAGATGATTCTATGGTCAAGGAAAAATGTGAATTGAAATGTTGTGACATTGGATAAATTTATAGACTTCAATTTGGCTCAATTGGAAGGGGATTGAATGAAATTGAAAGAATTTGGTGCACAAATGTTAAAATTCGTATGCCATGGGGGATGAGGCAATTTGGACCTATTGGAAGATTGTCAAGGAAGATTTGAGGTGAGTGGATGGTGATGTCATGGTGGGGCCAAGTTGGAGGGGGTTTTGACAAGTGTAAGAAACCCATTGGCTTACCAAAAGGGGCCCTCACATCAACTTCTTCTTCTTCCTCAAATCAAGGCTTTTCCTTGGGAGTTGGAGGGAAAAGCTGAGCGGAAACTAGGGCAGACGGTAGCTCCTTCGACCGCTCGTCTGTTCGCTAGCCGGAGTCCCTCGCCGTCGCCGCTCATCCGCGCACACTGCTCCGCCCTCCAGCTCGCTGCTCCGCTCCTTCCGTCACTGTTCTGCCATCCCGTTCGTCGTCCAGCACCGTCGTCTGTTTGTCTAGGCTGTGTCTCAGTCCCTGAGCCGTCGTGTGGCCGTCAGCTCGCCGAAGAGCCACCGCAACCCAGCCGAAGCCAGCCCACGTCTGCTACTATTTCGCGCGTCCCTGACCATCCAGGCCGTCGTCCAACTACTGCTCGTCGTCGCCAAGGTCGCCGGAGGTCCCGCCTAGCCCACCGGAGCCACCGTCCCCACCGCCTGAGCTGCCGTCGTCCATCCCTGCTGTTTTCGCGCCCAACCAGCCACCGAGCAGCCCTCCTCCGATCAGATCAATACCAGCAAGGCCGTGGAAGCTTCAAGGCCTGTTTTAGGTGCCTTTCGGTCCTCGCTTGGTGCCGCCGCGTGGAGGTTAATCGACCGCCTCGCCGTGGACTTGTCGGAAAGCGATTTCGATGAGTTTAGCTTCTAAATCTTGATTAGAAAGTTAATGATACTTTAGGAAGGCTTAGTTTAAGTTAAGTAAGATTATGTGGTTAGATTAGTTTAGTTAAGTGTGGATTAGATTAAGGGGCGCGATTAGTTTAGTGTATGATTAATTAAGGCTAAGTTATATGTTTAGATTAGTATAATCTTGATTAGACCTTAATTGATTATTTTTTATTAAATAATTATTTCGAAATTATTTAATTATTTAATAATATTATATATTATATAAAATTATTAAAATATTATTATTTAATTAATTTTCGGAATAAATTTAATTAATTATTATTTTCCGGAAATTATTTCGGGATCTTCAATTGTCAAAATCTCGCGCTGATCGCTACTATGTATTCGGATTATGAATTTGATGGTTGGATATTGCAAATTGAATATTGATTGTGAAAAATATGGACTTTATAGCAAATTGAGTGTTGATTGTGAGGTTTGAAAACGTAAGATATTAGTTTTCTAGTTCGAAATTAACATGTCCCCACACACGTGAATAATATGACAAAAAGAGGCCGGGATCACTATTTTAAATGGAAGCCTTGAGTGAAATGCAAAGTGTCCTGGGCCGAGTATGAATTTGTTGTATGTTAATTAAGAGGATATTGTCCCGAGCTGTTGAGTCAGACTTGCCCCTATAAGAACGCTATCGATGTAATGACGAAGCCGTGCTCCAAGGTGAGGAGACGATGCCTAGTTAAACGCTAGTAGATAACTGAACTGCGAGTAGGCTGTGGTTGTTGATTATGTGAAAGTGTTTGCGCTCCAATTATTCAAGTTCTTATTACTATCTGTGATTGAGTGATATGAACTGTACTAACCTGTGTAGTGTGGCTAGGCCACCCTTAGGTGTATTTTCTTTCTAATAGGGGTTTAGGGGTGAACTTGCTGAGATACCCGTTGTGGGCCATATATTTTCAGGACCGTAGATGGCGATACCCCCCGGAGCGATATGGTATTCCCGTGCAAATTACCGAGCAGGTGCATAGCTTGTTAAGACCACAGTCTAGATCGAGGAGGCCATGTTTGTTAGGGTGCCTCATCGATATAGAGCATGGTTCCGCTTTGAAGTCAATGGTTTCAGGGTTGGTCCTCTTAGTGGTTTTGACATTCCACCTGCTGTGATGGAGGCCATCCTAGGTGAGGGCGTAGTTGACCCTCCCGGTGGTAGGGTGGAGGACCCGTCATCTTCGGAGGTTGATCAGTCAGAGGTGGGATCAACGAACGAGTCCAACTAGTGGTCATAGGACTATTCCTTCTTTTTGGTGGACTAATCTTTTTGTAGACTGACCATTTTTGGTGTATGTAAACTCTGGTGTGATTATCTATGAAACTATGTTTGGTTGTGAATGAGTTGGTTTCCTATCCTGTAAGTCTTGTTAGGGGTTTTATAATACGTTCCGCATGCGTATATAAAATGAATTGGGTCAGCAACACTTAAACGGGGTTGTCACGCCCTGAACCCTGAGTGAACGAACAACCCGCCATGGTCATGCAAATTTGACATTCGCAGGTAGTGTCGCCGACCCCATTCATTTTATATGCGCATGTGGAACGTATTATAAAACCCTTAACAAGACTTACAGGATAAGAAAGCCAGAAACCAACTCATTCACAACCAAACATACTTTCATAGATAATCACACCAGAGTTTACGTACACCAAAAATGGTCAGTCTATAAAAAAATCAGTCCACCAAAAAGAAGGAACAGTCCTATGACCACTAGTCGAGCTCGTTCGTTGATCTCACCTTTGACTGATCAACCTCCAGAGACGACGGGTCCTCCACCCTACCACCGGGAGGGTCAACTACGCCCTCACCTAGGATGGCCTCCATCACAGCAGGTGGAATGTCAAAACCACTAAGAGGACCAACCCTTCAACCATTGACTCCAAAGCGGAACCACGATCTATATCGATGAGGCACCCTGACAAATATGGCCTCCTCGATCTAGACTGTGGTCCTAACAAGTTCATAAATCCAATGACTTCCAGGATCAGGAAAACTATGCACCTGCTTGATAATATGCACGGGATTACCATACCGCTCCGGGGTATCGCCATCTACGGTCCTGAAAATATTTGGCCCACAACGAGGTGAGATATTGTTTCAGCAAGTTCACCCCCTAAACCCCTATTAGAAAGAAAAAAACACCCAAGTCGAATGACTTACCTCGCCTTATTTCCTTCCTGCAAGTTAGTATAGTTATATCACTCAATCACAGGTAATAATAAGAACTTGAATAACTGGAGCGCAATCACTTTCACATAATTAACAACCACAACATGCGTTCCAATTTTTATTCACTGCCACACATGAACATAGCTTACTTGCAGTTCAGCTATCTACTGGCGTTTAACCAGGCATTGACTCCAAGTCATTACATCGACGGCGTTCCCGAAGGAGCATGGGCCCAGAATCTACTACAATCCGCATCTGTTGTATGAGGCATTTCATATAGGGGCATTTCTCAACAACTCAGGACAATTTCCTCTTAATTAACACGCAACAAATTCATACTCGGCCCAGGACACTTTGCATTTCACTCAAGGCTTCCATTTAAAATAGTGATCCCGGCCTCTTTCCTTCATATTAAAAAAAGGGATAAGTGCACCAGAAGTCCTAAAACTTGTCACGAAAATACATTTAAGTCCTAAAACTTGCAAAAAGTCCAAATAAATCCTAAAACTTGTCAAAATGTTTCATTTGAGTCCTAAAATCGACGCAATAGTTAGCCTTTTTCGTTAAAAATGCTGACGTGGCATTTAAAATTAATTTTTATTTCCCACGTGGCTTTTTTTAATGATTTTTTATTCATTTTTTTAAAAAAATAGATTTAAAAACTAAAAAATTAGATTTATTGATTTTATCTTATTTTCAACAAAAAAAGAAAACAGAAAATTTATTTAAAAAAGAAAACAATTTTAAAAAAAGAAAAAAAATGGCGGCATCGCCGGAGGGGCCGGCCACCGTCGTCGCCTGCCACAGGTGCGGGTGGCCGGCTCTTGCCCGGCCAGGGTGAGGCCTCGTCGGCCCCAGGCGAGGGCCGGCGACCCTCGCCAAGCTCGGGCGAGGGTGCCCAGATCTGGGCACGCCGGCCCTCGCGGGGGCCGGTGGCCGTTGCCTGGCCTGGGCGAAGCGTCGTTGGCCCTCGCGGGGGGCCGGTGACCATCGCCCAGCCTGGGCGACGCCTCGTCGGCCCTCGCTCAGGGCTGGCGGCAGTCGCCCGGCTTGGGCGAGGCGTTGCCATCCCTCGCGGGGGCCGACGACCGTCGCTCGGCCTGAGCGACGCCTCGTCAGCCCTCGCTTAAGGCCGGCGACGGGCACCCTTGCCCGAGCTTGGCGACGATCGACGGCCCTCACCTGGGGCCGGCGAGGCCTCGCCTTGGCTGGGCGAGAGCCGGCCACCCGCACCCAGGGCCGGCGACCGTCGCCGACCCCTCCGGCGACGGTTGCCGGCCCCTCCGTGAGGCCGCCATTTTTTTTCTTTTTATTTGAACTTTTTTTTCTTTTTTAAATAAATTTTCTTTTTTCTTTTTTTGTTGAAAATAAGATAAAATCAATAAATCTAATTTTTTAGTTTTTAAATCTATTTTTTTAAAAATAATAATAAATCATTAAAAAAAGCCACATGGAAAATAAAAATTAATTTTAAATGCCACGTCAGCATTTTTAACGGAAAAGGCTAACGGCGTTGATTTTAGGACTCAAATGAAACATTTTGACAAGTTTTAGGACGTATTTGCACTTTTTGCAAGTTTTAAGACTTAAATGCATTTTCGTGACAAGTTTTAGAACTTCTGATGCACTTATTCCTTAAAAAAATGTTCAAGAAATTATTCACGTGTGCGGGGACACGTTAATTTCGAACCAGAAAACTAATATCTTACTTTTTCAAACCTCACAATCAACACTCAATTTGCAATATCCAACCATCAAATTCATAATCTGAATACATAACAGCAATCAGCGCGAAATTCTGACAATTTAAGATCTCGGAATAATTTTCGGAAAAAAATAATTAATTAAATAATAATATTTTAATAATTTTATATAATATATAAAATTATTAAATAATTAAATAATTCGAAATTATTTAATAAAAAATAATCAATTAAGGTCTAATCAAGATTATACTAATCTAAACATATACTTAGCCTTAATTAATCATACATTAAACTAATCCCACCTCTTAATCTAATCTACACTTAACTAAACTAATCTAACAACCTAATTTTACTTAACTTAAACTAAGCCTCCCTAAAGTATCATTAACCTTCTAATCAAGGTTTAGAAGCTAAACTCACCGGAATCGCTTTCCGACGAGTCCACGGCGAAGACAACGGCGAGGCGGTCGATAAACCTCCACGTGGCGGCACCAAGCGAGGACTGGAAGGCACCTAAAACGGGCCTTGAAGCTTCCACGGCCTTGCTGGAACTTGGCTACTGATCTTTTAGTTTGCCAAAAAAAAAAATTTGCAATCTTATCTTGATCTATTTGTACAACATACAATAACATTAAATATTGCATCTACATGCATTGAAAATGATTTAGAGGATTTTGACGGTCTCCCCACTTACATGGTTTGATTTTTTGGTTTGCAAAAAATTTTAACAACCACATAAGATGAAAGCCAAGTTTTGGCTTCCTTCTCTTTTATTTGCCAAGAACTTATATGCCATAACCCTCAATGCTAGCTTTAACCATATCAACTAAAACACGCTCGCAATCATCAAAAATCATTTTTCCACATTTTATCAAGTGCTTTGAATGTTCCGATAAAAATCTATGATTATACTCGAGACCATACTCTATAACTTCATAAGCACCATTCTCAACCTTAAATCTGATAAAAGCAGGACATCCACATCTAACTTCAAGTTCTCTCGATTAGATGAGTTGACAAAATACCCATCACAAACACACACAAAAATCCATTGAGTTATTTTTCCTTGGTCGTTTTTTTTATAATCTTAGCCTTCCTCAGTTCAAATCATTTGCCTATCACATGGCAACATATTTATGATATATTCAAGTTCACTTGCAAAAATCATTGCTATTGTAAACTATTTTTTTTTTCAAATCAAAGTTACACGTGCTAAATGGATATTTTTATGCAGCAAGCAAGGAACAAAAAATATATATATATTTTTTTAATGACCCGAGAAAACCCCGAAAGCCGGCAAATGGAAGAACCAGGGCGACGTAAGCTAACCACCACACTCACGCCAGTGGTTAAGTCACCCTACAACGTGCTGGGGATTCGAACCCCTCCCCTTCGTGAGGAGGAGAAGGCCCAAAGCCAACAACGCCACCCAGGTGGGTGGTGGAACAAAAAATATTTAACATAGTACTTTTACAAGAAAATTAACATCGCATTTATTCTTCACAAAGCAAATATCTTTCATATAGTATGAGTTTAGGATTACCTGTGATTCAACTATTGGATAACCTTACACATGTGAATTAACTGATTGACGACTTTAAAACATCAAATTAAGTGATAGTCTTGGCAATAACGAGGTCCAATGCCACCGATAGGCTCATGTAGCAAAGGCAGAGTCAAGTGCTTCTTAATATGCGAATCAAGACATCTTGGATGGTGGGTTATACTTGCTTAATCATAAACAGATTTTGACTAGAAGAAACTAGTAGCTTTACAGAGGGTATATGAAACAAATTGCAGAAAACAAGTATCTCTTTTGGAGATCAAGTTCCTCACAGTCGGTTATGACATGCATAATTATCTGAAGATTCGATTGCAAATCCTTAAGTGACACCCGTCTTTCATACAAAAACCACAATTAGTATGGGACATTGTATAGCTACAAATAAACAGCCAAGCAAGAGTCGAAGAATGCATCTTCAGGATGCTACCTGGAATTCAAACACACCCTTCACAAGCTTAAGAATTCGCAGCAGAAGCTACATTATTTGCTCATCCTGGACGGTGTCCTCATTCTGGACCATTTCTTAACCAAAATTTGCATCTCGTTAGATAACAAGTATCGATCATCAACTTGCTTAGGCAGAACAAAATGTTCGAGAGTCAAACCACTATCGATCTTCCAAGACTTGAAAGGTCAAGAGCCGTAAAACAACAGTAACTGATATAACTCCAGAAGGGTACTTCCCATTGTATTAGCTATTCAAGATCCAAATGCTATCGGAAGTTTTATTGTCTCTACTCTACTAGGCCAAGCCAACCTTATCTAATGAACTGGTTAATCAGCCTAAGCACGAGCCATGAGTCTCGGAGAGTGTAAGATAGGTACCTGTTACCGAGTATTCCGCAACGCTGAATGACAAGCTTCTCCTTCTCGGGAGAAAAAGGGCCAACGATTTACGTCCGGCATGAGATTGTTCGTCCGCCTTAGCCGGCAACTCTTGCCACAATGAAGAAGACCTATCAAGCGACTACGGCAGAACCATAGCCAGTGTATGAACCCATAATATCAGCATATGAAACGAGCCATCTGCTGCAAAATTAATCTGTCAAATCATGGAGAAAATAAACAAAAGAAACGAACTCATAACAAATTGGACAATGTAAACTTACCGACGGTTGATGCTCAACTAATCGTCTCAATAGACGAGGATTCCCGAGCAGAGACGCTGCGACCGGTAGAACAGAGTCCCTGCCAGTAACAAAGGAGGAAAACAGCTTGTTGGGTTCGCGAATTGGCCTATTGCAGATCAACCAAGCAGCTAAAAACATCAAAAGAAAAGCATCGCTCAACTTTAAATCAGAGTACCGATTTCGACCAGAATGTCGGAAAAAAAAAAGGTAGAATATACAGACACATCAAGCCTAGTGAAGATAGTCTCGCTGAAGCAGCAGAAACTCTATTATATTTTGCTCCATTCCATTCATAACATTAACGCCTCAGTAGCGAGATGAACAGTTAAAAAAAATGACTTTCTCATTGTGACAAACAGAAATCTCATCAAACGAACTATAGATTCGACCTCAGTGAAGATAAACCGAAGGCGGAGGGGCTCGGGACTCAGTAGCTGCAACCGGTGGGACTCTCGGGGGAGGCGACGGCGGAGGCACATCTGAGCTCGAGACCCGGCAGTCGCGACCGGCGGGCGGTGCTCTGGGGGAGGCGGAGGCGGAGGGGACGTGCTGGAGGGAGAGAGAGAGAGAGAGAGTCGGCTTTGAATGTTCTATGGAGGAGAGAGCGTGAGAAATTTGAAACAAAGGAAGAGATAAGACGCAGAAGATGTCTCCAACGGAAAGAAGGAAAGTGGGACCCAAACACGACACGTGGCTCCACGTGTCGTCCACTGAATGGCGGCCTGCGCAATATTTTGAAATTACAAATCAAGTAACGTAGCTCTATGGCGAGGAGATGGCCTCGCATTCCTACTTTCATATAAAGGTCATAATGTTTGTGGAATTACAAGTCAAGTTTAGTTTCATCGCATTTTCAATCAAATCATCAGCTTCACATCCTTGGCATATAGCTCCTTCCCGCTTATCCCCCTTTCCGATCATTAATTTTTGTCTAGCTTTCATATGAGATTAAATTCTAACACAAATCAATGCCAAAACATGGGTTGTTCTCTAATCATTGAGATGATCCATTACACTTTAAAATGGTTTAAGCAAACTAACACAACACATGTTTTTCAAAAAGCCTTTTCAACTAATTCCTCATCATAGGGTGCTTATTGAATCTTTTAAATAAAAAATACTAATAAATTGGGATCAATTGCTTATCTCAAGCTCACTTAGAATGAGTAGTGACTATGAGGTAATGGTGCCTTGTAGGATATCATGCTAGACACAAGAGACTACTTGGAGAATTTAAGAATGGGTTACATGTGTGAACCTGAACTTGCTTTACCTTCACAAATTACTTAGCTCGGAACAAACCCAAGATGAAATTCACAAAAAAATATAATCTCACATTGTTTACTTTAAGGAGCTTTCCAAGCTCGTGCGACATGTAAGAGTGAGAGTTGTGGATAAGAACACCTTAAAAACTTTGTAAATTTTAAGCTATAGCCTGACTTTTGTAAAACAAATTTTCTTCTCTCAATCCTAATAAATAAATGTAATAAATTACATAAAAAAGTAAATATTTTCTAAATTTCCCATTTTAAATAAATACTATATAATTTATGATATAATTTTTTACTACACATATATTTTTTTTAATAGAATGAAACTGATGATAAGATATTTTTGTCCCATAAATCAATCTTCTGCCTCATTTTATTTTTTTGCAAGGAAAATTTCTCCTGTTCGAGATTGTATAATATGACCGGCCATATATTTTCATCTCTCTTTTTTAATCATTAATCCATTTTTCATCCTTTAACATGTAAAGAAAAATTTCCACCTCCAAAGTTTTCGAGAGGTTTGACCAAAAAAGAAAAAAAAAAAAAAAAAAAAAAAAAAAAAAAAGTGCCCGAGAGGGCAAATTTGAAAAAGAAAAGGAAATTCCCTGTGGAGTTATTATCAATCATAGCCTCCCTGAAAAAAGAGAGAATGAGAGAGAGAGAGAGAGAGGACAAAAAAGAAGAAGAAGAAGTCAAGAGGGAGACAAAGCACAGCACTCCTCTCCCCCTCCCCACTCTCCTTCCACCTCCGCCATCTCCACGGAGCTTCCCATGCTGCTCCACCGCTAAACCCTAAATCCCAAGCTCCCGTCCCCCTCCTCCTCCTCCTCCTCCTACTCCCTCGCCGTAGCTTCTGGTAGATTCTTCCCGCACGAGGAGCGCGAGCTCGACGACGGAACCCGAAACCCATTTCGCCCAAGCGCCGATGCTTGCGAACTAGGAACGTAGAGGAAGACCGGCAGCCTGCGCTCGGCTCGGATCACTTCGCATTCATGGCGGCATCTTGAAAACCCCGACGCGGGAAAACGCGGAGGCGAGAAGGAGCTCGAATTTTTTTTTTTTTTTTTTTGTGCTTTCAGAATGATCAGCGGTCCCGACGGCGATGAAGCAGCAGGCTTCCTCTGCACCCGCCGCCTCCTCGCGTCCTGACAATCCCTCTCCTCCTCCTCCTCCTCCTGCTTCGTCCGCCTCCGCCGTCAAGCGATCCCCCGCCGCCACGCCGACCGCGCCGCCGTCTCTGGCCCCTCTGTCCTCCGCCCCGCACCGCCGCGATGCCGCCGGTGGGGCCGCCCCGCCGCCCCCGCTCGCGGCGGCGCATCCTCCCAGGGCCGAGGCCGCTGTGACCTCCCTCATGGCGAGGGTGCGGCTCTCCGACATCGCGCCCTATGATGGGGCCCCGGCTGGGCCCTACCTCAGGGCGGTGGAGGCTCTGTCCGGGTCGCTCACGCGGCACAACGCGGCGGTGATCGAGCTGGGACCGGAGGATGCTGCGCTGATGCGGTGCGGCTTGGAGGCCGCGAAGTTGTACTTGAGGACGAGGTCCCAGGCTCCGGCCGCTGGTAAAGGGAGTCCTCGCGGGGTTTACTTGTACAGGGCTGGGAGGTGTGTGTGACTTTTACTTACTTGGTTTCTAAAGGTTTGGAGTTTGTGACTGTTGCCGTGGTCTGGTTTGAGTAGAATTAGATACGAGGTGGCAGGTGGGGTGAAATTGAAATCGAGTTTTTATGCTTATATAAGGTTGAAGGCGGAGTCTTGAAGTTCTAGTTGTTAGGAAGGTGCGGAAATTGGGATATGTGCGATCATGATTGGTGATGCATAGACCTTGAAGGAACAAGATGCTGGTTCTGAATAGGCACTGTGATCAAGCTTGTTTAATTAAGTTCTAGCATTTAAGGCATTTTGTGGTCTATTTGTTTCTTATGGACTTGCATTTAATCTGTGGTTCCTTTGGCATATTTTTAATATCGTTTTTAAGGACAATAAATGCCGCAAATGAAATTTCTCTGGACCAAGTCATCCATATTTATTGATGGTTCCGCACTTCTTAGTTCCTCCTGTTTCTTGTCATTGTAGAAAATGCCTTCTTTGGTTCCCATACCAGTACCTTATGGACAATAAATGCCGCAAATGAAATTTTCTCTGGACCAAGTTTTCCATATGTATAGATGTTTTCTCGCGCTATGTAGTTCCTCCTGTTTCTCGTCATTGTAGAAAATGCCATCTTTGATTCCCTTGCCAGTATAGGACAATGAATATTGCAAATGAAATTTCTCTGGACCAAGTTGTCCATATGTATCGATGGTCCTCACGTCGTAGTTCCTCCTGTTTCTCATCATTATAGAACATGCCATCTTTGGTTCCCATACCAGTTCTTGACTGGTACTTTTTCATAAAATCTTTGAGCAACTCCCTATTCTGGTTTGCTCTTTGATGTTCAAAATGTTGGAGGAACCCATGGACATCCATGAGTAGGTTGTTTTCTCAAACATCTCTTGATGATTAACTACTACTACATTCTTAGGTAGATTTCCAGTTTTTAAAAAAGACTGAAGTATTTCGACCTCTGTCCTGCAGTACATGTGTGCTTTATTTGGCTGTCTGTATAATATAACTTCTTAAATGATTGTGCCTAGTTCTTCTGAAACTTTTCTTCCTGCTGCAATGGTGGATGGAGATTGCTATCCTTTGTCTGTTTGGCTTTTAATGTAGCCCTGACTGAATTTACTTTGGTGCAGGCCTATAGAGGATGGGGATTCATCTCCCCCTTGCATGGGTGAAATTTTTAAGTGCATGGGAAAAGTTGCTCGGGCTGCCCTTTGTGCAATAGCAAGACATCTCCGGTTGCGAAGCGAGTAAGAAGGGGATTAAAGGGATAGTTTGCTTGTACATGGCTTATTTTATTTGCTTTTCTCATTGTACTCTGGTTCTTTTCAATGGTGTGTAATTATTGAACAAATATTGTGCAGTGCATTTAATCATTTACTGGATGATATCCCATTGCCTGCTAATGAGGTGTCTTCATCAGTGCTTGTTGCATCATACTCACCCAACACATTGCAAAATGGGAAAATCACCATTAGTGGAGGGAAGCTGAGTGTCAATGCGGAGGTTGAGAAGGGACTTCTGACATTAATTTCCTCGGATAATCCTGGTGTACAGGTAACTTTATTCTGTCAAGGAAAAATTTAGCACATTGGATCTCTGGCTTTGCCTTGGTCTTGGGAGACAATACTTCTCTGTAACATACATGTGTATTTCCCTGTTTCCTTTTCATAGGTCTACTGCTTATCATATTTCCAAGGTTTGAATAAAGATATCCTTATTTGGTGCTCATTGGGTTTTATTCCTCTTCACCTGTTAGGTTTGTGACCCCAATGGCCGTTGGTACCTAGCAGATGGTGGGTCGTCTTTTGGAGATCTGTTACTGGTGACTGGGAAGGCACTTAGTCACGTTACTGCTGGGCTTCGTCCTACTGCATTGCATAGGGCTGCACCAGATTGCTTTGCCGGCTCTTTTGGTGGTGGGAGGTATAAATTTAGTTTGGCCAATTTTTAATGGCTTTGTGATGCTAAAGTTCGTCTTTTTTATACCAATGTCCTTGATTATCAAGTGATGTCTTATGTTTTGCAGGACATCATTGGCTTTTAGGCTCATGCCTCAGAGCAATGCTGTATTAGATTGTTCTCCCATAGCAGCCGCAGGTCATGTCATTCCTCAAAGCTATGTACGAGTATCAGTCAGCCAGTTTATGGATGACCTTTCTGCTGAGGAGGATGCATTGTGCCCCAACCCTGAGAATGTTTGTGTAAGATATCTCTACTGAGGGCTGTTGTTTTTTGGTTGTTTTCACCGAAGGCAGTGTCCCGAGGAGACAAACTGAAATTGTTTGAACAATTCTTTTCTAACTATTTTATCAGTACAATGACCAATTCCAATTGCCTTGGTTGAGATGGATAAGGGGAAACTGACGTAGCTATTAGGTTAATCAAGTACTCAGCTCTGAGATCTTGTTTTTCCATCTAATTCATGGTCAATTAGCAGTACCTATTATATATTATCCCTCGGTGCATGCTTTTTGCTTGATGATGGAATCTTGGTGGGATAAAGGGAAATTGCTTGCAAAGCTTGTAGTATTCACACTGTAGGGTATAAGCATCTTAGTTGAGTAGGTATGATGCCTGGCTGATTTCGCAAAGCAAAGGATCGATTGTGACATCGGGAAAGACATACAAAAAAGCAAGTACTTTGTAGCACAATTACCTTTTTGAGTCTGGTGTAACTATAATATGCTCAGGCAAAATGGAAATGTTGTGGTTCAGTATAGGGATGAATGAAAAGAAGGAAGAACAGGGAAGAAAAAACAGGATGCTATTGTAGTTCTGCGTGATTTGGAGGAGAGTGTAAATGGAAAGAATAAAAACTGGATGCAAAGTTCCAAAATATGGAGTTAATGTCATTCTGTCGGATAAGCAAAGAATGCAAAGTATGCTTCAAATTATACATATGTGCTTGATGTGACACTAAAATGGTTTGAGGATCGAATTGTTAAAGTAATACTTCTCATATCAATTTCTGTTTACTTTTTTTCTTCCTTTCCCTTCATGTCTTTTCCTTAAAGTCCATTCCTTCACTCTCTCTCTCTCTCTCTTCCCCCCTCAAAGCATCTTGTAAAGGCTAGTAATGATGGAACTGCACAGTTAAATTTCACTTTGCTTGAACATTCAGTGCAGTCATACTAATGCCTTGAGTAATGTATGGTTGCTGGGGAGGAAAAAAAGACTAGAAAGTACGTCTGAGAAGGTGGTATTCTCTTGATTGACGATAACATCTCAATATCTTGTATAAGTGCTTGTATGTAGAATGATGAGCTTGAAATGCTGTTAGAGTTGGCGTTGGGTTTATTCCCTCAAAGAAGGACCTTGAATGTATGGATCTTGCATACATGGTCGGCATTTGGTTGAGTACAACGCGAAACTAAGATTGACGTGGTGGGCTCCATTTGAAGAGAATTTTCCTCTTTGAAATTGTGATTGTCCTGTGGCATTGGGGTTCCTAGAACCAGAGAAAAAAAAAGGAGTTTATTCTTTGAGATAAAAGAATTGTGGAAGAGCCATATTAGATTAATGGTTTCCTTGATGAGAGTCATGAGACTATCCTAAGTAATGGAGGATATGTGTTTATTTATTGAGCCTTTGCATGCTTATAAGAAGGTAACCATGAACCACTACTATAGCGAGAAAAGAGGAGGAAAAACAAAGTATGCGACATAATAAACTTACAGATGTGCTTTTCAATTATTATGGCCAGCACTTGTTAGTAAATGGCCCTTTGATCATCTGCTCAAGATTAAGGTAACATTACTTTTGTTGAAGAAGATAGAGGATTTAAAACTTTTCCCTAGGCACTTTTGATTCAAGCTCATCCTTCCTGTTCATGGGATTTCATAAACTGGCCATCTGTTCCACATGTGTTGTTTAAAGCACACGACAGGTTCCTTCCTCCCACATAGGCTACTTAAGATAGTTTACAAGCAATGTTAGCCCCAAGGGG
Source organism: Eucalyptus guilfoylei (assembly GCA_016097605.1). Classification (NCBI taxonomy): domain Eukaryota; kingdom Viridiplantae; phylum Streptophyta; class Magnoliopsida; order Myrtales; family Myrtaceae; genus Eucalyptus; species Eucalyptus guilfoylei. The sequence goes on along the minus strand of CM027869.1, from coordinate 8,965,682 downwards.
ATTAGAAGACTAGATACCCCTCTCATTGTTGGTCCAGAGAAGAGTTCTGTTTGAAGAGGAAATGGTAACTTGCTTCATCTGTTGCCTGAGATGTCATAGCTGGCTTTATTGAAGCCATGCGTCTGCTTTGATCTCTTCTGGCTTGAAGAGTGAATTGTAATAAATTGCTTCCTCTAGTAGGAACAATAATTTGCTTGACTGAGGGCTTTTTCCAAAATTTATATTGACTCACTTTGTGGTTATTCAGTAAATTAAACTCAAAAACAGTTCTCTGTGCTTATTTGTACATGATGATATTCTCTTTAATTGGAGTTCTGTTGAAATGGATGTGTTCTTAGCCAGATGTGTAAATTCACAGGTACCCGGAAATAATTCAAATAAGGAACCAACATTAAGAAGTGTCCTCTCTGATCCTTTATCGTGAGTTATTGCCCTACCTTGGTTATTTTCCTTTTCTTAGTTTAGTTAATTGTGGCATTATTTTGTCTGCCTGTGAACTTAGTTTCCTTTCCATACTGATTTTTTTTTCCTTCTCCATGGCACTCTTGGTGCTCGTGAAAATCTTGTTCCTGGTTCAGAAAACTTATTAAGATCAATTCACGATTACTCTGTTAATTTAATATTATTTTTTATATTATATGCTTTTGTACGTCTTGATTTGCTTATTCTATATGATCAAATTCTTTTATTGGTTAGACTGCTGGCTGCTTGTAGTTTCACTCATTGATTCCTGGTTTATTCAGGATGAAACTCTTTGATTACTCATTTCTTTCTGTTTTCTGTTTCTTCTCATGTCGATCTTTCAAAATTATAGTGGTGCATTCCTTGAAGATGCTGTGGTTGTCTCATGCGGCCATTCATTTGGTGGTTTCATGCTGAAAAGAGTGATTGAGACGGTGAGGAATTCCAATAAGCACTTTAATTTTTATGCTGTAGATCTGCCTAAGCAAATTATTGTATGAACGTCGGCTTCCAAAATTGTGATGATGCGTTTTCTCTACTGGTGCTTTCGAAATATTTTCTCAGAAAATGACCTTGGTTCAGAAATTGACAGAATGCTGCTTTACGTCATTTGACTTAATCATTGTATGTAATGACGATAGCCTGCAGGAAGATTGTTAACTTGAGGATATGAGAGTACTTGAATGGGGTATATATTTCCAAAGAAAGCATTCTGGCATTGAAGCTGGGGAAAATTTTTTGCTCTTATTAAAGGAAATTATTTTTAAAACTTACTTGTAAAGAATATCTAAATGGAATTTCAAGCAGATAAATAGTTTTTTTTAGTTATGTTAGATGGACATCAGTTGATTTTTCCGATTTCTCCCCCTGGGTAAAGTGAAATTCATTGAAAAGGCATCATGGGGGTAACCAACCCTCAATCATGAGCTTTTTTCACTTGTTATATATAAGAAAGCTTAAGAAGATTGGTGGCCTGGGGGATGTCATCCCTTTTGATGTCTAATTATCTGAAATGTCCTCTTGACCACTATTTTGAATGGAATTACTACTTTTTAATGGAAGGCAGAAGAATGATAATTACAGTCGTATTCTTTTTGGCAGTCAAGATGTACACTCTGCAGTGCAGAAATTAAGGGGAATACTTTGATTCCGAATCATGGTACTTTCAAGTTACTCTTTCATTTATTTTTGTCATATTGTCCTCTGGGATCTCTTCATCTTCCATCTAATGGACACTTGTGCCCTGTGAGTTAGCACAATGTCTTGCATAGTAGTTTTTTCTGTTGTTTCTTTGCAAGCAGCTCGATACATGGACTTAATAGTCCGGCCCATTGAAAATGAAATTTTCTGAGTTGTTGTAAACTCCGTTTCTTAAACAGCTCTTAGAGCTGCAGCTGCAGCTGTAAAGCTTGAGGATGATAGAAGACTCTTCCATAATGCACAGCTCCGCAAGAGAAGAAAAGAGATGGGCGATCAAGCTGATCCAATGAGAAGATCTCACAGGGTACTTTCCAAATGAGCACTTGTCATAGTGATTCAGTTTGTCTATGCCCAACAAGATGTTATCGTCAGCAGAAATAGCAGAAGAGATTAAAAATTTGTTTTGGCATTACGTTTAGTTTGTCTGGTTGCAGATTCAAATATTAAGGTGGACCTCCATAATGATTTTTTTTCTGCATCAAATGTATGACAATTACTGTGGATGCTAGTAGTAGACACCATAGATTCGCGGGGATTTGTTGTCTTAAAGAAGGGATTCGATTCCTAAAAATAAGGGGAGTTTGAGAAAATGGAGACTTATGTTTCTTTTATCAAATGGATGACTATACGCTTTGATTTTTTTTCTGACATGATAAATGTGAACTGTCCATTTCCATGATAAATTAGTAACATGGTTACTAATAGCAGTACTTAGCCTCTTCCTCCTCCATCATTAATCTTAGTGGTTTGTATGTATGCATAGAGCAATCTCTGCTAGTTCTTTTCTCCCTTCTTTTTCCCCTCTCTCCCTTCTTTCTTGGAGTCAGGTTTTCCTTTCCCCTTAACAAAATATATTCTCCATATGACATTGATGATGCTGCTTATGTGGACACCAGGAAAATGGGGAGAGTGGTGCTGATAATGGGCTTCATAAAGGGGTCCAATATCCATTTATGGTAAATGAGAAAGTTCTGATAAAGGTCAGTTACTCCCACCTGTGGCACAAATTGATGTCCACTGCATTATAAGACAAACATTAGATGCATCGATTGACAAGGAAACGCTGAAGTGGCCCTCCAAATTGTGCAGGGGAATAAGAGGACGCCAGAAAAATTTGTTGGTAAGGAAGCAATCATCACATCCCAATGTCTTAATGGCTGGTAAGTGCTAGATGCTCGTGAATTTGATTTTCACTTTGACTTTCTCTAGTGTGGTCACTATTTATTAAAACTAATTCTTACTCTCTGTAGATTAGTGTGCCTTCAAGCTAGTACCGTCAGAGGTGCTTTGATAAGCATTGCTCAGTTCTTTCTCTCGTTTTTTAAAATCTTCCCGAGCTAAGATTAATTCAGATCTTCAGGGAAACACTAGCTATAGCTCCATATTGTGTTAAAGACATGAGGATGAAGCTTTCATTTCCTAATGTGCCAGCTTTTCTGGTCAATTCTCTATTATCACCAGTTAAAGACCCCAGTTCAATGGTTGTCTGAAACAATGAAATAGCAACCCTAATCGGCAGCAAATAGTATAGAGAAGCAGCCACTTTCTTATTTTTGGTGTAATAAATTCTAAAAGGTATTGGAATTAACAATTTAGCTGCAGATTTTTGTGGCCTAGCTCAATGGATTTTGTGGTAGGTCTCGTCTTCTAGGGATAGTGAATTAGCTGGCCTATGCCCTGGGGGCAGTGGTTTATTTGATTTCCTTCTTGAGATTTTGCTTGGATGTGAGTGACCCTCAGTCTGATTATTGTTGGCAATCTATGATTGTCTTTCTCAATGGGAAGAAACCTAATCTTTGTAACAGAAGAAAACAATAGGTGCTATGTCTTAGATCTTTCTCAATGGGAAGAAACCTAATCTTTGTAACAGAAGAAAACAATAGGGGCAATGTCTAGGACTGCTAAGGTTTCATGGGATTCTTTTTCTATTTACTAAATTTTTAAGAGCTTTGCTGTAGGTACTTGCTGAAAATTATTGAAAGTGGAGAAAATGTTCGCCTCCAATACCGTTCTCTTGAGAAGATCCCAAACTCCAATTCCATTGATGACAGATGTCCATCTCAAATTCAGAATGGCAGCTCATAATTTTTCTGTATCAGGTTTGTCAATGATTACGTAAATGGGAGAGTACTTATATCATCTATGTGCCCCTATGAGAGTACCAGTACTTTATTTTCTGGATTTTGTTGACCTGAGGTGCCTTCAATTAAAATTGTCCTGAAAGTTTGACTGGAAATTGCCTTCTAATTCTGCGACCTTTGCTTCTATGAGGCTTGCCTTTAGTTTGTAATCTCGTTCATGTATAAGTATTCCGTGGAACTTTAAAATCCCCTCGTGTCTGTCAATCCGCCTGTCCATCCTTTCATCCGTCTGTCCATCTGTGTGTCTGTCCATATGTGTGTGTCTTCATCCATGGGCAGTTCTTGCTTATCTGATCTGCCATTGTCTGACCATGCTGCTTCATGAGAGAGGTTACATGTTGGCCATGATTGATAGTGTTTTCTTCCTAAGTTGAAACTTTTGGAGCTCTGCTTTCATCTCTTAAGTTTTTGTATCATCTCCAATTATTGCACCAGGTGGAGACTGATAATATGTAATGCCAATCTCCAGATTCAGCAATTTTCTGATCTTAATAGTTGCGTTGATAGACAATTTTATTAAGAGCTCAGCTTAGACTTGACAAGTGGCGCTTACATTCCATGTCCAGAATCAATTCTCAAGACTTAATTTTCCAATTGGGAGCCTAAGGGTAGGTCACTGATTTTCACTCATATCCAATGTGATGGATCTTGATTATGATCCTTCTTCTTCAGGTGCTTGCTAAAGATTCCAGCAAAGTAGAGGAAGATTTTGGCCTGCAATACCATCCTGGAAAAGCTCCTGATGGTCAAGCTCTGATGATGACATCTATTCTGCTCCTCCACAATGATTCAGAGCGGTGGGTTAGAATGATTCAGAGCGGTGGGTCATTTTTTCTAACCCTGAAATTTCTGTAGGTCCTATTAGATTTCGGATTCCTATAGTGCATAAAGTTTTAAGTACATCATGGTGGTCGAGCTCCATTAGGGATAATTTGCAATCTGCTCCATGTATGTCAAATGTATTTCGTGTCGCATGTATGTTTTGCCAGAGGAAAAAGGTCATCTGAAGCCGAGAACTCGTGTCAGGTGTTTGTATATTCCCTTCACATGTATGTGTAGGTTTACTGGAGGAAAGATCGCTCTTTAGGTGTTACATTAGTCAGATGTAGATTCAGTAGTTGTGCATCGCCATGTAGCTTTACAGAAAGTTTCCAATGTGAAGCGCTTGTTGCTCAATGCGGTGCTTCATAGATATATGACTGAATGTCGTGAAATGGCATGCTTCTATTCAATTTTGTGATATAGATTATTCTCTTCAATTTGTGTTCGTGTGTGTTCACAGTTGACAATTGAACATTGTCTTTTAACTGAATATCGAAGGACGTGGTAGTGAGGCCCAATTGTATGATGGTGCAAATGCAACATAACTTGCATTATTATTACTATTATTATTTTTTGCTTTTGTACGTGGATTTATGTAGCCTAGAACTATATCTTTAAGCCAAAAGTGGGTCTTATCTCGCTTTCAAATTTCCCATTTAGCCAATGTATCTTAGGTTTAGAGAGAAGTAAAATTGGCCAAAGAACAAGGATTGAAGAATTTTTTCTTCCTTTAGAACGTTACACTTGGTGAAATTCTTTGATCATTCGTGTAGCATAACAGGCAATTTCTTTTCTCATTTTCAATTTCTGAGTTTTGATAAGCTAATTCGTTTTTAGTTTTTAAAAAATAGACGACAGATTTCATGCTCAATCAAAGAAATCGGGCAAACCAACGCCAGTAGAATATCTAGAGGCTGAAGTACACCCGATCAAGGGCCCGGCCCGGCCTGGCCCTGCCCATGCCGAAAGACCTTGGGGTCTCACGAGAATGAACAGATCAAAGTAATTTTCATCGTACACAAGTATATTTAGATATAAATCATTGTTGTTAGTAATAAAAATATTTATTGTTAATTAACTATTTCAAATGATACATATTAGAAACCCAATCCTCATAATCATACTTTTTTTTTAAAGTGGACATGTTCAGACTAGGGGTGAGCGCGGGTGTTAGATTGAGTTGGGAACTTGATGGAGCAGTTGATTTCGGGCGGTTTCTAGTTTTAAAATTTGGAAATGGTAGCTATCGGTTGTATTTTCGGTTCTAGTTGTGGATCGAACCATTCAGATCGGACCACTAGTTTTTTCTTTTTGTTTTTTATTTTATTGCTAAAGGTTGGAGAAGAGAATAAAAACCATGTTCATAGACACATTTCACTTTGTAAGAGTGCTCCATCCCTACAACAGTTAGAAAACAACATTATTTTCAATTCCTTCTCCAATTTCAATTAGAAGAGAGCTTTGGTCTAGGGTCAACCTTGGATAAGCCCAACTCAGCTAGTCTTGGTTTGATTCCCAAGGGCACTAGGTTGGTTTTTGGTCCTAGGATCCTTGAATTCTATACCGTGCAAATTGATCGTCGTTCTTGGGATTTTAGGATTGATCCAACGCGGAGCTAACCTGTATATTTTATATGTTACATATATGACATATAATATATTATATTTTTTATATCTACTCTAAACCCTAACACTTTCGCCTTTGCTCTTTTTTATGAGGTTGTACCATTTAAATTAGAAAATAGAAACCCAGCTCATATTTGACCCCCAAAAAAAAAAAAAAATATATATATATATATATACTTTGTGCTCACTTCACTTTGTTCACTCGCTACTCGTCTCTCTTCATAGGCCTCACTTGCCTCACAAGCACAATTCAACTGGTGAAATCCCCCGTCTCTCTTGGTTCACCTCACCAACAAAGCTCAACAATCGCAAATGGATTGTTATTACCTTATCTTAAATTTAAATGTCACATTATTGATTTATGTGTAAAATTGGAAGAGCATGTCTCTTCAAGGAATATTGATGGGTTTTTTATTTGATGGGTGGAGCCAGACCCATCCACCCATGTTGGGCCAAATTCGGCTCATAGGGGAAGGGTCCATAAGAAGAATGGACAATTATTTTTTAAGTAAAAATAATTGCAATATATAAGTAAAAGGGAAGAACGTTGAAAGCAGTTTTGACATAATACGTTCATTTTTCTCCTTTTGAGACAATGGTGTACTTTCTCTTGAAGAACGGAACTTTAGAGCTTTAATTAATTCCTTTGAGACTGTAACGAGTATTTAATCTGTAGCAAACAATATATATCCATTTTTGTGATATGCCTTTGATTGATGTTACATGTTTTCTGGGCACGATTTCGTATTTGTTTTCGGTATTCGATCATTTGAGTATAGGTTCGTTTTTCAGGAATCCGTTTCTTACAAATACAAAAAATGAACCAAAAAAATAATCAAGTGATCCCGAGTTAACTTTGGAACAGACTAAACCCATAGTATTGATTCAATCCTCAATCCCAAGCTCAATAGGATCAGTTCCTGATTTAAAAAATCGAGGATTAACACTGTACTAGTTGGTTCTTGGGTTAGGTATTAGATTGGCCCAATCCGAACTATGTTTATCCCTATTTTCAATGTTCTATTCCCTGCCAAGGATAGAAACAAAAGAAAAAGAAAGAAATCACGCCTAGTCGCCCATCCTTAAATTGGATCAACCAGTTACAAGATCAAGTGGGCCGATTTTCAATCTCACAAACTCGTGGTCCGACTTGCGGTTTCACAGTAGAAACCGACCACCCACGATTCGGACAACTGAGTTAACCTCGAATCTTACGTACGACTCTGTTCTTGTGCATCGAGAAACATGCAAGGTGCTCCTCGAGAAACACCGGAAAGCCTGCCCCGACTAACGAGTGGGGTCGATAGAGACAAAAACCTATGGCTTAATTTCCCATATTTACTGGGAAGAAAGAAGTATATATATCTTATTTATTAATTACGATTATCAGTGAAATATAATAATTAAAAGAAATTGCATGCGACGTCCTTCGTGCGTCCCCCAAAATCATTCGACAAATGTATGGGATCACACACCAAATGGGCATCGTGCACATTGCTCCTTATTTTTTTTAGTCTTTTATTATTATTTTGGGGGCCAATAAGCATCGGTTTCTTTTTTACGACGTGATTATATATATGTGGTTTTTTTTTTTCTATTTTGCATTTTTAGAAATGCCCTTATTTTTTAAAATAATGACATAAAATGAATCTTGTATCAAATAAGTACTCGAAATGGCTATATCAATCTTAAATAAAAACCTGAAATGGTTATATAACAATTTCAGATAAAAGCATGACCTTGTCAATTGTCGGCCGGTCAAAAAGCTCTCTCTCTCTCTGACAAGCGCTGGGGAGGGCCCAACGATCTCATCGGCTGCTAGGCAAGGGCTTGCAAGCCTTCGCTGGCCGCTGACGAAAGTCGCAACCCTTGTCTAGATTTGGCATGAGTTGACCTCACCTGATGCCAACAAAGGCAACCATCGCTTGTGGCTTTCGAGGGCGGCCTTGCCCAAGGCGAGGGTCACCTCGCTGAGGCAAGGCCATCCCTCATCAATTGTGACCAAGGTTGCCTTGTCGAGACAAGGTCATCACTCACCGAAGGGCTAGCCTTGTGTCACGGGCCGATCGATTGGATCGCGACCGCGCGGCGACTCGGGCACTTTTGAATCGAATTGGATCGCCAAGCACCTAAGCCAAGCCTTGCTCGATCGAACGCACACTCGCTCGCTTACCCGGATCGTAGAGAGAGAAAGAGTTTCTAGAGAGAGGAGCTCTGGAAAGACTTAAGCTTTATATTGCGGAAGTAGTGGATGTTTACAAATGAAGGAGGACACCCCTTCTTATAGTCGAGGGCCTTGGCTTACAACCATTAATCTAGAATTCTATCGGCGGACGAGATCGCACCGCCTCAACTACCGACACTAATAGCGGCTACTAACCACCGACGTAAATGAAAGCTATCAACTACCGACATTAAGTAAAGAGAGGCTAATGACGGTGACGCCCTCCCTTGGAAACTTCGGGGAGAAGGTTTGGTGGGAATCCGAGTGAGAGCAGGAGGTCCACGGGTGAGTTGCGATCGCCCCTTGGGAACCTCTCGGATCGGCTAACATTCGGCCCGTGACACTTGCCTATGGCTAGCAATGTTGTCCCTTGCTTGTGATCGGTGAGTTCATCCCTAGTCTGTGATTGGGGAGCGTGGTTCTTGTCCAATCAACTGGGGGCAACCCTGCCCTAGCCCTCTCCGAACATCACCAATGGCCGATACTGGTGAAGAAGAAGAGAAAACTAGAACAAAGGAAAAAAGAAAAAAAGAAAAAGAAAACAGAGAAAAAAATTCAAAAAAAGGGAAAGGATGAAAATACCTTTGATCGATTGGAAAATCCATCCCTTATTTAAAATCGATATAGCTATTTCAAGCTCTTTTTTAAAATAAATTCCATTTTAAATTTTTATTTAAGAAAATGAGAACACTTCGGACCTTTATTTGGAATAAGATCCATTATTTGGAATTTTCCTTTGAATATATATAAATTTCCTTTTTGTTTTTGCATACTTAATGAATCCTTAAAAAAAAACACACACACACACGCTCTCTCTCTCTCTCTACATGCATCATGCACCGTCACTTCTGACTTGGTGGATGATCACGCGGTTAGCATCCGCTTCGACTCAATAAATTGCGGCAAAAGATTATATATATATTTGTCATACAATACGGTGCTCATAAAAGTTTTTCGTTTCGTGAGAAAGAAATAAAAAATAAAAAAAGACAGATTAATCGGTAAGAACTCACAATTACCCATATTTTCAAAGGTTTGAATTGATTTATACTTAGCCAATGGATCATCTCTTTTGTTATCGAATTAGTTTATTATCGAACTTTTTCCAACATTAAATTTTAACTCAATTTAAAACTAAGGAATTTGAATTAATGTCTTTTTTTTTTTTAGAAAAGTGTCAAAAAGTCTTAAACTTTTGCATTTATGTCAATTTAGTCTTAAACATTTTATTGGTGCGAATTTAGTCCTAAATCTTTTCATTTTGTGCCAATTTAATTATGAACTTTTTCATTTGGTGACAATTAAGTCCTTTTAGGCTAATTTTGGCCAGAATTTACTGACTAGATGTCGGTCGGCGACATGGCAACTTTTAATAATATTTTATTTATTATTTCTTTTTCCTTTTCTTTTTTCTTTTTTCTTCTCCTCCCCTTCCTCTAGTTGGTTGCCGGACCTTGATGATCGGCCAAAGGCAATGCCCGGTGAGGCTCGAGCCCTTGTCGAAGGCCGCAAGAGCTGCTCGTGTTGGGCGATGAGACTCGCCCTCACCGAATCTGGCTAGGGTCAAGCCTTGTCAGCCATGGGCGAGGCCCGACCTTGCTAGATTCAGCGAGGTCGAGCCTCACCCAACCTTTGGCAAGGCTAGCTCGAGGCCACCTGGCCGCAAGGGTGGCCTCATGTTGGGCAGCCACCTCTTGAGCTTTCATTCGTGGGTTTAGAGATAGCTAGGGCCTAGCCCACCACTTACTTTATTCCTTTCTTCGCTTCTCAATGGCTCTATCAGAGGTACATAATAACTCAACCAACCTCTAATTAAGAATGTAGAGTTTACTAGATACTAATGAAAAGCAATTTATTTCCCTCATGGTCTCCCCAAAGCTAGGGGTCATATATTTCTTGTTCACAATTAAGACCAAGTGCTCTAAACCAACCACAAAAAGAAATCAGACTTCGAAACTGAGACAAAAACGGTACCAATTTTCTGAGTACATTTGATCACAGTCCCATAAGCAGTAGGGACCACGAGAGAGCTTATTTCGTGCTCGAGATCCCCTATGAGATCTTCTTCCAGAGAAGCCCCTGCATATGCTGCCCTTATCTATTCATGGTTTCGGTCATGGTTTCGGATCCAGATGCCCGAGCTCTCACAAGCGCGACCTCATCAGCTATCGCCTCTAGTCAGTCGTCTTGAGGTCCAGCGATCAACTAGAGGAAGGAAGAGGAGGAAAAAAGAAAAAAAAGAAAAGGAAAAGAAAAATAAAATAAAATAAAAAATTTGAAAAAAAAAATATTAAAATATTATTCAAAAATTATCCACAACATCGGCCATGCCACATTAGCCGATTGACACCTAATCAGCAAAATCTAGCCAAATTTAGTTGGAAGAACTGAATTTGCACTAATAAAATGTTTATGACTAAATTGACATAAATACAAAAGGTTCAACCAAAATTAATTTATGGGTATCGAAGGTAAAATGCGCGTTAACATAAAGTCCAAACCGGCGGCCGCCACCACAGTCGATACCACGTCAAGGACATGTTTCCCTGTCCCGACGATCTCCGCCGCGTCCCTCACGAAAAGCCATCGTTCACCCTCAGTGACCTGGAGAGAGCCATCCATCCTCACGGCTTCCGCCGCTCCCTCCTCCGATCCTCCGCGTCTCCTCCTCCTCCTTGACTCCTCATCCTCCTCCTCAGCCTTGCTGCCTCCTCATCGCCATCTGGGTCATTGCTCACGAGTGCGGCCACGGAGCCTTCAGCGACTATCGCCTTGTCAACAATGTGGTCGGGTTCCGCCCTCCACACTGCCCTTCTCATTCCTTACTTCTCATGGAAGTATAGTCGCCACTGCCGCCATGCCAACACCGGTTCGCTCGATGGCGACGAGGTATTTGTGCTCCACCCCAGGGAGAAGGTCCAGCAGTACTATAGGTGGTTCAACAACCCGCCCAGCCGGGTCTTCACCATTGCGGTTGTGTTGCTCGCCGGCTGGCCCTTATGCGTGAGCATGAATGCATCGGGCCAGCCGTGTGATCGGTCGGCGAGCCACTTCGACCTGTTCCGCAAGATGCTCTCCGATCGGAGAGGGTCTATGTCCTGGTCTCGGACATGGCGGTGATGGTTGGCACCTGCGTGTTCTACGAAGTCGCCAGGGCGAAAGGTAGACATAAGTGTGAGTTTGAAAAATTTTATTAGGTGCTTTAAGGATGCAGCGTTCAGTGTTCATGTCCATTCAAATCAATTTAATGCCTGCGTTGCGTTATGAATTATCTTATACCTTTCGGAATGAGAACGCTTCAACACACGGCGGCAGCAAATGGATTAATTGGATAAAGGTCGGAGCTAAAAATTCATCGTCAATGTGAATTCGCTGGTTAAGTTAGCTAGAGAAATATGGACCTTCATTAGGGAATATTTTTTTCTGTGGGCCCATTTTAATTAAAAAAAAATCATGGAAGCAAACTAAATAGAATCTTGTGAGATCATTAGAAAAACATGGGTTGATAAATTTTATGAATTTTGTTAAAAAATCATCAAAATGAGGAAAAAAAACTGTTTTATTAAATTCTTGGTAAGTTTTTGGAGAAATCATTGGCTATGATTTGATTTTTTTTTGTTCAAAAAATCAGCAGCCTTAAAAGTATAATCATTATTACAACTTTATCTTGCAGAAAGTTTCAAACCTTTCGTAATGTATTGCCGATAAGATCCCATCATCACTGTAGCGTAAAACTGGCAAAATGGGTAATAAACCCATATCATGACCCATTTTTAGTTAAATGGGTCATATATGGGTCAAGTAAAAGTTAAACATGGATCAGAAATGGGTCTAAAAAAGTAAAGCACAAAAAAAAAAAAAAGGTCTAAATGAGTTATTAACAAACTCACTTTGAATCCATGGCCTTCCCTCTTTAACTTTATAAAAATATTTTTTTTTAATAAAAAATCGAAATTATAAATTTTCTTTCTTTTTCTTTTTTTTTTTTTTTTTCTTCCTTTCTTAGCCGGCGGCCGGCGATGGCCGGCCGCCGGCTAGTGACAAGCCAGGCAAGGCTCGAGCTTGCTGACAACTGGCGAGGCTCAAGCCTCACCGGATCTGGCGAGAGTCGAGCTCGCCAACGTCAGGCGAGGCCTCGGCCTCGCTCGACGCCAGTGGAGCCTCGACCTTGCCAGATCTGGCGAGGCTCAAGCCTTGCCAACGAGACTCGAGCTCACTGGCGTCGGGTGGGACCTCAGCCTCGCCGGATCGGTGAGATCGAGCCCCGCTCGACGCTGGCGAGCTCGATCTCGCCTATGGCCGGTCGCCGGCCGTCGTCGTGGCCAGCGGCTGGCCGAAGAAGAAGAAAAGAGAAAAGAGAAAAAGAAAAAATAATTATCAAAAATTTAAAAAGTATATTTTAAAAAATAAAAATCATATTTTTAAAAAAATAAAAATAATTTAAAATTATATTTAAAAATAAAAATTCGATTTTTTTAAATATTTTAAAAAGAATTATAAAAATTTTCCATTAAATTTGTATTGCATAAAAATGTTTTAACAATACTTTTTTTTTTATAAAAAAATCATAAAAATGAGCTTTTTTAGGTTTAGTTAAAAGTTTTTCATGTCACGGTTTTTAGTTGTTCAATGGTATCTTCACTTCAAATAAAAGAAGCATGTGCATGGTCTAATTCTTTATAAATATTTCAATTTATCGGCTTTTTTTAACTTTTTTTGTATTTACTATTTTTAATTTAATTTGAAGTTTTAATCCAATTATCATATAGTAGATGTGGGTTTTCCTAGAGTATTAATAGGTTTTAGCAATACGAGTCGGGTATGGATCATTTGATTTACACTACATGAATATGAATCAAAACGGGTTAAATGGATCAAATATGGGTCGACTCATTTTCGACCCGACCCAAACCTGACTCAACCCACCCATTTGACGGGTCTACTGTAACGGAGACATCTTGTTGCATTGACAGCAAATATTCGTCACTTAGAAGATTAAAAGATTGTGAATAGATTTAATCACCTAAGTCACGACTTTCTCACATATATACATATATATGTCTATGTATATTTGATTAACCCTGTGTTATTAATTGGGCAAAGGAGTATTATAGCTAATGTATGTACGGACAACCTATGATGGTGGTCAATTGCTTTCTCATCTTGATCACCTACCTGAACCACACTCATCCCGACCTCCCCCACCACAACGCATTGGAGTGGGACTGGCTCGGGAGCCTCGTCACGGTGGACTGCGACCACAGCATCCTCAACAAGGCCTTCCCCCGCATCACCGACGCCCATGTCATCCACCACCTGTTCCCCGCCACGCCTCACCATCAGGCCAAGCCCTCAAGCCGGTCCTAGGCCCGGATTACCGGGTCAACACGACCCCGATCCTCAAGGCCATCTGGAGGGAGGCTAGAGAGTGCCTGTACGTGGAGCAGGACGACGGCAATAGTGATGGCTGAGTCCTAGAAAGGTGTTTTCTGGTTCAAGAACAAGATGTGAGTCGTGTACATATACGATCATGTTCACAAGTGTGCTGAGACCTTATTAAGCCTATTTAATAAGAAAAGAGTGAATTTAAGGTGGATTATAGTTGTCTAGAAATAAATTAAATTTCTTGTTTGGTACGGAATATGTGTCTTTTAAACCATATGGAACCATGAAATGGCAGCTTTAACAAAAATGACGAAAGGAAGATGAAAGACAAGACGAATTTTGATTCCCACTCCACTAAGTGAAAACAAGCCATGTTGGGTACTCCTTCTGGCTTAAGCTTGCATCTTTCTTATTGATTCACGAGGTTAATAGGGTATATCATGAGCTTAGGACGCACTTCTTTGAGATGGGATTTTCTTTATTTAAAAAAAGAAATCCAAGAAAGGCGTCTAGTCTATATCGAAGTAATCAAATAGCTCCGAAAGAAGTTGAGTGGTTAATTATGCATTTGATCTGAATGCAACATACCTTATGTTTTCATATATGGTTTGTTTCAAAGAATAATGCTAATTAAGTATACTAGACCGGTGACAGATTAAAAAAAATAACGTGCTTGTGATGTGACATTATTATAGCGTGTTATATATAATGTGCTTTTGGAAAAGTACTTCATATATTCATGTCACCTAATATATTCTTTCTATAGATCACTTTGATAAGCTTTGCACTACTCATTTAAAAAAAGCGGACAGACCTTAATTCGCTGGTGCTTTTAGACCTGTGTATCTCCTTTTAGCTATTCTTATTATGCCACTTGTATCTTCGCTACTCTCGTTGGGCCACTTGAAATTTTTATTTTGAAACAGCTACCATTCTTTTTACACCTAATCATTTTAATCCAAAGTTACCATTACTTTAACTTTGGTTATTTGTTCAAGCTAACCAAACATGGCCATGTATTTATATCACATCTTTTTAGATTTTCACCAAGTGTCTTTTTAACTTATTCATCACTTCTTTTAACCTTAGTTAGTTGATCTCATCTCTCTTGGTCGAATAATGGGATTTTGGAAAGACTTCAAACTTCAAAGTGGGAGTCCTACCTCACTAACTTCCAAGTTCCAATTGCCGATTTTCTTCTTTCACTTTTGTTTTCAAATCTTGCAACTAAAAGAGAAGGTCCTACCCCCGTGTTATTAAAACTTCTATCTCAATCTTTCAAGAGTTGATAAGGTGAATAATTAGACTCTATTACCTTTTTAACAATGGGTCATGTCGTTTTAAAGAGAAGAACAGTTATTTTTTGTCATTGTTTATTTTGTTTGAAGGTGACTAAAATTTTGAGTTGTTAAGTCTTTTTCAAGCTACGTTAACCCTAGGAGCTAAGTTTGATCGATCTACTACTCCTAATTTGATTAGTTGATGTTTGTTTAATTTTAGATTTAGTTTGAATTTGATGGTGAGTGTGAGCAAACTTCAATAATAGCATGTGGAAGTATTGAAATGATTTAATGAGTTTTTACATATTTAATATGTGTTTGATTGATATTTTCATAAAGTACATAGCTTGCTAGATGTGCAAAAAGTGAAAATGGTAAAATTGGACTTGAAAGCGATATTTACATAGTTTTTATATTGGTTGCTTATACCCACTTGCTTGATATATCCACTTATCGCTTATACCCAACCGTCGATATATCCGCTTATCATTTATATCCACCTGCTGGTTATATCGACCCACCGCTTATATTCACCCTCTACTTGAACCCACTTGTCGGATATAGTCACTTGTTGTTGATACTCGCATGCTGCTTATACCCACCTATCAGATATATTTATCTATCACTTATTTCGACTTGGCACTTATACCCATTTGCTAAGAATATCTATTTGCCGAGTACACCCCCTATTGCTTATATCCACTTGTCGCTTATATCCACTTGCCGCTCATATTTTTTTCTGCCAAGTATATTCATTTGTCAAGTATAAGCACTTACCACTTGAATCTACTTGCCAAGTATATTCACTTGCCCATATAACCACTTACCAAGTATGTCCATTTACCACTTATAGATATCCACTTGCCGAGTATATCTACTTACCGTCTATATCCATTTGTTGAGTATGTCCACTTTCTGCTCATACCCATTTGCTGAGTATATCCACTTGTTGAACATGTCCACTTGTCGCTTATATCCACTTGCCAAGTATATCTATTTGATAAGCATTTCCACTTACTGTTTATATCCACTTACTGAATATAATTATTTGCCGAAAATATCCACCTACCAAGTATAATCTTTTGCCGACTATACCCACTTGTCGAATATGACCATTTATTGTTTCTGACCTGATTGCTTGCTTAAAGCCTTTTATTACGTCAATGATGGCATGATGGGAAGAGAAAGAGGGTATATGTGTCTTGGTGCACCTAATTATTTATTTATCATAGCTTGCACGTGAAATGTAAGGATGTAAGCCTGTCATTATCTTTACCCGCATATAGTGAATATTGGAAGAGCAAGGTAATTGTATTTTGGAAATAATTTGCAAGAAAAAATATAATGTACTTGATATCCATTCTTCAAAATGAGTATTGAATTCGTTGTTGATGTAAGGAAGTCATCAAATTATAATGTCAACATGTGCATTGTTGCTATGTGAGTAAATATGGAAAGTGTTATCCATATATTTCCATCGCCTATATAATAATGGTGATTATGCCCATGTACTAGGATGCTCTGAGAGTGTTCGAGATAACTTAAAGTTGAGATATCATGTGAGTCGGGATGCCTCGGGAGTGGTGGGAATGAGAAGTAATAAATATGAAGCATGTTCATAAGTACGCACATATCGCGTTGTCTAATAAGTGCTAGCCATGCACAATAAGATGTTATGCCATCCGCTTGCTTTGGAAAAAACAATCTCCTGTAATGTTAATGGTTTCCATCGATATATCATGGTAAGAAAGATAATACATTCACCTTTGTACTCATCATGCATGGTTATTTTGTATTACTTTAAATTCACATTGTTGTGCACCAGGTTGAGCAATAAGGTGATCCCTTACCTTAGACTTAGAGATTTATTTTATTTTTATTTTTACGTAAGTACATTGGAAATCTTAAAACTTGTAATGAAGTATAATTGAGTCTTAAAATTTATCAAATTAGTGTAATTGAATCCTTCCATTAACGTTATTAATTTGATTAACAAAAAATACTGAGATGGCATTTTTTAATTAATTTTTGTCTCCTACATGGCAATTATTATTATTTTTTCTTCAAAATTTATTTAAATTAGATTGAAAACCCAAAAAGAAAAGCTAGAGTTTTATTTTAAAAAACTGAAAATAAACAAAGAGAATAGTAGGTTCATCGGTGGTTTGTGTTACTACCATCGCCCATCATCGGAGGGGTTGACGACCCTTTCCAAGCCAGGGTGAGAGTCACCAGCTCTCGCCCGAGCAAGTGAGGCTCACCCAAATTTGTGTGAGGTTGGCCTTTGCCTAGGGGCTTAGCGAGGGTCATTGGCCCTCGTCTGGGACTAATAAGGCTTTTTATCTTGGACGATGGTCATCAATCGAAAAGGGTTGACATTACCAAATCTAGGCACCCTAGCCTAGGATTGGTGAGCCTCACCCTGGCCTAGTGAGGGCTAGCCACCCTTGCCCAGGCCAACGACCTCCGCAAGCTCCTTTAGCAATGGGTAGTGGCATTGATGGTACCCATCGGCGATCATGTCATTCGCTTTCTTTATTTTCAAGTTTATAAATAAAATTTTAGCTTTTCTTTATTAGTTTTTAAATTTAATTTAAGTAACATTTGAATAAAAAAATTGAAAAAATACATAAGAGGGATAAATTGATTTAAAAATGTAACGTCAACATTTTTCGTTAGTCAAATTAATTGTGTTAATAGAAGGATTTGATTGCACAAATTTGATAATTTTTAGGACCTAATAGCCCATTGTTAAAGTTTTATAATTTAATTGCACATTTTTTAAGTCTTATGGTTTAATTGCATTTTCATTACAAGCTTAAGGATTTCTAGTGCCCTTATCCTATTTAATTTTTAGATTTGTACGATGGACTGCCCGTTGCCCTTACTTTTTGTTCCTATGCATTTTGATTGTGTATTTGAGGATGTGCCCATACCTAGATTAGTGGTAGTATATGCCAAGTGTGGCTTCACCATAGGAGCAGTGAGGCATTTAGAATGGGTTTCTCATCAATTCGTCACTTGATACATGCATATTGACGGTGAGCTGGTGGGACCAACGAGAAGCTTTAATGGCGACGACCATGAGTTGATGGGCAAGGTTGTTGACTCGTGGTGGACAGCTTGACTTTTCTACAAGCAGGCTTATTAGGTGTACGAGTGGTGCTGGTGATAAGTGATGATAGGTGACCCTGACTGTTCTCAAGATTTGTATATTTTATATTTTGCTTGTATGTTGGAGGAAGATAGTCTTTACTGACGTTTGTATAAAGAGGCATATGTATATTATTTTAACTCCTGCGTTTTCCCATATTAGTTGATGTGAAAACTTCAATGTGCTTCTGCATGCTAATATAATTACGAAATATACTTGAAAAGGACACATATCGTGCATGACATTTTAGGGCGTCATAACCTCGCCCCTTCGCGGAGTTTGGCGAGAGCTTGGTGGCCCTCCCTCTCCTACGGTCATTAATGGTCTAGGCAAGGGCCACGACCCTCATTAGCTACCGGCGATATGACATCTAAAAATTCCCACATCAATTAATAATAGTTCGGAATTTGTAGTCAATAAATGTCGCAAGTGAAAATTTCAGTTGATTATTAACTAGAGGAAGGTCCGAATTGTAGTTCTTATGTTCGTATTTTTCGAAAAATGATTTTACTAAGGTTAAATTAATGAATATTTGCTATTGGATCTTTACATTGGTTGTTAACGGAGACTCATGCACTCCAAGTTTATGTGTCAGATCAGTGATGGTTAGAAATTTACTGAGTTGTGATTCTCAAAATATTTGATAACTTTCGTGGAACGCTTTGGTGAGTTCTAAATAATTTTATGATTTATCAGTTTTTTAAACGGACACTATTTTCTTTGTTTGCATATTGATTTACTAGATATCTTCATAACTTAACAAAATATTTACTTTGAAAGCTCTATAGTTGAGCTATCGGTTGTATCTCATGATATGTTATTCCATCCGCTTGTATTTGAGTGAATAACATGCAATGATTTTATTTGTTTCCATTAGTGTATCATGATAAGAACAATATTCCATTTACTTCTACACTCATCGTACTTGGTTATTCCGTATTACTTTAAATTCATGTTGTTTGTCGATACCAGGTCGAGTGATAAGAGAATCTCGTACCATAGACTTGGAGATTTCATTTACTAGGTTTTAGCTTATTCCTTTATTTTTTGAATATCCAGGATGGATCTCCACTACCACTGTGTTTTGGAGCTTCCATGCATTTCAATTGTGTTTATGAAGATGTGCTTACACTTAAATCATCAGTAGTTTATACTAAGTGTAATTATAGCAGATGGGTTAACATGGGGATTCTGTAATGGATTTCCCATCTATTTGTCGCTTGGTACTTGAACATCGACGATGAATTGGTGGGATCATTGAGAAGTTTAGATGGTGACAACAACACATAGATGGGAAAGGTTGTAGATCTATAGCGCCGATCTTGACTTTTATACAGGCACATTTTATTAGAGTAGCAGTAGTGTTGAAAATAGGTGATATTGTATTCTTGAACGCTGTATTTAGTAACTATTGATGTTTGTATAAAACCTTTAAGGCATAAGTATATCAATCAAACAAGATGAATTACATCGTATGGGATGTTGTGAATGTTTGATTGTGCTACCGTGCACTAATATATATAATAAGTCATAATTGGAAAAGACACATGCCAAGCATGCCACTGTGGGACGTTATAGGCAAGGACTCACAGACCCTCACCCAGTGGCCAGCAAGGGTTGGCGAGGATTGCTGGTGACCCTCGTAGGCCATAATGAATAAAAAAAACGATAAAAAAAGAAAAGAAAAAACAATTATAAAATTATAAAATTTGTTCATGTTAACATCGATTGTGCCACGTAAAACTACTTATATCAATTTCAGCAATTTCTAGTTAACATTAATTAGATGAATTATATTTTAAAAGGTTTATGATTCAATTAGTACAATTTATAGTTTTAGAATTAAATAAGCATAGATGCAATATGTTTAAATTTTTTTATTTTTTTCCTATTGTTAACGCAAGGGTTATAATCAAGTACAAATTACAGGGTTTTTTATTATTATTATTATTGTATCGGGAAGTGCTACTTTCAATTGCTTTGCACCTGTTGAATATAGCATACACTATAGAAAAAAAACAAAATTTACATCATTCGATAGGTGAATATACAAAAACTGAATTCTCGGATTCGTTTAAAATAGTAAATTTGCTCGGGATTTAAGTATAAGCTATTCACTGAATATATCCGGATGGCTGTTTGCTGACTCCTGTGTCATCATGCTTGCAACCCCCCCTTATTTTCCTCTAAACCGAAATCGCATTTATTTTTCACTTAGTCAATCGATGATAAGTCCCTCTTATCGTGCATGGTTGCCAAGTGTGCACATTTGCTTCTTTTCTTTGTCCTTTTCTTTTTATATTTCTTCTTTTTTTTCTTTTTTCTTTTTTTGTTGCTGAAAACCTTTTGAAATAATTTCACCTTGTCATTGCATGATCACAAAATCTATAAGTGACCTCTCGCTGTTATCGACCCGATCTTTGTAATTTTTTCTTGACTTGGTCGCCCAATTCCCAAGATGGTGCTAATTGCATGTGGTGCTGGTAGTAATTTGTCGAGGATAATTTCTTTTACCATGCATCAATCATTCCTCTATCCGAAAATTTTATTTGATACGTGATGAGATAATATTTCATAGAAGACATAAAAAATTTACCTAAAATCGTTTTACATACTGTTGATGACCGTTAGGTTTACTATTTTCGTTCTGTACATAATACAAATAGTTTACATAGATAACATATCGTTGTGCGATCATCAAATTGTCTTCAACTGTCCATAGAAAAGGAATGCTAGGACCTCGAATTTCCGAAGTACATATGACTTACATTTACCTAAAAATGATGCTGCTAATTCTTATAGTACAAACTATTTACCGGCATGTTGTACGCTGTACAAGCATACGCCCATAAGATCTACCAATTTTACTTTTTTCGGTCCTCACTGATTTAAGTTGGGAATCTTCTCATGCCCTAAATTCTGGAAAGGAAAATCTGGTTGCGTATCTGGTCAATCCTGGTCTTAATTAAAGCAACTTATTCATTGGTTATTGCTATCTTACTATCACTTGCCTTGTATGGGATCGTTCTTATCGAGAAGTTAATGACTTGCTCATGATTTTGCAAAATATCAAATTCTATACTTCGGCAAAAATGGAAGCCAACTCACTGTGTGACAACGTTCCGTAATAATCTTGGGACTCCCGTATAAAAGGGGATGCAGTGTGGACTCCTCTCACCACAAACAGACACCCTAACTCTTCCCATTTCTCTCCTTTTTGCCAATTCGATCTTCTTACAATGGCCCTGAGCAATGCAAATTCTCTCCCTCTTGTCGGCTCCTCTGACGACGCTATAGCGAGGAGCTCTAGAGCCGAATATGACAGGAGGAACCGCAGCCTCCCTCACCCAAAGTACGGGCCCTACAAGTGCCCAAGGTGCGACGGGTTGTTTACGACCTCGCAGCATTTTGCTGCGCATATGAGGGACCATTACAAGTCGGAGAGTGAAGAAGAGAGGAGGACGAGGCTGGAAGAGAAGCACAAGCGCCGTGGGAGCCGCCGGGGGCGGGCGCCGGCTAGGGCTGCGGCAGGGCCCATGGTCGTGGCTGTTCAACCCGTACGAGTCAGGAAGCTAAGGCTGAAAGCCTTAGCAAGGAATGTACTCATGCCTGTGCAAACAGAAATTGTTGAACTCCATGAGGTGGAGATACTGGAGGTGAAGATGGAGGACGTCCAAGGCATTGGAAGTGCTCTGGGGATTTGAGAGACTAAGGAAGAGCCTGTGATGTGAGGTCTTGGAGTTGTGGATTTTCTTGCAATGTAATAAGAATTTGCGATCGTGGACGATCAATTTGCTGCATGTATGAAGAAGAATTTGGGTGTTTTTGTATTTTCATATCTATGCATCATTATATATCCTTCTTTTTTCAAGAAAATGGACTTGGTTTAATGGCAAGTTTTCATTTGGATGCACATTTGCCACTCTCCAAAGTGTTAAATAAACACACATACAGATTTCATCGTAAAATTATAGTGGATCCTAATTGCATCTCTTATCCACAATTGCCTGAGACCACCTTATACGCACTCCAAGATTGTAATTATGCAAAGGCTATTTGGCAGAAAATTTTGCCTATAGATTTAAGGAGTCATGTCTTTACTCTTGATTTGCGTAAGTGGTTGTTAACAAACCTGTATGTTAAAACAATACTAGTAAAAAATTATAATTGGCCACTGGTAATTGGTGTAACTTGCTGGTATTTGTAGAACCGGAGGAATCAAAGATTATTTTAGACAAATTTTTTCTTTTCAAGTTCATCTGTGATTCTAATCTTAGGATACGTCAATGATATTCTGTCTGCTCGATTAGTAGAAAATAGAACGTCTACCAAAAAGGAGAAAAGAGATAATTTGTGGGTTGGACCCTCCCTCCTTCCAATTGGGTCAAACTCAAGTCTAACAGGGTCTCTAAAGACAACACGGGTCTAGCTTCAGTAGGTTGACTTATTCATGATGACTTGGGCAATTGGCTTGCTAGATAGTACAAACAATAGGAGTGTGTTCTTCACTCAAAGTAGAATTATGGCACATTTTCTTGGGCCTCAAATTGACAATTTATTTGGGTATTACCAAAGTTATTGTGGAGGTGGGCTCGCAAATACTATTTCTCTACTTTAGAAATCAATTTCATCACATTATATTGGTGACATCCTCATTTTCAAATTGAAAGTATACTCAAGTATTTTCAACAGGTCAAAATTCTCTATAATTTAGGGAAGGAAATGCAAGTGCAAATTGGTTAGCAAATTGAGTTATCCAACCCAACAATGCGGGTGATAATTATGCATTAGATATTCCATCAATAGGTTTGCTTCGTTTGTTATTAGGGGATCAAATTGGTTCATGTTTAATAATGAAAGTAATGATACAATTTTTGGGTTCTACCATTTTATATATGTACTATGTAATTAATTTGTTCAAAATGGACTATGTTTGTGGACTTCCAATTCAAAAGCCTTAATTTAAATGACATAACAATCTTGATGACCATTAGATGTCCTCTTAGATTAACTTTTACTTCATGTCAATAACTTCTGTGTCCAAAAAGTTTGATTTAGATAGCATTCCGTTATTGACCGTTAATCTTACTCTTTTTCATTTATTATAATGCTAATATATTTTCACAAATGGCATGTCGTTATTCCATCCTAAAAATTTTATCTATACGGAATATCGTTATCGAGTGTTATAATTACTTTATATCCAACTTGTAGGTAATGCAAGTACTTATTCACTTATGGGTAACGCAAATAACCTTATTATCTATGACCGTTATACGTCCTTTCAGACTAATTTTGACTTCTTGTCAATTATTCTTGTATCCAAGAATATTGATTTGGATATCGTACCGTTAATTACCGTTAGTCCTATTCTTTTTTTTTATGCTAGTATTCTATCCAATGACGCTTACTTATATGGAATATCGTTATCAAGCGTTATATTTACTCTATTCACCTATGAGCAACATAAACATTTTTGTTGATGATGACCGTTAAACGTCCTACGAGATTAACTTTGACTTCTTGACAATAATTACTATATCCAACAAGTTTGATTTAGATAGTATCGCATGATTGACTGTTAGTCCAAGACTTTTTACTAAATCTAATGCAAGCAATTATCTGCAAATGGCATGTCATAGTTTCATCTGAAAACTTTTACTTATGTAGCATATTGTTATTGAGTACTAAACTTATACAGTTGTGGGTAATGCAAATGATTTTTATTATTGATTTATTGTTACCAACTGGTTGGATATCTTCAACTGATTATCGAAATAGGTAGAAGAAGACGTTGCACTGCAAAAGCATCCTCACTGTTTGGATAAATAGAAAACAACGATTGCAAATGAAATCCCTAATAATCGAATACATAACTAATCTTACATGAACATTATACATGCCTCCTTTTTTATCAATAAATAATTAAATAAACACCAACGTATTTCTCGTTAAACATACGTCAGATATACTTTTAACCGAGTACATACACTTCATACTATTTATCACCGATATGAGCACCATTGTTTTATTAAATACAATGTTTTACATATATATAATAAGTTAAGAAAAATGTATAAAAGATGGAAGTATTACGCAAACCACGCAAAAACGTGCGAGTTATACGTAAGTAGACAAATCTTAGTAGCAGAGGAAAGGATTTGGAGAAGTATTGATTTTTTTTCTCTTCAAAAAGACGAATTCTGATGGATTCATTTTTTTTAGCAGATACTATAAACTCTAGAGGAATATCCAGAATTTTAATAAGTGGAATTTTATTTTAACTTTTTTATTAGATATTTATTTGCAGAAAACGATCCGTTAAACTTTTTGAGACCTCTACAAATTTATCAAATGAAGGTGTAGTTTAGTATTCAAATATTCTAACACAACCAACTAATAATCCTTCGATACATTAATTTGACAAACAAAATATATCTTTAAATTCCAAAAGAACAACGACCAGAGAAAGACATTTAAAATATTAAAAATTAGAAATTTGATTGTTAGTCTATGATTTAGCTATAGAGGTGGATTTATGCCCGTTGTTTTACAGAAAATTTATAATTTTGAAAATATTTTTCTAAAAATTCATATCGCTTATAAAGATGAATGGATGAAAAGTATTTCTATCTTTTACAAAAATATTTATATATAAATTATTATTGAAAAATAAAATATTTTTCACTGACTAATAATCGCAACGATACAAGTGGCCATTTTTATGGAAAAATGTTTTTTAAATCATTTACTTTTAGCAAAACAAACAAAGCCTTGGTCCAGAAAACTAATTTACTATGACTTTTGACCTAAAAAGCGAAAAAGTTATTCAAATATATCATATTTAGTAATGCGACTTCTGAGCCAGGGGTCTTTTGATGGTGCCATTTTGTGACATGATTTCTTTCTTTCTACATTAATTAGGGTTTGGAAATGAAGGTTGAAGTGGTTACACTTCGACTTAAAAATCAAATCTTAAACCACTAATATATGAAAATTAAAAATAGCTTCGGCCGGAGGAATTACTAAATTTTACTTTTTGTGCTAAGTCAATTTTAAGTAGTTTCACCTCTCTCTTTTTCTTTCTTTTTCTTTATTATTTTTTTTTTTTGGCTATAAATTTAGGAGTTTCACCTTGTCATTGCTTAATCACTAAATATAAGTGACCTCTCATTATCTTGACCCTATTTTTACAAACTTCTTAACTAGCTAACTCAATTCCGAAGACGGTGTAAATAGTATGCAATGACGGTAGTAATTTGTGTATGATAATTTCTTACTGTATATCAATTATAATTTTATCCAAAACTTGAGATATGTTGTTATTGACCTCTATACTTAATCTTTTTATTTAGTAGGTGATGACAAATTTTTCCATAGGTGGCATATTGTTAATCTACCTAAAACTTTTTGACATATCATAGATGATTGTTACACTCACTCTTCTCTCTCCATTCGCAATACAAATAATTTGCATAGATAGAACATCGTCATCGACAATTTTATTGTCTTCAACTGTTTGGCTGGAAAAATTACTGAATTTTACTTTTTATGCTATCTTATTTCTACATAGTTTCACCTTTCTCTTTCTCTTTTTCCTTTTCTTCTTTTTTCTTTTGTTGCGGAAACTTTTCATAGTTTCCCCTTGTTATTCCTTAATCACAAAATCTATAACTGACCTCTCGTTATAATTGACATATTTTTATAGTCTTCTCAACTTGGTAGCTCATTTCCGAAGATGGTGTTAATAGGAAGCGATGGTAACTTAATTTGTAAATGATAATTTCATTTCCAGTGCATCAATTATATTCTATCAAAACTTTTAATTAATTGAGATATGTCGTTACCGACCGTTATACTTACCCTTTTATTTAGTAGATAATGATATTTTTTCATAGATGGCATATCGTTAATCTACCTAAATTTTTTAACAAATCATTGATGACCGTAAACTCACTTTTTTCAATCAGTATGCAATACAAAGAGTTTACATAGATGGCACGTCATTGTTTTTTATTTTATTTTTTTTTTTTGGTGCTGGAAGAACCGCTTTGGCCGACAGCCGCCACGTAAACCTCAGGTGTCGCTAGCGGGGGAACCACCACATAGCGCTTCAGCCTCCCTGCTTTGCAGGGGCTTCGAACCTTGGCCTCCACGATGAAGGACAAAGGATCTACCATCCACGCTGCAACGGCCGGTGGTTATGGCACGTCCAATTCAATGATCAACAACGATGGCACGTCGTTGTTGATCATCGAATTGTCTTCAACTGTTTGTCAAAAAGGAATGCTACGACATCGAACTATGGAGTCACGGACAACTTACATTTACTTAAAAAATTACGTTGCTCATTCTTATAGTACAAACTGATTATCGGCAAGTTATGCACTGTATGAACCTACTCAATTACAACCGCGTACGCTGATGGAATTCACCTGACAGATAAGAACTAACCATTTTACTCTTTTGGGTCCTCACTTTCTCAAAGTTGGGATCTTCTCATGCACTAAATTCTGGAAAGGAAAATCTCAATGCGTGTCTGGTCAATCCTAGTCTCTATTAATGCAAATCATTGATGCCAGTTGCTATCTTATTTTTTGCTTGCCTTAAATGGGGTCGTTCTTATCGAAAGGTGAATTTCTTAGCTTATATGTATGCAAAGTATCACATTTTAGGCTTTGGCAATAATTAGGGCCCCAAATCTTTATTTAATAACGTTCTAATAAAAATCGAGGGACCCCCGTTATAAAAACGGGGTACGACGGGGACTCCTCTCGCCACAAACAGAAGCCCTCCCTCTTCCCATTTCTCTCTGCCGATTCAATCTTCTCATCATGGCCCTGAGCAACGCAAACCCTCTCCCTCTCGGCGGCTCCTCCTCCGACGCTATGGCGAGAATCGCTAGAGCCGAATATGACAGGAGGAACCGCAGCCTCCCTCACCCAAAATACGGGCCCTACCGGTGCCCGAGGTGCAACTTCTCGTTTGCGACCTCTCAAATATTTGCATCTCACATGAGGTCCCATTACAAGTCGGAGAGTGAAGAAGAGAGGAGGATGAGGCTGGAAGAGAAGCACAGGCGCCGTGGGAAGCGTCAGGGGCCGGCAAGGCCAAGGGCGCTGGGAAGGCCACGGCGACCGACAAGGGCGCTGGCAAGGCCCGTGGCCATGGCCGTGGCCTTTCGACCCATAAGAATGAGTTGGCCAGCATTGGTAACCATAGCAAATGTACCCGTGCCTGCGAAAACAGAAAATGTTGGACTGCAAGGGATGGAGATCAAGAAGGAGATGGCGGACGTCCAAGGCGTTGGACGTGCCTTTGGGATTCGGGAGATTAAGGAAGAGCCAGTGGTGTGAGG
Organism: Eucalyptus guilfoylei; assembly: GCA_016097605.1. Classification (NCBI taxonomy): domain Eukaryota; kingdom Viridiplantae; phylum Streptophyta; class Magnoliopsida; order Myrtales; family Myrtaceae; genus Eucalyptus; species Eucalyptus guilfoylei. The sequence goes on along the minus strand of CM027869.1, from coordinate 8,938,031 downwards.
TCTAGCAGTTGGGGATTATCTAGTACTGTAATAACTAATAAGGATTTGCGACCCGTGGATGATGAGTTTGATGTATGTATGGAGAAGAATTTGGGTCTCTGTTTTTTTTCATATTTATGCTTCAGCGTATATCCTTTGATAGCGTTTTTCCTTTCAATAAAAATGGACTTGGTTTATGGGCAAGTTTTAGTTTATGATGCATATTCGCCTCTCTCCAAGTATTAAACAAGCAAGCGTGCCTGCAACAATATTCTCGCGTGCGCCCGAGAGAGATCTGAAATAAGAATAAAAAAAAATGACAGACAAATGCTTGAATCAATTCATCATAACCTGTTAAATAAAAGATAACTAGACAAAGCGATTTTCCCAAATGAGAATGAGAGAGAGAGAGAGATCCTAGACTGCTATTGAGAAGAACAGCTCAAGTGCCAAAACTTGGCACGAGGGGACACTTAAGTGCCAAAACTTTGAAAATATACACTTAAGTGCTACTTTCTTTGAAAAGTGGGACACTTAAGTGCCACCTCCGGCGAACCTTGCCGAAATCCTACGTGGCAATATTTTATTATTTTTACTTGCCTACGTGGCTCGCCGAAGAGCTGACTCAGCTCAAAATCACCCGAAACTTTGTTTAAATTATGTGATATATACCTTTATAATATATATCACCGATGTGGTACCATTGTTTTGCTAAATATAATGTTAAATATATTCTTAAAAGTCGAGAAAAATGTATAAAAAGCGGAAGTATTATCAAAACCACGCCATTTACGTGCAGAGTTATATGTACACGGGAGAATTTTAGTAGCAGAATAAAGGATTAGGAGAACTTTAAATAGATAAAATATTTGCAAACAGAAACATTTTAATGGGGAAATTGATACAAATGCTTCCTACTTTTGGCCAAATATGTAATGTGATCGCTAAACTTTTAATTTATTTTAAAGGGGTCCTTAGACTTTTGATACATATTCAATTTAGTCTATACCATATGAACATGTTCACTATTGTCCTCGATCTTTAATTAATGAAAGAACAACATTGAAAATTTATATATAGTTCTAAGATTACATTGAATATGTACTAAAAGTTGAAAAATCATATTAAACAAATTAAAAGTTTATGGATTACATTACACATTGGGCCAAAGTTCATAAACCATTTGTGTCAGTATCCCCTTTTAATACATTCATTTTATTAGTAGATTTGATAAATCCTAGTGGGATATTAGGTATTAGGATTATGATCCATGCAAAATATAATCCATTGTTTATCCGCATCAAATTAATGATGTCTAACATCAAACAACAAGTAATTTGTTTAGAAATTTCAATTAGCCTATGTCAATTAGCGATTTATTCACAGAAAATAATCAACTACTAGATAGTTTGGGCCAGAAGGAGTACTCAATTCTACTTTTGTGCTATATCAATTTTAAATAGCTTCACCTTTCTCTTTCACTTTTTCTCTTCCCTTTTTTTGGCTAAAAATTTTAAGACATTCAGCTTGTTATTGCTTGATCACTAAATCCGTTATTGACCTCTCGTTACTATTGACCTTATTTTGATAATCATCTTAATATCGTAGCTCAATGTTGAAGACAGTGTCGATGGTATGGTGATTATAGTAATTGTAAATGATAATTTCTTTTACTGCACATCGGGTATTAACCTATCCAAAACTTTTAATTAAATGAGATATATCGTTACTGGTCGTTATACTTACTCTTTCTATTTGGTAGGTAATGACATATATTTTCATAGATGGCATACCGTTAATCTATCTAAAAACTTTTGACACGTTGTTAATAACCGTTGGACTCACTTTTTTTGCTCCGTATAGAATACAAATTTAAATAGATAGCATATTATTGTTGACTATCAGATTGTCTTCAACTGTTAGTGGTAAAGGAATGCCTGGACATTGAATTGCGAAAGTATTTTTAGTTTGTATGCAAATTTCAAAATATATTCAAAGCCGCTACATAATAACACGGCATCTCCACCGTGTACACTGATGGAATTCATGATACATCACATGTACAAGCACACAACCATACCAACCAAATAACTTAACTTTTTCAGGTCCTCGCTGATTTAAAGTGGGTATCTTCTCATGCACTAAATTATAGGAAAGAAAATCTGGGTGCATATCTTGTCAATGCTTATCTCCATTAATGCGTCTCACTCATGTTTATTATCATCCTTTTTTCTCCAGCCTTAGATGGGATTCTTTCTTATCAAAAAATTAATGACTTTGCTTATGTATGCAAATTGCCACATTTTGGCACAACCAGGGCTAACCCCTTGCGCAAGAACTTCCATAAGAATCTTGAAACTTCAATTATAAAAAGGCGGCAAATGCACACTTTCTCTTGCCACAAACAAAATCCCATTCCTGAATCTCCAATTTCTCTCCTTTTGCCAATTAAATTCTCTTATCATGGCCTCAAACAATGAGAACTCTGTCTCTCCTGGTGGCTCATCTTCCAATGTTAGGGCGAGAAGCCCTAATGCCGGTTCTGATGGGAAGAACCGCAGCCTCCCTCCCCCAGAGTGTGGGCCATACCAGTGCCCACGATCCTATGGCTTGTTAAGCACTTCAGAAGTGCTAGAGGAACACGTGCCCTATTGCAGGTCGGAGACGCAAGTCAATAAGAGGAGAAAGCTACAGGTGAAGCGCAAACCCTACCGAGCAAACCGTATCCAGGCTGGCGGCGAGCCTAAGGACCATGGCAGTTCAACCCATGGAAAAGAGGAGGCTGAAGCTGAAAACCCTAGCAAGGAACATTGAAGTGCAAGAGAAGGAGATGGAGAACGTCCAGGGAACTGGAGAGGAACAACCAGTAATGTGAGATCTGGGCGTTGGGGATTATGTTGTTGATGGTTTTTTAAGACTTTGTTTGTCAATTTCTAGTTCAAAGAGTTGATATCTTGAGATGAAATAAGTATTTGCAACAGATGGATGATGAATTTGATGCATGTATGGTGAAGAATTTGGTTCTTTTTTTTTTCCCTGAATATTCATGCATCGATGTGTAACCTGGTTTTTTTTTAAGAAGATGGACTTGGTTTATGGGCAAGTTTTAGTTTGGATGCATATATTCCATCCTCCAAAGTATTACACAAGCGAGCGTACAAGACTATAGCCCTTGGTAAATTTTACCAAAGACGAAAATGATTTATTTGATTTATGGACGATTGATTATGTAGAAACCATTTTATTTTTGTAGATTAGTCCCATCTATTGCTCGTTTCTTGCGCCTGTTTCACCTCAAGTGATTGTATAATTATTCTTGCCCGCACGAAAAAGAGATTTGCAATAAGAATTAACAAAATAACCTTTGACCATTTGGCTCCTTTTATCATGATAAATGACAGATAATTACGCATCAATTCTCCCAAATAAGAGAAGCTAAATCTCATCTCCCCATCATCTTCTTCAACCTTCGACCATTGGGAGAGGGTTTGAACTAGCCTCACCCTCCCCTCCATTGTTGATTTTAGTTGAATTTTCTTATTCTCTTCTTCTTTTTTCTTCTCTCCAAATCTAGATCTAGAGGCTCTCTTCTCTTAGTCTATTTGTTTTTTGGAACCCGATTTAATTTAGATCTGAGAGTTTGAACTCTTCTAGTCTAGTTCTAGACCTAAGAGTTCTTCTCTTTTAATTTAGATCTGAGAGTTTAACAATATTTTAGGGGATTCGATATCCCAGTACTCTGTTCGTGTATGAGTCATCCGCCTTCAATTTTAATGATGACCACGAGAGCTCTAGCGTCTAGCTAAACTACGAAGATTTGCTCTTCCAAAGTTAGATTCGTGTTTATTCAACCTATATTGGTTGTCTCTATATGGTAGTCGTGTAGAAGAAACCGAACCTAAGCGCACACCTCCAATTGGTAACACTGTAGTTATTGGAGAATGAATTTCTAACATATGTTCATTACTGACAATGATACGAGATCTAGTGATCAACCATAATTATGGAACAAGTGTGTGCTTAACCCTGCTGGTACTATGTCCATCATCCATGTTTGTTTTGTGGTATTATGACCTTTACTTTGTTTTGATTTGTTTTGCCATAAAAGTCTATGTACTTCTTATATATCCCTTTGAGTAATGAATACAATTTTGTTTTGGAAAAAAAAAAACTTTCAATCATAAATTTCAGTGATGGAAGAATAGAGAAAGGGGAGGGGAGGAGCTGATTTATCAAAGCCATTATTGAGTTGTTTGCACAATTTATGTCTATTAGATCAAGCCAATCATATTTTTAGAATTTTGCAAAGACAAATACTAAGTCCCACTAAATATCACAAGATCTCCTAACATATGCTACACCTTGATAGCTATTGTCCACCATACCCATAGATTATGTCCGTAAACAAATCTAGGGATTGACTGAACCAGAAATAAAATTTCATTACACATCTTTAACGTGTCACTAGTAAACACTTAATCTAACTGTTTAGCTGAAAATTTGATGCTTGACCATCTTGTATTATGAACAAATACACTTGAGTTTCTACTTATCATATTTTTACAAGCGAGTTTCTTTTTAACTTGGATTAGAACTAATTTGTTGAAAATGGAGGATGTTTTTGGACTTCCAATTCAAAAGTTTTGATTTAAATGACATATCAGTCATGATAATCGTTATATGTCCTTTTAGAGAAATTTGACTTCTTTTCAATAATTATTGTATCCAAACAGTTTTATTTAGATTGCTTACCGTTATCACCGTTAGTCCAAAAAGTTTTAATTAGATTGCTTACCGTCATCACCGTTAGTCTTACTCATTTTATTTTATTTAAAGTAAGCAAGTTTCCGCAATTGGCATATTCTTATTCAGCGTTCCAGTTACTCGATAGTGTGTTATTTAATGCAAGCAATTTTCCGTAATTCAAAAAATTTCCTATATAGGATATTGTTATTTGGCGTTACACTTACTCTATTAACTTGTGGTTAACGGAAATAATCTTTGTTAATGGTTTTTCGTTAGTGACAGCTAGGATATCTTCAACTGTCTATAAAGAAAGGTATAATAAGGCATTGGAATGCAAAGGCAATTCTCAAAAATCAGATGAATGGAAAAATAGAATGGCAAATCGAATTACTCATTATGCGCTATTTAGAAACTATGTATAAACAAAGCATCTTGATACACAATGCATAAAGGACTTTTCCAATCGAATACATAACTGATCTTACATGAATGTTTGACATGCCTCCCTTTTATCAAAAAATTAAATTAAATTAAACACCAGCAAAATTTCTCAGTAAGCATCTTAACGAAAAGAGAATATTGAGAAAATTGAGTTCTGGCAATTACGTAATATATACTTTTAATTAAGTACATTCAATTATAATACCTATATGAGTATCATTGTTTTACTAAATATAATGTTCACATATTTCTATTAAGGTTAGAAATATGTACAGAAGATGGAAAATATTATCAGTTTCACGTTAATATGTGTGATTTATTTGTAAATAGACAAATCTTAGCAGCAGAGTAAAGGATTTGGAGAACTTTTTATTTCATTACTAAACGAATTTTAATAGATTCTCATTCTCAAATGATAATAAACTTTTTCTACTAATAAAAGTACGTTTTTTAGCTTATATCAACGATTAATCAAAGGAAGAATTTTAATATATTCTTACATTAGTTAACGATTATAAGTGAAAGTTTATTTTAGCTTATTTCATCAGCAATTTATTCAACCACCAAATAGTTTTGGCCGGAAGAATTACTGAATTTTACTTTTGTGCTAAGTCAATTTTACAAATTTTGACATTCCTCCTTTTATTCTTCTTCTTTTTCTTCTTTTGTTGGTAAAAATGTTAAAGAGTTTCACGTTGCTATGGCTTAATTACGAAATCTATAGGTGACGTTCTCTTTACCATTGACGTTATTTTAATAATGTTCTTAACTTGGTAGCTCAATTCTGAAGACAGTGTTAGTATTATATGGAGATAATCATAATTCGCAAATGATCTCTTACTATGCATCGATTATTATTATATCCCAAACTTTGAAGTAGATGAGATATATTAATACCGACCGTTATATTTACTCTTTTAGTTTAGTAGGTTTTCCATAGATTCATACCGTTAATCTTCCTGTAAATTTTTACATAACGTTAATGACTATTGGACTTGCTTTTTTCGCCCGGCACATAATGCAAATAGTTTACATAGGTAGCATATTGTTATCGATCATTAGATTCTCTTCAACTATTTTCCAAAAATAATTGGCGGGACATTGAATTTGGAGAGTAATTTTAAGTCATATTGAAATCCAATATATTCAAGGCTGCTGTACAAAAACACGGCATCCTAGCCGTGTACACTGTACTGACAAAAAAAAAACCGTGTACACTGATGGAATTCATGATACATCACATGTACAAGCACACAACCATACCAACCAAACAACTTAACTTTTTCAGGTCCTCGCTGATTTAAAGTGGGTATCTTCTCATGCACTAAATTATAGGAAAGAAAATCTGGGTGCATATCTTGTCAATGCTTATCTCCATTAATGCGTCTCACTCATGTTTATTACCATCCTTTTTCTCCAGCCTTAGATGGGATTCTTTCTTATCAAAAAATTAATGACTTTGCTTATGTATGCAAATTGCCACATTTTGGCACAACCAGGGCTAACCCCTTGCGCAAGAACTTCCATAAGAATCTTGAAACTTCAATTATAAAAAGGCGGTAAATGCACACTTTCTCTCGCCACAAACAAAATCCCATTCCTGAATCTCCCATTTCTCTCCTTTTGCCAATTAAATTCTCTTATCATGGCCTCAAACAATGAGAACTCTGTCTCTCCTGGTGGCTCATCTTCCAATGTTAGGGCGAGAAGCCCTGATGCCGGTTCTGATGGGAAGAACCGCAGCCTCCCTCCCCCAGAGTGTGGGCCATACCAATGCCCACGATCCTATGGCTTATTAAGCACTTCAGAAGTGCTGGAGGAACACGTGCCCTATTGCAGGTCGGAGACGCAAGTCAATAAGAGGAGAAAGCTACAGGTGAAGCGCAAACCCTACCGAGCAAACCGTATCCAGGCTGGCGGCGAGCCTAAGGACCATGGCAGTTCAACCCATGGAAAAGAGGAGGCTGAAGCTGAAAACCCTAGCAAGGAACATTGAAGTGCAAGAGAAGGAGATGGAGAACGTCCAGGGAATTGTAGAGGAACAACCAGTAATGTGAGATCTGGGCGTTGGGGATTATGTTGTTGATGGTTTTTTAAGACTTTGTTTGTCAATTTCTAGTTCAACGAGTTGATATCTTGAGATGGAATAAGTATTTGCAACGGATGGATGATGAATTTGATGCATGTATTGTGAAGAATTTGGTTCTTTTTTTTTTGTCCCTGAATATTCATGCATCAATGTGTAACCTGGTTTTTTTTTTAAGAAGATGAACTTTGTTTATGGGCAAGTTTTAGTTTGGATGCGTATATTCCATCCTCCAAAGTATTACACAAGCGAGCATATAAGACTATAGCCCTTGGTAAATTTTACCAAAGACGAAAATGATTTATTTGATTTATGGATGATTGATTACGTAGAAACCATTTCATTTTTGTAGATTAGTCCATCTATTGCTTGTTTCTTGCGCCTATTTCACCTCAAGTGATTGTATAATTATTATTGCCCGCACGAAAAAGAGATTTGCAATAAGAATTAACAGAATAACCTTTGACCGTTTGGCTCCTTTTATCATGATAAATGACAGATAACTGCGCATCAATTCTCCCAAATAAGAGAAGCTAAATCTCATCTCCCCATCATCTTCTTCAACCTTCGACCATTGGGAGAGGGTTTGAACTAGCCTCACCCTCCCCTCCATTGTTGATTTTAGTTGAATTTTCTTATTCTCTTCTTCTTTTTTCTTCTCTCCAAATCTAGATCTAGAGGCTCTCTTCTCCTAGTCTATTTGTTTTTTGGAACCCGATTTAATTTAGATCTGAGAGTTTGAACTCTTCTAGACTAGTTCTAGACCTAAGAATTCTTCTATTTTAATTTAGATCTGAGAGTTTAACAATATTTTGGGGGATTCGATATCCCAGTACTCTATTCGTGTATGAGTCCTCCACCTTCAGTTTTAATGATGACCAAGGGAGCTCTAGCGTCTAGCTAAACTACGAAGATTTGCTCTTCCAAAGTTAGATTCGTGTTTATTCAACCTATATTGGTTGTCTCTATACGGTAGTCGTGTAGAAGAAACCGAACCTAAGCGCACACCTCCAATTGGTAACACCGTAATTATTGGAGAATGAATTTCTAACATATGTTCATTACTAACAATGATACGAGATCCAGTGATCAGCCATAATTATGGAACAAGTGTGTGCTTAACCCTGCTGGTACTATGTTCATCCTCCGTGTTTGTTTTGTGGTATTATAACATTTACTTTGTTTTGATTTGTTTTGCCATAAAAGTCTATGTACTTCTTATGTATCCCTTTGAGTAATGAATACAATTTTGTTTTGGAAAAAAAAAAACTTTCAATCATGAATTTCAGTGATGGAAGAATAGAGAAAGGGGAGGGGAGGAGCTGATTTATCAAAGCCGTTATTGAGTTGTTTGCACAATTTATGTCTATTAGATCAAGCCAATCACATTTTTAGAATTTTGCAAAGACAAATACTAAGTCCCACTAAATATCACAAGATCTCCTGACATATGCTGCACCTTGATAGCTATTGTCCACCATACCCATAGATTATGTCCGTAAACAAATCTAGGGATTAACTGAACCAAAAATAAAATTTCATTACACATCTTTAACGTGTCGCTAGTAAACACTTAATCTAACTGTTTAGCTGAAAATTTGATGCATGACCATCTTGTATTATGAACAAATACACCTGAGTTTCTATTTATCATATTTTTACAAGCGAGTTTCTTCTTAACTTGGATTAGAACTAATTTGTTGAAAATGGAGGATGTTTTTGGACTTCCAATTCAAAAACTTTGATTTAAATAACATATCAGTCGTGATGATCGTATATGTCCTTTTAGAGAAATTTGACTTCTTTTCAATAATTATTGTATCCAAAAAGTTTTATTTAGATTGCTTACCGTTATCACCGTTAGTCCAAAAAGTTTTAATTAGATTGCTTACCATCATCACCGTTAGTCTTACTCATTTTATTTTATTTAAAGCAAGCAAGTTTCCGCAATTGGCATATTCTTATTAAGCATTCCAGTTACTCGATAGTGTGTTATTTAATGCAAGCAATTTTCCGAAATTCAAAAAATTTCCTATATAGGATATCGTTATTTGGCGTTACACTTACTCTATTAACTTGTGGTTAACAGAAATAATCTTTGTTAATGGTTTTTCATTAGTGACAGCTAGGATATCTTCAACTGTCTATAAAGAAAGGTATAATAAGGCATTGGAATGCAAAGGCAATTCTCAAAAATCAGATGAATGGAAAAATAGAATGGCAAATCGAATTACTCATTATGCGCTATTTAGAAACTATATATGAACAAAGCATCTTGATACACAATGCATAAAGAACTTTTCCAATCGAATACATAACTGATCTTACATGAATGTTTGACATGCCTCCTTTTTATCAAAAAATTAAATTAAATTAAACACCAGCAAAATTTCTCAGTAAACATCTTAACGAAAAGAGAATATTGAGAAAATTGGGTTCTGGCAATTACGTAATATATACTTTTAATTAAGTACATTCAATTATAATACCTATATGAGTATCATTGTTTTACTAAATATAATGTTCACATATTTCTATTAAGGTTAGAAAAATGTACAGATTCAGTTCATGTTAATACGTGTGATTTATTTGTAAATAGACAAATCTTAGCAACAGAGTAAAGGATTTGGAGAACTTTCTACTTCATTGCTAAACGAATTTTAATACATTCTCATTCTCGGATGATAATAAACTTTTTCTACTAATAAAAGGACGTTTTTTAGCTTATATCAACGATTAATCAAAGGACGAATTTTAATATATTCTTACATTAGTTAACAATTATAATTGGAAGTTTATTTTAGCTTATTTCATCAGCAATTTATTCAACCACCAAATAGTTTTAGCCGGAAGAATTACTGAATTTTACTTTTGTGCTAAGTCAATTTTACAAATTTTCACCTTCCTCCTTTTATTATTCTTCTTCTTCTTCTTTTGTTGGTTAAAAGGTTAAAGAGTTTCACGTTGCTATGGCTTAATTACGAAATCTATAGGTGACGTTCTCTTTACCATTGACATTATTTTGATAATCTTCTTAACTTGGTAGCTCAATTCTGAAGACAATGTTAGTAGTATATGGAGATAATCATAATTCGTAAATGATCTCTTACTATGCATCGATTATTACTATATCCCAAACTTTGAAGTAGATGAGATATATTAATACCGACCGTTATACTTACTCTTTTAGTTTAGTAGGTTTTCCATAAATGCATACCGTTAATTTTCCTGTAAATTTTTACATAACGTTAATGACTATTGGACTTGCTTTTTTCGCCCGGCACGTAATGCAAATAATTTACATAGGTAGCATATTGTTATCGATCATTGGATTCTCTTCAACTATTTTCCAAAAATAATTGGCGGGACATTGAATTTGGAGAGTAATTTTAAGTCATATTGAAATCCAATATATTCAAGGCTGCTATACAAAAACACGGCATCCCAGCCATGTACACTGTACCGACCAAAAAAAAACCGTGTACACTGATGGAATTCATGATACATCACATGTACAAGCACACAACCATACCAACCAAACAACTTAACTTTTTCAGGTCCTCGCTGATTTAAAGTGGGTATCTTCTTATGCACTAAATTCTGGGAAAGAAAATCTGGATGCTAATCTCCATTAATGCATCTCACTCACACTTGTTGGTATCTTTACTTTGGCCTGCCTTAAAGGGGATTCGATCTTATCGAAAAGTTAATGACTTGCTTATATTTGTCTGCAAATTATCACATTTTAGACTTCGGCAATAATGAGGGCCAACTCCTTTTGCAATAACTTTCCATGTAAACCTTGACACCCGCCCTATAAAAAGGCCTAAAATGCAAAGTTCTATCACCACACAAAGCAAAACCCATTTCCAAATCCTCCCCTCATTTCTCTCTTCTTCGCCAATTCGGTCTCCTCATCATGGACCCAAGCAATGCAAGCTCTGTCTCCCTAGGCGGCTCCTCTAACACTACTGTGGCGAGAAGCCGTGGAGCCTATTCTGATAGGAGGAACCGCAGCCTCCCTCACCCAAGGGGCGGGCCATACCCGTGCCCAAAATGTGAAGACTCCTATAAGACTTCGCAGGCGTTTGCCACGCACATGAGGTCCCATTACAAGTCGGAGAGAGAAGAGAGGAAAAGGAGGAGGCAAGAAGCGAGGCGTGGGCGTCACCGTGCAAACCGCTGCCTGGTCGGCGGCGGGCCAAATGGTCACAATGATCCGGCCTATGAAGGTGATGAGGCTGAGGTTGATACCCTAGCAGGGAATGCGCACATGGATGTGAAAGCAGAGAACGTTGAAGGACAAGAGAAGGTGAAGGAGAATGTCCAGGGCAATGGAAGTGCTCAAGGGAATTAGGAAACCGAGGAAAAGCCTGTGATGTGAGAGGTCTAGGAGTTGTGGATTATGTTGGTCAAGCTTTTGAAAGACTTTGTTTGTCAAGTTCTAGTTCAAAATGGTGATTATCTAGTAATGTTTTAAGCATATGCAACCAACGATGATGAATTTGATAAATGTATGGAGAAGAATGTTCTCTTGTTTTAATTGCTTTTCTTTAAAAGAAAATGAACTTGTTTTATGGGCAAGTTTAAGTTGGGATGCATATTTGCCACACTCCGGAGAACTAAACAAGCGAGTGCGAATGTATGACAATTCTTTAGAGCACGCACAAGACATGAACGAGAGAGATCTGAATAAGAACTAACAAAGTAGCTGAATTTATCATGATAGATGAATGGTAACTACACATGGTAATTTTTCATATAAAAGAAGCTAAACAAATTCAATAATAAATTTTAGTGATGGCATAGTACAGGGAGGGAGGGAGGGATGGACATATTTGCCACACTCCAAAGAACTGATCAAGCGAGCGCGAATATATGACAATTCTTTAGAGCACGCACAAGACATGAACGAGAGAGATCTGAATAAGAACTAACAAAGTAGCTGAATTTATCATGATAGTGAATGGTAACTACACATGGTAATTTTTATTTTATTTTTATGACCCGGGAACCCCCGTACAGCCAGCAACCGACGAGGTAAACCCGGGGCGACTAAGCCACCACACATGGTAATTTTTCATATAAGAGAAGCTAAACAAATTCAATAATAAATTCAATAATAAATTTTAGTGATGGCAAAGTACGAGGAGGGAAGGAAGGAGGGAGGGAGAGAGGGAGCTTAGCAAAACTTTTTTTGAGATTATACATGTCTTTTAACTGAAGCCGATCATATTTTAAGTATTCATGAAACTCATATTAAAGGTATATTTGTTTTGTGAAAAGATTTTGTGATAAAGAAAAATATTTTTCTCGGAAATCGTTTTCTTTGAAAATGGGTATTTTTCCATTGTTTGGAGCAATTTTCAGATTGGTTGCAATTTTTGAAGAGGCATATGTTGCACAATAAGAGAAATAAATGTTTTCTGTGAAGCTAGTGGGGGAGAGAGAGAGAGAGGGAGGGAGAGAGCTTAGCCCTTCTAAAGTAGCACCAGTCCTCTGCCCCGAGGTAGCTCCTCGTTTGGAAAACGTTTTCCTCTTGTTTGATCGGCGAAATCATTTTCCACTTTTTCTGCTGTGAGGATTCCTTTTGATGAAAAATATTTTCCATCGGATCATCAATTTTCCATGTACCAAACACAAAAGATTAACAAAAATATTTTTCAAAGTACTTTTAGTGAACTAAACATATCCTAAATTCACGAGATTTCGTGTACTTACTATATCGTGATTGGTTTTGTCCATCATATCAATCTTAAACTAAGTCTATAAACGAATTGAGGTTGGGAGTGATATAGTTCTATGTACTTACCATACTAGTGCAAGCCCAACCATGCATGAACAACTCTCTAAGTTTTGCACAGTTGCCTAAGGATTAAATTGCATTATGCATCTTTGACATTTCGCTGATAAACATTGAATCTAATAATTTAGCTGCAAATTTTATTTTTGAACATCTTGTATTATGAACATTTGTGTCAGGATTTCTGTTTAACATGTTTTTAAGCCAAATTCTTCTTGACTTTGGTATATTGATTTGTTGAAGATGGACCACATACTTGGACTTTCAATCAAAAACTTTGATTTAAATGACATGTCAATCTTGATGTCATTCTTTCAGGCTAACTTCGGCTTCTTATCGATCATTACTATATCCAAAAAAGTTATATTCAAAATTGCAAACCGTTATTGACTGTTAGTCTAACCATTTTTATTTAATCTAAAGCAAGTAAATGTTCACAATTGGCATATCATTTTTTATCGTTATATTTGCTCAATATTGTATTATCTAGTGCAAGTAGATTTCCGCAGTTCAATAACTTTTCTAAATGGAATATCCTTATCGAGCGTTACACTCACTCTATTCAATTATGGGTAACGTAACTAATTTCTATTAACGGTCTATCATTATGGACTGTTAGGATATCCTAAACTAGTCCTTGGAAAAGGTAAAATAAGACATGAAATTGCCAAAGCAACCCTAGTTAATCAGAATAAATAAGTTCTATTCAAAATTGCTTACCGTTATTGACCGTTAGTCTTACCATATTTATTTAATCTAAAGCAAGCAAACTTCCACAATTGGCATATTGTTATTGAGTGTTATGCTTGATCGGTATAGTACTATCTAGTGCAAGTAGATTTTCGAAATTCAGTAACTTTTATAAATGGAATATCTTTATCGAGCATTACTCTATTCACTTGTGAGTAGTGCGATTAATTTTTAATAGTCTATCATTACTGACTATTGGGATATCTTCAACCGGTTATTGAGAAAAGGTAAAATAAGACATGAAATTGCAAAAGCAACCCTAATTGTTCGGATTAAATGAGTTCTATTCAAAATTGCTTACTATTATTGACCATTAGTCTTTCCATTTTTATTTAATCTAAAGCAAGCAAATTTCCACGATTGACATATCGTTATTGAGCATTATACATGCTCAATATAGCATATTATCTAGTGCAAGTAGTTTTCCGCACTTCAATAACTTTCATATATGGAATATCCTTATCGAATATAGTATTATCTAGTGCAAGTAGTTTTCCGCACTTCAATAACTTTCCTATATGGAATATCCTTATCGAGCGTGACACTCACTCTATTCACTTGGGGCAATACAAATAATTTCTATTAACAGCCTATCCTTATTGAACATTAAGATATCTTTAAATAGTTATCGAAAAAAGGTAAAATACAACATGAAATTGCAGAAGCAACCCTAATAGTTCGGATTAATAGAAAGCAACGATTGCAAATCAAATTCCTAACGATGCTCTATTTAAAGACAATATATCACCAACCCATCTTGTAAAGCACTGCATGAAGTACTTTCCCAATCGAATGCAAGACCGACTTTTTTTTAGTAAAAGTTGTTATATCAGCGCATGTTACGTGCATTACAAAGCTATCTACAACCGTAGACACGAATTGAGTACATTATACATGGGGTACATAAGCACAAACGAAAACTAACCACTCTGTTTTTTCAGGTCTACATCAACCCTTGGAGTTGGAATTTTCTTATGTGGGAAGGAAAAAATATTCAGTGGTATGGGCACGCCACATTTTTCACTGACTTGATGCACACATACTAATGAGATAGCGACATGTGTCCCAAGTGGGACCCACTGAAAAATGAAAGGGCAGGTTTTCAGCTCAGCTCCACTACACAAGAAAGGACGGTTCAGCTCCCGCTCAAAATATTTCTCTCTCCTCACTTGAATTGGCAGGTTCTCTCTCCTGGTAAAAGAACAAAGAACGCATAGAGCCTTGCTCTGTTTCCTTTTCCGCGCATCCCACCTTTGCCTGCCCAAAAGCCTCGCTGGTCATCTGCCTGTGGCATCTCGGTCTTGTTCCCGAGCCTTGCTCTGTTTCCTTTTCCGCGCATCCCACCTCTGCCTGCCCAAAAGCCTCGCTGGTCATCTGCCTGTGGCATCTCGGTCTCGTTCCCGAGCGGCACCAGGCTCCCCGCCGCTGACCAGGCGCTGTTCCTGACCTGGCCGGCTTGGTCGCGAGGGAGATCTCGGCGGACTTGGGCGGGGTCGACGGCGCGGAGAAGGAGAGGCCTGCTGCACTGCACTTTTTCTTCCCGCTTCTGCCTCTCTCTTCCTCAAGCACTCCTCTCCTCTCTGTCCCGAGCCCTCTCACTCACCAACAGTTAAAATTTCGCGGCTCCCGTTTTCCTCAATCTGCAAATCACAAGATCTACACATGTTCAACCCCCATCTCACAAAGCCCAGACTGTCTACTGTCTACCGCGAGGCAAAACGTCACCGAGAATGTACCTTAAATCTGAATTCAGGGTTACCGGGAAGCGCTCGAGCCGCCGGCGACCTGCGATCTGGATCGGGCGTACCGAACGATCAGCGCGAACAAGGACGGAAGGGGAGAAAACCGAACGCCGATTAGCGTCGTCGATCATTGATTACGCTTGTCGAAAACGTCGATTTGCACCTACGACTCTTCCTATTGCCCTCAATAAGGAGCTGCGGAGGAGAGGAAATTCGAGCGCCTTGGAACCTCGGCACGAGAGCGAGGAAGAAGGAACGGCTGTGGCTGTGGGCTGGGCTTTTGAAATTGGGCCGTGACAAGATTAGGCCTATTCTCGTATCATGGGGTGAAAACACTTGATGGGCTTTTCAACGCAAAAATCTTGTGAGCCCAAATGAGCAACATCTCACTCGTGGTCACTAGTATTAAGTGGCATTTACGATTATGGCTGCGTTTGGTTCAAAGATTTCGATGACGCTTGAGTCCAACGAAATTTGCCGAAAGTTCTGCTACTTGGAAAAATGCAGTTGTGTTTGGTAAAAAAATTTTGCAAATGGACTTTGAAATGAATATGCGTTTGGTAAAAAAAAACTTTGGCAAGGGGCTTTGATGGGTATTATTTTTTCTTTTCTTTTTTTTTTTTTTTTTTGAAAATTCAGCTAAACCCTTCGCCGGAGGTCGCCCGACCTCGGGCGACCTCGGGCCGGGCCGCCGGCGCCAGATCTCGCTCGCCGAGGCCGCCGCCCTTCGCGGCCCGGCGAAGGGTCGTCCTTTTTTATTTAAAA
The DNA here is from genome assembly GCA_016097605.1 of Eucalyptus guilfoylei. NCBI lineage: Eukaryota > Viridiplantae > Streptophyta > Magnoliopsida > Myrtales > Myrtaceae > Eucalyptus > Eucalyptus guilfoylei. The sequence continues at coordinate 8,921,719 of CM027869.1, read as the reverse complement.
AATAAATAAACACATGGGTAATAACGGAAATATGAAAAATTAATGAGGGTAGTTTAGGAAGAAAAAAATGTTTTCGCATTTTCAAGGACCGACTTTCATTTGAAAGCTCCTTGAGATTGGTTGCCAAACACCTTCATTTTGGCTGAAGGGGCTTTGGGGGCTGAATGTGCTTTCTAAATGCCCATCCAAACGCACCCTATGTATGTCACCGTTGCAAGTTCATAGAAAATCAAAGAGGTCTTTTTCTGTACAAGGCAGACAAATAGCATTGACGTGGCGTTCACCTCGGCACTATGTTAACCCCAACAATGTAGAGAAAATATCGAGTAGGAGTGGGATTTTAGCGTGTTAAAATCCCATTTCATTTATCGAAAAATATGTGTCGGCTCTCTACGCTTGAAATTTTCTCACCTTACGTCACCATCTCACCTCTCTCTTCCCTCTTATTTTTTTCCTTCATTTTTTTCTTCTTCTTCCCTTTCAATCCAATGTGAACGTCTTCCACTATCCCACCGTTACCTCAGTCCACCCCCTTGCCACCGTTTCAATCCTCTTTTGTTGAGATTGAGCTCGGCTAGTAAACTTGGGCCTTGAATCCGCGCCCCCTCCCCCGGGCAAAAAAAAAAAGCAGCAAGGAGGCCCCTGGTTATATGATGCAAGCCAAGGGTAGGCTTTGTCGTTCGTCTTCTACCATAAATTGGATGGCTTATATCGTCAAAGAAATAAAAACAGAGCATTGAAGCTAGGAGAAATAAAGACAGAACATTAAAATTAGGAGAAATAATAAAAACATAACGTCTTCATGGCTCCCAAGGTGTCTTTCCAACTTCCGGGATGGACTGAAGATGTCAATACGGCTTCTCGGTTTCGTCGAGCTTGAATGCGGGCCGATCTTCTTGATCGAGAGAGCTGGTCTTCAATGCGGGCTGCGTCATTATAAGAAGCAGCAACAGTAGTTCAGGATCGCCTCGACCATGTATCCCAAAAATTGGAGCAAGGGTTCCCGTTTGAACTTGTCATGCAACAACTTAGACGGAAAAATTCCCACATGCAACCAGTTGACAACATTCCCTCCATCCAGCTTCGACGGAAATCCGCGCCTCTATGGGCTTTTATTGTCGCGACATTGCTTGATTCCGACAGGGTGGGACCGACAAGATGATGACCGCGAAGATGAAGGAAATAAGGAAGAGGATCAAGTATGGTTCCGCATAAGCATCATCCTAGGATTTCTGGTGGGATTCTGGTCTGTTTACGGCACACTGATGATAAAAACGTCCTGGAGAGAAGCTTATTTCAGTTTCATTGATAAAATGAAGGACAAGCTCTATTTGGTCATCCAACTGAAAACAGCTAATTTGCGGAGGAATTTGGAGAACAGAACTTGATGTTTCTCTGAGAAGAGACGACCCAGATACTTCATTAGGTAACGTAAGTCTTTTTGAGTCAAGTTCTGCTTATATTGATGGATATGGTCATGATAAGTTTCCGCTAATACTACTAGCTTCTGTAAAACCCCTGCCCTTTGCCCCATCTTTCAACACACAACATAAAGTAAATCATTCTCTTTCAATGTAATGTATGGCTGAGGTCTTCAGACTAGTTATACATTCTAAACATTCGCACTCGAACTCCAACTGCGCCCGAATCTAGCATTTCCTCCACGAGATTTTCAACCTCATGCAGCGATCTACAGGTAGAAACTCCAACAAGGAAACATTCTAGCAACCTAAATGCAGCCAAAACAGTTCGTCTTTGGCTTAAAAGAATGTCCCCTTATTCCAATTACTCTCCGGGACATCCACTCCAACAATTGATCTCTACGTCAATCCGATCAATTGTTATGGCCAGTGACGGCGGTGGGACCGCCCCACCAGTAAGGACCCTACTGTTCTTTTTTCTTTTCTTTTCTTTTTTTTCATTTTGCTTTTTTAATAAAATTTTAACATTTTTATTTTAATATAATTTAAATAAGATTTGAAAAAATATGTCACATTAGCATTTTCCGTGAGTCAAACCGGTGGTGTTAACTAGAAAATGTGATTGCATTAATTCAATAATTTTTAGGACTTGATCGCATTTTTTAATGGTTTTAAGATTTAATCATACTTCCGCGATAAGTTTTAGAACTTTTAAGCTACGTTTGGTTATCTGGATATTTGATTAGGATAGAACTAGATAGGATAAGATATAAAATATAAGAATTTTGCTACACTATATACACTGTTCTATGATTCGCAATAATAAAGTAGGATTTTTTCACATGTTGCCTTATCCATTGTTTGTTACAAATAAAATATCAGTGTTTATAAACCTAAAAATTGCATAAACAAATATGGTAAAAATCTCTCACGACACTCTTGCCTACTTCATTCTTGTTTTCTTAATTTTTATTATTTTTCCCTCTCTCTTTTTATTTATTTTTTCTCTTCCATCATTCTCTAGTAAAATTTCATTAAATAGTGAAATTTACTGATATACCTAAAATATGTAATAAAGTCTAAATACAGATTTTTATATATGGAATTTATATCATAAGATAGAAGGAAATTTGAATATATAAATAAAAATAGGAACAAAAATAAAAACGAAATTTTATATTTTGATTTTTTATATTAAAATTCAAATTTTGATTTTATTAATTTAACGAGTTTATTATCAAGAAAAATATTATAAATCTTATTTATCTTTATCCCATGTGGAAAAATTTTATCTAGATTATGTCAATCTTATATTTGTAAAGGTAGCCTTGGTACTTGTTTTCTTTTTCAACCAAGGAGAAGAAGAAGGGCTGGGTGTGAAAAGGCAATTTTCGACAATCGCCGACTTTGCTGCGAAACTAGCAGTGGCCGCGAGCGTGGCAATCTTGTAAATACCGACGAACGGAAGCCAACCCGTCGTCTCGTGCAAATCGACGTTTTCGACAAGCGTAATCAAGATCGACGACGCTAATCGGCGTTCGGTTTTCTCCCCTTCCGTCCTTGTTCGCGCTGATCGTTCTGTACGCCCGATCCAGATCGCAGGTCGCCGGCGGCTCGAGGTACATTCTCGGTGACGTTTTACCTCGCGGTAGACAGTAGACAGTCTGGGCTTTGTGAGATGGGGGTTGAGCATGTGTAGATCTTGTGATTTGCAGATTGAGGAAAACGGGGAGCCGCGAAATTTGAACTGTTGGTGATATTCGACATGGTAACGTGAACTCGGGCTTCTGGAATTTCGGAATGATTAGGATTCGTGCGTATGATTTTGCGATTGACAAACTTATGTTGGTCTTTTTGTCCAGTCGGCGCTCTTCAATTTCCATTCGTTTCTCACGGTAGTGCTGCTGGTAATATGTACATGTACTTATGTGAAGATGCACTTTCCCGCCATTCTGGAGCAGAGGACTGGGTATGTTCTTTAGCCGATCGTAGTTCTGTGTCGGAGTAGAGGTATATTAGGCGCGACGAATGTTCACCTCTGCATTTGCAATATGAAGTAGTTTTCACTAGAAAGCTGTAATTGTCACTGTCATATGGGTTTCACGAAAAGCATCTGACCCGTTGTGCCTGCTACTGCTAGCTCTGTAAGAGAAGTAATAAACAGCCCTTCTAGTTTTGCTTTCATACGGTGGTGAGATAGAGATACTTCTATCTCATCTGAAGAAGGAAGCCCTCGTCTCCAAACGGATATTTTACAGAGAGCCGACAAGGTGGAAGCTGCAGATTCAGTCTGCTTCACTAATGTGACGCTTCATACAAGTTATCATTGGGCTTGAGGTGCTTGAACTGCATTTTTCCCTTAACTATTGAACCTCGATTTATTCCAATTGGACTGCCCGAAGCTTGCCCCAAAAATCTGTGTTTTGACCTGGCTGTGCCAGCAAATGCCACATCTAGTGCAAACGCATGAAAACGATGCAAACTAGATGTCTGACTTTAAGTTTGGGGCATTGATGTAGATAGAAGACAGAAAATTGAGAAATAATAATTAGAATGAAGAAGGGCTGCGTCCGTACTCAGTAAATGCTCACTGCATCATCTTTGAAATTTGCATGAGAAGAGTTCTAAACAGAGGCTTTGTTTGGCTCTAGAAAAATTAAGTAGTCTTTTTAACTTGTTCTCATGTAATTCTTTGCCTTGTTCACATATTCATTTCTTTGATTGACTACAAGTGGCCATAATTTCCTTGAATGACTGATACTGAACCTCTCGGTTAATAAACATATTGGCATGTGTTAAGATGAAGGTTTGTGGAAATTCAGTAATACAACATAAAGGAGGTAAGCTTATGGCATATTGGCCTTGCCCTTGTGATTCCTGCCTAATGGCCACTGTATACCATTGTTTTCAAATCTGGTATATAGTACATTCATTAATCTAGTTCCTTATAATCCTGCTGCATACTTGCAGGTTTCGTGGTTTCTTTTGGAAGGCAGCTAGAATAGGTATGCAGCCCTGTCCCTGCTTGCAGTGTGCATAATGTCGGTGTCAAGGGCCTTTGAGTGTCCTCTAAAGTTTTTATAAGTATATTATTTGTCTGGATAGCTTAGCTTAAAATTGTTATTTTACCATTGTCAATCTTGATTTTTGCTATCAATCGATATCTTGTATTTCCAATTAGCAAACTGCCTCATTTATATGGTGCTTAAATAGAAGGTGCATTTCAATTGGTGTGATTGGGCATTCCAATGTTAAGATCCTTTTCCTTGTAAACTTTAAGAAATGAGTTGAATACAGTTTTATTTCTTTGTTTGGCTCCTGCATGAAGTTCTTTACCATTCTGGTTTCACATTGAAACTTGCATATTTATTCCTGGAATGATTTGGGAAGATGCATGATTTGTCCTTTCTTCTTCCTGCTATGCACCTCTTTGGCTGATGATCTTTTCTGTGTTTCTGGAATAGGTGAGCGTCTTAGTCCTTGGGTGGCCATCGGATGTTTTTCAATGGGCGTGTCCATAATTTTCTTCTAAGGAAGACATGCTTGTAAGCTTCATGTTATCTTAACAGTTATGTATGGCATGAGCGCAATCATTCACTGCTACAAGGGCAAGTTTTATGCATTTTTGAACTGGATGGTCTTCTATTTGGTGCACTTGCTTTTATACACCTTACCAATCTTTTTGCGAGAAGATTTATAGCCCAAGCTCCTGAACACGATCCTTTATGATATTATACTAACAAATAGTCTTTCTTTCCTTTTTGCTTGTTCTCGAGTCTGTCAAATCAAGTTGTGTCATTAAAAGTTTAACAGCATTGTGCTCAAAATGAGTGTTCCTGTTTACATTTTTTTGACTTGCCTAGAACTAAAATGCAATATAAGTCCATTAGTAGGAGATATAAATGATAGTTCTTCAGAGGTTGCCATCTAATTAGAGCAGAAAGCTCGGTGTCAATTTCAGAGAGAGTGAGTGAGCGCGTGCGTGCGCACGAGAGAGAGAGAGAGAGAGAGAGATTTGTGGGCTTAAACATGCCAACAACACTGTGCACTGCTCGATTCTGCGAGAGAAATAGTGCGTCATCTCTTGTATTATTTTTACATCATGACGCATTGTAGTATTTACCTGGTTTGCTAGTGGTCAAAGTTTGGATGATGAGGGAAAAAAGGGTTGGATTAGGATGAAATCAGGATCGTAGGGTCCTTGAAGCCAACAAAGACACAAGCAAGAACGTTAGTTGCTAGTTTGATCTTGAATCTTCTCAAGACTAAAACCTTCCCTCCTCCCCAGCTGAACACTGAGAGGATGATTTTCTTCATTGGTTTCTTCTTGTTGCTCTGAGCTGTTACGTTCACTGTCTCGTCACCCTTTCCTCGGTCTTCTCCTCCCAAGAGGAGAGGATAACTCCTCAGGAACGCTCTCCTAATATTGTAGTCTTCATAGTGAAAACTCCTTAATCTTGCCTCATTTTCATCTAAGCCGCTGCAATCCATTTGTGAGCTTTCTGAGTCGAGTTCCTGAGCAGAACTCAGAGTTTTATGGTCCATGCATAGTGTGGTGAGGTTGTTCAGTAATTTATTAAAGCGCTGGATAATCCCACAAGATATGAGAGCAAATCAAGACTGATTGATTTATTTGCTGAAAGCTAATGTGAACTCTTGTATTTGGTTTATTCGCAATTTTCCATAAGGATATCCTGGCATATTGCAGAGTTCGTCCATATGATAGAAACGATAGGAAAATGAATTTTTAAATGCTTGTTTAGAGTTTATCTTTTCCATATGTCAGTGTTGACTATTGAATCTGAACACTACAATGCTTTACGGTTATTCTTTTGTTTCTAGTGTCGATTACATGAGAAATTCGTCTGGGAGAGGAGTTGGTATTTTCGTGAGGGTAGACAATCCTCCGGATCGAATGTGAAATTCTTACTTGGTTAGGGAACAATAATTCCAATTTCTGATGGTTAAGGTCTCAATCTGCACTTGGAAAACTGGGAATTTTAGGCCCTGTTTGGTAACCATCCAAACAGGCCAAATTCTGATTCTTTGTTCCCGGGAGTAGTTTGGAACAGAATCGCGTTTGGTAAAATTTTTGTTCCCGGGAACAGATTTGGAGTAGAATCAAGAATCAAAAAAAATTTGATTCTTTGGTCCAGAATCAGAAAAAAGAATCAAAAAAATGGAAGAAAAGTGGAAGCTCAAGTCTCTCCCCTCCTCTCCTCTGTTGCCGTTCGCCACCGTCCGCCGCCGCCATCCGCCGGTCGCTGGCAATTAGTCCGGCGAGCTCGCCGAAAGAGGCTAATTTATTTATAATAGCTATAAGACATTTGACACATCACATTACAAAATCAGAATTTGGAAAGCACGCCTGGCACTCCTCAGATTACTTAAACCTGCAAGTAGTCAATTCCAATGGATCGTCCATAAGTTGCATCTCCGCTTGGTTAAAGTCCAAGAAACTTCATGGAAGTTGCCTATGGTGGTTTTAGGTGGTCATTTGACGACGATGATGATGGTGATTGAGAAGGGGACACCACATTGTGGATGGCAATGTTGCAACGTTGGTCTGAGTGTACAATGACTAATGGGAGTAAAGAAAAAGAGTATTGGTTATTGAATATTGTTCGAATTGCAACTCTTTATGCGAAATTTATAAATTATGCGTGGCTTGCATGAAAAAAAAAATTAGTTTACATTATATCAAATAAATGAATGTGTGATTATTATTATAGAGGTACAAAACTTCAAGTCCCCTGCCCCCTCAAAAAAAAAATCTTATTTATGTAATCATATCAAAGTCCATTTATCGGACTTAGTTGTCACTTATAAAGCGACTCTCGGTATGCACCATTTCAATGTAGAGGCTCCAATAACCGTTTACTATGCTAGTTTCCATTTCGTCATGAAAATGAGCGCATGGAGCAGAGATTTTTTTTAGGCCAAAAATGGAGCACAGATCATTCAGTAAAATATTATAGATAAACGATCGTATGATTGTTTATTCAATATATAGAGTTGAGAAGCAACATTTATTCCAATTTTTTGATAATTTAAATTTATATGGAAAGGCAATTAAGTACCAGTCACAACACGACATCAAAGCCTCTGTCCTGTTTTTGAGTCCCTTCCATCTATTTCTTTCAAAAAAAAAAAATTTCTATTTTTGAGATTTATCAGTGGATGGATGGGGAACGAGTAGTTCAGGGGAATAAATGCGAGATGGAGACGGGGAAGGGTCAAAGATGGTTGGAGAAGAGAGGGAGCAGGGAGACTGACAATTCAGATCCGAGGTCGATCCCGATTGGTCTGGCTTTCGCTATTCGTGTCCGTTTTGGGACGGTAGGGAGATGGCAAAATCGCATTCATGGAGACGCTCGATTCGGTGCCCGCGCGCAGTTGGATTATAACTTGACTTTCGGGGCCTTTACACTTCTCGAGGAAGAGAGGCAGAAGCGGGAAGAAAAAGTGCAGCAGCAGAAACTGAAAAACAACCAAACAGAAATCTCAAGACTTGCATTTCTCCAGTATGTTTATCCTTCAAGAAACCGTGAGGGCTAGAACATATCAAACTGAATGTTCTCCCGCGCAAATTATTAAAAAATCTTGAAGACAAAATTACAGTAGAACACTGTACTCACTCTACAATTCACAAGATGCAACTAATTTAGTGGCCTAACCCCCACTATTCCATGGCCTCAGCAACACTTTCTTATACCTTTCTTCATCAGCTTTGCAGACTGAAAGATATGAACCAAAAGAGTTCTGTACCCTCCCAAAACTAAAGGATGCTCAAACGATTTTGTAGACGTAGCCAAAAACTAGATAATACTCACAAAAGATGTAATTCTTACAGAGTAACTCGTCTTTAGACATTACATCAAATATTATCCCCACAAATGAGGGCATATAGCTGTTTCGCTGTCCCTGAAACATCAGCAATGCTCCTCAGAGGAGATGTCATCTCTTTGGACATTGTCAACAGTAGGACCCTGCATTCTGATACAGAAAACATAAGTTGTTAATTCTAGCTGTCATTTCATGCAGAATGGAAACTTTTCCCCTGCTACTATAGTATTGTAGCATTACTCCTACCTCAACTATTAGAAGATATCCTCCTTTGATTACTCTATTATAAAGTCATTAGCATCGGCTTTTTTGCAATGAACATGAATGCCAATCAATGGGCAATGTCGAGAGGTGAAAATTTGGATCTCACAGTACCAAAGAAAACAAAAGAGCATTGAGGGTGTGGATGGCGGGCATAAAGAAGCTCAAAATGCAGGAGTTTTTACAAGAAATTCTAGAGCAGTTTGTTGACACAAAACGGTTGCAATATGACTCATGGACCACAGACCAAACAATTATATTCAGGTTGACAAACAAAGTGCATCAAAATCGCCTGGTTAGTAAGTTTCTCAAAGGCAGTAGTGCAGATTTGAGGACTCTAAAAGCAGACACAATCTCTTTTCTCGAATTAATTGGAAGTGCAATTGCTTGCATGGAAGCAACCAACCTGGAATTTTGCAGAAATTGAGAAGAGAAAATGAAGCAAGAATCTTGTGTTCCACTTTTTCACCACTTTCCAGTTTCTCTTTCAGCTGAGGCACAATTGCTGAAAAGACTGAAAGCTGGTGTTCGGCATTACCTAGTGAAGAAAGAGCAGAACTCAACCATGCCACAGTGATAAGACACGCTCGAACCATATTCGAGTCCCTTGATCTCAAACATTTCAAGAGAGCATCTATAAATGATCTCCTTCTACTGCCCAGAAGTGATCCTAACAAGTTATTCAGCCACTCTCGAGGAGCCAAATCTTCATTTTCCTGTAAAATCAACCCTAGATAAGTTCTTCAAGCAATGATTCACATGTACATAGATATACAATACAGAAAAGGTCTTTAAAATCTCAGAGTTAAGATTTAGATTTGCAATCAGCTTGCCGACTTGATATTACAGACTAGCTGGGCAAGCAATAAATCATTCGAGATTGAACTAACTGTCTGCAAAGGATGTTACATAACATAATTGACTTCTGAAGCAAATATGCTGCTCTTCTCATATAACTGAAGTTTCAAGAAACAAATGGAGTAAAACGAGAGCATCTGTGAGATAATGAACCATAAAATTCTCTCTTCCCTTAGACTCTGGCTTACTAATAAAATTAAGTCCTCCAAGAGTTCTCCATTCTTAAATTCTTGCTATCGTTTGAGACTGTTAAACTTTCACCGTTTTTCATTGGTCCCACTTGCAATATACTTCATGACAACTTGAAGATGAACAAGAATCTCCATGAATAGCCCTAAATTCTCAATTGCACACATATACTTTCCGGTTCACAAAACTTTAGGTATAATTAAGCCAAAAGTATGATAAGAAGAAAATAATAGAGTCAGTCATACAAATGAACAAGTATTGTCAGCGAGAAACCCATATTGTTCATTGTCACAAGTGATTGCTTTGTAGGTTTCACTGCATCCTTCTTGCTTTAAAATCCAATCCTCTGGAGAAACCATTTGAGAAAATGAGAAGTGTCCCCCAAAAACCAGAAGTGCTTTGCAGCAACTTTCTTGAACATTTTCATCATTTAAGCTCAGATCAAGAGCCAAGGAAATTGCATCTACAGCCCCTTCTCTGTATATGCTGTACTTCCGAGGTTCAGCCTGTACCAACGTGTTATTTTAGCCATAATTTTCTGGAATGGATAACCAAAAAATAACGGTAGGCTTCATTAAATCTGCAAATTCACACTGCATCTTCAAATTCTAATACTGAGTTAATCACCATAAAATTTCACCGTACTCACTGAGGCATACCTTATGGATGCAACTCAGATTCAAGAATGGGCAAGAAGTCACAAATATCAAATTCAAAAACCAATAAAATCCCAAATACTACAAAATGAATAGTCAAGAAAGTATACCAGTAGATCAAAGTGCAGCAGAAGTAAGGCAACCAAAGGTTTTTCAACATCTGGAGCGCTTTGTAGATACAAAAGCAGAACATGCATTGCGTTGACCATCTCTTCATTGAGTAGGTTACCCAAGAAAGATACAACATCCTTCCTCCTGTTATTTCAAACAAAAATGCTAAGTATCATGCCAAAACAATGTAGAATAGCTTAGGTTCGATCTGCTACCACAGGTTCTCAATATGTTTAAGTTACTTCCTCAAAACCAAAACCACACTCCCGACATAATCAGGTGAGACCAAGGTACCTGAGATACACTTATTATATTATAAAAAGACATCCAGGTATTTTATATCTTGTACTTTCAGTCTTTTTGGCTATAGCTATGTTGTAACCTTGTCACATCATAATCATGCCTGTCGTGTGTTGTAACATGTATCTTTGGCAAAATAAAATAATACAGCACCCTTGAAGCTGGGTGAAAAAGCTTCCTAGAAGCTTCCATGAGAAACTGCAGCTGCAGGGTTCTTGCAGCCATGAACTATTTGTCAAACAACATATAAAAACTGAAGTACCAACTTTTACAATCGCAGTTGCTGGCAAGAAATTCTGCGATGTGCTCGTTTGATAAAGTTATACCGCAGCAACTACAGCTATGGCAATTAGTGTTGTAACTATCATGGAGAGTTTGGCAAATTCCTCACAGCTACAGCACCTTCAAAACTCCAGCAGCTTATAGCAGCATTTTTTAACAAGCTGTCTCACCCAATTTCGAGGTATTGTAGCATTAAAGAACATAAATTACAATACTTACCTCACAGTCACACCTATACAACACAAACGCCAAATGCCCTCTCAACCGATAAAGTTCTCATAACGGTCCTTAAGGCCATTATTTCATGTTTCGGATGCCAAAACTTAAAGGGCCATCATAACTTGCCCATAGGTCACTGAAATCGTAAAATCATGTTGTTGAAGGAAGCAAGTTATTATAGGCCATTAAATCACAAAGGCCATGTCATTTTGACATCATCTTTGCCAATCTATGTAATCAAGGTTAGACATGATACCCTCAAACCAGAGCCACATGACCAGCATGCTTCATCTTTTCTTTCGAATTCTCATTCTTTACCTCCTTGTCAATCTGATTGTACTTCTTTCCGAAGATTAAAGTGACAAATTTAGAATGCCTTGCAGAAGTGCTAATCCCACAATTGTATTAGCACTGCGGTCATTCAAGATTTCTATTATATTGCCACAACAATATTAAAGATTCTTCCTTTTTTATTTTGGGAGAGAGGCCGTCAAGTAGAAGATCCATTTTTCAGAATTTTTTTTTTTTTTTTAGGTAAAGACCATTTTTCAGAAATTTCACCTCATTTAATGCAAAAACTTTGTGATTTACTCTTAAGCAAGAACCACAAAGTTTCAAATCATAAATTAAAGTTTGGCCTCATTTCGCATTCAATGAGCAGTTATTCTTTAAGCCACACTTTCCACACCCCACTTATCCACACAACTTATCCACTTGATTTGAGGAAAAATTACAAAAATACTATATTATCTAATGGCACCACTTCTTAGTACTTGCCACGTGTGCATGCAGATGCTACAATGCTGGATGTAACAAAAATATGCCCTAAGCAATTATTAGTATGACATATATTCTTCATACCTGTTCAGACAAATAATTTGAATCAGCAAGCACACTGCATTTCTTCTCACTTGGATCTGCTTGCTGTGCAGCAAATCAAGAAGGAATTTACTACTTATGCCTTCTGCTATCTGGTTCCTGCAACTCGCATCAGCTTCAATACAACACAAGATGAGTTCAAGAACAATCATTCTCTCTTCTGTTGGTCCTGATCCAAACCTTTGAATGAGATATTCCAGACCTCCTAGAGATATAAGCTGCCCAGCATTTGCAGTTCGTGCTGCTTTATCAGAAGTTATAAGCAGTTGCTCCAACTTAGAGATAGCTCCCGTATCTTTGTGCTCAACCTTGTGCCCTTTGCTTTTGACCACTGTTTGCAAGGCAAAAGCGTCATGATCTTTGCAGCATTCAGATGTCCAACTATGAATTACACGCTTTATGACGATATTTGTAAGTGGCAAACTTAAGCATTCCAATGTTTTTCCTGTCATTGGACAAGTTCTATTCCCCTGGTCAAACCATTTGCTGATTGCCACTCGTTCATATGTTTGACCAGTCTCCAGGGTCACTGGGTCTTCAAACAACTTTCCCGTAAGTGGACAAATGAAGTGCTTCAAAATGCTTGAGAAGGACTGTTCTTGAAAGCTTTCTTGACTTCCACTCTCTACAAGTGGAAATATACAAACTAGCGTTAGTCATCGTGATTGAACCACTCAATCCATCTACAGCAGTTTTCCATCACTTACCTTCTACAGGAAACTTCACTTGGATTGTCTGCAGAGGAACAAGAGTCAACTTGTTATGATCATTGGAAATTAAACATTGACAGTACTCTGAAACAGTAAAAGAAGGAATAACAAGTCCCAGTTTCTAAGCAATCAGAAGGAATAAAAGAGCAGTCAACAGGAGATGGACGGAGCTTGTTGAGGTTCAAAAGATGGACTCACATAAGTGGAGGAATACTGAATTTGTTGAGCACCATCCCCAATTTTTTGGCTTCTGCCAGAATTGCTGCCTTCATCATCATTGGCTTCTGCTAGTGAAAAGCTAGCTTCTCTTGAGCCCCTTCCTTCCCCAACTATCAGAGGAAGTCCATCTTCCTACATACATATAAGCCTGTGGATGAGCATAAACAGTGAAATATGGAAGCAAGAGTCACTGTTTCAGGTAATGCAACTTCCAGTGCGTTAATGAAATAACCAACTCTTCACAATCAGTATGAATCAAATCTGGCAACACAATTATCAGAAGCTCAACAAAAAGCCTACCTCTCATTTGCCTTTTAAATCGTAAGGATAACCCTTTCATTGCTGAAAGAATGAACTCAATGTACACTGGAAGAGACCACCGAGTGACATGGATAGTATGTTGCATATGCTTAAAAAATGAAGAAGACTACAACTTACAAGTGCTTTATCTTGTGGGTTCTGGGTGTAACTTTCCACAGTACATTGATCCGTATGTTTTAATGTCTCAGAGGAGCATGTTGATGTCTGTTTGACTTCAATACTAGAGCTACCAGAGCTTACAGAACTTTGACAGTTGTCTACTTCAGCTTCAGCATCATCCAGTCTAGGTTTATTTGAGCTGCCAAATACATCTTCATACAGTTTCCTACTTACCATTGGCTGAGCATAAAAAGGCCCAACCACTTTATGTAGCTCGTCAGAATGGCCAAGTGAACCATTAAACTGGAACTCCTGAATGGATAATGAAGGAATATTGAGGGAGGGAATAGATGGAGCTTCAAAGCCTTCCGTGAGCCAATCCTTGTAATAAACTGCAAACTGATAGGTACCTGAATCAAGAATTTCATTACAGACTTTGTCAAGAAGCTTCAATCTCCTTTCCTTGTTTGGATTATCCTCAAGAGAATCAGCTTCCTGACTATGCCAGCACTTCAAATGCGAAAGATGAGGATAGAACAGATTTTCCCATAGTTCAGGTAGCAATGTGGTCCGAGCTTGGAAAGGTGAATCAGAAAAAACTTGCAAAAGATGCTTTGCTGAAGCTCGATCTTTCTTCTGTAGCTTATATATCACACTTAAATACAGGTGAGCACAAGCTGACAAATGATAATTTGGGATCCCACAAGTGAAACCATCCTTTAAGTCGTTGGAATTCAAGCCAGTAACAATGCTGAGCTGCAACAAAGCTCTTTTCAAATCCTTTGCAGTTGGACACTCCTCTGCAGCTTTTTCTACCGTATCAATTGCTTGCTTTAGATTGGCAATGACCTTGTTCTCATTATTAGGATATTGTTCTGGCGCAATGGAATTAAGACAGGAGAAGCAATTGTTGTGAAGTGTTGCACGAAAACCCTCGTCCTTTAAATAATGCTTGCTATATCCAGTTAAAATGGAGATTGTGGCTTGGACAGCAACTTCATCAAGCGCAGGTACAAACTCAGGGAGTGTTGCACGAAAATGCTTTGGATTCTGAATGTCCTCAAAGCTTTTACCATTATATGAGCTTCCATTAGACTTTTCATTGAAATTTTCAGGCTGAGTCCGCCCAGGTAGATGCATCTTTGAACTGCTACCATGCTTCATATCCAGTTTCACTTCCTTTCCTAAGGTCTCTCTGTATTGTCGGCTTTGGCCACCCCCATCAGGAAACTTGTCCATCCTCCGCACTTCATTAAGGTAGGTATCCTTTATCCTGTCACTACTGTCCAGATCATTGTCAACAATCTCTTTTCCTGGCTTATAATCTGAAGAACTGGCAACAGATCTTCTATTCTCCAGTAGATCAGGAGAATGTTCAGTTTTCTGAGAAGTCTCTTTTCTTGATCCCCCATCCACTCTCTCTCTAATTATTGGACCATCTCTTGACCTTGGAGCCTTGATACTATCGCCTCCTGATAGTTTACCTCTGAAACTGTATCTTGATGCATCAGACCTAGTCCTCTCTGTCTTGTTTCTATTTCCATATGAAGAATCCAAACTGTGTCGACCGTGTAAAGGGTTAACAGTCGCGGTGACAGCATCTGAACCGACAGTTCTTGACCTTGTCATTGATCTTCTTCCTCTTCCTCTAAAGCCTTCCTTGGCTAGAAGCTCCTCTAACGATGACGCCATTTGTGTTAAAAACAGAAATTTGCTCCCCCGTGGTTCTGACAAATCATGAAAGGAATTAATACGAAGCAAAGAATATATTCATTCCTGATTTCAAAAAAAAAGAAGAAATAAAATGACAGATATCAAATTCAAAGCCCTCAAACCCTTATATAATCTCATATGGCAAACTAACAAAAACTCTTTAAGGGATGATTAAGGTCCTCATTTGTCAATTTAAAAGCACTCGCCCTCAGCCCATGACTTTCTTTGGCAAACCGATATAGTCAATACCTCAAATAAAGATTTCAGAGTAATTACTTATCACATCTCTCAATAGCTACTCAATAAATCATGCTTTCGAGTCATGATGGGAAGTAAACTACATTAGATTTCTCACATGAAGGTTGCTTAACTTACCATTATCTCCGCAACCGCAGCCACAAACTCCGAATCGCCTCCACCATCACCAAACAACTGCCACTAACAGCACCGTCAATCTTTGCTCGTTGCCCTTAATCAAGGGCTAGAGGCCTTTGCTGCCAGCAGCACAAAACTCATCAGTCCCCATAGCCAAGCATTTATTAAACGCAAGCATCATGATCTTTCGAAGAAAAGTTCCAATCTTCTATCACTGCTAAATTGCCAGAAAATGTCAATAAATTGTACTGGAACGAAAAAACGAGTGCCCTGAGTCCCTGACGCTTCTCTTTCCTACTCTGAAACAACCTACTGAATCGAAAGCCGTTGCAGGAGAACAAATCTTACTTTAAAAAAAAAAAAAAAACACCATCTCCTTCGCAGAACCTCTCTCTCGACTTCCAACCTTATTCTGGATTAGATGATCGAGGATCATACCTAGGATCTCCTTCCCTTCATTCCGCCTCTATCCACGCCTGCTCCGCCAATTCCAACGCCAGTTAGCGACGACCCTCGGTAGGCACACCGACGGAATTTCCCAGGACGAGGAGGACAGGGAAGCGAAGAGACCCGCCGAGGAGTCCCGACACGAGAAGCGAAGAAAACGATGGAGATGCCGATCGCTCGGAGGCCATTGGAAGGCTCCTTTTGTACGGCGGACGGAGCGAGAGAGAAAGACAAGGAGAAGAGGACAAACGGAAGGAATGAGGCAGAGGAGGTGGACAGGAGGCGACAATCCGAGGTGGCGGAGCGGAGTAGGAGGAGGAGGAGGAGGAGGACGACGACGACAAGGAGAAGCCGACAAAGGCCACGGCGGCGACCTCGTCTTGGTGCCGCGACGTTTGCATGGCGAGAGCGACGTTGGAGAAGGCGGTTTCTTTTTTCTTTTCTTTTTTTTCTTTCGATTTCTTTAATGGCGGGAATCGGTGCTTTAGCTGTCGCCGTCGCCGGCCACGGACGGAAGAGCTCCTCACGCCTTGCCTGCCGGCGGGAGACGTGGTGGCTCGGGTACGTTGGGCGCACCAAATGGAAGCTTGACGGAATTATTCAAATTACATCTGTATTATTAATTGAATGATTACAATAAATTATAATATTTACTAATAATCACTTGCCGCTATAATTTACTAATCATAATTTATGTTTGCATGAGCGAAAAATATGAAACATAAACAAAGTAAAAGCCTTAGTTATAAAATGGAATTAGACTAGTGATTTCATATTATAAACTTATCATCAAGTGCACCACAAGATTGCATAACGATATAGACTAAGAAAAACACAAAAAGTTATAGATTGCAAGTTCCAGATTCCGAGTTCATAGTTTCATTAACCTATAATTTGGAATTTACCCGTCAAAATAGGTTATCTAATTATTTGAATCTAAAATCTATCATTTATTTCTTGAAATCCGAAACCAAATAGATTCTCATTGATCGAGTTCTCAAGTTGTAGATTCTATTTTGAAATCATGTTCACCTCTACTTTGAACAAATCACTCCTTAAGCATAGCGAGGACTTAAGCATGGGTATGGCATGGCTAGAGGTGTAAATAAGACAAGCAGGCATAGGCTAGATGGACAATTTGATAAATCTGACCAATGGCTTAAATTGACCAACTACCTATCAGAGTACTGATGTTTATTTGTGTAACTTATCAATTTTTAATTCAATTAAATTACTAATTAGTTTTGAATTATCAATTCTCATTTCTTTACCTACGTTTATTTTTTTCTTAGAGTATGTTTACGTTAGAGAAAATTTCGTGGAAAATAAAGATGTTTTTTGGAAAGACCCTCTCTTGAAAACGTTTTTCTCTTTTCAAGATAGATAATTCATTATCTTAACTTTAAGCATGCATATTTTCTTTGATTATACTTATGATTTGTCATTTTCAGCAAAATAGATATGGCTCGGGTACGTTGGGCGCACCGAATGGAAGCTTGACGGGGGCGTGCGCCGGGTCAAACTTTGACTTGGCTCCACCCCGCGCGCAGGAGGACAATTGTCCGGGTCGGGTCCTTCGAATTCTCGAGTAGTTAACCACTGGTGATGCGGGGCCCGATTTATCAAATTTGGGTTCATGCTAGTTTGTGCCCACGTAATTGCTCGGTATAGTAATAGGGGTGAGTGGTTTCGAATTGTTCTATCTAAAACCTAAAATCTACTGATTAAAATAGGTTGTTCATTTTTTGGAACACGAAACGGTTTAAAGGTCAGTTTCGAAATCTATACAAATTCCATCTATATTATTAATTACACGATTACGATAAATTATAACATTTAATAACAATCATTTGTCGCTACAATTCACTAATAATGACTTATGTTTATACACGCGAAAAACCTGAAACATTAACCAAGTAAAAGTCTTGGTCATAAAATAGAATTAGACTAATGATTTCATATTATAAACTCACCATCGAACGCACCATGAGATCGCACAAAGATACATACTAAGAAAAACACAAAAACTTATTTTAAGAAGTGTGAATAAAAATGATTAGATGTTATGAAATATCGATAAATTAAAATAGCTAAGTGAGCATCGGTTAGTAATTTGAATGAGAGTTGGTAATCTGATATTGTATGGTAATTTAATGGGAGAAAAATGTTGAGTCGCGTAATTTAGGTTGTTAATTTCTTAAGAGGGCTTGTAAATGCAATTATTAGCCAATGTAAATAAAGGTTAGTAGCTCGATGGAAATAAAAGGGATTAATTGAAAAATGAAATGAAATGTTGGCAGATATTCAAATGAAAGTTGGCAACTTAAAAGTTAAAACTATTTGGTAATTTATCTGTAAAAAACTAGTAAGTCACTTTAGTTTAGGTTGGTACTTAATAAGTTAATATAAGAGTCACTGAATTCGAGAGTTACTAAATTACAAAAATAAAAGTTTCCAAGTCAGTACAAAAGTCGGTAACTCGCAAACTCGAAAAAGAACTGATAACTCCATAAAAGTACTGTGAATTACCAACAAGTTATTTATAAAAAGAAGAAGAAGAAGAAGAAGAAAGAATGATGTCGACCTAAGAACAAACACCCCCCCCTAAGACATGACATTCTTTCGCATTCTGACCACAAGCTTGCGTAACTATAACGTGATTAAGAATTCTTTTTATTTGATCGGAATGATTAAGAAATTTGACGTGCAGCAATTTATGATTGTGGATCATTGCCTGTCATGTCTAAGATCTCCATGGTCATAAGCTCCCGTGAATCGTGATCTTTAAGTAGCGACCTTCCTTTTAAACTTGCGAGTTTCGAGGTTAACTCATTTGCAACACCTTTATGTTACTTTCCTATGAAGTCTCGTAACTTTCTTAACTTTGCCATATTCTCTGTAAATTTCTTGGAATGATATCAGGTTTTCTTTAATCCGCCTAACTGACCTTCCATCACTATAAGCGTGTCCTCTTTGATGGAATTTACTTGTCATGTATTTGGTTTCAACTTCTTTTTTTCTCGTAGAGGATATAATTTCCCTTTTGTGGTTGTAAATTTATCGGATCTTGTGATCGCGATATTTCATAATATTTCATTAAAAATAGTAATTTATCTAAGTTGATAGTAAACTTCATTCTCATATATTAAAAAGACTAGCCAATTGATCTTAACTTTCCTTTGACATTTGTAATTTTCCTCATTACATGTAACTCACGCGTTATATCTCTAGTAACATTTCTTTACCGAATGTGATTCGTGATATTCCCAAAAAAAAAAGGAAAAAAGAGAGAGAGAGATGGCAATCTATTGAATTAGTAGTAAATTTCTTCCTTGCATAGTTAACACACCACACCACTAATTGATCGTAACTTTTATTTGACATTCGTTATTTCCTCTCTATTAGTAACTTACCCGGTACTTATTTTTCATGACTTCACTCAATGGGCATTTTGTCATCATGAGTTCTGTCAGTCTTATGATTTATAATATTCTACAAAAACAATAATTCACTTAACTTACTAGGAACTTTCTTGAGTCCTATGGTTAATGAATTACCTAATGGATCATAACTCTCTTTTACCAAGTGTAATTTGGTAGTTCTCCTTACCCATCGTGACTACTAGCAATCAAATGTAAGTTTAAATACCTTTGCAGTTGTAACTTTTCTTTAACGTCAATAAATTTCGATCGATAATCTGTTTTGTTGATAACTGGTTTTGCTTTCCAGAACATCCGATGGACCTTGAATTTTCCCTACTTCTCCAACAGTCCATGCTAGTTGCAAGACCCATCCCTTAGAAACAGTCGGGGGACCATGAAATTTCCTATAAATGATTGAATCTCCTTTTATTAATATGGACCACTATATTCTGTATAAGATGCCTTCATTCAAAGTTCATCCCCCACGTCAGGGACAATCGATCTCGTGGACCTACGGATCTTAACGCTTGGACCCCGAATGCCATTGATCAAACTAGGATCCAAGATACACAAACAAATCTTGTCTTTACCAGGTGATTTGAAGTCAAGTTTAGGGGTCCTACGTCCAGCCTTGGTCTTAAAGCTCCTCCGGACCATGATCGGGCATCAAGGTTTTCAACCAGGTCATCGAGACCTGACCCTGGGGCTTTGGCTGTATGGATTGGTCCAATTGGATCAGGATTTTGTTCACTGAAAAGCAAATTTGATGGTCTTCCGATAACGTGTCTCAAAATGAAGAATAATAACATAAATGATTTATGAATTTTAATTCAACGTGTAACGTTGTCCTTGAATTTTTAACTCATGTAACGTGATCTCTAATTTTTGGCTCAATGTCTATTATTTATGAATTTTTAACTTGTCCGACATAGTTTTTGAATTATTGATAAATCTTTCACATAGTTATTTCACTCATGTTATTTTAACATAGTTTAGGAAATAAGTTGAATATAAACCAAAAATTTATGAATTACATTAAATAAATCAAAGGTTATGAATAACATTACATACTGAATAAAAGTCTAGAGATATTTCGTGTCATTTTTCTTTTCAAATGGTTTCAAACTCAAGAATCAAACTAGAAAACTGAATAGTTTATTCTACAGCAACATTCGATTCTCCTTTTCCGGACTGAATCTGACCCTTGCTTTCTTTTTTTCCTTCCTAATCTAGATGCGGTTATCCCAATACCATTTTTCCGGCGACCCCATTTTCAAACCTTTTTTCCTGCACCAATTTTTCTCGCTTCCCCCCACCCACTTCCGCCTCTTCCTCTCTCTCCCTCTCTCTCACGAGAC
Organism: Eucalyptus guilfoylei; assembly: GCA_016097605.1. Classification (NCBI taxonomy): domain Eukaryota; kingdom Viridiplantae; phylum Streptophyta; class Magnoliopsida; order Myrtales; family Myrtaceae; genus Eucalyptus; species Eucalyptus guilfoylei. The sequence goes on along the minus strand of CM027869.1, from coordinate 8,901,033 downwards.
GTTTCAATTAATAAAATTTTTAAAAAAGAAGAAAGAATTTAAAGCACCGCCCGCTGTGCATGCGTTTATATTAGTACATTCCTTTCCTAGTCTTTGATAATTATTGTCATTCCCTCCTCTTAATTAAATAATTAATTTCCTTTTTTTTTAAAATTCGTCACCCGATCACCACCACCCCAATAAAGGAGAAGGAAAAAGAACAAATTGTAAATTCTAAAAAAAAGGGATAAAAAAAGGGACTTGGCAGAGAGGAGAATCCCAGCTTTGCGAAAGGACGGACGTCCAATCAGCCGTCGACACGTCACGAAAGATAGTCCTCCACGTAAAAATGAGGTTCCCGACTTCAGTGGACGTCGGTCCTTGTCGAGGGCATCTCCGTCCTTTCGCTCCCGAAAGAAGACAAAGCCGGTTCGCGGCTGGACAAAGCAAGCCGACATTTATCTCCTCATCCCACGTTCGCAGCCCCGCGAAATGCCCTCCCTAGCCCTGCCCGCTCCCCGAAATCCCGAAACTGCCCCCGCCCCAAGCGGATCCACGGTCTCGAGCTCGCCATCAGGCGCTCCCGAGCCATCGCGGGGATCGAGGGATCCCGTACGAGGGCAGAACGGTAATTTCGACCCGGAACGGCTACTTTTTGACGGGGCTGCTTTTTACCCCCTTGAGCTTTGCGTCTTTTGCTTTTTGAATTATCGGCGCACTACCGCATACGCCCGCGCACGTTCCGTGCTTATTACGAAAATGCCATGCGTTGGCTAGATTTCTTTGGACTCTACTCTAGGGTTCTCCACATGCACAAGGAATATATATATGTATATTCAATTCAACTGGCAACTATAGTATTTTTAGCATTTGAAATTATTTTAATTATCGTTGTCCAGAACATCTGAGATGAGAGCGACCACGATCGAGCGAACATTCATGCTCTATGCGTTATTCTCGGGTAGGGGCGAAAGAGTGAGATTTAAAATTCGAATTCGAATCTTAGGAAGACGGGGGCATATTTTACCGACGGGTAAGTTCGATACTCGAAAATACCGGCCCGAGTGAGGGTCATTTTGGGGTGACGGGGAGAGGACGGGTGGGGCACACTGGCCACGGTGGCATGCACGGTAAATTCGCGAGGTACGGGATCGAAATTACGGTAAAGACCTGGGTCCTTGCAGCGTCTTTGTTTAGTCTCTTTTACTCTCTCTCTCTGTCTCTCTGTTCCATGTCACTCTCTTTCTATCTCTACCTCTCGCTACCGCACGCACACCTTCGCTTTCTTCTCTTCTAAGTAGCTTAAAGCAGCATCTCTCTCTCTCTCTCTGTCTGTCTCTGTCCATCTTTACCTCATTCTCTCGTGCTCGGAGGAGGTTTTCGCAGCTGATCTTGGCGGAACCCAGTTCGATCTTTCGTGGGTTTCGTGGTGGTGGGTTTTCTTGGGTAGCTAGAGAAGTAGCGGGGGGAGCTCGCGCCGTGGGAGCTCGGAGATCGGAGCTTCGGGCCTCGCATGGTTTCCGTTTCGGTTTCGGCTTCGGAATCGCCATTTCTTCTGTTCTCTTAGCTGGTAGGTGGTGGTGGTGCTCATTCTCTCTCTCTCTCTCACTTACCTGCAGCTGAGTGGGTTTTGGTTTCCCTTTCTTGCTTTTCTTGATTTGGTCAGTTGATGGGCGTACTGTTCCCTTTGGGGTAAATTTCGTTTTTTGGGACTGAGATGCGAGAAGGCGGGGCCTGACTGAACTTGGGTTTGTTTTGTTTTCTTTGTTCTCCTGGGGAAAGAGGTGCTTTAGGGGCTCCGGGGGAGGAAAATGTCGACCTCGCGAGGAGGGGCCGACCAGCCAACGCAGCCGCCCCCGCGGCGGCTCGTTCGGACTCAGACCGCTGGTGCCCTCGGAGAGTCCAGCTTCGACAGTGAGGTTGTGCCCTCTTCGCTGGTGGAGATCGCGCCGATTCTGCGTGTGGCTAATGAAGTCGAGAGCAGCAACCCCAGAGTGGCTTATCTCTGTGAGTGGATACTGCCTTTTAACTTCAATATATATATATATTTTCTCTACCGTTGCAGCTCAGTGTATGTGAGTTTCTGGCTTTTGGGTGTCGGGTTTTCCTTTTGTTTCCAATTTTGTGCTTGTTTTGTTGCTTATTAATATGTTAGCTCATGCGGCTTTCTGTCCAAGCCAGAGTGCACTCTTTTGGTTAATTTGCGTGAGACTGCTGGTTTTGTGTGGATATGCTTTCTTGATATATCTTTAAGATAACTGGGTCTGTGTACTTGTGGCGAATTTGAGATGCACTTTAATCCTGAACTTATGGAAAATTTAGTTCTTGCAAGCGAACGAAATTTCCATCCTCGCACTGCACCCTCCACTGTTCGCTAATGGACTGACAGATAATTCTATTATGGCAATATTGGATCCCGAGGTAGTTCTGCTACTGCAGAACTAAACATGCCTATTTTAATCATTCATGTGTGGATTCATAGCTAAATTTTGTTGTTATGGTGAACTTGTCCTAAATATAAGTGGAGAACCAATGATTGGTGTTTGCAGCAGCTACTTCTCATAAATTACTCGCGAGACACCCTGAAGATACATTTTAAGTTTATGTTACAGCAGATGATTCCAAAACAACCATCCTGTTTTGGGTATGCTTAGCTATATTTGGACATTCTAACTGATGTAAGATGCTAAGTTAGTTACGGTCAAGGATGTTCATGATTTTTCTGATTACAATATGTGCCTTTTAGTGTCACGGTGGTTTTTGTGCTGCTACTCTAAGTTTTCGGAAACAGCCTGAAGATATGTTGTTGTCAATCAAAGACAAGATAATTCACATCTGTTGTTTCTTTGTTACAGAGAATTAAATGTTTCGTGTTATAAAGGGAATTTAAAACTTGATTAGTGCCAGTTTAATCTGCTTGACTAATGTAAGGTGTAAGCGGAGTTCTAAGATGTTCGAGGTTCTTCTTATTACATGATGTGTGTCTGGTTTTATCATGGTCTTTTAGCTGCTACATGTAACTTTTCAGGAAATGACCTGAAGATATGTTGTTGCCAATCAAAGAAAAGATGATTCATCTCTGTTGTTTCTTTATTATAGAGAATTATTTAATTGGTTTTGTTGTATATAGGGAACTTAAAACTCAAAAAGTGGTTGTTTAACCTTCTTTAAGAGTGAAGAACTTCCAAAAAAAAAAAAAAAAAAAAAAGAATAATTTGGCATCCTGCCAACTACCTTGGACCCCACATAATTTTACTTTCTGATTGTCATTCTGTAATTATGCAGACTATTCAGATTGCTCTTACTTTTTGAGTATGTCTAGCTATTTCTAGTTTTTCTAACACATGTAAGATGCTAAGTTTGTACATGTCAAAGATGTTCTTGATTTTCTGGTTGATCAATGTGAGTTTGGAGTAGTGGTTTTTGGCTGTTGCTCTAATTTTTTACTGTAGGAAGGGTGTTGGCATTTGGGATCCGACTTTTATTGCATTATAGATTGTCTTCCAGTGAATAATGTTTATATATAACACCTCAAAACATATTGAATTTTTTCATTTGAAGCAATAAGCATAAGCAAGCTTACATGCTTTGATTTCATTGTTACTTCCATCTCCCTTTCGCAGTTTAATACTGTTCTTTGAGGTAATTAAATCTATTTTTGATGCATCATGTTAATTCACATATTAAAGCTTGTTGGCTCTTATGATGTAGGTCGATTTTATGCTTTTGAGAAGGCTCATAGGTTGGATCCCACTTCTAGTGGACGTGGCGTTCGTCAATTTAAGACTGCTCTCCTTCAGCGTCTTGAAAGGGTAAGCACTGTTTCTCCATTAGGTGCAATTACCCCTTTTTTCCCTATGGACGCAGTGTTCTGTTTGAAAATACACATGCCTATTGCTGTATAAATTTTTTAAGTGATTTGATTCCTTTCAGTGGCTTTCAATAAGCTTTTTCAGTCTAAGGTGTTATACTGATTGATACTTACAACTGGGGACTATTTCCATGTACGGTCAATCATTTAGAGTTGGGATCTGTAATTCCCCACTTGCTTATGTTTCTTCTTCTCTGTGGAAAAAAAAAAAAAAAACATGTGGAGAAACTATATATGTATTTACTATATATGTATTTAAGTCTTAAGAGTTACACTTCTTTGTGATCTTTTCTGTTTTTTATTTCCTTGTTCAGGCCTTTTGAAGGTACCTTCTTTTCTAATGAAATTCTGTAATGTTTCTGTTGATTTCCAGGAAAATGATCCAACCTTAAAGGGAAGGGTTAAAAAAAGTGATGCGCGTGAAATGCAGAGTTTTTATCAGCATTATTATAAAAAATACATTCAAGCTTTGCAAAATGCTGCTGATAAAGCTGATCGGTATGTCCACAGAGTTATTTTACATAATGTGTTGGGAAATTTTGCAATTACCTTCCTAGTTTTCAGCAGTTAACATGGTCTCAAATGCAGTGCTCAGCTTACCAAGGCTTACCAAACTGCTAATGTACTTTTTGAGGTGTTGAAAGCTGTTAATATGACGCAATCCATGGAAGTTGATCAGGAGGTAAAGCTTTGCACATTTCTGGAACTATTACATGATAAATATCTTGTCTGATGGGAGTTTTGCTGATTAGAATGAGACGTTTGCAATATTATCCAAACTTTCTCTTATCTGACAGCATGTGCAATGAGCTGTATTAGCCAATTCCACTTAGTAAAAAGAATCTTGTTTCTTTTACATAGAATATGTCTGTGAGTAATATCTGTTCGCATTTATGTTTGTACAGATTTTGGAGGCTCAGTTTAAAGTAGAAGAAAAAACACAAATTTACGTTCCTTACAACATTCTTCCTCTGGATCCTGATAGTGCAAATCAGGCGATCATGAAATATCCTGAGGTTGCTTCTCCTTCCATACATTGATCTTATGATGTGGCCTTACTTTTAGCAGTATGTGAAATTCTTGCCATATGTGATATATGTATATATATTTTTTGGTAGATCATAGCTGCTGTTGTGGCACTTCGAAACACGAGGGGCCTCCCATGGCCAAAGGATTACAAGAAGAAGGACTATGACATTCTTGATTGGCTTCAGGCAATGTTTGGATTTCAGGTATGTGGACTAAGCAACTTCTTCCATTTACTCTTCTATTAGTTTTCTTTCATTTCTCATTGTATTTCGTAGCTGATAAGCAGTTGCATTGAGACTAATTCTGGTTCCTTGGACTGACTATTTACAGAAGGATAATGTGGCAAACCAAAGGGAACATTTGATCTTATTGCTTGCAAATGTGCACATTCGGAGATTTCCAAACCCCAACCAGCCACCCAAGGTGTCTTGCATTCAGTTAATTTTAGAAGATGCATCTATGTTGTCCTTCTGCACGTAAATTGCTACAGTATCTGGTGTCTTTTTGCTGGATTGTTGTCATATTGGTTTGAGGCAGAGGTTTCAATCATTTGCGTATTTGTTATTATGTTGTCTGGAGGAGTAAGTGACGTCACCAATCCGCGGAATACCTGTTAACTGCCTATCCTTCCAGCAAGAATCCTCTTGTTGAGTGAGCTTGGTTTCAGCACCTCACACTTTATTGAACTTTTTCTTGGCTACTGTCACACAGTCAGCTCTTGTGGGCTTCACTGTTACTGTTATGCTTGCTTCTATTCTTTTATCTTTTTACAACGAGTAAGCCTTTCTTATGTTGGTGAGCTTTGAACTATGGCAAATCCATTGATCCCATAAAGTTTCGCGTGATTCTGTGGTACATGAAGAATCCTTCTTATTGAGTAGAAAGGAGCGTGGACACCATTTAGACATCTCTACTGTCTTTGGCATTGAGAGAGATCATATCGTGTTCCTCTTTGAGAGAGACCATACTGTGTTCCTGTTTCCATGGCTTGGGCTTGGGATGACAATTTCTCTTCCTTCCTTGCTATATTGGAGGCAATGTAATTATTTCCACAAACAATTGCAATTCTTGTCATTCTATCTCATTGAGGATTCAGTCTAATATGGCGAGTTCTGCTAGCTGAGGCTATTGATGTTTTCTTTGTTACTCTGGTTCTGCTGTTTGTTATCCACTTTGTCCAATCAATTTGCAATTTTGAGCATGAGCGGCAGCATGATAGTCTTTAATGAGATCTGAGGCTGTTGATGATGCTGTTTTTTTTTTTTTTGATGATTCTGCAGACCTTTTCCTGTTTGTATTCTATCTATTTCCCACTTTATATCCAATTGTTATCTGACTAGCATAAGCTGCATTCTTCATGGGCTGTCAGAACATTTCACTGTTGTCCCTTTGTGGACAGAGTTCTCTCCTATATGATATGTAACTTCGAGCATAAGCTGCATGAATCATGGATTGTAATAACATTAATTTGTCGTCCAATCTTAGACAAATTACTTGTACATCCTTCTTGTTTTGGCTAATAGTATTTGTGTACATGATCTTGATTATGGCCTTTGGAATTTTAGTATGCTGACATGCTTGTTTATCTTCTGGGTTAGTTGGATGATCAGGCACTCACAGAAGTGATGAAGAAACTTTTCAAGAACTATAAAAAATGGTGCAAGTTCTTGGATAGGAAGAGCAGTCTTTGGTAATGCTTCTTCTGCTACTTTATCTGGCGAGTATGGTGGTTTTATTGAGCTATTAACACTTTGGTAGAAAACCGCGCTTGTTAGGTATTTCTTCTAGGCAAAGATGAGATTATAACTTATTTTGCGGGGACAATACTAAAGGCTAAAGTCCAATTTTGGTCATGTTGCGTTGTTTCTTAAATTTCATCCTCTAGCTTCTTTGCTTTTAAATTGAGTGTAACTTCTTGAATTTTGGACGATCAGCTGTTGCATGGATATGCGGACATGTGTGGCAATTTGGGCTACATGGGATGCTTACATGGACAGGAAAAGAAAATTCAAAAAAGAACTTATCTTTGAAATGTACATCTATATTACTAGGGAGATTTATTGCCTTAAATTTAAATAACGAACAGTATAATGTAAACTTAAATTAACAAGAAATTGTGGTAATTTTCGATAAGATGCAGGACCTGACTCGAACTTGATGAGAAGAAGAGAAAGCATGTTCAGAGAACCTTTAATATATTTAATAAAAACAGAAAAAGCTGTGGAATTAAAAATAATTATCAAATTTGTAGAGATGATAGTTTTCAACAGAACTAGAGAACATAACTTGAGGTTATGCTATTGAATAAGAATGAATCATCATAGAGCCTTTGAGGCGACGGAGTTGAATAATAATTTACAATCGGAGAGCGTTTTAATAGTGATAGAATGAAAGAGTTGAAAAGCATATGTGGATGACTTATGTACAACTCATACGAGAGGAGATGTGTTAAAAGGGGCAAAGGAAACTCATTTTCAATGGTATTCTATAATAGTTTCGGAATCATTATTTCAAGTTGTTTGATTAAGAAAAAACGTACAACAGAAATGAAAGCTGTAAGGGGTTAATGGGGTTTTGCTGGACCTTGATCAATGGCAAGGGTCCAAGCCCCTCCTTTGCAATTTAAATGATGGCCATAGAGATTCATCGCTTTGGTCCAAATTGTTGAGGTGATTAAAGAAACGATAGCCATAGTCTGAGTTCTGTAGCAGTCCAATTAATCTCACCACTCTGGCCGTTGCTGGTATCTGGCAGGGGCGATGTCTGCCCCTTCACTCTCTCTTATGTTCTCCTTTTCATTTCTCATATTTCATTGTATTGCTGATGCACTGCATTAGCACATGTTTACTGAATTTCCACATTAGCTGCATTTTAACCGTGTTCATGAAAGGAGTGTATTGCACAAATTGAGGAAGTTAGAGAACTAGATGTGAAGAAAAGGTTGACAAAATCAAAACATGAGGGTACGAGGTAGAGGACCAGAAAGAAGAAAAATTTTCTTGCATCCTTACACTTGCTTGACTGTGTGGATTGTGTGGAAGCCAGCCACTATCATCGATTAATTTTAGATGATGGACTAGTCATAAAGTATATTGATGGAATGGTCTTTTTTATTTATTCTTGATTTGCACTATTAGTGTACACATCTATTCTCAGGTCCTGATCAATAATGCCTTTCTTCATGTGCAACCTTGGTTTCTAATATGCAGGTTACCGACGATCCAGCAGGAAGTGCAGCAGCGTAAACTTCTCTACATGGGTCTATATCTTCTTATTTGGGGCGAAGCAGCAAATCTGAGATTCATGCCAGAATGCCTTTGCTATATTTATCATCATGTACGTTTCTCATGGTTTGTGCTGTTAATAATCTGTTCATGCTTTGGAAGGTTATTGTTGATCTATCCGTTCCTGCTTTCTTCCTGCTTGTTGATGTTTAATGGTCGATCTGCTTTAAGGTTTCATGAAAGCTAATCAATTTTTTTTTTTTTTTTTTTGGGTCCCCCTGGTTGGGGGGGGGGTTGGGGTTGTACTCAATACTTTGTTCCTCTGTATATCAGATGTGGAGGATTTTGTCCTATTTTAATGGAAACATGCAACTGTGTTGTGTTATGGGCGTGGCGGAACTTATATTAGCGTTCCTTAGGTTTCTACAAATTTTCTTATAATTCTTTTGTAAATCTCAAGTGTTTCTGCATAGATCCTGGAAAGAATTTCTAAATCTTAACTTGTCTTAATATAGGGATGACATGCTTAAGTGGTGACACGTTTATAGTGGATTATGTTGGTGCTTGGAAAGTGAAATAATTTTAACAGAAGCTGACACTGTACCAATATTGGAGCATCTACATTCTGTTAATTGCCTTCTGTCCTTGTTAGGAGGCTTTATTTAATATTAGCTCGTGCTTCATGTAGATGGCTTTCGAACTGTATGGCATGCTAGCTGGTAATGTCAGTCCCATGACTGGAGAAAATGTAAAGCCTGCTTATGGAGGTGAAGACGAGGCTTTTTTGACGAAAGTTGTTACTCCGATATATCAAGTGATTGCAAAGGTACTTTGCAATATATATATTAATGTTGGTTTTGCCTTGTCTCTTCATTCTTTGGGCTTTTTTATGCTACTTAATTCCTAATTAGGAAGCGGAAAGGAGTAAGCGTGGAAGATCGAAGCATTCTCAATGGAGGAACTATGATGATTTAAATGAATACTTTTGGTAATTCACATTTTTTCACTAGCTTTTCCTTTCACTTTGGAGGGATATTAACTTCCTATCTTCTGACAGGTCCGCTGAATGTTTCCGGTTGGGTTGGCCAATGCGTACAAATGCTGGTTTTTTTCACCTTCCTGCTGAGCTGCGACAGCAAGAGAAATCTGAGGTAGATATATCTTCTTTCGTTGCATGTCTTTTTTCGGTTGCTTAAAAACAAAATCTGTTTTTGAGTGAATCTCGTGCTTGTTACGTCATTTGCCACATTTGTATTTGTATATTACAACATACTGTATATCACAATAAACACACAATCAAGGATCTTGAAGCACCCACATTTTGAAGGATGACTAAAATTTTTTCAAGGGTACCATAGGTCTCCACTTCTGTACAAAACAACTTCCTAAGGGAAGCCACCCACTAATGAAAATTATGAAGAGACTGGTTCTATCATCTTCAACAATTTATAGATAGGAAATTGAATCTTCCCACCATGCTTAAGGTGAGTGTAAAGCCATTAATCTCTAAAATCTAAGCGTTCTCTTGTTTCTTTAGTACTTCCTAATAAACCAAGAGAAAAGGACAAGCCATCTTGACAACTTTTTTCTTTCCTTCCTGTGCATGAATTGATAGCCTCCTGAGGCCTAAGTTCTTCTTTCACTGATTTTGAAGTGCCCCACTGCACTCCTAATTCGTGAAGTATATAGTCCAAATCTGTTTGTTACAACTATGATGCAACAATTAGTGGTTCAGACTGCATCTTTCAGGTGTAGGAAGCATCTGATTCACCATTCACCATTCACCAATAGTTTTCCTTCATTTTGAAGGTCATCGAAAGTTAGATTAAATCCCCGCTCTCTAGGCAGTTTCCTAGGAGAAAAATGAAGTCTTCAAATGACCTTTAGTTTCCAAATCAACTTCCATGGGAAAAGCGCGTTCTATTGCGTAGCTTCTGTAGAAGTGAGATCCCAGTAGGAGCTAGAACAATATCTCAATGGTGGTCATCCTTTCCCATGTCTATCGTCATCATGTACAGCAGCTCAAAGAAATTAAAATAAAGCTTCTAACTCCCTGTCTTGAGCCTGACTTATAAAGTCAATCTGTTAAACCATTTGTTTATTGCTAGCCTTGTGCTATCAGCCACTTTAGCTTGCTTGTTAGCTTCTAAGATGAACAAATGAACAATGGGAAATTTTCTAACATGCCTTTCAACGCAGCATCTCCACAACAGTTATCATTCTATGGTGAGGTTTGCGGCCGTTTGCCCACACCAATGGGAAATTTTCTTTTGAAGTCATCCCATCCCTACGTTCTGCACTTTTATTTCCCTACCCCATGCACTCCCCCCTTTAACATAGTGATCCATCCTTGATATCAAGCCACATGTTATCAGCACCTTGTCCAAAAGCTATGATAATGTACTTGTAGTACTGAAGGAAAGTCAAGTTTCATGGAACTATGATAAAATCATGCATTTTTTTTTTCCATAATCAAGAAATTGTGTATACTTTTTTTATTGGTCGAATTTATGTGTACTTTAATAGCTTACAGTTGTACATGTAAATCTTATTTGTCAGTTCTCTATATTTAATACTACTAGAAGGTGTAGAAACATTTATGTAGGATCATTTTTAAAGAATTTCTATTGTATTTGAAATAGAAATTGAAATAGAAAGTGATCGTTTCAGGGCCTCTTGTTCGACGAGCAGCCTGTTAACTTTGGCTTCTGAAGGGCTTATTTGTCAACTTGCCTATTTTTATATATTTATTTATGGGGGGGTTGCTGCCTCAATCCTCTCTGTGTTTGCCAAATTGCATGCCTAGTGAGGGAGTGAGGATTGCTATTTTTTTTTTCATTTAGTGAATCTATGACAATCAAGTTGGATGCACATGCGCTAATCTTCATTGTCTTGTGTTCATATATGTAGGACTCAAAGCCTCCACTTCGAGATCAATGGGTTGGGAAGGTGAATTTTGTTGAGATACGGTCTTTCTGGCACATTTTCAGAAGCTTTGATCGGATGTGGAGCTTCTTTATTCTAAGCTTACAGGTTCTTGTTAATGCTGTATTAAAGCTTGGTTCACTTGAATTTTCTCTATATGAAATTGCTATGTTCAAGCAATACTGAAGTTGGCTCTGATCTTGTTTTAGGCAATGATAATCGTTGCTTGGAATGGCTCTGGGGATCCAACTGCTCTCTTTACTCCGAAAGTTTTTAAGAGAGCGTTGTCTATTTTTATAACCGCTGCGATACTGAAGCTAGGACAAGGTATTAGAGCTTAACCTTGCTGGTGTCAATTCCGTTGTTTTTCCTTTCCTAGGCTGCTAGAACTTTGTTTGCACATAATCATCTGTATCTCATTGTGCCTACAATTCTAAAGCAAGACTAGACACGGTCTTTGGTGCATGTTTTGTATTTGACAAGCATTACCAAATAGAAAAAACAAGTGAAACCATCTGTTAGGAGGATCTTTCTTAGTGTATTAAGTGCATGTGGCTCTTTTACGATTTAAATAAATGAATTTAGATGATGAAATGATCAGGAGTGCATATTAACGGAGATTGAGACTGAATTTTGGAGCTATTACCAGTGTTTTGTGAGCCAAAGCTTTGCTGCTTATGTGAACATCTAATGTATGCTTGTTTATAACTGCACCTGCTTTTTGGAGAATTGAAAAAAGTAGCAGAATAGCCTAGATTAGTTAAGTGTGATTAACGTGGGAAATTTTCCTGTGCATTCGAGGAAAAGAAATGTGAACTGGTGATGAGGAGGGAAGAATTTGCTTCTTCTACGCAAAATTCAATTTTCTTAGAGACATTTCTAGATCTAAGTGGAGCCTCTATCTTTGTTGTCTTTCTCAGAGTCTTTTACAAGTTCATCTACGAAAGTAGACAACTGCTGATTTTCTTTGTTGTTGTTGTTGTTCTTCTTCTTTTTTCAAAATCTTTTTGGTTAAGGGAGTCTCTCCTCATGTAAGTCTGCTATAGTTGTATTTAAGTGCTTATAGGATGGAGTTTTATTATACTCAAAATTCTTCCAGGATATTAACATGGAAGAATAAACTTTTTGCTTTTCTGATGCAGCTGTGCTTGATGTAATTCTAAGCTGGAAAGCACAACAGAGCATGTCTTATTTTGTGAAGCTAAGATATATCTTGAAGGTTGTTTCGGCTGCTGCTTGGGTTATTATTCTGCCAGTAACATATGCTTATACTTGGGAAAATCCTCCTGGATTCGCTCAAACCATCAAAAGCTGGTTTGGCAATGGCTCAAAGTCACCATCCTTGTTTATCTTAGCTGTTGTGGTTTACCTCTCTCCAAATATGCTTGCTGCATTGTTGTTTCTCTTCCCTTCGGTCCGTCGATACCTGGAGAGTTCGCATTACAAGATTGTGACGCTCATGATGTGGTGGTCACAGGTATGCATATGATTGTCCTTCTTGTTTCATTTTGCGATTAAATGCTGAAACAAGAATTTAGTTGCTTTGTGCATATGACGGATTAAGTATAGTCCAATTTGTTATCTATGGATGTCTGGCTGTAATGGTTACCTCATGAATTGCAGCCTCGGCTCTATGTTGGGAGGGGAATGCATGAAAGCACATTCTCTCTCTTCAAGTAAGACTTCTTTATTGAAAGATGTACACTTTACACCTACCTTTTTTTGCCAAAGTCCAACATTTAATATATGGCACTATTGTGTCAGGTACACATTGTTTTGGGTTCTTCTAATAATTACGAAGTTGGCATTCAGTTATTACATAGAGGTATGTGAAATGTCGGTCTGTCTTTGAACTCCTGTGGTACTTAGCAAGTTATATCAAGGGCAACAAAGTACTCTGGAAATGTTTTCTTGCAATGAACCCTGTGATAAATTCTTTGGAGCTAGTTGATGGTGTTATATGGAGCTTGCAGAAGATGTAATGAATTCTCGACACTCTTGTTGCCTGGGCACTCAAGAAGATATTGATGACTTATTTTAATGGCTGCCATTTGTTTGGATTCCTGATAAGAATGTTTTTCCCTTTTTAAATGAGTTGCAGATAAAGCCTTTGGTGGGTCCTACAAAAGCTATAATGAGTGCTCATGTAATTAATTACCAGTGGCACGAATTCTTTCCACAAGGTGATAAAGCTGAATATTTTATTGTTGTGTAAATACTTTATCAAGCCCTGAGAATCTGTATTTACATATGCTTTTTAACTTTGCAGCGAAAAACAATATTGGTGTTGTGATTGCTGTGTGGGCCCCTGTTATCTTGGTACCAGGCTATACTATCTTTTTCCTTTGGGTATACTGTTGTGATTCTGGTCCTGCTTATGTGTCTACTGCTTTTTGATATAGTTCTTTTCTCTCAGGTGTACTTTATGGATACTCAGATATGGTATGCCATATTCTCCACTTTATTTGGAGGAATTTACGGTGCGTTTCGTCGGCTTGGAGAGGTGAGTAGAAAATGTCAAATTGTGGTTCTTATGAGTTTGCTCATGTTTGTATTATGTTATTTATCTTTTATTTATTTATTTATTTATGGGCATTGCAATAAAGTCATTATAAGAAGTTTGAAGCTTTTTTTTTTTTTTTTACCTGTAAAGAACAGTTTTCATAGGAACTACTAGCAGCGACCTTGACTTTTCAATGGCTTGGATACGTGCATTTTCTATTTCAGTGCACCATCCCTAGTATGACTGAGGACAACAGAAAGAACAATTTTCTCTACTGTAACAGCAGCAATTTAAATGTCATCAGCACGGATGAGTGCAAAGTTTTCCTTAATTCAGTTGATTTGTTAAAATTATTACTAACAACATATGTTGGCAGACTTGGTAGCCTGTAGCTGGTGGTTAGACATTATTTGTTTTGTGATCACTGTTTTATGAACTGCTATGTTGGTTAAATTTTAGTAAATTATATGGCATAATTGCTTGTGGAGATCATATTTCTAGCTTCGCAACAGGCTTGTTAGCTTGTGTCAAGCTATTTGCTATTTCTACAGATTATACTAAGAGACGTTGTCTTCATCTAGGAATTTGCTGTTTAATCTGTATATCGTACAGTGTGCACTGTTAGGAACTTGGATTGTGGATACTGATGATGTACTGCAAACAATGGACAGATGTAGTTTTTGTCTTTTTGCATTTCATCCTTCGTCTTCATTTGACATTTCTGGATCTGCATGTTTCTTGATTACCTTGTACCCTAGTATGCATATGTCCAGTTACCTTCACAAATACGTCCAAATAGAGTTGTCTGAGGCGTAAACAGGAGTCCTCTTAATCAGCATTATCATCTTTTTCCTTTTTAAGTTGCAGTTGGTATATTGCCGAGAAATTGTTAAATATCCTTCTGTCTTTCATTTCCTTGTTACTTGAAATCTCCAGATACGGACATTGGGAATGCTTAGATCTCGTTTCGAAACTTTGCCACGTGTTTTCAATGCCTGTTTAATCCCGGACGAGAAGACTGAGCAGAAGAAAAGAAGATTCTTCTCACGAAATTATGATGCTAGGGTAAGGTTCTGCAATTCAGCATGCTTTCTTTCCATTCCAAATATTTGACCTCATTTTAGTTGTTGAGAGTATTCATTAGTAGTACTCACGTTGTTTATCTGGCTTTGCTGACAGGACAAGAGTAACAAAGAGAAAGTCGAAGCAAGATTTGCTCAATTATGGAACACAATAATTGACAGCTTCAGAGAAGAAGATCTTATTAGCAATAGGTCTTTTGGTGCTTAGAATATCTTTCTTATTATTATCATCTTCTCTATTGTTTTCTGCTGGACTCCACTGCAATCTCTTCTTGTAACAGATTATTTTCTACCATTTTACTTTATAGTAATTAATTTTTAATTGCTTCCTGTTGCTTTTCCAGGGAGAAGAACCTTCTGCTTGTTCCATATTGGGCTGATCGTGAACTAGAAGACATTATCCAATGGCCTCCATTTTTACTAGCCAGCAAGGTTGGTTCACTCATATCTTATTATATATTCGAGTTCCTGTCCCTAACATCTGCTTTACATATTATACAGATACCTATAGCACTAGACATGGCTAAAGACAGCTATGGTAATGACCGGGAGCTCAGAAAGAGAATTGAGACTGACAACTATATGTCTTGTGCTATTCTTGAATGCTATGCTCAGCTTAGAAACATCATCAAGTTTTTGGTTCAAGGAACACGCGAGATAGAGTAAGTCTACTTTGCAACTTTTGTCCTCACCTGTTCGATAAATCTCTGTAAGATTACCAAAGCCTACTGGTTCTAATGTGCCCTGTTTGGTCTCCATTTCGGGGTCCCAGGGTTATTGAATCCATCTTCTCTGAAGTTGACAAACATATACTAGGGAAGACTCTGATAAAAGATCTCAAGATGAGTGCTCTTCCAAGCCTGTATAACAAATTTGTTGAGCTCATCAAATGTCTGGTAAAGATTATATTGTGTTTGTATTTTTCTAATTTTATGGTTAATTTAGGGTTGACTATCTAATAATCATTTTCTTGTTTTAATTTTGTTTATTTGCAGTTACTCAATAATCCAGAGGACAGGGATAAAGTTGTGATTCTCTTCCAAGATATGCTTGAAGTTGTCACACGAGACATAATGACGGAAGATTATATAAGGTCTGGCATCTGGGTGCAATGTTGAATGTGTTTCATCCAGGTGACTTAATCGATGGTGGATCATAGTTTGCTATTTTATGCAGTCCAATTGACTCAATCCATGGTGGATCTGGGAATGATGGAATTACTCCACTTGACCGCCAGCAACACCAACTGTTTGCATCTGAAGGGGCTATTAACTTTCCTATTGAACCACAAACAGAAGCTTGGAAGGAGAAGGTGCCCCTTATTTTGCAGGAAATTGTGTGTATTTGTGAATTTTCTACCTTGCTGTAACCTGTATTATTACTTATTCTATTTGCAGATTAAGCGGCTTGATTTATTGCTTACCACAAAGGAATCCGCCATGGATGTACCTTCCAACTTGGAGGCCAGAAGGCGCATTTCCTTCTTCTCCAATTCATTGTTTATGGACATGCCAGCTGCTCCTAAAGTTCGCAATATGCTTTCCTTTTCGTAAGGCCTTTTTCCATAGTTAACGATTTTTTTTTTTTTTTTTAAAGGTTGCAACGAAATAAGTTTTATATTTGAAGATTTAACGTTTCTGTATGAGTTAGATGTGTGGATTCTATATGAATATCGGACCAGCCTTTAAGGAGGTTGAAACTAAAAAAATTAAAGGTAGATAGTGCTGTCAATGACACAGAGAATTCTAGTGAATTTATGCATGCTAGTACTTTTCAAAAGTCACAAAAGAGGTAACCTAAACTGGCAATTTCTGTACTTAAAAGACAACTGCATTCTAGTGAATTTATGCATGCTAGTACTATTCAAAAGTCACAAAAGAGGTAACCTAAACTGGCAATTTCTGTACTTACAAGAACAACTGCATTATCTCGCTGTTACATGGATGTCAATGCAATATTGTCATCTATTGGAATAGGAATGGTAAATTCCCCCTGGCCGAGTGGATATCCACCCTGCCCTGCCCCAAAATGGGTTGAACAGAACTCGGAATCCATGGGTTTTGGTTTGGGCATGGGGCAAAGTTTCTTCATGCCCTGCGTGCGGTGCGGGGCAGGCCAAGGATGGGTTTGGTCAGCCCCGCCCCACTCTGCAATTCTTATTTTACAAACTTGTCCTAGTTTCCTTAAATGAATCGATTGAGTTATGGTAATTTTATTTAATTGTTTTTCAATTGTTTCCTATTTCATTTGTGGAGGCTTCCAATAATACCCCCTTTTTTGTTTTTCTTATTTCATTATTTGCTTTGCTATTGAGAGAATATTTTATTGGATAAAAAAATCTAAACCCCGTAGGTTGTGGAGGAATCCGCTCACCAGTTGAGGATGGGGTACATAAACTTGCTCTATACAGGGCATAGAGTAGGGATGGGGATGGAGGATGCAATACCTGCTCCAGCCCGCCCCAATTGCCATTCCTATTTTTGAACACTAACTAAAGCCTCTTGAAGCTATTTCTTCATTCCAATGCCAAAGGCCCCAATCCAAGCATGAGCCGCAATTTCTAGATTTTTGTTCCATTTTATAAAGTTGAAAACCATCTCTTGGAGCTTACAGTTCCTTTACTGAATTTAGCTTGGTTAATGAGAAAAACGAATACTTTCCCTCATTGGTGTTTCAAGTAGTTTTCTTTTCAATTGTCAAATATCAGCGAGTGCTTTACTGCAGATTGGACTTGAGATTGAAAATCTGTACACAACTCATTTATGTCTGGTGACGCCATTAAAGGACAGGTGCATAAAAAAGTTATCAATTGTATGCGACATCATCTTTTTACTCTTTTGCGTAATCAAATAGCTTCGGAATCCAGGAAATTGTGCAGTGTGTATGAATGTGCTTGGTCCCCTTATGGATTTCTTTTCTTAAAATTTTATTTTGCTATGTAAATTTAAATGCATTGGAGGCTTATTGCTTTCCTCCTTTTATGAATTGAATATGTTCTTAATTGTTAAAAGTAGCGATATGAGAACTTTATGCTGTTGCAGTATTTTGTTTTTTTCATATTTGTAGGAGACAAGCAAGCTTGAATTTTGGATAAAAAGTCATCTGTAATGTAGCCCTTAGAGTGCATGTCTTTTCTGCGTTATCAATTGAATGTGCTTTCTCATCATTTTTAATGTAATCATCAATGTCAGCGTTTTGACTCCTTACTACACGGAAGATGTTCTCTTCTCGCTGAAGGACTTGGAATCTCAAAATGAAGATGGTGTTTCAATCCTCTTTTACTTGCAGAAAATTTTTCCAGGTCAATTCTGCTCATGCTATTTACATAGATCTTTTGGGATGTTTTCTTCTTTTTCTGAGATCTGTCACCAATTTTTGCAGATGAATGGACCAATTTTCTTGAGCGGATGGGATGTACAAATGAAGATGAACTCAAACAAACTGATGAACTCGAGGAAAACCTTCGTCTTTGGGCATCATATAGAGGCCAGACCTTAACTAAAACTGGTCTCTCTCTCTCTCTCTCTCTCTCTCTTGCACGCACGTGCGCACGTACACACACACAGGAACAAAAAATGAAATATAACAATGAATAGGAAAATTCCCTAACCATTGAATGATGAAAACAAAGAAATTTGTGGCTTGTATCTATCTTGTGGCATCAGAGCATTTATACTTCGCTTACTGCACTTTAAAATGTTACAGATCTTATAACCTGATTTTTGCATTTTCTACCAATCGAATTAAATGACTATAATTATCTCTTTTCTTTTATTTCCTTCTTTTGAACCCAACCGCAGGATGACTCTCCAACCTCGGACCAGTTGACTAAGTTTATGAGCTTAATTGTTAGAATAGTTCTATGTTTATAAAAAGAATAGTTCCAACAGCTGTAGAGATCTTTTTGGACATCTTGGTTTAAGGTTAAACAGTTTCAACTTTCTAGATAGGCCATAACGATGATAAATGGAAAGTTATCAAAAAATAAAATAAAAGAGAAGAGGAAAGATTCACTTGTGCATTGGTCATATTCTCTCTGCATGTATTTCTTGTCACTGGATTGATTAAAATATGCTACTGATGACAGTAAGAGGTATGATGTATTACCGGAAAGCTTTGGAGCTTCAGGCTTTTCTTGATATGGCCAAAGATGAAGGTGCGTCCTCTTGTGATGATGATCTTTGTGGAAGTTTATGAGTTGCTAGAGACTTATGTAGTAATTAGCTGGCTTTTCAAGTGTCTATTCTTGCATAGTTGATGCTTCTTATGCATGTTGGCATACGTATTCTGATGTGAGAAAATGAATTATGGTTGTTTGAATTATTGCAAATGTGCAGATTTAATGGAAGGTTATAAGGCTGTAGAGCTAAACACAGAGAGAGGTGATCGGTCACTGTGGGCCCAATGTCAAGCAGTAGCTGACATGAAGTTCGCATATGTGGTCTCATGTCAGCAATATGGTATTGACAAAAGATCTGGGCATCAACGTGCACATGATATTTTGAGGCTCATGACCACGTACGTGTGCATTTTCGCTTAAGTCTTTCATCTTTGACTTGTTGGTAGCTTTACTTTAACAATTTCTATTTGTGCTCATTTTGCAGGTACCCATCAGTCCGTGTGGCTTTTATTGACGAGGTCGAAGAACCTAGCAAGGATGGGGGTAGGATTAACCAGAAGGCTTACTATTCAACTCTAGTGAAGGCTGCTTTGCCGAAGTCGATTGACTCTCCAGAGCCTGTTCAGAACTTGGATCAGGTGAAGATTGCTCGACTTGAGCAAGGATAAAACAAACTGCAGACGCAATCTTGAGACCACTCTTGCTTCCATTTTGTTCCATGCTATTCTTAGGAACTTATAATTTGCCATGCTTTCCAAGTAGCATTCCTACCGCCTATTATAGATTGATGAGTATCTCAAAAATGTTCAAATAGCCGAAACTTTACATTTAATGCAATAAAAAGGACCAGGTTAACGCAGCTGCTGATATATTAGATTCTATAAGTAAAGTTTTGACTGATGATTTGATATAGAAAGTGTCACAACTTGAATTGATCTTCTATTTTGTTTAATTTTCATGTGTCACATTATCCTAATAGAGAGATGAAAGTGCTTGTTGTATTGAACAGAGAGAGCCTTATGGAAAGACCGGGAGGACAATAAAAGAAAATTCGAATATATGACAAACAAATAAAAAGTACATATACTATGCAAATAAAGTTTAATTCTTGCATTTGAAGGAAAGAAAATGAAATAGAGACAACAAAGAAATGAAAAGAAAATGAAATGTAGTCAGCTAGGGAAAAAATGGTAAGGAGGATTCTAATCTGGGATTAATACCCATGCCCTGTGGGTTGGACACCTCTGCTAATTGTGAACTGGGCTACATTAAAAAGATTGCAAGCCTGCTATGATAAGAGTGCTTTAGTGTAGTTAGATTCTTCCTATTGTAGATGTCCTACGCTTGCTTCTAAAAACATCAGTAGTTCGGCGTTGCTTCTGGATGACTGACCATGTGTTGCCATTTTGGCGCTGTACTAGATTTTTATGCTGCTTACATTGTTGGCTAAAAGATTAAAAAAATACTTAGACAATTATGTGTGGGGCAGGTTATATATAGGATAAAGCTTCCCGGAAATGCTATATTGGGTGAAGGAAAACCTGAAAATCAGAATCATGCCATTATATTTACACGTGGAGAAGGCTTGCAAACAATCGATATGAACCAGGTATCATGCATTTTATATATTTTAAAAAAAAGAAAAGAAGAAAAACTAAGAAAACTATTCCCCATTCCCTGCATCACTTCATATCTTCCTTTTTTTTCTTAGGATAACTACATGGAAGAAGCACTGAAAATGAGGAATTTGCTGCAAGAATTTCTCAAAAAGGATGATGGTGTGAGGTGTCCGACAATTCTTGGACTTCGAGAGCACATTTTCACTGGAAGGTGTACTTTGCTGAAATTGCAATGTCTTACTTGGGTGTTCTTGATAATAAGTACTATAATGCAATGCTTAATGTTGTCTACAATTTGCTGCAGTGTTTCATCTCTAGCTTGGTTCATGTCAAATCAGGAGACTAGTTTTGTTACTATTGGCCAAAGACTGTTGGCCAACCCCTTGAAGTGAGTTATTTCTATTTGTAACTTTTCAAAGATTTGAATGTACATTGTGCCCGATGGATTCGGAGTCTGTCATTACAAGTTGGGTTTTTTTGGGGTTGGTAGTGGGGGAAATTGGGATTTCTGTGCTTTATTGACGATTCTTAATTCTCTTGGGGATGTGGATGGTGGATGGCAAAAAATGAGAACTGCAGTGCAGTGAATTCTATTTGGATGTACATGAACCCGAAGATGCCAAAGTCATGCAACTTTTAATTATTTGATTCAAACTTGTGGTGCAAACAGAAATCGGGTCCCCCTCGAGTCAATGAAAGATAGGTCATAAGGTGAAATCTGTTCCTGTTCAAGTAAACTGAAAGCATCATCAAATGGCTTGCGTTCAATTAGCAAGTGTAAGATTTAAGACCTCATCAAGATTAGTGCAAAAGATAATTACCTTCAGTGAGTTTTGGTATAGATGCATGAAAAAGAACAATGCCACAAATTTCCCTTTATGATTGCCTGAGGCTGTTTTTTCTTTGTGCGTATGTGTAAGGATGCTGAGAAATGAAGAATTAATTTTGTAAAATGATGTTACCAAACTCTTGTCGGATGTTTTGGCCCCAAGGAAGTTCAAATGACGCTTGATATATCTTACTTGGTTAGTGCAAAAGATAATTAGCTTCGAGGAGTTTTTGTACGGATGTGTGAGAGGGAACAATGTCATGAATTTCCCTTTATGATTGCCTGTTTGATGAGGCTGTTTTTTTTCTGTGTCTGTGAGGATGGAGGAAGGAAGATTGATTTTGTAAAATGATGCAAGCAAACTCTGTTTTGGTCCAAAAAAATTTCAAATGGCACTTGAATGCATGTTACTTGATTAATTCTCCATCTGGACTTTGTCACATGACTTTGTAAGAGCATCAATTTTAGTAACCTTATGATTACTCTATGTATCATATGTCATAAACTTGAATAACTTGTGAATCTCATTTGCTCATTTGTTGCTCGTCATGTAGGGTTCGTTTCCATTATGGTCATCCTGATGTCTTCGATCGGCTGTTTCACCTTACTAGAGGTGGTGTCAGCAAGGCTTCAAAGGTTATCAATTTGAGTGAAGACATATTTGCTGGTACAGGGTCTTCAGATTTGCCTATTATAATTAATTGGCTTTAGCATATGTGGATAATTATATTTTTGAATTTTCTCTTGCAGGCTTCAATTCTACACTTCGTGAAGGCAATGTAACTCATCATGAGTATATACAAGTGGGAAAAGGGAGGGACGTGGGTCTAAACCAGATATCCATGTTCGAGGCTAAAATAGCCAATGGAAATGGGGAGCAGACTTTGAGTAGAGATATATACCGACTTGGACATCGTTTTGATTTCTTCAGAATGTTATCATGTTACTTCACCACCATTGGCTTTTATTTCAGTACTTTGGTGAGTTGGTGTTTTCCTCCCATGGTCGTATTTTTTTTTGTATGGATCTCCCAATTCTGAACTGTCTTACTATTTCTTTGTGGCAGATTACCGTGCTTACAGTATACGTCTTCCTTTATGGCCGTCTTTATTTAGTTCTTAGTGGGCTTGAAAAGGAATTGAGTGCTCAGCCTGGAATTAGGGACAATAAGCCTCTCCAGGTGGCTCTTGCCTCCCAATCATTTGTCCAAATTGGATTTTTGATGGCACTGCCTATGTTGATGGAAATAGGATTGGAAAGGGGATTTAGAACTGCACTTAGTGATTTTGTGCTGATGCAATTGCAACTTGCCCCTGTATTTTTCACATTTTCTCTTGGAACAAAGACGCACTATTATGGAAGAACTTTACTTCACGGAGGCGCAAAATACAGAGCTACTGGTCGTGGTTTTGTTGTGTTCCATGCCAAGTTTGCAGACAATTATAGAATGTACTCCCGCAGTCATTTTGTTAAAGGATTTGAGTTAATGGTATTGCTGCTTGTGTATGAAATCTTTGGTCAATCATATAGGGGCGCTGTTGCTTATATCCTGATCACAATATCCATGTGGTTCATGGTTGGGACTTGGCTTTTTGCCCCATTCCTGTTTAATCCTTCTGGTTTCGAGTGGCAAAAGATTGTAGATGATTGGACAGATTGGAATAAATGGATAGGCAACCGAGGTGGAATAGGTGTACCTCCAGAAAAAAGTTGGGAGTCATGGTGGGAGGAGGAACAGGAGCATCTGCGTCATTCTGGAAAACGTGGTATCATAGCAGAGATTCTATTGGCACTGCGATTTTTCATATATCAGTATGGGCTTGTGTATCACTTGAGCATCACGCATACCAGAAGTGTCCTGGTATATAATTCTTTTGTTCCTCTTCCTTCTTTGTCCATAGTATAGTTCGTCCGTTCCTATTTCTTCCTCTGTTTATCTCTCTCTTTGACACAATTGCAGGTGTATGGCATATCATGGCTTGTGATCTTCCTTATATTGTTTGTGATGAAGGTGAGGATACATGATCTGTCTTCCAAAATTTCGTCCCAATGATTAGCATAACAAGTCATATACAATTCTGTATTTTAACTTTTATGAGCTTTGCTATGATGAACCAAAAAGTTTGAGCTATTTGCCATGATCAAATAGACCATCAAATACCCTGCTTCTATCGTAAACTCCAACTTATACCATCATCATCATCATCATCATCATCATCATCATCACCATCACTGGCCGAAAGTTTCAAAATCGTTGGCCAGCTCCACGTACTTGTCTTTCAACCGACATGAACACCATCGAGAACAATTTCATGCTTCTTTTCTGAACTCGGCAATCTAGTTTTTGTTGGTTGGCCACTTTCAATTGTCCTCCTAGATGCTGTTAATTTCTGATGCTATTCTAATGATTCCCTTTATATTCTAGAGCCACTTAGAGGTGCGAGTCGTCTGGGTAGTTTGAAGAAATAATTTGTTTCTTCTAGGAAACTAGATGCTGAGTGAACAAATGCCTGCTGTATAACGTTCTTGTTTGCATTTTGCAGACTATTTCTGTTGGTAGACGAAAATTCAGTGCAGATTTCCAGCTTGTCTTCCGGCTGATCAAGGGACTGATATTCTTGACTTTTGTCTCCATTTTGGTGACGTTGATTGCACTCCCACACATGACAATTCTAGACATACTTGTTTGCATTCTTGCTTTCATGCCGACTGGATGGGGAATGCTTTTGGTTAGTGACACAACTCTCTTGCCCTTATTTTTCTGGAGTATATGTCCACTGGACAATTTTTTTTTTTTGTTTGGTTCTTAATGAGGTGAAAGTATGAATGCTTGTCATTGTTACATGGTGATTTTCTTGGTTGACATTAACGGACCATAGTGATTAATGACTCAACGCTTATCTTGTTCCAGATTGCACAAGCGTGCAAACCTCTCGTCGTCAAAGCTGGAATTTGGGGATCAGTTCGGACTCTTGCTCGTGGTTTTGAGATTATCATGGGTTTACTTCTATTCACTCCAGTTGCATTCCTGGCTTGGTTTCCATTTGTCTCAGAATTCCAGACCCGTATGCTCTTCAACCAAGCCTTCAGCAGAGGCTTGCAGATTTCGCGTATTCTTGGTGGACAAAGGAAAGATAAGGATCGGTCCTCCAACAGCAAGTAATGAAGATGAGAGAAGCATTTACTTATTCTTGCTCAAGAACTTTTGTGTGAGAATTCATCTCAATCTGTATCTCTGACCTGGTGATATCCATTTCTCAGTCGAAGGTAAAGGAGGGGAGCTTCCTCGTATGTACATAATATCGAACTTGAAAGCTGGAGTCGTGTTAGGGTTACCTTTTAGGATCTTGGTCGGAGCTATCTATTTGGCCAATTTTTGTCGCCAATGCATTGGCATTTAGAATGATGGATCAGGTCAGTGATTGAGAATTGAGTGCAAATTGTGGGTTATGTAATTATTGGTTTGCTATGGCCTTGCTCTATTTTGATGGTCTTCAAGAAGCAGTGACACTTTTTATCATCCTTTGGTCTGCAATGAGAATTGAGTGCAAATTGTGTTAACACTAGCTCGCAGAATGTGATTTAAGAGCTGGTTATGGGGCAAAATAAATTTTGGTTTTAATAGTATTTTCCCTAAAAAAAGGAGGAATTTTGAAGGATATGAAACAAGGGAATGAAATAAGTTTTCTCACGTCGCATGCCAAGTCCATGATATAGTTCTTGAGCTTAATATG
Organism: Eucalyptus guilfoylei; assembly: GCA_016097605.1. Classification (NCBI taxonomy): domain Eukaryota; kingdom Viridiplantae; phylum Streptophyta; class Magnoliopsida; order Myrtales; family Myrtaceae; genus Eucalyptus; species Eucalyptus guilfoylei. The sequence goes on along the minus strand of CM027869.1, from coordinate 8,876,118 downwards.
TCTGGTTCTGGTCTTCGTTTTCAACATAAGAGAGTACCTTTACAAATTTTTTAATTTGCATCCGGTGAATATGTATGAAGTGGTAGGATATCCTTACCTAAATATTAACTTTTGCCTGAGAAACCTGGAAAGAAAAAAGTCTCATTTCCTTCTCTCTGATTTATGGGTTGTACTTCTTGAGAATGTAATATCTGAGGGCGTGTCCTGTTACTGTTTAGGCCTTGAAAAGTCTATTGTTCAAACTTATGATGTCCGAAAGTTATGGTGGGATCATAATCACTAAGATGAAGTAAGAGTAATACTGAAGTACTGATGTTTTTCAAAAAAATTTCGCTGGGGCTAAATGATCCTCTCCAAGGGAATCGTTCATCAAGGGTTTGATAGGCATCATTTTGTAAACGAATAAACCCTAGTCATTCAGGTGTTGCGTATTATCACGGTGGAATGATCTGGTATCTCGAGAGATCGTAAAAACCTACAAAATATTGTGGATTATATCGAAAGAGCGGTATGTATTATATATAAACATCTGAACGATTATTATTACAGAAAATGTCGTGGATATAACTGCCCTATATATTGAAGCGACGAAGTTCCGGAAAACCTACGGACAGATCTGGCCCCATAATTTCTGCTGCTTTTCTTATTTTCACCGTTATGTTTTCCGAACCTTCAAGCTTTCGACCTCAGGATTATTGGACCGACCTTTGTGAGACATTTTTCCATATCTTAGGAAAGTGCAAATACGAAGATGGCCTCCTCTCCTTGGCTTTCTCCCCTTTTCCTTTTCAATTTATCTTCTCACGCGCAGGGAAAAAAGGAGGAAGTTGCGCACAGGCAGTGTACTGTGTGATGTGTAGTAGAGTAGAAGGGCCTCAGCAAGATCAGCAGATACTCAGCCAATCACCAAAAATATCTCTCTCTCCTCTCTCTTCTCTTCTCCTCTTCTCCTCCCCTCTCCAACCCCTCTCAACTCAGAGCAATCTCTCTCTCTCTCTCTCTCTCTCTGAGTCCCTCGCCAACGTACTGCTGTCTCTTTGAATCTCCCAACACCAATATCGTCTTCAAAACGCGGTCTTGGGCGATAGTATTTGCTTCTCTTGGTTCTCATCCTACCTGCTAATTCACCCCGGCCGAGAAACTTCATCTGGGTTTTCTTCCTTTGCGCTAAATTTGATTGCTTTGGCGTTCTGGAATGATGGGTCGCATCCGAAAGAGGGTGGCGAGTCTTGTCTCGTATCGGGTTAGTTCCGTTCCCGTTTATGTATGTGTGGTATGAATTCGGTGTGAAGACGAGCTTCGTCTTGTTATATGTTTCTGTGTTGGTGGAATTTTTTTTTTTGGGATGATGTACATGTGTTTGTAGCTGTAGTTGTCTGATTTTGGAGGATTCTTCAGCTGCATTAGCTTTGCTGTTATGGAGCGAATCTGCCCTCTTGTGGATCTTCAGTTGCATGTCTTGTTTTGACTTTTGTTTCTTGTTTTAAAGAGTTCAATTTCTTTCTTGCTTTGCCCTTAGCCGTATTTTTCATTTATGGGCACTTGCTCAATTGAGTTTGAGATTTTCCTCAAGCATCGAGTTCCTTGAATCAAAGATTATTTCCGTGGATGTTTGTTTGAGTGATGCGGCTGCCTATCTTATGGATCTAGAATGAACATTATAGTTTAGCGTTGATTTTGTACGGTGGTGTGTTGCCTTTGCAATTCTTTTCTCTATGCTTTTATTTGATTGTTAATGGTAGGATTGATTGGGTTTGGTGGTATCAATGAGCTGAGAAGGCAAATACACACTTGAATCATCTAATCACACCATAAAATTTAACTGAAAATTTTTGTGAAATAACGGTGCAGTGCTTGTTTGTCTAACTCTAAATGAAGATCTTATTGCCACACTCAGTAACTCTGGTAGGAAGTGAATGCCTTCTGTGGTTGTAGTTTATGGCAAATTCGATCATCCAAAGCAGTGATATGAATCTGCAATGTGGGCGAAGGCCTCAGAAGAAATATCCTCATATTCTTGATTTGACTTTAATGCGGTTAAGCTTTTTGTCTGGCAGAAACATCCTGTGTCCCCATGAAATTCCTTGATTAGAGTCTTTGAATTATGGGTAGAGGCAGAGGAAAGGGAAAGAGATCAACTTCTAGCAGTCATGAGGATCCTGGAAGTGGTGAGGAAGAGAAAATTCCAGCACAGAAGAGAAGGGGAAGGCCACAAAAGCTTTTCAAGGATGAAGTTGATGAGGAAGATGTTAAAAAAGTAGATGGGGAAGATGGAGAGAATGGAAAAGACAGTATTGTAAGTAAGGAAACAACAAGTCCTGTTGCAGCAGAGAATGGGAAGAAGAGGAGACGGACTTCGCTGTCAAAAGAGAAATCAGATATCACGAAAGAGGAAAATGGTGTCGGAGCCAGATCAAATGTGGAAGACTCAGCCAAGTCCAATGGGTTTCGGCACAATGGCAGCAGAAGGAAAAGCAAGCCTCGTCGGGCTGCTGAAGCGGGTGTCGAATGCAAATGAACCTGCATGTGGCGTTTGATGCATCCTCCTCTTTTCAGTACCTGGTGAAAAATGAAATGGGAAGTGAGGCCTTAAGTGAATTTTATTTCATGTTCTCTTTTATTTTCTGTTTTGCTCTTGTTGGTGATTCCGCATCTTTGATCCTATTTGATTTTGGTAAGTGCTTATGGAACTAATTATCCTGGACATGTTATTTCTGTTAATGCCATTTAACATTTTTCCCAACCTTTGTCCTCTATGATCGTATTATGAAATTTTTCTTCTTTATACTGGGGCGATGTGGTGGCCTTGGAATAGGACAATCGTAATCAGACTTATGGGTCTTTGACATATGGTTCTGATAATCTTCTATTTGCTTACTTGAGCAGTCTCATGAAGGTTTTCAAATACTGCATCTGTGATTACCCTATACTACTGGAAGTAAGTCTCGGGAGATTTGCCTTTTTAAATTGGAACCTTCGCCCGTGTCTAGTGCTTGTTGTCAGGATAATTGCTAATGTGTTATAGCTTTTGCTTTGACAATGGTGCATTGACATATTCTATGTCTACTTCTGATTTTTGTAGTTCAGCTTGGTACTGCTCAAGCACTTCTTATATAACATAACTATATTGGACTCGTCTAATTTTTCTTATTAATGTCCCATCCAATATATCCAAATTCTAGAAAGGGGAGATGCTCTTGCTTCATAACTAGTTGGATAAACTCTTATTAATGTCCCATCCAATATATCCAAATTCTAGAAAGGGGAGATGCTCTTGCTTCATAACTAGTTGGATAAACTCATGTTTCTTATTTGCTCAGTTATTAGTCTTCCCGGTCTTAATGTTAGTGAACTTTGGGAGAACACGTGAACAGAGATTTCTCCGTTGCGGATATTGTAGTTTTTGATGCCTGATCTCTCTTGTGCTCGGCTACTACGTCAGATGCTCTCTTTGAGAGATGCCAGGTTTTATCTACCTTAATCCTTCCACTTCTGACTACAAATTCTTTGTGATGGTTGTTCTGACTGCCACCGCTTTACTTCCATTCCCTCTCACATTGTACTTGTTGTACTTTTCTTTTTTATGGTCTGTCATTAAAGTTCACAATCAGTGGTTAGTGTACGTTGATTTGCTTGATATATTGCATGCAGGAACTCATTGTTCCATTACATACACAATCTGTCGCTCAAAACTTTGCATTTTTTGACAAGCTAAACAGGTTGCTCTTTTTCTATGCAAAGTATTCATAGTTAGTCTGCCGCTTCTCGGATTGGAAAGTCCAGGCTAACATTTCAGCTGATGAATCTGCCAATTTTAATGTTTTCTCTGTTGTTGAATTGCACCCAAGACAGTACTTTGAACTGTGGTAGGAGTGTAATATTTTTCTTAAGGTACAAGCAAAGTAAGATTCATTAGAACCTTCTCATCTCAACTCATAGCATTTTGGTCTACTATTGCCGTCATCTGCATCATCATGCTCTTACTTTCTGCTGAAGATTCCAACTACCGTTACTTACATCTATTATTTTGAGCCAATCCATTTGTGCTAAAACCAGCGAAGTATGGGGGTTCGACTGGACAAGTATGGCACCTAGAAGTTAAGGAAAAACTTTATTCTGGAATTTAAGCATGTCTGGAACTTTTTCAGCACCAGCAATGGGAAGTAAATTAAATTGGCTTGTTCATATTCTTTTGGTTGTCTATGATCTCATTCAGGCTCCGTTAACTGACCTAATCTTGTTGAAGCTCTCAAGCTCCTCAAGATGTACCTTTTATCTTCTGATATCTTAATTTTAGCGTTGGAGTAGGACGGATAAAACCGTTCATTATACCACAACAATGGGGTACCTGTACTTTATGTGCGATAAGCTCTTTTTCTAAATGGATAAGCATAGTAAGCTCGATCTACTTACATAACTTGTGAAATATGGTTGTGTATTTTGTCAAACCTTTGATAAGATCCATTTCCCTAATGCCTGTTATCCTTGCGGTGTTAGATGTGCATCTTGTAATATAGTTGTGTTTATACACTTTGCTATGCAATGGGTTTTTCATAAATTGGAGAATGCATAGTGACTGAAATCATGCTAGTTCTGTTCAATTTAAATAATTTTTGCCTTAAAGAGGACCTGCATTGAAGAGCGAAGCAGAGGCGTTTCTCACAAAGAAGAATCTTGGACTTTCAAATTCTAACAATGTCCTCGAGACCAAAGAAACAAAGTAAGAACAGAAAAGAGTCAACAAAGCAAGTGGAAAAGGCTAACTTGAGTCAGCAAGGGGAAGAAGTTTGAGGAAAAAAAGAAAGATTTACTTGAATCTAGAAATAGGAGTAATTACAAATTCGGTTTGCTCAATGCTATGCGACATTTTTTTCCTTTCTCATCTATTCTTTAATCGTCGCAATTATGTATGTACACTCAAATGATATTCGTCGCAATTATGTATGTACACTCAAACGATATTCATCCAAATGACATAGCATGTAGGTAAGAATTAGGTTACATTGTTATTGCAAGAAATTAGTTGGCAAATGAAAGTTTGCATCTCAAAAAACATAGGTATTGGATTCAATCCTTGCTTGATATGATTTTTTGGTTTAATATTAAGAGATTAAATGGTCTTGAGTCCCTTACTTTCAATATGGAAGATATGGCTTGTTTAACGAGGTTAGAGACACGACTTATTAGATATCTGACTCAAGATATATTGCCTAGCACGATATTGAGAAAAGTTAAAAAAGAAAAGAAAAGAAAATGTGTTTTGGCTTGGCCTGGATTTCTTGGTGGTCAAATCGAACGTTATCTTTTGAGGGACCATGTCATAACAAACTCTAAACTCAAAAAAACTCTTAGGGGGAGGTACGTGCCAATCGAGGTAGAGTTATTACCTTATCTATGCTAAAGCGCTAAACTTATTCAAATGCAGAAAGAAAAAAGGCAATAATGTAATTATTTTTTGTTCCATAAGATAACGATCCTATCACGTTCATTTCTTATTTTTAAGGGGTCGGTACCCTCAAGTCGGATATTATGTACTGCCCGAACTACTCACCACGTTCAAGGAAACCCGGGCCAATCGGACCCATCGTCGTCCCTTTGGTTTCCCTAACCTTTCTGCCCGAGAACGCATGCATGTGTTCTTGGCTGAGTTGATGCATTGGACTTCATAGCCGTCCAGAGGAGGACAAGTTGTAAGGAGTCAGGACCAAAGGCATATGCCATGAATATTAAGTGAAACTTCGCCTTACTCGCTCTGGTCCTCACGCATATGATAACATCGCCATCTTTTTGGCTCCTTTCCATTCAACTCTAATCTACTGCCGTCCTCATATAAGACAACCGGATAAAGTCTGTATCTTGACCTAGGGAATCTTTTCTTCCGGCGGATATTGTGCTTCCAAGTGCAGCTTCGTCAGCATTAAGGTCGATGATTTCCGGTTTTGAGAAGGAATACTGCCAAGGTAACAAGAACAGAAAAAAGAAAAAAGAAAAAAAAGACCATCACTTGGGTACATCGTACGCAGGAATTGAAAAGGGAGGTACCAAGAGCAGCCAAAGGAGAGTTGATGTAATTCATCTAGTGAAAACCAGATAAAAAATGGTCTAATCGATATAACTAGTTTTAGATAAATGTAATATAAATTCTAAGCATTTTCATGTTCATTTGATCGGATCCTTAATATTTAAAATTTGGTTGATTAGTTGTCAAAACATTACTGAAGATATTTAATTAAGGCTTAACCTAGTTACAGGCAGTGTATTTTTCCCCAGAAAGGACATTCAATTTTCACGAAATTAAGTGTGATTTTGACGATAATAAATGAGCATATCTTTATACACATGAAAAAAATTCCTTTTAAATGATATTAATTGGAGACTTTGATTCACGAGACTCAGTCTTGAGAAAATAGACAGTCCTATATCAATGTGAGGACATGAGAATAGGGTTAGTGCGTCCCCTAATGGAGACTTTGACTCATGAGACTCAATCTTGAGAAAATACACAATCCTATATCAATGTGAGGACATGAGAATAGGGTTGGCGCGTCCCCTAAGAGCCCAGCTCTTTTTCTCTCTCTCTCTCAGACTTGTATATAAACGGACACAAAGCAAAGCTTTAACGAAAGAAAGCTATAATGGGTCTTCAAGGGCATATGCTCCTAACAGGCTTCGTGGTGCTGGTGGTGTTGGGCTCACTGATCAAGAGCGGAGCTACTGCAACACCCATGTACGACACTGCTTTGCTCAACAGAAGCAGCTTCCCAGCTGGTTTCCTCTTCGGCACTGCCTCAGCCTCTTATCAGGTTCAGCTCATTTACATACCATTCCTTTATATCCCAAATTTCTTCTCTCTGAGGGGAGAGGTGAAAAATCCGACTTTGGCGGTGCTTTTTTGAGGCTCTTGCTCGGCCTTTGGTTCTTGTTCAGTATGAAGGTGCTGCAAATGAAGGTGGTAGAGGGCCAAGTATATGGGACACTTACACTCACAAATATCCAGGTGACTCTCTCTCTCTCTCTCTCAACATTCGATATCCTCGTCTAGTGAGTTATTTTTTATATGAATGACATGGTGAACAGAACTAATCGTATATATTAGGAAATTGTTGGTATCATGAACGAGTTTAGACCTTGATATCGTCGTGAACCAATTGTTACGAGTGTTTTTTATTTCCATCTCTCTCGTTCTTGAGGAGGAGGAGAAAGTGAAATGAGTTGGTGGGAGTCTTTCTTTTGGTCTGGAAATTGTTCTGTTGATTTCTCCCCCTTCTTTTCTTGGTGGTGGAGGATGTGCGCTCTTCAGTTTCGATGCAGACAACAGTCTTAGGTGAACCATCCATTCTGGATGAATTAATTGTCAATGTGAAGAGAGAGAGAGAGAGAGGGAGAGAGAGAGAGAGAGAGAGAGAGAGAGAGAGAGAGAGAGAGAGAGAGAGAGAGATGATAAATAAAACAATATATATTTCTTTATAATGATCTTTTTGGACGTTTTGCAACTTGGTATCTATTTTGTGCATAATGATATCTTTTCTCAACGACCATAGAAAGGACCACTTTTCTTTATTTTTCCTGGGGAAAAAGTGTTTTTTTTTTTTTGGGTTGTTAATAAGTAAATTATTATTTCAATAACAAGAAAATAAAACTGATCGTGTGTTTATGTATTTATATTTGTATTTCTGTTTTAATTTATTTTCTTGTGAGCTAGCTTACATTAATCTCCTCCCCTCCACACATACAAACAGTGACGCATTTTTCACCGATAAATAATGTCAAATCTCTTATTTCATGTGGCAATATAATTGTCCAATTAACGAGGATTAAAATTTATAGACATGAATTTTTACGACAAGGCAATTGTTATTTTATTAGAAAATCTTATGCTGTGTCCGAATTTAAATTCCATAGAACTGTGGTTGGGTTTGTCCCCACATGTCTTGTTTTATAATGGATTGGATCAAAATATACAAGGTGTTAGGATAAAGTGTTGAGAAATGCTGAACCATTCGAGTCCCCTCGCCGTGCGCACGTCGATGTCTTCCCTTTCATGTTGACAAAAATTGTATGGACCATGACATTTTAATAATTATATACTGACTTAGACAAACACACACACACACACATATTTGAGATACTAATGCAGAGAAGTTAACAATTAGGACAGGCACGGGCCTGTAATCTTATATATGAGATTAATGCTAGAGACTATAAATTAGAAATGGTGTCGCAAAATCTCTACATTTTGATTATGCCTTAATCTGCATCGTGTGTATAAGATTTTGATATTCATGCAACTTCTCATTATAATTTTCGAAAATAAGTAGCATGGTTTGTTGTTTTAGGCAAGTGGCACCAATTGGGACATAATTAGCGGTAAATGATTTTCATTCAGTCTTGCTATGTTTTCTTGATATATATTCAATTCTAGTCCGTAAGAGATTATAAATATTCCCAAATCACAAGAAATGTAGTATTTTACAATTCTAGCATAGGCTTATAAATACTAACACCAAATGCAACATAATTTAGCAATTCCTGAACTCTTTCTTCTCTATCGAGGATCATTGAAATAAGAAAGAATACTATTTCTATGTAAAATTCCATTTATCAGTAGTTCAATTGAGATACTTCAATGGGGGCATTAGTTCATTCTTTCTTTCTTGAATCAACTGGAGTGGAATGAGAAATCGATTTCTTCGCCTTTTTGCAAATAAATCAGAATTCTCGTGGAAATTTGTGGGATATTTGAGATCACAATGAACAATAGATATGATTTGATTAAAAGTAGATAATTTGTGGGGAATAACATATCTCGTGCTTACATTGCCTCATCTATAAGACTTCTGCTAAGTAAACAATTGACAAAAAAGAAGAAGAAAGATCTGTGTATCAATCTTTTACATCGCATCCTTTCTTTTATCCAATCTATAATGTTTGGTAAAAAAATGGCAGGCAAAATAGCAGATGGAAGCAATGGAGATGTTGCGGTTGACTCGTACCACCGGTACAAGGTCACTCTTTTTTGCACTAATTTCTAATTTGACTAAATGTTACTGGTAAAAGGAATGCCCCTTTTTTTCCTTGTCACATCATATCAAATGTAAGAGCAAAAAAGGGTTATTAAGGGCAATTAATTATGTTTTATTGATTGTAAAAATTAGTGTGATGCAGGAAGACGTTGGAATCATGAAGGGAATGGGCTTAGATGCTTACAGATTCTCCATCTCGTGGTCTAGAATTTTACCAAGTAAGCTAGATTAACTTTTATCCCTTTCAATTTTTATTTATGTTCAATTTGCTCTCTCGTGTAAATTAATGGACCCATCAATGACGTTTTAAAAATTATTGTAAAATGCGATAGCCATCTAGATTGCTTTGGATTACATTATCATTTGTTTCCCAAGTTAATAAGACAATGTAAATGGTATATTCACTAAAATGTCATTGAGGCAACTTTCAGAAGGGAAAATGAGTGGGGGTGTGAACAAGGAAGGTATCAACTACTACAACAACCTTATTAATGAGCTACTATCACAAGGTATTTGCTTGATCTCCTATATTATCTCTCAAGTTAATTTCACACACCTATTTGATCTTAGGATGATTAACTTCTGATGTTGATGTAGGAATTCAACCCTTTGTGACATTATTCCACTGGGACCTTCCCCAAACCTTGGAAGACGAGTACGATGGTTTCTTGAGTCCTCGCATTGTGTGAGTTGCTCAAATTAGATTGGATTATGTCTATGTCATGCAACGTGTTAATGAGATAGTATGATGCAATTGATTTTTCTTTTTAATTCATTACATTTGATAACAAATGCATATACTGTAAGACAAGAGCAATTGATCAGTTTTGAATGATACCATATAAACATGTTACATAATATTACTATTGCACATAACTCGATAAATCTTTCAGAGGTACGAGTACTTGGGTTAATTTGATATTTGAAATTAGGGATGACTTCCAAGATTATGTGGGTGTGTGCTTTAAGGAGTTTGGGGATAGAGTGAAGCATTGGATAACACTGAACGAGCCATTCAGTTATAGTGTGGGAGGCTATGCCATTGGATTGACTGCACCTGGTCGATGCTCCGAGTGGCAAAGGATGAATTGCACGGGCGGTGATTCTGGGGTTGAGCCATATTTGGTGTCTCATAACCAGCTTCTTGCTCATGCCACGGCTGTGAAGTTGTATAGGCACAAGTATCAGGTGAGTGGTCAAAAACCCTATTAACATATATGTAGTTGTTGCTCTAGGGTTAAAAATCGTGTCTTGTTGTCGCGTTTCCATTGTCTGTCCCTATCGTTCATATGCATCGTTTCTAAAATTTATCTTATAATCTATCAATTTTGAGTAATTATGTACACATTTTGCTGCAAATTTGGATTTCTACGGATGAATTCTTCATGTGATGCTTCGTGTGTCAGTTGCGCTTTAATATCCTGTTTGAAATGACCGTTTGTTGATTTACTTGTGAACCGAGTTTTTTGGAACTTGGTTATATAACGTACGCGGCGTGATTATTATTTGAATAACATCTTCATTTTGATAGAGAAACGCATGGGAAATAACTAAATTTGCTAATGTGCCTACTAATAATGAGTTTTCTTGTCATAAAAGAATTTCTTGATAGCTAACTAAAATTTGGTCATTTAATTTCTAGAAAATTATCTAACTTTATTTTTGTACATCCTTACCAAGAAATGTTATAATAAAAAAGTTGGATATATGCAGGAATCGCAAAAGGGGAAGATAGGGATAACGCTAGTGTCTCAATGGATGGTGCCTTACTCAGATGCCAAACACGACAAAAATGCTACATCAAGAGCCCTGGATTTCATGCTTGGATGGTAAGTGTGCCTTTTTTTTTTTTAAATGTTAAAAAAAAAAGTTTTTTTATTCCCTTTTCCAATATTTATGATTTTTCAAATTGATCATCAGTGGTTTTATTTATATCTAGATGCTTCGTCCCCAGTTTTTTTTTCTCTCTTTTTTCTGAGGGTCATCAAGCTTCCATTATGGGCCCTAATTATACCCAAATGGCACTCTTTTCCTAATCCGCAAATAAAAATCTAAATTCTGATTAGTACGATGAAAAAAATAATGCATTTCGGGATAAGGCAGGGAGTTAATTGAATTAGTACGATCAATCACCATCTGTTTAGTAAAAAGACAGAGCTAAGGAAATGTCCTTAAATCAATTTCAAGAATCGAAAGTTATTTTCATGGGCTAATTACATAGATTCTTTAGATGCATCATGATTCATGAATAGTATGTAAAGCAGAAATTAACTCTTATGTTAATTGGTTCGTCAGGTACATGGATCCTTTAACTCATGGAGACTACCCACATTCCATGCGCTCTCTTGTTGGAGAGAGACTTCCCAAGTTCTCGCCGGAGCAATCGGCCATGTTGAAAGGCTCGATCGACTTTCTAGGATTGAACTATTACACCGCAAACTACATCGCCGACTCTCCGCACTTGATGGGCCCGAGTCCGAGCTACTTAACAGATTCCCGTGCCAACCTTACAAGTAAGATTACAATTGTAATTAATTTCAACGAGTTCCATTATCGATCATTGATTAAGTTTAATGAACAATTTCTTCTTTCTTCACCTTATGAGTTAGTCTTATTTGTTGTAGCTGAGAGGAATGGCATCCCGATTGGTCCAAAGGTGAGCGTCCGTTGTGGTAGGAATTTCCCTATTTTTTGCTATGTACTTCACGACATGAAAATGAACATCCACTGGTTTGGCTGTGTAACTTGCAAGAGATATTAAGGGCCATTTTTTTTTTTTATAGTTTATTTTCTAGTTGATGAAATCCATATACTTTGGAATAGAGGTGAATAAATCTGATACTTCTTTTAATGGAATGGACAGGCTGCCTCGAATTGGTTATACGTGTATCCCAAAGGAATACGAAGTCTTTTGGTGTACGTGAAGAAGAAATACAGCGACCCTCTCATTTACATCACGGAAAATGGTAACATTTTCACAAACAAGATACAAAGTTAAGGGGTGTGGCTATTTCCATACTATTTTGACTAAAACACATGCTTTTTTAAGTTGATTGACCAAATTAATCTTCAACTTCAGTTAAGCATGTATTTTATACTTTTTTTTTTAATGGTGAATGGCATGTTTTGATATCTAACAATATAATTTTTAGGTAATTATCATTTGTGAATTGCTACTTTGTTATCTTGTTTTACTTCAATTCCTTTACTTCAATTCCTTTTGAAGAGAATAATTTGCTCCTTCCTTCAAAAAGATAAAAAACGACACATAAAATGTGCATTTAGTTAGAAAAAGGTTGTGGAAATAGCCACCCTAAGAGTACCACACATATATAATCTTGTTATTATTTTTGTAAATGCTTTTATCTATTATGTACCATATCTATATAGTTTGCTAATTTCAAATATTTTCGTATATGTCATTCAAACAAGTTACTTGGATTCCTCGTAATAAAAGGGAAATGTATTATGAATTTTTAAAATTTATCATGCATGTCTCTTTAGTCCTGTAAAATTCTTATTTAGATATTTTCGCATGTTTGATATTCTTTCGCATGCATGCAGGCATTGATGAGTTCAATAATGAAACGCTGCCTCTTGAGCAACAGCTAGTCGACAACATGAGAATAGATTATTATTATCGTCATCTTTCTTACGTCTTAAGAGCAATCAAGTGCGTCTCTCTCTCTCTCTCTCTCTCATAGTCATAGACGATTTTATTCTCCCATTTCTGAAAAAAATGTTTTTTTTTTCTAACCCGGTAATTTTCAAAAAGAGTTGCTGAGTGTTTAAAATTTGCTAATTTTTTTATAAAAAAAACCACATAAATGCCTGTAATTCAAACGAGAGTTGATTAGAACTTCTTGATATGTCACTATGATCCAAGCTAGTCAATAAAGTTGGTAACTTAAAACTATTAGACAACTTAATCGAGGAACAATAGATAAGTTGATCGTTATTTTGGTAATTTCTAATAAAGTTGGATGGTAATTTCATGGAAGAAGTTGGTGAGCATGCTGATTTACGTTGGTAATCTATGAAAAAAGTTAGAAAGTGTAATCACTTTCTAATCAAGGTAAATGAAAGTGGTAAAGTAATAGAAAAGTTCAAATCTCAAAAGATAATTACACTTTTGAAGTTGGTAAGAAAAAATTAGTTGGTAATTTGACTAGATAAAAGTTGGTAAGTCACTTTAATTTAGGCAAAAAATTTCATATTGGATTTCGTTAATTCAAAGTGCCAAAGCATTAACAAATTATGCAAATAAAATTGTTAAGTCAAAATAAAAGTTGCTAACTTACTAATTATACAAAAGATGGCAATTTTCATAAAGGCGTTGGTGAATTACCAACAAGAGTCATAGGTCATTTTTTCACCAACAATTTGTTGACACTTATTAACACCAATCAGGATTTACTGGCACAACAACAAAGTCTATAGATTTTTTTTTTCTTTTTTAGCATAGAACAATAGAATTCTCCCTCCGCATGAAATCTCCTATTTTCTTGACGTGATTTTTTGGTTCTTTGTTATATAGGGATGGTGTGAACGTGAAAGGGTATTTCGCATGGTCGTTGCTAGACAATTTTGAGTGGACCGACGGGTACACCGTCCGGTTCGGCATCAACTACGTGGATTACAAGAATGGGCTCAGAAGATACCCAAAGCTCTCCGCCACTTGGTTCAAAAGCTTTCTCAATAAACACGGCCTACTCAAGCCTTGAGCTAAAAATGCTATATTCTCACTTTATCTGAAAATAAAGAGAAAGAAAACGAGTTATACATTTACGTTATACTAATTGTTTTTAAGAATTCTAGCCGAAAAAAGAAGAAGAGGATTTTCGTAGCCCTCCATAGTGGGAGGGATTTTTTCAATACATATGTCGGCTTGAAACTAGATTGATCTCCCTTTCGGTTGGATCTTTGCGCACCCGAAACAAGGAAATCTGCTAGGATTTTACTCAATACTCAATAGGGCCTTCCATACTTAAGTGAGTAAGGGTTTGAGAGAGAAGAGAGAAGAAATGTTTAGGCTTGAGAATTCTAAATGTAAAAATGGGAGGGTGGGTTATAGATGACTTGTTTGATTTGAGGGGGAAATCACCAAAAAAGTCCTAAATCTATTGCGCTCATACCAATTTAATTCTACCTTTCAATTTGGCAAATTTAGTTCTTAATCGTTTCGACAATTTATCAATTTAGTTTTAAACATTTTAATTATGCTAATTTAGTCCTAATTCTATCAATAATTTTCCAATTTAATTGTCAATTAATTTTGACTGAAAATGGTTGATGTGACGGTCTAGTTAGTGCTGGCCATCCTATGTGATAGGGCCAACGTCAACATAGATAGCTTTTACAATTATTTTATTTTTCTGAATTTTTTTCTTCTTTTTCTTTTTCCCTCCACCGACCATCGCTAGGCCCCAGGGAAGAAAGGTCGCCCTCACATAGGTTGTCGAAAAATTGTAAATTTTTTCTATGTTTGTGTCGACTATGCCACATAATTTTAAGTATATGAGCCTAGTTCATGATGAGATTAGCCCCACGTGCAATCGGCCTGATCTAACGGCACATGTCAGCTAGACTTACGTGTGACATTGACTAATAATAGCACCTAGAGAAGGGGGTGATTTGAAGAAACTTGACAAATATTTTCGGAATTATGACATTTAAGTTTGATATAAGCTTAATCGAGTAAAACATTCGACAAAAAGAGAGAGGGTGAAACAGAGTGTTGATATAAGCACAAGTTGGTTATATTAGGCAATATGGTGTAATGCTTATATCAGGCAATAGGTGAATATGAACAGAGAGATAAAGAATGTCACGCCCCGGACCCCGGGCACATGCAAATCACTCAATGGTCGACTGAAAATACGACGTCTTAGGACGCGTCGCCGACTCATTCTTTTTATTTTTTTTTTCAATTAAGCACATGTGGAAGCGAATTAAATAAACACCCGGCCAATAAACAAACATAGAGATAGTAAAACACGATCACGATTTTCCCAAAAAATCCACGACTTATTTACCCATTGTTGTCCCTAGGAAGTTTAATGATTTACAAGTCCTTACATTGACAACTTCCAACCGACCCTCTCAAAAACCTTAGGATTAGGGTCACCCTAAACTTCACTAACGGCTAGGCCAGCCAAAATGTGTCACATCCTGTGCCCATCACATCCGCACTCAGTAGATCTCCATGCTACGGCCCTGAAAAAGGTTAGCCAATGACGGGGTGAGATAAAATCTCAGTGAGTCAAACCTTAAGCCCCGATTAGGACGCAAATTTGCCTCGAAGGCGGTCCTAAACACACACCATACAGAACTTACCTCGCCTCGCACGTTAGCTCAACATATATACCATCATTAGTGCAGCAAGCGCAGTTTAATAATCGGAACACATCATTTCAATCACATGGGTCCCGATTATAAGACCAAACCGTTATGACACGTCCCATACCATGCCACATAATTTTTTCCTATAATCAGGCGTAATTATCACAACCATTCAGGCGTGTTCCGATTATTACGACTCATTGGCCACGGCCAACTCAACAGTCGGCAGTCATCCGATGTAACCGGGCATCGTCCCGCTTCGTAGGGCATAGCAATGTCTTGAACCCCCGCTTAGACGGCATTTCATAAATGAGCATTGGTCCAGCATTCACCGCGACTTGGCTTTTGGACCCTCGCCAGGCATCCGATCAAAATCGGGTATCGTCCCCAAACTCTCGTTGGGTGACGGGTTCCACTTAGTGACCATGCACGCACGTCGTCAATTAAACCCATTTTTTATCTTCCGTCAATTAGCCCAAAACACCAAAATTCCTTTTAAAACAAGGGTTAATACCCTGAAAAACTCCAAACTGGTACATTTGTGACAAATTTACCCCAAACTATTTTTTTGACCACCAAAAACCCTAAACCGGTATACTTTTGACAAATTTACCCCAAATTGATACACTTGTGACAAATTTACCCTCCGTTAGTTTTGTTAAATTTTATTGTCAAATTATTAAGTTAAATAACATGTAACAGTTGACCGTCTACCAATTTGGGATTTTACGCTTCGTTTGTCACAGTTTACAATTTTTGTGATTTTTTGTGGTATTAATCCAATTTAGCGGAGGGTATATTTGTCACAAATTTATCAGTTTAGGGTTTTTTGGGGACGAATAAATTAGTTTGGGGTAAATTTGTCATAAATGTATTATTTTATGATTTTTTTTTTATGGTTAGTCGGGGTAAATTTGTCACAGGTATACTAGTTTGAGGTTTTTTATGGTAAAAAAAATAATTTGGGGTAAATTTGTCACAAATGTACTAGTTTGGGGTTTTTCAGGGTATTAACCCTTAAAACAATAAACCTTGCAATCCCCCCCTTTTTTTTTGTTCAAAACTTTCCGAAATAAATTCGTACGGGGTCACGTATTTGAAATTAACCCGCCAAATTTTGCACGCATCTAGTATAAAATCTCCTTGTTTTATTGAGCACATAAAATTTGACGATCAAACCCGACACCTCATTTATTTTCTATTTTCTTTTCCAACCACCCCTTTTCAGAAACAATTTTTAGTAACCCCTTTTTTTTTGTTCAAAACTTTTAGAAATAAATTCATAGGTGCTCACGTACTCAAAATTAATCCGTCAAACTTTGCACGCACCTAGTTTAAAATCTCATTGTTTTATTGAGCAAATAAGTTTTGATGTCCAACCTGACACCTAATTGTTTTTATATTTAAATGCCCATAAGGCCACCTTTTGCAATCATAATAGACGACCAACATAGAGCAATCAATCTCATCGTGTCACGCATAAGTTCTCAGCATGCCCCACAAGTCAACCACATCACAAAACATACAATTTCCAGCAAGGAAAACACCAAGAACAATCACAAAACCACAACCGTCCCTAACCGGCAGAAACCGGGCCCACTCACGCGTCTCCAAGTTTAATTCCAAAAACATACCCAAATGAGTTCAGAAAATTCTCAAATTTGAATATGTTATAAATGACACTTAATAGAACATTTTTTGTGAAGACACCTTGACCCAGATCTTCCTAGATTAAGAGCAGTAAATCGCTCAAACCGTAACCAAAATTGTGTCCGTGTCCAGAAATTCTGTTTTCCGAAATTAGTTTGCCTTAAAGAGGACCTGCATTGAAGAGTGAAGCAGAGGCGTTTCTCACAAAGAAGAATCTTGGACTTTCAAATTCTAACAATGTCCTCGAGACCAAAGAAACAAAGTAAGAACAGAAAAGAGTCAACAAAGCAAGTGGAAAAGGCTAACTTGAGTCAGCAAGGGGAAGAAGTTTGAGGAAAAAAAGAAAGATTTACTTGAATCTAGAAATAGGAGTAATTACAAATTCGGTTTGCTCAATGCTATGCCACATTTTTTTCCTTTCCCATCTATTCTTTAATCGTCGCAATTATGTATGTACACTCACACGCTATTCATCCAAATAACATAGCATGTAGGTAAAAATTAGGTTACACTGTTATTGCAAGAAATTAGTCTAGCCATTAAGGCAATTGAAACTTTGCATCTCAAAAAACATAGATATTGGATTCAATCCTTGCTTGATATGATTTTTTGGTTCAATATTAAGAGATTAAATGGTCTCGAGTCCCTTACTTTCAATATGGAAGATATGGTTTGTTTAACGAGGTTAGAGACACGACTTATTAGATATCTGACTCAAGATATATTGCCTGGCACGATATTGAGAAAAGTTAAAAAAAAGAAGAAAAGAAAATGTGTTCCGGCTTGGCCTAGATTTCTTGGTGGTCAAATCGAACTTTATCTTTTGAGGGACCACATCATAACAAACTCTAAACTCAAAAAAACTCTTGGGGGGAGGTACGTGCCAACCGAGGTAGAGTTATTACCTTACCTATGCTAAAGCGCTAAACTTATTCAAATGCAGAAAGAAAAAAGGCAATAATATAATTATTTTTTGTTCCATAAGATAACGATCATATCACGTTCTTTTCTTATTTTTAAGGTGTCGGTGCCCTCAAGTCGGGTATTATGTACTGCCCGAACTACTCACCACGTTCAAGGAAACCCGGGCCAATCGGACCCATCGTCGTCCCTTTGTTTTCCCTAACCTTTCTGCCCGAGAACGCATGCGTGTGTTCTTGGCTGAGTTGATGCATTGGACTTCGTAGCCGTCCAGAGGAGGACAAGTTGTAAGGACCAAAGGCATATGCCATGAATATTAAGTGAAACTTCGCCTTCGTGACTCGCTCTGGTCCTCACGCATATGATAACATCGCCATCTTTTTGGCTCCTTTCCATTCAACTCTAATCTACTGCCGTCTTCATATAAGACAACCGGAGAAAATCTATGTCGCGACCTAAATTTTGGGTGCACCACCTAAAACTCAATTAATGGATTACTAAGTCCGAAGACTTGGCACGGACTCTCCCAAGTCCTACCAATCGCGACTTAAAATTAAGAAATTAACTAATTTAAACATGCAATTATACTCAATTTGGAGCCGCCACTAACCAATTAGGGTTGATTAGAAACCCAAGTAAAGTATGGGAGACTACTTTACTTTTTGCGAACCAAAGATTCAATAGGTCCGGGGACATGGTTACGCTAGATTAATCTAACGCCCTTTCGGTACCTTTTTATTTTTTAATTTCAAAATATTTTGCAGGCATTATTGATTAATTTTAACCTAAGTTACTAACATGTAAATAGTGGTCATGCGGGTGCATAATCAATGAAATAACATTCAATAAACCAAAATGCTAGATTCGTAAGAAATCATAAACTACCACTTTATTAAAGTCTATCCTCTAAAAAAACATTTACAACAATGCTAATAAAAATGCATGCCCTAAACATGATTTTCTAAATGACATGATATCTAATTAAATGTAATCTTAATTTAAATCTGATATGCATGAATTTTACTTTAATGATATGTGAGATGCAATTCATATGGCATAACTTGAACTATCACTATATGTATGCAATCTAATTTATATAATCCTAAATATGCATGCGTTTCATGATATGGGATTAATGACATAATAATTCTATATGCATGTTCTTTTTATGATTTTTTTAATGATTCTTTTTTTTAATGTATGCAACCTACACTAAACAATGATGACATAAAATGGGATTAATTATGAACTAACCTATTAATTAACCAACTAAATGACATTTGTGTTTTAATTTTTTATTTTTTTGAAATGACCTAATAAGTTTTATTAAAAAGAAAGTAACGTAATGACGCAATGCTAATTTTTTGGCATTTTTTTTATATATATTTTTAAAAAAATACTACATGATGGGAATACTAAAAAAAAACATTAAACTATGATTCACTAACTAAAGTGCAACATGTGGTGTACATATTATGAAATCTATATGACCTAAATGACATTTTTTGTTCTTTTTTAGTTTTGGTTTTATTAAAAGAAAAATATCCTAATTCTAAATGAATCTTAAAAATCAAAATGCATTGCCTTAAATATGAAATGTGTATGGACCTAAGTACCTAAGTTCTAGATATGATATAATTTTATTAATAAACAAATTCTAGTTAAATAAACCTACATGCTCTAATGCAAAATTTTGATTTTTTTGATTTTTTGATTTTTTTAAATAAGTAATTATTAAATAAATATCAAATCTAAGCTATCAACAAAATAAATGATTAAAATAATCGAAAAAATAACCTGTTGTCCTCAAAGTCAAATTAACGATTATCATAACCCTTATTAAAGACGACAAATAGATCAAAATAATTAAAAATCTGATCCGAAGTCTTACGGATCAAATTAATAATTATAATGATTTAATAATTAAAATTCTACCAAAAGCCCAAAAAATTAATATAATTAAAAAAATAATTCGATGTCTCTCGGATTAAATTAATAATTATATTAAATTCGGACAAAATCCTAATGGATAATACCTACAAAATGCATAAATATTAATATTGACAAACCATATTCTAAACTAAATAATAATAGCAAAATTTGAAATGAATAAATAAATGGCAATAAAATAAAAAATAAACTACCTAATTAATTTTCATTTTTTCTTTTGTTTTTTCCTCCTGTTTTTTCTTCTTTTCCAGGCACGGCTCGTGGGTCTCCAAGGGGCAGCCGGCGTCGGATCTCCGGCGAGGGCAGGTGCGGCGGCGGCGTCGGGCGCGGACCTGGGGTCGCGGAGTGTAGGGAGACGCGAGGCTGTGGTGTGAGCGGAACAGGTCGCGGCTCGGCGGGGCTTCAGGGCGGCGTCGGGACTGCTGGGTGGCGACAGCGTCGAGTTTCGGCGGGGTGGCGAGTCGGGGGTGCCGGCGCGGCGGCGTCGGTTGCTGCAGAGGTGCGGATCGGGCGGCGCTTCGGTGCTCCGGCGGGCGAACGGGAGGTCGCGGGTGAGGTCTCCGGGTGCGGATTACAAAGGCGCGGCGAAGGCAGGCTCGGGATGTGCTGGCGTTGCGGGTTAGCAGCAGTGGTGGCGACGCGCAGACGCGCGGTGCCTCGGGGTCGAGTTCCGGCAAGGAGATCTGGGCAGAGGCGTTGGGCACGAATCGCAGCAGCAGTGGTGGAGCAATGCTCGGTCGGCAGTGGCGCGGCGAGCGAGGGGCTCCGTCTTCGGCTGCCGGGCGGCTATTGCAGGCGTCGGGCGTCGGGCGGATGCGGAGGTGATGGCGTCGCACTCCGGCGGAGGGTGCGGTCGTTGGACGCCGGGGCGGCAGCGCTTACGGGGACGTGCAGCGGCAGAGCTTCGGATGACCGGTGGAACGGCGGTAGTGCGGAGGTCGCTGAGCCACGAGTCGCCGAGGCGCAGCGTCGGGCTCTGGTGGTGGTAGGCGAGCGGGGACGACGACGTCGCTGGTGTGGAGGACGACAGCAGCGAAGGGCTTGCGGCTGAGCAGCGGAGACTTCGTGGGTGTCGATCTGCTTCGTGATGGAGCGGAGAGCGGCGGTGGTGTTGGAGCAGTGGCCGGCGGAGGGTACAGCAATCGGCGGCTTTGGCGTGCGGAAGGGGTCCGTGAAGAAGACGAACAGTGCTCCTCTCCTTCTTCTTTCTTTTTTTTTTTTTTTTTTTTTTTTTTTTTTTTTCCGGTTTTGAAAAGGAATACTGCCAAGGTAACAAAAAAAGAAAAAAGAAAAAAGAAAAAAGAAAAAAAAGACCATGACTTGGGTACATGGTACGCAGAGTAAAAGAAAAGACCAAGACTTGGGTACATCGTACGCAGGAATTGAAAAGGGAGGTACCAAGAGCCGCCAAAGGAGAGTTGATGTAATTCATCTAGTGAAAAACAATAAAAAAAAAAAATGGTCTAATCGATTTAACTAGTTTTAGATAAATGTGATATAAATTCTAAGCATTTTCATGTTTGTTTGATCGGATCCTTAATATTTAAAATTTGACTGATTAGTTGTCAAAACATTACTGAAGATATTTAATTAAGGCTTAACCTAATTACAGGCGGTGTACTTTTCCCATAAAGGACATTCAATTTTTATGAAATTAAGTGTCATTTTGACGATAATAAATGAGCATCTCTTTATACACATGAAAAAATTTCTCTTAAATGATTTTAATTGGGGACTTTGATTCACAAGAATCAGTCTTGAGAAAATAGATAGTTCTATATCAATGTAAGGACATGAGAATAAGGTCGGTGCGTCCCCTTGAGCCCAGCTCTCTCTCCCTCCCTCTCTCTCTCTCTTTGAGACGCATGTATATAAACGGACACAAAGCAAGCTTTAACAAAAGAAAGCTATAATGGGTCTTCAAGGGCATATACTCCTAACAAGCTTCGTGGTGCTGGTGGTGTTGAGCTCACTGATCAAGAGACACCCATGTACGACACTGCTTTGCTCAACAGAAGCAGCTTCCCAGCTGGTTTCCTCTTCGGCACTGCCTCAGCCTCTTATCAGGTTCAGCTCATTTACATACCATTCCTTTATATCCCAAATTTCTTCTCTCTGAGGGGAGAGGTGAAAAATCCGACTTTGGCGTTGATTTTTTGAGGCTCTTGCTCGGCCTTTGGTTCTTGTTCAGTATGAAGGTGCTGCAAATGAAGGTGGTAGAGGGCCAAGTATATGGGACGCTTACACTCACAAATATCCAGGTGACTCTCTCTCAACATTCAATACCCTCGTCTAGTGAGTTATTTTTTATATGAATGACACGGTGAATAGAACTAATTGTACATATTAGGAAATTGTTGGTATCATGAACGAGTTTAGACCTTGATATCATCATGAACCAATTGTGAAGAGTTTCTTTTATTTCCATCTCTTTCGTTCTTGCGGAGGAGGAGAAAGTGAAATGAGTTGGTGGGAGTCTTTCTTTTGGTCTGGAAATTGTTCTGTTGATTTCTTCCCCTTCTTTTCTTGGTGGTGGAGGATGTGCGCTCTTCAGTTTCGATGCAGACAGCAGTCTTAGGTGAACCATCCTTTCTGGATGAATTAATTGTCAATGTGGAGAGAGAGAGAGAGAGAGAGAGAGAGAGAGAGAGAGAGAGAGAGAGAGAGAGAGATAAAACAATATATATTTCTTTATAATCATCTTTTTGGACGTTTTGCAACTTGGTATCTATTTTGTGCATAATGATATATTTTCTCAACGACCATAGAAAGGACCACTTTTCTTTATTTTTCCTGGGGAAAAAGTGTTTTTTTTTTTTTTTGGGTTGTTAATAAGCAAATTATTATTTCAATAACAAGAAAATAAAACTGATCGTGTGTTTATGTATTTATATTTGCATTTCTGTTTTAATTTATTTTCTTGTTAGTTGGCTTACATTAATCTCCTCCCCTCCACACATATAAACAGTGACGCATTTTATCACCGATAAATATTGTCAGATCTCTTTATAGACATCGATTTTTACGACAAGGCAATTGTTATTTTATTAGAAAATCTTATGCTGTGTCCGAATTTAAATTCCATAGAACTGTGGTTGGGTTTGTCCCCACATGTCTTGTTTTATAATCGATTGGACCAATATTTTCTCGAAATGCTGAACCATTCGATTCCCCTCGCCGTACGCACGTCGATGTCTTCCCTTTCATGTTGACAAAAATTGTATGGACCATGACATTTTAATAATTATATACTGACTTAGCCAAATATACATACATACATACATACATACATACATACATACATACATATATATATATATATATATATATATATACACACATACATACATATACATATTTGAGATACTAATGCAGATAAGTTAACAATTAGGACAGGCATGGGCTTGTAATCTTATATATGAGATTAATGCTAGAGACCATAAATTAGGAATGGTGTTGCAAAATCTCTACATTCTGATTATGCCTTAATCTGCATCGCGTGTATAAGATTTCGATATTCATGCGACTTCTCATTATAATTTTTGAAAATAAGTAGCATGGTTTGTTGTTTTAGGCAAGTGGCACCAATTGGGACATGATTAGCGGTAAATGATTTTCATTCTGTCTTGCTATGTTTTCTTGATATATATTCAATTGTATTCTGTAAGAGATTATAAATATTCCCAAATCACAAGAAATGTAGTATTTTGCAATTCTAGCTTAGGTTTATAAATACTAACACCAAATGTAACATAATTGAGCAATTCCTGAACTCTTTCTTCTCTATTGAGGATCATTGAAATAAGAAAGAATACTTCTTCTATGTAAAATTCCATTTATCAGTAGTTCAATTGAGATACTTGAATGGAGCATTAGTTCATTCTTTCTTTCTTGAATCAACTGGAGGGGAATGAGAAATCGATTTCTTCGCCTTTTTGCAAATAAATCAGAATTCTCGTGGAAAGTTGTGGGATATTTGAGATCACAATGAACAATAAATATGATTTGATTAAAAGTAGATAATTTGTGGGGAATAACATATCTCGTGCTTACATTTCCTCGTCTATAATAGACTTCTGCTAAGTAAACAATTGACAGAAAAGAAGAAGAAAGATCTGTGTATCAATCTTTTACATCGCATTCTTTCTTTTATCCAATCTATAATGTTCGGTAAAAAAATGGCAGGCAAAATAGCAGATGGAAGCAATGGAGATGTTGCGGTTGACTCGTACCACCGGTACAAGGTCACTCTTTTTTGCACCGATTTCTAATTTGACCAAATGTTACTTGTAAAAGGAATGCCCCTTTTTTTCTTGTCACATCATATCAAATGTAAGAGCAAAAAAGGGTTATTAAGGGCAATTAATTATATTTTATTGATTGTAAAACCTAGTGTGATGCAGGAAGACGTTGGAATCATGAAGGGAATGGGCTTAGATGCTTACAGATTCTCCATCTCGTGGTCTAGAATTTTACCAAGTAAGCTGGATTAACTTTCCCTTTCAATTTTTATTTATGTTCGATTTGCTCCCCCGTGTAAATTAATGGACCCATCAATGACGTTTTAAAAATTATTGTAAAATGCGACAGCCATCTAGATGGCTTTGGATTACATTATCATTTGTTTCCCAAGTTAATAAGACAATGTAAATGGTATATTCACTAAAATGCCATTGAGGCAACTTTCAGAAGGGAAAATGAGTGGGGGTGTGAACACGGAAGGTATCAACTACTACAACAACCTTATTAATGAGCTACTAGCACAAGGTATTTGCTTGATCTCCTATATTATCTCTCAAGTTAATTTCACACACCTATTTGATCTTAGGATGATTAACTTCTGATGTTGATGTAGGAATTCAACCCTTTGTGACGTTATTCCACTGGGACCTTCCCCAAACCTTGGAAGATGAGTACGGTGGTTTCTTGAGTCCTCGCATCATGTGAGTTGCTCAAATTCGATTGAATTATGTCTATGTCATGCAACGTGTTAATGTGATAGTATGATGCGATTGGTTTTTCTTTTTAATTCATTACATTCGATAACAAAGGCATAGATTGTAAGACGAGCAATTGATCAGTTTTGAATGATACCATATTAACATGTTACGCAATATTACTATTGCACATAACTCGATAAATCTTTCAGAAGTACAAGTACTTGGGTTAATTTGATATTTGAAATTAGGGATGACTTCCAAGATTATGTGGGCATGTGCTTTAAGGAGTTTGGGGATAGAGTGAAGTATTGGATAACACTGAACGAGCCATTCGTTATAGTGTGGAAGGCTATGCCATTGGATCTACCGCACCTGGTCGATGCTCCGAGTGGCAAAGGATGAATTGCACGGGCGGTGATTCTGGGGTTGAGCCATATTTGGTGTCTCATAACCAGCTTCTTGCTCATGCCACGGCTGTGAAGTTGTATAGGCACAAGTATCAGGTGAGCGGTCAAAAACCGTTGATGCTTTGGGGTTAAAAATCGTGTCTTGTTGTCGCGTTTCCATTGTCTATCCCTATCATTCATATGTATCGTTTCTAAAATTTATCTTGATCTATCAATTTTGAGTAATTATGTACACATGTTGCTGCAAATTTGGATTTCTACGGATGAATTCTTCACGTGATGCTTCGTGTGTGAGTTGCGCTTCAATATCCTGTCCGAAACGACCATTTGTTGATTTACTTGTGAACCGAGTTTTTTGGAAGTTGGTTGTATAATGTACACGGCGTGACTATTATTTGAATAACATCTTCATTTTGGTAGAGAAACGCATGTGAGATAACTAAATTTGCTAATGTGCCTACTAATAATGAGTTTTCTTGTCATAAAAGAATTTCTTGATAGCTAACTAAAATTTGGTCAGTTAATTTCTAGAAAATTATCTAATTTTATTTTTGTACATCCTTACCAAGAAATGTTATAATAAAAAAGTTGGATATATGCAGGAATCGCAAAAGGGGAAGATAGGGATAACGCTAGTGTCTCAATGGATGGTGCCTTACTCAGATGCCAAACACGACACAAATGCTACATCAAGAGCCCTGGATTTCATGCTTGGATGGTAAGTGTGCCTTTTTTTTTTTTTAAATGTTAAAAAAATGTTTTTTTATTCCCTTTTCCAATATTTATGATTGTTCAAATTGATCATTAGTGGTTTTATTTATATCTAGATGCTTCGTCGCCAGTTTTTTTTTTCTCTCTTTTTTCTGAGGGTCATTAAGCTTCCATTATGGGCCCTAATTATACCCAAATGGCACTCTTTTCCTAATCCGCATGTAAAAATCTAAATTCTGATTAGTACGATGAAAAAATAATGCATTTCGGGATAAGGTAGTAAATAGAGTGAGCTAAGAAAATGTCCTTAAATCAATTTCAAGAATCGAAAGTTATTTTCATGGGCTAATTACATAGATTCTTTAGATGCATCATGATTCATGAATAGTATGTAAAGCAGAAATTAACTCTTATGTTAATTGGTTCATCAGGTACATGGATCCTTTAACTCATGGAGACTACCCACATTCGATGCGCTCTCTTGTTGGAGAGAGACTTCCCAAGTTCTCGCCGGAGCAATCGGCCATGTTGAAAGGCTCGATCGATTTTCTCGGATTGAACTATTACACTGCATACTACATCGCCGACTCTCCGCACTTGATGGGCCCGAGTCCGAGCTACTTAACAGATTCCCGTGCCAACCTTACAAGTAAGATTACAATTGTAATTAATTTCAACGAGTTCCATTATCGATCATTGATTTAGTTTAATGAACAATTTCTTCTTTTTTCACCTTATGAGTTAGTCTTATTTGTTGTAGCTGAGAGGAATGGCATCCCGATTGGTCCAAAGGTGAGCGTCCGTTGAGTAGGAATTTCCCTATTTTTTGCTATGTGCTTCATGACATGAAAATGAACATACACTGGTTTGGCTGTATAACTTGCAAGCGATATTAAGAGCCAAATTTTTTTTTTAATAGTTTATTTTCTAGTTGATGAAATCCATATACTTCAAAATAGAGGTGAACAAATCTGATACTTCTTTTAATGCAATGGACAGGCTGCCTCGAATTGGTTTTGCGTGTATCCCAAAGGAATACGTAGTCTTTTGGTGTACGTGAAGAAGAAATACAGCGACCCTCTCATTTACATCACGGAAAATGGTAACATTTTCACAAACAAGATACAAAGTTAAGGGGTGTGGCTATTTCCATACCATTTTGACTAAACCACATGCTTTTTAAGTTGATTGACCAAACTAATCTTCAACTTCAGTTAAGCATGTATTTTATACTTATTTATTTATTTATTTATGGTGAATGGCATGTTTTGATATCTAACAATATAATTTTTAGGTAATTATCATTCGTGAATTGCTACTTTCTTATATTGTTTTACTTCAATTCCTTTTGAAGAGAATAATTTACTCCTTCCTTCAAAAAGGAAAAAAACGACCCTTAAAATGTGCATTTAGTTAGAAAAAGGTTGTGGAAATAGCCACCCTAAGAGTACCACACATATATAATCTTGTTATTATTTTTGTAAATGCTTTTATCTATTATTTAGCAGATCTATATAGTTTGCAAGTTTCAAATATTTTTGTATTTGCCATTCAAACAAGTTACATGGATTCCTCGTAATGAAAGGGAAATGTATTATGAATTTTTGAAATTTATCATGCATGTCTCTTTAGTCCTATAAAATTCTTATTTAGATATTTTCGCATGTTTTATATTCTTTCACATGCGTGCAGGCATTGATGAGTTCAATAATGAAACGCTGCCTCTTGAGCAACAGCTAGTCGACAACATGAGAATAGATTATTATTATCGTCATCTTTCCTACGTCTTAAGAGCAATCAAGTGCGTCTCTCTCTCTCTCTCTCTCTCTCTCATAGACGATTCTACTCTCCCATTTCTGAAAAAAAATGATTTTTTTTCCAAGCCGGTAATTTTAAAAAAGAGTCGCTGAGTGTTTAAAATTTGTTAAATTAAAAAAAAACCACATAAATGCCTGTAATTAATTCAAACGAGAGTTGTTTAGAACTTCTTGATATGTCACTATGATCCAAGCTAGTCAATAAAGTTGGTAACTTAAAACTAGTAGACAACTTAATCGAGGAACAATAGATAAATTGATCGTTACTTTGGTAATTTCTAAATAAAGTTGGTAAGTTAGTGCATTGCTTATAAATGAAAATAAAATGTTAGCAAATAATAGGCAAGGTTGGATTTTTTTTTGTTTTTTTTTGGATCGGTCCTGCTCTACTTTAACTCTAAGACTTTTAACTTTGCCTCATCGCAAGACATGAGAGTCAAAACCCATACTTGAAACTAAATTGTACCCACCTCAACCTCTCCAAGAAGGTGGGGATTCAAACCCCCTATTTCTCTCTTCTCATGTAAAAATGGTGGCCACTAGGACAAACCACAATGATAGTAAGGTTGGAGTTGAATAACCCAATAAATATTGATAAACAACTCAAATGAGAATTGATAATTATCTCGATATTGGATAGTAATTTCATGGAAGAAGTTGGTGAGTACACTAATTTAGGTTGGTAATCTATGAAAAAAGTTAGAAAGTGTAATCACTTTCTAGTCAAGGTAAATGAAAGTGGTAAAGTAATAGAAAAGTTCAAATCTTAAAAGATAATTACACTTTTGGAGTTGGTAACAAAAAATTAGTTGGTAATTTGACTAGATAAAAGTTGGTAAGTCACTTTAATTTAGGCAAAAAATTTCATATTGGATTTCGTTAATTCAAAGTGTCAAAGCATTAACAAATTATGCAAATAAAAGTTGTTAAGTCAATATAAAAGTTTTTAACTTACTAATTATACAAAAGATGGCAATTTTCATAAAGGCGTTGGTGAATTACCAACAAGAGTCATAGGTCATTTTTTCACCAACAATTTGTTGACACTTATTAACACCAATCAGGATTTACTGGCACGACAACAAAATCTATAGATTTTTTTTTTTCTTTTTTAGCATAGAACAATAGAATTCTCCCTCCGCATGAAATCTCCTATTTTCTTGACGTGATTTTTTGGTTCTTTGTTATATAGGGATGGTGTGAACGTGAAAGGGTATTTTGCATGGTCGTTGCTAGACAATTTTGAGTGGACCGACGGGTACACCGTCCGGTTCGGCATCAACTACGTGGATTACAAGAATGGGCTCAGAAGATACCCAAAGCTCTCCGCCACTTGGTTCAAAAGCTTTCTCAATAAACACGGCCTACTCAAGCCTTGAGCTAAAAATGCTATACTCTCACTTTATCTGAAATAAAGAGAAAGAAAACGAGTTATAGATTTACGTTATACTAATTGTTTTTAAGAATTCTAGCCAAAGAAAAAAAAATGAAGATTTTCGTAGCCCTCCATAGTCGGATGGATTTTTTCAATACATATGTTGGCTTGAAACTAGACTGATCTCCCTTTCGATTGGATCTTTGCGCACCTGAAACAAGGAACTGCTAGGATTTTACTCAATAGGGCCTTCCGATACTTAAGTGAGTAAGGGTTTGAGAAAGAAGAGAGAAGAAATGTTTAGGCTTCAGAATTCTAAATGTAAAAATGGGAGGGTGGGTTATAGACAAGTTGTCTGATTTGAGGGGGAAATCACCAAAAAAGTCCTAAATCTATTGCGCTCATGTCAATTTAATTCTACCTTTCAATTTGGCAAATTTAGTCTTTAATTATTTTGACAATTTATCAATTTAGTTTTAAACCTTTTAATTATGTTAATTTAGTCCTAAATGTATCAATAATTTTCCAATTTAATTATCAACTAGTTTTGACTGAAAATGGCTGATGTGACGGTTTAGTCAGTGCTGGCCATCCTATGTGATAGAGCCAACGTCAACGTAGATAGCTTTTACAATTATTTTATTTTTCTGAATTTTTTTTATTCTTTTTCTTTTTTTCCTTTTTCCCTCCATCGACCATTGCCAGGCCTCAGGGATGGCTAGCAAAGGTCACCCTCACCTAGGTTGTCGAAAAATTGTAAATATTTTCTATGTTAGCATCGACTATGCCACATAATTTAAAGTATATGAGCCTAGTTCATGACGAGATTAGCCCCACATGCAATCGGCCTAATCTAACGGCACATGTCAACTAGACTTATGTGTGACATTGACTAACAGTAGCACCTAGAGACGGGGGTGATTTGAAGAAACTTGACAAATATTATCAGAATTATGACAATCAAGTTTGATATAAGCTTAACCGAGTAAAACATTTGTCAAAAAGAGAGGGTGAAACAGAGTGTTAATATAAGCACAAGCTGGTTATATTAGGCAATATGGTGTAATGCTTATATCAGGCAATAGGTGAATATGAACAGAGAGATAGAGAACAATGCACGTGGAGATTATAGTAATTCAGCTTGTTGTAAGTTTATGTCCATTCTTTTATACTAACAGCCTATTGTTTGTATTCCACTAGAAATCTACTTGAAGTAACAGTTATATGTGTTGCTTATACTTAGGCACTTTTCCTCGAAGCTAGTGTTATTTATACCCAAGCTAATAGATCTCGTTATCTCATACCAAAGTACAAATTATAACACTGTCGATACTTCTCAAAATATTACAATTTGAAAGCACTCAGAAGGCAAATATAAAATGTGAAGCTCTCTCTAAGTTTGGATTTATGAACTCCTGATCCCCTACTTTCTTTGGTGCCTTGACTTCGTCTTATACTTCTCCACATCCAATCTTCCCGTTGGACATTTTTCAAGAGGATCAATTTCTAAACTAGCCATTGGATAATTGTTCAGAAGATCAATTAGCCGTTGAAGTCGATCAATTGGAATTGCTGTTGATTTGGTCCTTGTCTCACTTGTGGCTGAAAAAAGCATGTTTAGCAAATCTATTGAACTGACCGTTTACCCAAGTTACTGAATTCTGCATTAGGATGTAACGGTAGTGGAATATGGTATATGAACAACATAGATGTAGTGAAGACAACCTTTTGTGCATATCTTCACTTTTTAATTTTAATTTTTTTTGGCAATTGATAGAGGACTAAAACTGAAATTAATCATTTAATCATAATTCTATGGATATTGGCAACACGACAAATTAGATCATGACAATAAAAAAAAGATGTTGTCCATAAATTAGGATGATCACATTATCATCGGCACACACCACGCTCCTCTTGTTCTACAAAATAAAAACAAAGGTGTTTCTATCAGCAAACACCATCACCACCACAGCGACATGTCATTTTCTCAAATGGAAATGCTGTATGGAACTCCCTTGCCGGTCACACCGGGCTCGGAGAACGGCTTCAAGAGCTCATACGGCACGATCCCAGCTCCGTTCCGATTCTTAAACCTTTGGTCGTTGTTCCTGGCATCGATGACGCCGTCAAGCTCCCTCAGCCTCCCATGGAACCTCTTGAAGGCCGCGTTTATCGCCGGCTCCTCCTTCCACGCTGGTTCTGGATCTTGTCCTAGGTACTCCTCATCCGGCGAGTGGTTCGACAACACGTCGAGGACTGCCATCACCTTGGTCGCCTGTATCTGCGATGGGAAGCACGTGAGGAGCGTGACCTCGGGCTTGTTCCAGAAGATCTTGAGCTCTTCTTCTGTCGGGTCCTCGACGGGCATCTTGGTTCTGGCGATTGTGGGCCGGTTCGGGAAGTAGCCGCCGTAGGTGTACTGGCCGAAGTTGACGGCAGCGTGGTGGCCAGAGGCGACCCAGACTATGGTGGTGATAATGTGGATGAGGTCGGATGGGGTCTTGAGGTCGGGCCACCCAGGGGAGTCTTTCTTGTCGGCGTGGCCGACAGTCCGGATCTCGGTCCACCAGGATTGGAGCTCCTTGTCCGATGCAATGCGGCTCGGGTCGGGGTAGTAGTGATTGACGTAGTCGGTGACCCACTCCTTGATGGCGTCCCACAAGAGGAGGCCGTCGTTGGCGAAGGGGTAGTCCTCGATCGCTAGCTTGAGGCCATGCGGTGCCGTCAGGTCCTCCACTGCCAACCCCCTGGCACGAATCGACACGATTAGAAAAGCGATGTTACGAGTAAAGATTAAGTTACCATCAAACTAAATTTGCTCTAAACACTCCATGCGTTAAAAATAGGTAAAAGGAGGTGTGCGGCCGATGCGCAATACCTGCTAATCAGGTCATTGGGCAAGCCTTGCGAGTCGAATTGCCACAGCTTGTCATAGGCGACGGCGCAGAGCTCCATGGAGTACTTGCCGGGAGAGAAGGTGCTCTCGATGATGCCGTCGCCGTTGACGAGATACCCACGAGCCAGAGCATTGATCTCCATCGTGTACCGGAAGTGCGGGTGCAACAACTTGTAGATCGGGTGCATCGTGCTCAACTGCCGGTTTGCTGCTATTATGTATGGTTCCGTGACACAATGAGTCCGTAACCTGTTACGGTCGAAATTTGATAAATGTCAATTACAACAATAGCATTTATGGAAACAGGCACGTCTTGAAGTAATATCACGTTTTTCATGCAAATCATTTCATTGTAAGGAACAATTAAGAAATTACCTACACACTCAGATCTCACAGTGCATATATATCCTACTTATTATGGATAACAATTTTTTAAAATATATCCTTCTCTCTTGTTGAAAAGTCATTGGCCTACTTCGTTACTATTATACTTCAATGTAACAAATCTATGATTTTTTTGTTCGTCGAACGTAATGATCGGCTTTTTGTTACCAGTGGCTGACGAGTTGGTGGTATCCAGAGTCGTGGGCAAGGACATGGGCCTTGGCGAGCCGCCAAAGCCACATGCCAGTGGAGTGGCACGACGGGGTGAACACCTGCTTCCATTGTGGTTTCCCGTCGTCGGTCGGCGGCCGCGTGAGCTCGATTGCAAGGAGTTTCAATGTCTCGTCTGGGGTCAATAAGAAGAGCGTCCTCGACCCATATAGGGTTGTCCCCTTGAGTTGCCTCACTTTGTTCACGTACGGTAGGAATAGGTCGTGGTAGTCCAACATGAACAGCTTCCTTTGCTTTATGGCCTGCACAAAATCAAATTGAACCAAACCGGAAAGGTTGGGTTCAGGTCAATTTTTATTAATTGGGTTAGTATGATTTAGGTTTTTGCTCGACCCTAGAGTGTAGATAGGTTGTATTAGGTGATACTTCGTCGATGGAGTATCCGTGTACCTTGTCGACTGTCATGAAGCCTTTGATTTCCCTTTCGATTATGTCTGTCGTGATGGCCGATTCGGGCGATCCATAGATTTTAGGGTTGAGCTCGCTCCTCAAAGGCCATTCCTGAGTATACATTTTAATACCACTTATTTATGGAAAGGATGTACCCAGCATGGCGATATCAAGTAATATCTTCAAAGGAAATTAACTATCACTGAACTAAATTAATTGTATCTTAGCAAATTAAGGATGCGTTTGGTTCAACATTTCTAAGGGGCTTTCAGCCTCCAAAGCCCCTTAGGGAAATGCTGGACCGTTTGGCAACTATTTTGAAGTAGCTTTCAAGTGAAAATCAGCATTGGAAATGCTGAAAGACCAATGCTAGTAAAGACTAGCTTTGAGCTTTCAGCATCTGGCAAAATGCTAAAACCTATTTTTTCCAAAACTATCATCACTCATTCTTCAAATTTCTTATTTTGCTCTCATTATTTTTTTTAAATGCCAAAATAATGCTAAAAAAATTAAATGTATTTTGGTCTTCTAAAAAAATATTTATATATTTGATTTTTTAGCATATATATTTAATTCTTTTAGCATTATTGTCAAAATTTATATTTAAAAAGTTGCATAGATTATTTTTTTTTCAATTTTAAACAAATAAAAATTAGAAAAAATTCGACGAAGGGTTTGGTCTTTTTAAAAAAAAATTATATATATATATATATATATATATATATTTGTATTTGATTTTTTTAGCATTATTTTCAAATTTATATTTAAAAAGTTACACACATTATCTTTTCAATTTTAAACAAATAAAAATAAAAAAATTTCGATGAAGGATTTGGTCTTTATATATATATGAATTTGATTTTTTAGCATTATTGTAAAAATTCATATTTAAAAAGTTACATACATTATTTTTTTCAATTTTAAACAAATAAAAAATTAAAAATTCCAATTAAGGGTTTGGTATTTTTAAAAAATATATATATGTATTTGATTTTTAGCATTATTTTCAAGTTTATATTTAAAAATTTGCATACATTATTTTTTTCAAATTTAAACAAATAAAAATTAAAAAAATTTGATTTGGTCTTTTTTTTTTTTAAAGTTATATATATGTATTTGATTTTTTCTAGCATTATTGTCAAAATTTATATTTAAAAAGTTGCATACATTATTTTTTTTTCAATTTTAAGCAAATAAAAATTAAAATTTTTTGATAAAGGGTTTGCTCTTTTAAAAAAAATTATATATGTATTTGATTTTTTTAGTATTATTGTCAAAATTTATATTTAAAAAGTTGCATACATTATTTTTTTCGATTTTAAACAAATGAAATTAAAAAAAACTAATATTAATCACCCAAATTGCTTTTCAAATGTGTTTTCTACCAAACGGTATTTCTCTCAAAATTGCTTCTCAAAGCATAGTTTACCAAACGGCATTTACATTCGCCTAAAGTCCTTTAGGCTAACCTACTTTGCATTTTCCTAATGAGTTTTCAAAATACTGAACCAAACGCACCCTAAATAGTTGAAATGTGCATTGATACATATAATTATTACCTTGACCAACTGGATTGCATAGGGGTTAATTCCTGCTAGGGTTTGGCGAGAAAATTCTTCGTCAGTAAACCAAAAGAATCTGTTTCCTGCAGGATGCAACAATACGGCTAATCATTATACATAAGAAATCTTGGAGATGTATAAATATCTCTGCCATACATGATAAATAATACATAAAGTTTTGTCCTATGATTGACTAGTAATTTATTTACGGTTCATGGTTTCAGGGGTTTCGAAGCGGAGGACAGCTTGGTAGGCATCGGTGACGGTTTTGACGAGCCGAGGAAAGAGGTCCTTGAGGAACCCTTGCTTCTGCAATGGGGGCAAGTTGACGCCTTCGTTGAAGAGCTTGTCGATGGCGCTGAAGAAGGGAAACCCCAGGTCTGCGTCGACTATTGCCGTCTCTAGCGACGGCACCAGCGCATGCACTACCGAGTACACCGTCTTCGCCGAGAATGTCATTTGCTTTATCGTCGAGAACTGTTCGTCTCGAGGCACGTATATGCTCCCGCTTCTCACTTCCGATTGTGGATCTACATGATAGTATATATGCATGTTTAAAATGATACTGAGCATGTAATAAGAATGTGATGATATACAAAAGCATGCAAAAAGGATATGAAATTATGAATGGCTGATGTTTCTGTGAGTACAATTTTACGAGAGAAAGATACAGAAGTTCCATTTTCCAATTGCTAAAAGGGTTATGCCTGGATACGGCTGATTTTATACCATCCACTTTCTATTCTTATACTTTACAAATATCTCTTCCAATTTTTATGTACTCTCGTTTTTATGGTCTTTTTTCTATGCACTCTACCTTTAGACTTATTTTTGGAGGGCATCTCCCGCTAAGAAAGAAATTAATTCAATCCTTCCACCTAAGCTGCGCAGGAAAGGCCCGAAGCCAATCCCAGGGAACAGTAAAGCTTCATAGGGTCTTTCTGTCCAGGTGCAGGTAGTCCGCATCTTCACATACATGTCTATTTCACCGAGTTTCTCTCCGAGACAGTGCCCAGACCTCTGTCCTATCCATTAGACAATGGATGCTTTTTTCTTTTTATTCTTATTTTTTTTGCATTTTTTACTTTCATATCCCTTTCCCTTATACCTTCTCTTGTTCGGAAAAAAAATACTATGTTAAGATAAGAGAATTTCGGGAATTGTCTAAATTTTTTTGGTGTTAGTCATTATTATGAAGTACTAACAAATAATTTCTCGACTCACCGGTCTCGCACCGAGGGCCCCCGGTCCGGCATCGTCTAGGGTATGGAAGCTCTTTGCCACCGAGCACGGGCCTCTTCTTATCCGCGTCGCTGTCCGGATCCCCGAGGTCATTGTACACATCGTAATCGTATATCCTCTCATACGATTTTCTCTCGCCTTGGCCGTTCCCTCGCAGGATTGCCAGCTCCTCCTCTCTCGGTCTCCTTAGCCCGCTCGGCGTTTCGGTCGGTAAATAGCACTGCCTCGCAATAGTGCGCAGCAAAAGCCATCAAGCCCCAAATTAAATCTATCTAGATAGTCCTCATAATTCATACCTAGAACTAGAAGTGGTACTATGTTTGTCTTGAGAAAACTTGCATTTCATGATAAATAACCAACTGAGTGAAGAAGACTCTACGGTTTTATTTATTTATTTATTTTAAATTTTATTTTAATAATTCTCTCCTCTTAAGTGCCTTCAAGTGCGTCGAAACAAATGTACATATGTGTCCAAAAACCCTAATTTCCAAGTAACACACACATATATACACTATCTATTCAAGTTATAATCCTACAAGGTCTTGATGAGAAAAACCCGAGATAGGAAGCTATGTAGCTATCTTTATGGTCTAACCTTATTGGTGAAGAAAACCCTCTTTTGTGGGTTATCATACTTGGAGTGAACCCATGAGTTGCATGTGATGTTAAGAGGACCGCTTGCGAACCCATTGAGGACGATGTCCTTGAGGTACATCTCCTCGTGGTGCTCATTCTCCACAAAGATTGCCCCGACCTTCCCGAACTCCTCTCCGACCTCGAACTCGCACTCGTACGTCACCTCCTCCTCGTTCTGGCCCTTCTTGTACGCGTACCCTTTGATTGTCCCCTTCTCTTGTCCCGTCTCTGTAAATGAAGTTTAGGACTATATTCAAATATGATAAATATGGGCAAAAACCATGCAACTGTTGTCAATTTTATTTTGCATTTTGTACATATATCCTTTGCAGTACTTGGAAATATCTATTTCTGGCAAAGATCATGATCTCTAACATAAACCTACGTACATGGAGAATCTATTTAGGGAATGTTTGATAAGTAAAACTATCAAACATCCTTGTTTATTGCAAGTCAAGAACAACTTATGTACTTCTGTGACTTTTTCTCCAAACCTAATAATAGGCATTTTAGTTTTAAAATTTTGGTAAAAATTCGTATAATATCGCTATTTTTGACCTTGAAAAATTTGAATGTTTCACTTCAAATAAAAGTCAAATTGTAAACATCGCAAAATTTTTAAAAAGTAGAAGAATACGTTTCCATCAAATTCATCCTATTTCTCCACCTGCTTTTTGTTGCAAGTTGTATTCAAGTTTAAAACGAAATTCTCAGTACTTACTGGGGTCAAGCTCTGTACTAACAAGCTCCAAGAGGAGCGTTTTCCCCATCAGATCAGTAATCTTATCGAGCCCTCCACTTATCCCGATTTTCGATAACAAGCCACTAGTGCTGGGTTTCACGGTCACTACCGCTTTAACTGACAATGGCTTCTCCATGGCGCTCGGGCTGGCAACCGCTTCAATCTTACTCGATGCAAGACCTGCTTGAGCGCCTCTAGGGCTCTTTAGGAGCATAGGCGCAGACTGTACTGGTAAAACTGTGATCCCACCGTTGCCTTGGCTAGGTGGCTTGCTTAATGGGACCAAGGTTGGGGAGGCAGATGGGGATTGAAGAAGCTGTGGATTCGACATAATGATGGTGGCGATGATCGTTTCTGGTGTGTTCTTGAAAGAGAGAATGGTGTTGACAACTATTGCTTAAGACAATGGTTAATGAGACTTGGGTATGGTGGGGTTTCGGAGAGCTGGTCTAGTGGTTTTTATATAGGGAGAGGAGGAAAAAAATAATGGCACGTGCTTTATTATTGTAATTATTCTTTTTCTGGGCTTTGTTTTGCCCTAGATGCATGCACATGGCACGTAAAAATGAAGCAGGGAACGAGGAGAGCGGAAGAGAAAAGGCGTGAGAGAAGACTTGTATTCAATTGGACTTCCACTTCACGTGACCGTACCGTATTCGCGCAACGACATTTCAACGGCTTGGAAGAAAGTCGAAAATTATATGTCAAGGAAGAGTTCGTATTCGATCCACCCGGAGAACTTCAGTTAGATTTGACCCGACCCGCCAACTACTTTTTCACCGCTTAAATTTATCGAGGATATGTTTGGAAGAGTATTAATCGGCTCACTGTCTTAGTTGAGGTCGGACCACGTGTTTTTCGTGAGCTGTAGATTGTTTTTTGACTGTTGGTTATCTTGGCATAATATGTGTTCTCACACTAATTATATATGTCGTACATTCATCGTTGAAAGTGAAGTTTGTCGCTTTAAGGTTTTTGGTACAGTTTTTAGATATATGTTATAATTTACAACATTTCATGTTGATAAGATCAAAGAAAGTGTCGGAATAGCACTTATTGTTGTCGGGTCAGTAAGTCCAAGATGTGGCGGAGAGTGAGAGTGAGTATGACAATAATATTTCAGGGTCTTGTAGTCTAAGGAATCCTTCTATAAGCCGATTCGTAACCAAGTTGAAATTCGATTGTAGAGAGCGAAAAGAGCCTATTTGTTCCCCGGAGATAGCTGCCCTTACTTCCTAAAAGGCAGGAGATTATAAACTGCTTTGTATTTGTACGAAGTAGGAGATGAATGAGAGTGCAGGTTTAGCACCATTGCCGTGAAATTTCAGGGTCTTGCTCTTTTGAGACCGGTGAATCTAATGGTGGTGTCAGTTTTGTGAAAGAAGCAACAGAAAGTGGCATAACGGCACTCAAGAGCGGCAGGTTTGACCAAACACGGGTACCGGCCTTTTGCTATTTGATCTATCCGCTAGTAGAGGATTAAGTATGAACTCGCGATAAAAGTTCACCAACAAGTGTGCTTTAGCCAATGAAATGGGGGAGAAAAAAAACCTTCCCTGTCAAGTGGATGATAGAAGCCAAAGCCAAATTGGGTCCCCCAAGGCAAGTGGCTATAGGTTTTTACAATCCAGGAATCTATCTTTATCTTTATCTTTTATCTTTATCTTCTTCTTCTTCTTCTTCTTCTTTTTTTCTCGATTTTTGATTATCATAATCCAAACTAGATAAGATTAGCTGTCATAAGATTAATTTTTATAGGAAGAATAGAAATTTTGTAAGTTAAGGTTGCACGTGCTCAATAAGCTTTGTCCATACAGAGGGCAAGATATTCTTTTTCTTCTTCTGTCTCACCTTTTCCCCTCTTTTTATATAGACTTATTGTTAAAAAAAAATGGAAGATTCGTCGTGCATGGAATCTGGTAAAGAATGCAAGTGTATTATCGTTTGAATAATGACTAACGATTTTAGCCCGAATCTCGAAACCTAGGACGCATACATTGCTTTGGCAAGTTGAGCGCGTGTGTTTTTTTCTAATCTTTTTCAAAATTTAAACCTGGTTGATTTACTCGAGACCTACAACCATCGAGATAATTAATTCATAATGAGGACATCTATTGACCCATGTGGGGGAATCTCCGACCCTCCGTGCCCAGATCCATAGGCCATGTCTTTTAGCTCCATTGATTTTCGGATACCAAACTAGGTTTATGTCCATGTCCCCGTCAAAAGTTTGACCCAAACAAAGCACGCATGCCTCCGAAACTGAGTTGGAAAAAGTTCAAACAAAGTTAGTACTTTATAGTTCACCTTTTCGCGACACGACCGTGATTTCATATCAGGGCGGTAAGTTTCACGTTTGTAACTATTGTGCTGGATCAATAGCCCTTGATTTCGATTTACGCTGATGAATTATTCATCGACATTGTATATTATGACTTCGAGATTATAAAAGATTGGTAGATTTGTATATAACATTGGTAATTGCACATATACATTAGTTGATGCATTCGAAAAAATTTAGTAACTATCCCAAAAGTTCGGTAAATTTCATTAATATGATTATAATCTTTATAATGTGTAAATTTAGATGGCTGATAAGTTCTTGATCAATACTAACTACTATTTATACGTCGTGGTAAATTATACCTTTCAAATTATTAGGTTGTGCTTTTCACCATGAAAGTTGATTTAATGGAGTGTGATTCATTGAAATTTAATGGATATTATGCATAGACGAGGGAAATTTGTTGCATGGAGAGCGCGCTTTCAATTATGCGCATCCAACACATATCTAACGCCTCACTTAATTCGACACGCATTGCCGTAGATGATCTAAAATCAATTTTCCGGCCTTTATCTTTTTGGCGCAAATTACAAAACAAGAAGGCAAGCAATTTCCCTACGCCTCTTTCTCCAATGACAAAGACCACATTATCAAGTCGATGCACATGCTTGGGCTGCTTAATCTTCTTTCTTCCTAAACAAATGAGAGATGATTCTCGAGGTTAAAACACCTATGAGTTCTCTTTTTATTGAGAAAGTAAAAAGGTTGAATTAAGTTTGAACTTGCGCATATCCACTATTTGATGTTCAGAGCCTGACGTCACGTTCCAATGCATTGCATATCCACTACTTGCAACATCATGGTGGACGATATCTAGAGAAGGTTAGGGATAATGGTCCAAAAAGCTCTAAACCTATTGTGTGGCGATTATTGTGTCAGTTTAGTCCTAAACTTTTTGACGATTCACCAATTTAGTCTTAAAAATTTCTTTGTGTCTACTTTATCCTAAACCTTTCAAAGATTTGCCAATTTAGTCAAAAACTTATTATACAAATATTTGACAGAAAGACTATATTGGCAAATCGTCAAAATATTTATGACTAAATTGGTAAAGTATCAAAATATTTAAGACTAAATTAACACATCGCTAAAATGTTTAGAACTAAATTAGCACGATTGAAAGATCTATGACTGAAGTGACCTCCATACAATAGATTTAAGACTTTTTTGAATAATTTTCTCAGAAGTTCAAGATTGTTACAACTCTTGTGACTTTATAATATGTATAATAAAAAAATTTTCGCCTTTTGATCTCGTGGAATCATGCAAACTTCATCTTTAACATATTTAATCATGTAGCCATGATTACTGACATGACAACATTTCAATAATGATATTTCATCTGTAAGTTTATCTTTTCTACATTACGATTTCACAACCTTCATGCCCCACATTTCTTTCCCGTATGTGGCTCCTCATTCTTCAGTTTCAAGCCCATTTTTCAATATGATTTTTGTCCATACTTTAATGGGGGAGTTTGACCACATCATAAGTCCCA
Source organism: Eucalyptus guilfoylei (assembly GCA_016097605.1). NCBI lineage: Eukaryota > Viridiplantae > Streptophyta > Magnoliopsida > Myrtales > Myrtaceae > Eucalyptus > Eucalyptus guilfoylei. The sequence goes on along the minus strand of CM027869.1, from coordinate 8,835,054 downwards.
CGTCAAACGGGAAAGTTTTTATCGAGTATTTCATGAGTAAAGATCCAGTCATAAATATGGCATGTTGATATCTAAATTTGACAATCTGATTATTCATTTATTACATAGAAAATTAAAGATTAATTTTTAATTCCCAAACAAAAGTATTATAATTAAATTACATAACATATAATTTTAGGTGCATTCGATTTTTGGTTATATTTTTCATTAATTGCATTAATATTGGACTGGCAGTGGGGACGGTTTTGAGCTTAAAATTGAACAAATCAACCCATGGGGGACCAAAATTCGGCTAAGCCTAGGGGAAGTTGTGGCTGAAATTCATAGGGTAGAGGGGCCTTAATTGGCTTAATTTGCACAATTCAGCCCACTAAGAGTCCAATTAGGATTGGCCTTAGGTTATCTAAGCCCATCACTTTAATAAGGCTTAAGTTAAGCCCATAATATTGAAATTAACCATGGTTTGCATTTCAAATAGAACACTGTGCCTGACAAATTAGAGGTCGACAAATTCTTTCTCAAAAGTGACACAATTGAGATCCACGGCCAGCACGAGGGGATTAGGGGCCGAAAATTACTTGGGAAAGACTGGCCAAAATTGAGCTTAATTTAATTAAATTTCAGCCTGTGGGAATTAATTTATAATAGGTCTTGAGCCTAATTCAGTCCATTATCTTGATAAAGGCTAAAATAAGGCCATGGTTGAACTTACGTTTACATTATACATAGCATATTATGCCTCATAATTTAGAGTTCGGCAAAAATTACAATTCTCAGAGCACGTGCAGATAAAACACGCGAGAGAGTGAGGAGGCGCGTGCGGCCAAGCATCACGTGGCCGAGCCTCTCGCGATGTCACCCGCGGCCACCCTGCAACGGAGCTTCAGCTCGCTTGCGGCCGTTCGTGTCGCCATGAGACGGTGATCCATTGCCCCACACCCCCCCCCCCCCCCCCCGGGACGACAAGGTGGCCTCGCCGTGACACCTCCAGCAATACGATGCTTCCTTCCTGGTGCACTCATTGTTGCTGCTCCTCGTTGTGGCCAAAGCTACCAATCCCACGACAATCATCAAGGAGTGCTCAAGTGTTCAATAACTGCACCAGCAGATCTACGGGGTCTTCTGGTCAGCGTTTGCAGTCAGGGCGAGCCACCTAGCATCTCCAGCGAGATATCCAACAATTAGTGAGTTCAAGTTGATCGGGCAGCGTTTGCAGCCCCTTTGTCCTTTCCGAAGTTGCTGCTGCCCAACACGTGCTCGGTATCCCTAACGTCCAGCAGCTTCCTGTCGCAACTTCCAGCGAGCAGCTCCAGCTGGTTCCCAGCGTTTCAAGGCGGCAGCCACACCACCCCCGGTCGACGACAGCACCAGTCCAGTCCGGTCCGGTCCAGTCCTGACCCGAGGCGTCTTGTCTCTGTTTTGCAGGTCCTTAGTCGAGTTCTTGGCTGTGCCGAGCTCACTGACCTGGCGGCTAGCCTGGTTGTGATCCTGGTCTAATTGTGTTGCATTCAAATTTGAAAAGTAAATTCTCGAATTAAGTATGATTCTTATATTTAATAGATTTGATATATTCTGCTAGACATTCTATTAGATAATGCATCATAAGATACCACATCAAGGAAATTTTCCTTCTAATTTGGATATGATTGTTGATTTACCCGTTTTCAAATCTAACGGATAATCTTCCATTGATATCCATAACCACTTGATTATCATTTTCATTTTTAAATTTAAATAAGATAATATTTGTGGATTGCATTATCTAATCCAATATTTATCCACTGTTTGATTTTTTTTCTTTTTCTTTTTTTTGATGAAGAAAGGAAAAATCTGAGACACTGTTTGATTGTTTTCGTAAAAACAAAATCCCAAAAAATAGATAGAATTTGATTTTTGCTAGTAATATTGCCTAGATTAGATTGCACGTTTAAATAGGAGAAGTGTTAAAAAAAGTCATAAACCTTTTTTTGGTGCCAATTTAGTCCTAAACCTTTTTATTTAGTGTCGATTCAGTCATTTCCGCCCATTTTTGGCCGGATTTTGCTGACTAGACACTGACCGGCTGACTGCTTGATCAGTGCTGACATGGACAACTTTTAATAATATTTTAATATTTTTGATTTTTTCCTTCTCCTCCTCCTTCCTCCAGTTGGTCACCGGACCCTAGCGACTGGCCAGAGGCGACGGCCGTCGAGGTTGACCTCGTCGGACCTCGTCGGTCACTAGTGAGCCTCGTCGGCCACCTCGCTAGTGGCCACGAGGGCGCCCTCGCGTTGGGCGGCGAGGGTTGAGCCTCGCTGGCGCCGCCCAGGCCGCGATTTGGCGAGGTCGAGCCTCGGCGGCCTCGAGTTGGCCTCGCCAACCCGGCGCTAGGTCACCCTCGCAGCTTGGGCGGTGCTGGTGAGGTTTGGCCTCGCCACCCAGCGCAAGGCCACCCTCGCGGCCACTAGTGAGGTGGCCGGTGAGACTCGCCGGTAGGGGTGTGCAAAAGAACTGGGACTTGCCTGGACCACCCGGAACCGCTCGGACCACCCGGAACTTGACCGGAATCGCTTGGAATCGGTGGTTCTTAAGGGAACCGGTCCAGTTCCCAGTTCCAATTTATGGGAACCGGTGGGTATCGGTCCGGTTCCCGGTTCCATGGGCGAATCCGCCCATCCGGACTGGACCGGTTATATTATAATAATTTATTAATTCTTACTATTAAAAAATAATTGAAATTAGCAAATCTAAAATTTAGGACTCCAATCACCATTTTGTCTTAATTCACTACTCTCCTACTCCATCCCATCTCTCTTAGTTCAAAATCTCCCTCAGCTCCCTCTTCCTCTCCGATTCACCTCCGGATCTATTTATCTCCCTTTGAGTCCTAGTTCAAACTTGGCAAAAGAGTGAGTCGATTCTCTTTTCTCTCCTTGAACTTGAACTCTCTCTCCACGTCATCGCCACCTCTGCATTCATTGTCACTATCATCCTCTTCGTTGTTGGGCTCGTCCCGCTTCTACCTTCCCTCTTCCTCCTCCCCCTCCTCAGGCTTCTCCCCATCGTCCTCATATTCGGGGACAGGGGCGAACTCCAGGTCTAAGAACAACTCATTGTCCCCGTTGTCCTCCTCATTGTCGGCCTTGAGGAAGGAGCGAGAGACAGTGGAGGCGGTGGCGAAGATGGTGGTGGTGGCCAGGATGGAAGCAGTGCGAGGGTCTCGACTACCATCGCGGGCTAGTACTTGAGGAGAATAAAGTTACCATGGTCGGGAGAGCCAAAATAAGCAGATGTGGGGAGGGCGAATAGGGGAAGGCACGAAGGTTGGACCGGTTCTATGGATCCACTCGGGAATCGGATCAGACCGGAGAGGGTGAAAAAGGGAAGGCGCTGAGGTTGGACCGGTTCCATGGATCCATCCGAGAATTGGACCGGACTGGCGGTTCGGTTCCCAGGTGGATTTATGGAACTAGAGGGCGGTTCCCGATTCCAATTTTTCGGAATTGGTTCTTAGCGGGCGGTTCCCGGTTCTATGTTGGGAACCGCCCACTCGGACCATGCACACCCCTACTCGTCGGCCATCGCCTCTGGCTGGTCGCCTATGTAGCACCAATACGGACATGCGACACGGGACATGACACGACACGACACGATACGCCGGCACGTCATTTCTCAAAAAATAGAGAATTTCGACACGTTCCGACACGTTATATATTAAATAAATATTTTTATATATAAATGCAAAAATAGATAAATAATAATAAAAAGAGCATAAAATTAATTTATACTAATAATATTAATCCAACATTTGTTAATATCATTCATTGTTTTAATTTAACAAAGATTGAACGAGAAATTCAAAAATTGCAAACATGAAAGAGTAAACTTGAAGGAACATGTCCTGTTTTCTTATACTTGTCGGAGATTAGTGAGATTTCTTATAGTCCTAAACAGAGTTCGGAGTTCATGATATAGACTAGCTTAGAGCTCCTTTGCAAAACAAGGTTCAAGAAAAATGAAAATTCAGGACAATAACTCTCGAAGTATGATCAAAAGAAAAGGAAATTACTAAATTCGCCACGGAAAATGTGAGAGATAACTCACAAACCAATAACATAGACCAAAAGAGATAACTCACAAGCGATGTTTGCGAGAGGCGGAAAGAAGTAAAAAAAAATTATAACTTTAAGTATGTGGGGGCAACGGAACGACGCCGATGAGAAGAGAAGCGTTCCATCGTCACTCACGAGAGGATCAAAACTTATAAGTGAGAAACTTGAGAGTAAGAATTTTCTTCTTTCCCCTTTGTTTTTTTTTCATTATTTTTTCATATATTTACATTTTGACCCCTCAAGTATTGAAAATTTTTAAAATTGACCCCATGCGTGTTGGAATTTCAGACTCGCGTGTCGGAGTGTGTCGGGAAGAGTTGACCACGTGTCGGATTTTCTGACACTCGTTGACCGCGTGTCGGAACGTGTCGGAGTATGTCGGATACGACACAAAGGCTTCCGGAGAGTGTCGGTGCTTGTTAGTTGGTTGCCGAGGTTCGGTGACAGGCTAAAGGAAGGAGGAAAGAAAAAGAATAAAAAAATTCAAAAACATTAAAATAATATTAAAAGTTGTCTATATCAGCGCCGATTAGGCCATGTCAGTCAGCCGGCGCCCAGTCAGCAGAATCCGACCAAAATTGGCTAGAAAAGACTGAATTGGCACTAAATAAAAAAAGGTTTAGGACTAAATTGGCACCAAAAAAATGTTTATGACTAAATTGGTACAAATACAAAAGGTTTAAGACTTTTTTTAATACTTCTCCCCGTTTAAATGAACTTTTTATTTCTAATTTTCTAATTAAAAATACAAAAATATCGCTTTAGGATAAACTAGGTTTCCTTTTCTTAACTTAGGTCGTATGTTTAGGTATAGGTTATTTCTAGTTTTGAAATTTAAATAAAAAACACAGAAAAATGTCATACGTAGAATTTGAAGTAATTTTAAGCTAACTTCGCAGATGTTCATTGATATAAGATAAGTCCTGCAACATATTTTACTGTTTTATTGGGTCTTAAATTGGTGGTTTAAGAAGTAACAAAATGGATTTAAGTTGCATTCCAAGCATTTTTTTTCATGAAAAGAATGGTACCGAAAGGGCATTAGAAAAATACAGTGTAATCAAATTCCATATACAAAATCTTTGATTCGTAATACTTTACTTGGGTTTTTAATTGATCCATCGTAAATTGATTACTGGTGTTTTACTCTTTGAAGTGTTGAAAGTTGTTCGTATGGCGCTATCTGTTGAAATTGATATGGAGGTAAACCTTTGCACATTTCTTGAACTTATTACATGATCGGTAGGCTGAATCGACTGAGACCTTTGTCGTATTATCTGAATCTTCTCTTAGCTGATAGCATGTGCAATGAGCTATATTGCCGATTCCACTTAGCAAAAAGGTTCTTCTTTCTTTTCCATAGAATATGTCAGCGAGTAATATCGGTCCACACTTATGTGGGCAAAAGAATCATTCAAGTCCCAAAATTTGGCACAAAAAGACACTTAAGTGCCAAAACTTATGAAAGTGACACTTAAGTGCCACATTTTATGAAAAATGGGACACTTGAGTGCCAAATCCGACGAACCTTCCCGGAAATCCTATGTGGCATTTTTTTAATTAATTTTTCGCTTACGTGGCTCAGCCCTCAGCCGTCAGCTGCCTCCCTCCTCCTCCTCCCCCTTATTTTATTTTATATATTTTTTAAAATTTAATTTAATTAATTATTATATTAAAATTTGAAGTATATCAAAATGACATCGTTTTGACACTTTGTTTAGCCACATCAACATACAAAACGATGTCGTTTTGCGCGCAGCTCGCCGGAAAATTGTTACGTCAGCGTTTTGGCTAGATTTTCTCGCCAGTGGCACTTAAGTGATCCATTTTGCTCTAATTTTGGCACTTAAGTGTCACTTTCGTAACTTTTGGCACTTAAGTGTCCGTTTGTGCCAACTTTTGACACTCCAGGGGTCCGGGTGTCCATTTATGTGTGTACAGATTTTGGAGGCATAGGATAAAGTAGCAGAAAATATGCTAATTTATGCTCCTTACAACATTCTCCCTCTGGATCCTGATAGTACAAATTAGGCAATTAGGGAATATCCTGAGGTTTTTATCCCCTTCCCAACATTGAAATGCGGTGCTACGGCCTTACTTTTCAGCAGTACCTGAAACTATTGTTGTATGTAATATTCTTGCTTTGTAGATCCAATCTGCTATAGTGGCTCTTTGCGACACTGAGGACCTTCCATGGCCAAACGACCACAAAAAGAAGAGGGATGAAGATGTTCTAGATTGGCTTCAGGCATTTTTTGGATTTCAGGTATGTGTACTTAGCAACTCCCGCCATTTACTTTGCCATCAGTTTTCTTTCATTTCTCATCTAATTATGGTTCATTTGACTGTCTATTTACAGAAGGATAATGTGGCAAACCAAACGGAACACTTGATTTTATTGCTTGCAAACGTGCACATTCGGAGATTTCCAAGACCCGACCAGCGACCCGTGGTGCCTTGCGCTAGAGTCGTCCTAGAAAATGCATCTGTTTGTCCTTTTGCAAGTAAATTACTACAGCATGCGATGTCTTTTTGCTGGATTTGTCTTCGTATTGGTTCGAGGGAGGTTTCCATCATTTGCGTATCTGCTATTATGTTGTCTGGAGAATAAAGTGGTGCAACTAATTCAACCGAATACCTGCTAACTGCCTATCATAAGGGGACCCCACCCAGTCAGCTCTCGTGGGTTTCACTGTCGCCCGTTACGCTTGGTTCTATTCTTTTCTCTTTCGACAACGAGAAAGCATTTCTTATGTTGGTAAGCTTTGAGCCATGGCAAACCCATCGATCTCATAAAGTTTCGCCTGATCCCGTAGTTGATGAAGCCTTCTTATTGAGTAGAAAGGAGTGCAAGCATTATTTAGACGTCTCTACTGTCTTTGGCATTGAGAGAGATCATCCTGTGTTCCTTTTTCCGTGGCTCGAGCTTGAGACAACCATTTCTCTTCCTCCCTTGCTATATTCTATGCAATGTAATTATTTCTACAAAAAAATTGCAATGCTTGTGAGACTATCTGATTGAGGATTCAGTCTTACACAAGTACTGCCAGCTAAAGCTGGTGATGTTTTCTTTATTATTCTGGTTCTGCTGTTTTTGTATCCACTTTATGTTACACCCCAAGACTATCACGAATGGGGAATGACACGGCCATCATTCCACCCAAAGGATGCAGTCTCAAAGTTCCCAAAATCCAACTCTTAAAAGTCTCTTCGCCGATATTACTCTCATACTACTCATCGTTAGCTAAAGAACTTGAAAAAGAATGGAAAATAGAGGGGTGAACAACCATAGTTCAGTAAATAATGCATTTCTTCTAAGCGGATTGAGCACCCACTATACATATTTATAAAATAAAACCACAACTCTTTTAACTCAAATTCAGATGTAACATACAATAAGAGAATAAGTTACCTATGCTTCAACATAGCTATATTTATAGAAGAAATAATCATTTCACAATAATATCAAAATAAGCATCAATGGTTTAATCCTTGATCACGCTAATGGTCCATTCCATTAATTAATCTCATGCCACATATCAATGGTCCAATGAAATCACACGTCAATGGTCCATTCCAACGACTAATCTTAAATCACACTTCAATGATCTACTTCATTGACCAAATTCATATCACATGTCAATGGTCTACTTCATTGATCAATTTGTTGTACAATATCAAATCATGATCAAGACGCAATGCCTAGTGACAAGGCGATCAAAATTCCCCTCTTAGTAATGTCCCCACCTATTATTAGTCAGTGGCTTGGCCTACAAGAATATCCTAGACTATTATGCGCATACTCACAAGCTAGGCTTTCAATGATATTGAGCATTTATTCCAATCCACAAAAGCCAAATCCAAAAATCATTTCATATATCACAATATATTTCACAAATCAATCACATAAGTTTTCGCAACTCAACTCATTTGTCAGACATATTTTTCGTAAAACATTTTATTTATTTATTTCAAGACTCGTCTCATAAATTGGTCTTACAAACCGAATCAAATCAAATGCTTATATATATATATAACACATTCCATAACTCATGCTGAAAGAGCTTTTCATTAAAAAGGTTTCGCAAACCCAAAACATAGTAAAAATCAGGTCAAGCTTTGAACTAATTGCAGATGAAAAATATACACGGATGAAAAACGGCGACCTCCTGCACCTTACTCGGCTCCTAACAGCCTAGAAAAGGAACCGACCAAAGAAAAAAAAAAAAACGGCCTAGAATAGGTCAACGACGGCTCTAGTCTCATTTAATTAATAATAAACGGGAAATTAAATTTTGATCGGTAAAATTTGAGAGAGTTTGTGCAAAGCGTATACACCACCTCACAATGAGGTAATGCACGCTCGCCTAGCAATCTGTTAAGCCCATCGCGACGTCCATCTTGAGAGGATCACTATATATAACAAATGATTCGAACCCACAATTGAATCAAATTAAGAAATTGAATGATTTTCTATATCAAATTATTTCATTGGAAAACAATTTTCAGAAACGTCCAATTTTTATTTTTGTAAAATTTACGGACTCTAGTCTCTCGTTAATTTTTTTTTTTTTCAATCTCAATGTGGCAATTCAAAGGTAAATTTTTCAGTGACATATTTCCAAACTGTTTTCTTGAGTCCATTTTCCAAGCTTGCTGTCTCTTTCTCTCTCATGGAATGGGTGCCCCGACATAGGTCCATAATAAAATTATAGACGAAGAAAAAGTGAAAGTGTTGCGTGTTGTGCTTATGTTTATGTTTATTGATCCATTCCTTTCCTAGTCTTATTTTAATAATATTGTTTCCTAGTCTTAATAATTAATATTCTCTAAATTCATCACGTCATCAGCACCCTATTAAAGAAGAAAGAAAACAACAAGTTGTAAATATATATATCTTTATATATATATATATAAAAGACAAAAAGAAAAATACAACGACAATTGGCCATGGTTATATATTATAATAATCAATTATATATTATCACTCTTAGTTTCAAATATGCACATTAAATCATTCAAGTGATGACCAATCACTTAAAAGTATTAAGCATAATAATATATAACTCACATGAATGAAATCACTTGCACACATAAAAATCATGAAATTCATATCATCATGGTCAGACCATATCGTAGTCCTAACAAAAGAAAATTATAACATAGTAGAAGAAGAAACAAAAATTTAAATTAAACCAAACATCTTGAGTCAAATAACAAAAATTCTATTATCACTTTGTCTTCTCTTCAAAAATACTTGAAAAACTCTTAGAACAATGAAAAACTATTTGAAAACAAAAATCTCACTGTTCCCTAGGCTCTCAATTTTTTATTTATTTATAGGATGCATCTAAGACCTTTATCCCCAGGCAATTGTTTATTTTTTTGCATAAAATTAGGGAGTAAATCAGAGAATTTTTAATTTGATATCCATTTTCTAACACTTGCAAATAAAATTAGGGAACAAAATCAAAGATTTCCTGATTTGATATCTACCTTCTAACACTTTCTAATTTAAATTCCTGATTTTTGTCATTTTTTTTCTTATCTTCTCTATATCTCATTATACTGTATAAATAAGGAAAATTCGAATAATTAAAAAGAAATTCAAATATTTTCTCATAAACATTACATTATTTGTTACCTAAAATAGATAAAATAACTCTATTTTCATAGAGTTATCAACATTAATAGGTTTGGTCTCATTTGTTCATTCGTGGGGCATCTCAGGATGTTAATATTTCCTCCTTGGCTCTCTTTTGTCGCTAGCTGAGCGGCTGATGAGTTGAACGCCACCTTGCGGCAATGGGTAGTTAGCGACGCTTTCAATCTTCGATTGATTTCCTTTGTCGTCATAACTTTTCTGCACGCCAAATTATAAGAGTGCTATTGGACGTGCCAAAATGATGTTTTGCCCATAAAGGGTTTTTCTCATAAAGTGAAAAATCTTTTCACCAAGATATGGATTTTTGTTTTTTGTTTTTGTTAAGGGATTCTTTATTGTCCTTGGACACTAAATTACTTGGCTTGGAACTAAAAGTAAATGAAAGGGAAATCCTGGAATTTAAAGTGCAGGAAAGTAAAGTAGGAGGGAATAAGATGATATGAAAATAATAACTTAATTAATTTGGCGTAGGGGCAAAAGAGGGGTTTTACAATATACATAATAAGTATGTATAATTTTACAAACTACGGTTGCATACAAGCAGTTGTAATCCCAAGTACATTTACTGTCGCACTTTCTCCGAGATTCCAAGTTTCTTTCTTGCAGATTAATGATCCTTGTCCATAAGAACTTACAACTTTCAAGTTCCACCGAGGTTGGTCACTTGATACTTGTACCTTCATTGGACCTTCATGATCTATGCACTCTTTCCATTTCTCAATTCCAACACTAAGTAAAATTTACGGTGATTGACCTCCCAAAGCCTTCATCGCTTGACCATGATGCTTGTCGATAACTCTTTACTCGTTGTCGACGACCTTTCAGCAGACTTGTCGATTTGCCTGATTCCTAAACTCCATCCGGTTTATCAATTTTTTGACTAACCGATCAAGTGTCATTCAGGATTTGGAGGAAACGCAGCCCATCGGACCCATCAACGTCGCTTTCTTTTTGCTGACTATTCTGCCCGAAAACGCGGCATGTCTCTTGGCTAAGTCTTTGGCATTGCACTTCATGGTCCTATAGATGAGAACAAAGTGCCGAGGACCAACGAAGGACATAAATATAAGTAAATTTCTGACTCGTCTTGTTCGGGGACTGCATCTGGTCATCATTGTCGTCTAGTTTTGGCTCATCGTGATCCAAATAAATATATTGCTGATTTCATATGAGACCGAGAAAATCTCATGTCTGGTCCTTGGGAATCTTTCTTCCGGCGAATATTGTGATTCCGAGTAGTGGCTTTGTGAGAATTAAGGTCCCTAATTTACGTTTGCGGGAAGTATTTTAAGATAAACAAAAGCTATACATTGTGCACATCACACACAAGAACAGAAAAGGGAGGTACCATGAGCAGCCGAAGGATAGTTACATGTTTGACTAAGTGAAAAACAGCAAGCTCCCGCACCTTACTCGCCTCCTAACAGTTTACAATAAGTTAGCTAATCTCATTTAATTAGTAATAAACGAGAAATCAAGTTATGGTTGATAGAGTTTGTGCAAAACATATATGCAACCTTACAAAGAAGATTACACATGCTCGCCTAGCAATCTATCAAACTCGTAACAAGACCCATTATGGCAGGATTGAGATAAACATATAGAATGATTTCAAACCCACACTTAAATTGAACGAGAAAATAGAATAATCTTCTCTATAAAATAGCTTCAACAGCAAAATGTTTACAACAACATTCGACTCTTGTTTTTGTGAAATAAACCGAGCATTGCTATTTTTTCAATCTCAATGTACATTACTTTCCTAGTCTTTCTTTAATAATATTGTTCCCAAGTCTTAATTGTTAATTTCTCTAAATTCCTCACGTCATCTCCACGTCACAAATTGGACTCCTGTTCACGTTAGTCACGAGCTAGACATCATGCTACTCATAGGAGAGTAGCCGTCCTGTGACCTTGGGAAACCAGGTGACCTTGGGAAAATCATAAATCCCCTCCGAGTGGGATTTCTCTTATTAGATAAAAAAATCAGCGAAAGTAGCAATAAGGAAATAGAAAAGAAAATTATTAACATTGTTTATCTAGTTTCATCGCTTGGCAAAATTTATGGTAATTGACCTCCCACAGGCTTCATCCTCGGCCATGATTCTTGTCGATAACTCTTTACTCGTTGTTGACGACCCTACAGCATAGTAATCGATTTATCTGCATTCTTCAACTCCATCCTATTTACCAGTCTCTCGACTAGCCGATCAATTCTCATTATTTATTAATTAAAGAAAAAGAGTTAAACGACCATTGGCCTAATCTCTTTGTCGTCACTCCTATCTTCAGGGTTTCGAGGAAACGCAGCCCATCGGACCCATCAACGTCGCCTTTTCTTTTCGCTGACTTTTCTGCCTGAAAACGCGTGCATGTTTCATGGCTAAGTCTATGGCATTAGACTTCATCGTCTATAGATGAGGACAAAGTTATAAGGACCGACGAGCGTGACCAAAATATAAGTAAATTTATGGGCCGTCTTGCTCTGGGACTCCATCTCGTCATCATTGTCGCCTATTATTAGTACGAGTGGTAGCTTTTGTGAGAATTAAGGTCCCTAATTTTCGTTTGGGGGAAGTACATCAAAAAAAATAAAAGCTATAAATTGTACACATCATACACAAGAACTGAAAAGGGAGGCAGCATGAGCAGCCGAAGGATACTTATGTGTTTGATAAAATCAGGTCAAAATTTGAACGAATTACAGATGACAATATACATGGATGAGAAAGGGCGACCTCTCACACCTTATTTGGCTCTCTAATAGCTTAGACTAGGTTAGTGGCAGCTCTAGACTCATTTAATTAATGATAAAAGAGAAATCAAGATGTGGTCGGTAGAATTTGGGAGAGTCCGTGTGACATGTGTGTGCTGCCTTGCATAGGGGATCATACATGCTCGCTCAGCAATCCATCAAAATCATCGTAAGGTTCATCTCGGGAAGGCTATAATAAAAAAGACGAATGATTTCAAACCCCACTCGAATCGAATCAGAAAATTGAATAATTTTCTCTATAAAATAAGTCATCATAACAAATTTTCACCAAAATGCAATGCTTATTTTTGTAAAAGAAACCGACCCTCGCAATTTTTTTTTTTCAATCTCAATGGGGTAGTTCAAAGGTCATTGTTTCAGTGTCACTATCTTCAAACTGTTTTCTTGCACCCATTTTCCTCGCTTGCCCCCCTCTCTCTCTCATATGGCATAGGTTCCATGAGATCCCTACATAATAAATTTATAGAAATAAAAAAAGTGAAAGTACTGCGTGCTGTGCATATGTTCATTAATAACATTGTTGCCAAGTCTTTCACAATATACATAATGAGTATTTGCATCCTCCCAGCTACGTTGACAAACGAGCAGCTCCTATTATTGCTACCCGTTTGTTTGAGATTACAAGTTTCCTTTTTGTACATCAACAATCCTTATTCATAAAAATTTACAAATCCTAAGTTCCACCGAGATAATAAACCGTCACTTGATACTTACGCCTTCGTTGGACATTATTGATCATCGCACTCTTTCCATCTCTCATGTCCAACTCTCGGTAATATTCATGGTAATTGACCTCCCGTAGGCTTCATCGCTTGGCCACGATGTTGGTCGATAACTCTTGACTCTTTCCATTTCTCATGTGTCATTACTTATCGATTACAAAAGATTGTCGCTTTTTGGTGTCAGCACATTCCTTCCCTAAATCTCTTATAATTAATATTGTTCCCTAGCTTGATAATTAATTTCCACTTAATTCGTGACTTGATCACCACCCAAAGAAAGAAGAAGAAAAAATAAAAAAGAAAGAAAGAAAGAAAAGTCTTAACGGAGTGAGAAATCAGTGGCCTGCCCGGTGAATTCGTGGATCTACGGAGAACCAAAATTACAGTAAAGACCACGGTCTTGTTAGTCTTTGTTTAATCTCATTGCTCTTTGCGATCGAAGTCACCGTCCCTAACCACTCTCTCTCTCTCTCTCTCTCTCTGTCTTTCTCTCTCACCTACACACACATAATCAAATCGTGCTCAGAAGAGCTTTTCACAGCTGATTTTGGTGAATCACAGTTCAATTGTCAGTAGGCCTCTCTCTCTCTGTCTTTCTCTCTCACCTACACACACATAATCAAATCGTGCTCAGAAGAGCTTTTCACAGCTGATTTTGGTGAATCACAGTTCAATTGTCAGTAGGCCTGTGGGATTTCTGGTAGCTGGAGGAGTAGCGGAAGCTCGTTCTGTGGAGCTCAGTGATCGAGCTTCGTCTCGCATGGTTCGGGTTTCAGCTTCGGAATCGGCATATTTCTCCGCTTAGCTGGTGCTCGCTCACTCTCTGCTCATTATCTTTTCGTAGTTAATAATTCTTCTCCTCTTTTTACTCTTTTTTGCCTTGGGTGTATGAGAAAATATCGGGTGCTTTGGCTTTTGTTTGTTACGGAAAACAACTTCCAAGAAAAAAAATTTCGAATTTTTCAGCGTTTAATTCACAAAAAATAAATTAGTCAAGGAAAACATTTTCGATTAATGAAAAAAACTCTTTCAAAAAGTGGAGAGAGGAAATCATTTTCCGTACTTTTTTTTTTTTTCCGGTGGAACCGTCCTCTTTCTTTTACCGGTTCTCTTTCGTGCACTCCTTCACCTTTCTTTTCTCTTTACATAATTATCCTTTAACTTTTTCCTTCTTCCTTAACCAACAACCGGCCATAGGTGCGATTGGCCACATGTGAGAAATGAGATCACCCAAGGGCGAAGAGCCTTGATCTCGCTAGGTTCCGGTGAGGTTGAGCTAGCTCAAGGCCGCCGAGCTCGAGCCTCGCCAGATCGATGAGCTTTGAGCTCGCTAGAGTTTGAGCTTTGTCGATTTGGTGAGGCCTCAAGCTTCAACCTTTGAGCTTCAACCTTGCTGCTTTTAACTTCAACCTTTGATCTTGCTGATTTGGTAAGGCCTCGAGCTTGCCAGCCTTGTGTGAGCTTGTCCCTCGCCTGCAGCTAGTTGCCGACCATCATCGTGGCTGGCGATGGGTTGAGGAAGAAGAAAAAAAGAAAAGAAAAAAAGAATAAAAAAAGAATAATAATTTAATAGATTTTTCTTCCAAAAAAATCAAACCAGATTTTCTATATTAAATAATTGAAAATATTTTCTAGTTCATTTCATGTCTTAGCTAAACACTAAAAATTATTATCATTTTTTTTTCTAAAAAATGGCTTTCCTTAAAACATGTCCTAAAAATATCATATTTTCTGTGAAATAAATGAAGTATTAGGGTGTGTTTATGTCGCGAAAAATGAATAATTTAGAAATTTTTTTCTTGAAAATGATTACTTATAGATAAACGAAAATTATTTGTAAATAATTTATTTTCTGTAAAATAAACAAATCCTTATTAATACTACTGCCACGTGGAATTGTTATAAGTCCGTTAATCTATTAGTACACAACAACTGGGCTTTACTCTGACTCAATCAAGAGTGGGGACACCAATCTGTTCTTCTTTCCAAACGCCATGGAAGCTCTCTCAGTCCTCATACTCTTATGGAGAACCATTACCACCACCGCAACGCTGGGCGAAATGCACCGAAACGGACGATAGGTTCAGTGAAGACTACCTTATCGAGCTGGAGATCACGCATGACATCGCCGACAGTGACGCCGAAGCAGGTGCGTCGGCCTTCTTTTTTGAGCCGGACCTTCACCAACAGCGAGGGGTTTGACGGCACTTAATCGTTGCCAGAGTCGCCGACTTGCTCTTTCCCAGTGAACGCTTTGGCCTCACTCGAAACCCCTTCCCTATATTCGCCGAGAAGCCTGCCATTGCTGGAGACCATGCTGGCTATGCTAGCGGCAACTCGACCCACGGGAACTTCACCATGTCGCTGTACCTCTTGGAGACGCCCATGTACAGGGGCTTCACCAAATTCAAATACTACTGCAACCCGCCTTTCGAAAGCTGCTTAGAACTAGAATGGTTGGAGAAGCTCTCCGCGATTTTACCACGCGAAGGACTCGTGGTTTGTTATTTCTCTTCTCGTTTAACTATTCAGCTTCAGAGTCCCTTTCAGTGATGTTACGCAGAGCTCCAGCTCAAAGAGGAGTCGTCCTCTTTGTCGTGCGTTAAATCTGGCGTTGTGGTGGTGGTGACGGGTCTCTATAAGAGTCTGAGGAAGGAGAGAGCTTTCATGGCGTCAGGAAGAAAGAACAGATTGGTGATTCGAGTGGAGCCCAATTGCCTACTCGTGGCAGCTGATTAATGGAATCATGTAAATCCTACCTCGCGGTGCTCAAGCACCCAGTACTTTCCCTTGAGCATATTATTTAATGTCAGAGGTAAGGGCCTGATTATGCTTGAATTTTTTACTGGAAAAGAGTAGTTTTTCAGGGTCCGGGGGGAAATAGGTCGCAAGGAGGGGGCGACCAGGCGCTGCCGCTACAGCGGCAAAACATGCAGACTCAGACAGCTGGTAACCTCCAAGAGTCCATCTTCGACAGCGAGGTGGTGCCGTCTTCGCTGGAGGCGGAGATCATATTGATTCTGCATGTGGCTGAGGAAGTCGAGAGCAACAATCCTAGAGTTGCTTATCTCTGTGAGTGGATGTTCCCTCTTAACTTCATCAATTTTTAACTTTATACTGTGCGCACCTTCTCAACGTTGCTACCTGTTTCTATCAGAGTAGGTCTTTGTTTCTGTCGAAAGGATTTTCACCCCGAAAGTGAAAATCTTTCACCAAGAGATTGATTTTGGTTTTTTTTTTCTATATATATAATGAAATGGATTCTGTGTTGGTCTTGAATAGGAAATTGCTAGGATTCGGGTTCAAAAACAAGCGAAAGGGCAATTCTAACCATTTAAAGTGCAGAAAAAGTAAATTTGCGGGAACAAGACAGAAAAAAATATTAAATTTAATTGATTTGATACCCAGGGAACCGGACCCTATTTACAACACTTGCGATGGGGTATTTATAGCCCAATCACAACAATTACATCTATATTCCTATTCTAACCATTGCTGCACGTTTTTTATGCATCATCAATCCATATCCACAAGAAGTTACAACTTTCTAGTTCATTGGGGTAACTTAAGTGTCACATGATATTGGCACTTCCATTCAACATGCTTGATTGATGAATTCTTGCTCCTTCTCATGTCCAACACATAGTGAAATTCCTGGCAATTGATCAATCATAGGCTTCATAGCTTGGTCTTGATGTTCGTCGATTACTTGCCAATCATTTTTGGGCTTTGCTAGTACAACAATTTTTAGATTATTGTGAGAATAATAGCTTGTTATAAATAATAAATTCTTGAAGGAGTAAACCTCATAATAATTTGTAATACTGTCACTCAATTATTTCTCAATCATTTTTCATAACCCTCTTTATAGTTGTGGATTTCTCTTAGCCCTTTGAACCCATTATGTTTACCACACTTTCGACTGATCAACTCTTCATTACTTCTCGATTAAAAAAAAAGGGCTATTTTTGATGTAAACATTCCTGGATTTCTACGTGTCCCGTTTTCCTTTTGTTTCCAATATTGTGCTTGTTTTGTTGCTTATTAGTAATGCAAGCACATGCGGCTTTGTGACAGAGACAGAGCCAGAGCGCACGCGTGCTTGGCTCTTTTGGTTAATTTGTGTGAGGCTGCTGATTTCGTGTAGATAAGCTTTCTTGATATAAATTCAAGAATTTGAGATGCACTTTTAAGCCTGAACCCACGGAGCTACCCCTTTAGACCGGTTCTTGCGAGAAAATATTGGCTGGAGTTGAGATTCTAGCGTGTCAACCTACGAATTCGCTCATAGGGCGACACGTGTGGCCCGGGCCCCATCACGTCAGAACCTCTGACACATAGGCTGTTGGGGGAGAGAGAACTCGTCTTGTCAGGGTCAGGACTGAGGGCACACCTTTCAGACTGGTACCCCGCGTCTTACCCTTACCCAAGATATCGCCGCTTCATTTGAACCAGTAAACTTACGCCTAGGATCAAACAAACTGAAGAAATGAGTGGAATGAGAAGTGGGCCCATGTAAATGATCGAGACCTCGCAAACAACAACGCTCCTTCCAATGCAGCTTGCGTTGCGGGAGATGCCCGCCCGTAGGGTAGGGCCCGGCCTGCTTCTCGCCCGAAAGAACCACTTACTAGCTAGCCGGACTAGTGGGGGGCCTCATCTAGAGACATACTGAAACCCATGCCGTGTCGCCCGGGCCCCATCACGTCAGAACCTCTGACACATACTCCTCTCCCCTCTATCGCCTCTCTCTTCCCCCCCTCTCTCTCTTCGCTCTCTTATTTTTTCCTTTATTTCTTCTTCTTCTTCCCTCTCGCCTTCCCTTTCACTCCGCTGTGGAACACGCAGGCCTTGGACTCGGCCCTGGCAAGGTCCAGGGGGCACCAAGACCTTCCCGAGTAGCCTTTCAGGGCTCACCCCACAGATCACTCCACGCCGGCCCGTGCAGACGGAGACCTTCAGGCAGACCTTGCTAGAGAAGATGGACTTCCCAATGAGCCTGTCGAGGTCGGACTTGTTGAGGTGGAAGGTGGCGTCGCTGCCGCCGGTGCGGTTGGAGTGGGGGAGGGCTTAGATGGCGTTGGCGGGAGATAGGGGATGAGGGCGGTCTAGAGGGGGAAGCTCTTGAGCTTGATCTTGCAGAAGAAGCAAGAAGGGTGGACGACTGATCTGGCGGGCTTGGTGGCGACAGGATCCCCACCGTGAGCAGAGGCTTCCCACTGTGAGCAGAGGGAAGAAGAAGAAGAAATAAAGGAAAAAAAGAAGAGAGGAAGAGAGAGAGGGCGACAGAGGGAAGAGGAGTGTGTGTTAGAGGTTCTGACGAGGTGGGGTCCGGACGACATGTTCGTCCGATGAGTGAACCCGCAGATTGACACGCTGAATCCCAGTTTCGGCCAATATTTTCTCAATTCTTGCAAGCGAATGAAAGTTTCCGTCGCATTGCGCCCCCTTTTGTTAGTTATTGGGCTGACAGATAACTTTGTTACAATATCTGATCCCGGGGTAGTTCCTCTACTGCAGAAGCAAACATCCCGATAATCGACAATTTATGAAAGGATTCGTAGCTACATTCTGTCATTATGTCATTATGGTGACCTGTCAGAAATATAAGTAGAGAACTAATGATTTGATGTTTGCAGCAATTGCTTCTTATAAATTTGGTAACGCTATTTTTACCTGATGGTCGTTACTAGTATTTTTTATCTTTTAGCAAAACATTATTTCATACGATCCATTTCGATTTTTATTTCTAAACATGCAATTCTATCTAGTCATGCACAAGTGCGCAAACAATAAAAATCGCTCAACAACAATAAGCATATAGTTAAAGCAAATGTGAAAACAATTCGAGCCGGATGGGCTAAATTAATACTGAAGGATGTAAAGTCAAATATGCAAATCACTTAAGCCTCTAAAGCAAGATGAAATTTTAAATGGTAAATGATAAAACTAGTAAAAAATGACAAATAAATGCAGGAAACTCCTAAATGAATTCATTTATCTTTTATGAAATGACATGGTTTAAGTATGAAAATGTTGAATCTAAATAATGGAAACGTAAAAAATTTCAATGAGACATTAGAATCGTCTAAATTCCACTCGAGAAAACAATGTTGAGAATGAAGTGCCCGTCATTACGTGTGCCCTTCCTAGTTCGGCCGTAGGCCAAGCCTCGCGCATGGGAAGCCCATGGCCGTGTGTCACTGGCCGATTGATTGGGATCGTGACTGCGCGGCAACTCAGGCACTTTTGGATCGACTTGTATCGCCGGGATGCCTAAGCGAAGCCTTGTTCGATCGATCACACACTTACTCGCTCACCCGGATCGTAGAGAGAGAGTTTCTAGAAAATTTGGAAAGAAATGAGCTTTTGTATTACTGAAATAGTTGGATGGATACAAATGAAGGGGAGGGCACCCTTCTTATACTAGAGGCCCTCAGATTACATCCGTTGATCGACTTTTTATTCGACGGACGAGATCGTACTGCCATATCTACCAACTACCGACACTTATGATAGGAGGCTTCTAGAATTTGGCGTAATGACCGTATCGCCCGCCCTTGGTAAGTTCCGGAAGAAATCTTGCTGGGAATCCTAGCGATCGCAGGAGGCCCTCCGTAGCAAGGTACGGCCCTTTAGCTACAGAAACCTCTTGGCCGTGACACGTGCCTCTTAGGTAAAAAAATGGGCCTTAGCTAGGCCTTGGTTTGCTTACTTAGGGACCGAGATATGATCTACGTGAGAAAGGTACGATTTCGATATGAATTGAAGGGTTTATGATCTCCCACCACTTTGACAACAGTCGTTCTACATGTGGGGTCAATGATAATAATCTACCATGCCTCTAATTGCTAAAGGAAAGAAAACGCAATGGAAAATCTTAACGTGGAAATTCACGGTAAAAGTATTTATCTTGGATAGGTGTTGAAATTGCAACATTATCGGCGCACACTATCCCCAGTTTTCATGAATGAAGATGATACATTTGAATGAAAAATTTCGGTGGAAACAAGAGTTGGCAATATGGGTCACAAACCCATTTGTAGATTTATATTTTGTGGGTTGGATGGAATATGGGTTACCTGAAATTTTAAAAACATATTGTAAAAAGTTTACAAAAGTAAACCCTAATTAAATATAGGTCTTAGTGGGTATGAAATTGACTCATTTTTAACTCAAAATCAACTCAGCTGAATTGGACCCAACAAAACGAGACTGCTCAAAACTTTGTCCGGAGATTTACATCGTAAATTGCCCTGAGTGAGAGTGAAACCAAGATTTCTCGGAACTTTCCCACATCGACTCGTAAGCAATATCGCTAAGTTCATGTGTAGACTTTGCTTCTAACTTTTTGGAAAATTGATGACTCGGAGAAGTCATAAGAGAAGTCATAAGAGAAGCCAGTCACAGTTGAATATTCACAGCCATAATTTCAAATTTGAATTGTATAAGACTAGTTAGAAAGTGAATCCATAGCTCAGAGATGCATTAACTAGTAAATGAAACTCATTATTAGCATGTACTTTGCAAATCCATGGCACACTTTATCCATTCCAAACTTTTTTCCCGCGTGCTAAAAATGTGGACATTTGCATACTCTTTTAGTTCCTTATAAGTATTTCAATCTTTAAGTTACTTTTTCATTTTTATTTTATTTACTAATATCTATTTATTTTGTTTATTTATGTTATAACATATAAGGCATTTATAACATAATTAAAATTGAGAAAAATAAAAGAACACGCAAATTTACATGGAAAATCTCTATAGGAAAAACCATAGGGTAGAGAAGAAGCCACATCCATTATAAATCTTTAAGACTTTTTCTGTCTCAACTTTCTATCCTAATAATTTAAGAACAGTAATATTTATATTGCTCCCAAACCCTACCATTGGCCCAAGCCCATAGAGAATCTAAGAAATACTCAATCCACCTTGGCTTAAAATCTACATAACCAACTAACAATCTTCTCCTCCCATTAGAGTAAAGCTCAGCAACAACAAACATTAACCAAATCCAAGCAATACTTAAATTGGGCAATAAGCAAGGGCTTTATCAACATATCAGCTGTGGATTGTTTACTGTATCAATCTTCAAGACCTTGATATAGCCATCAGTAAGAATGTCTCGAGTAAAATGATATCGCAT
This sequence comes from Eucalyptus guilfoylei, assembly GCA_016097605.1. NCBI lineage: Eukaryota > Viridiplantae > Streptophyta > Magnoliopsida > Myrtales > Myrtaceae > Eucalyptus > Eucalyptus guilfoylei. Next base: position 8,813,648 of record CM027869.1, on the reverse strand, counting down.
ATCAACGTGCTTTGTTCTCTTATGATACGTCTTATATTTAGTAAGATGTGGAGCACTTTGACTATCACAATGGACAACAGTCACACCATGATTGACACTAAGCTCTCTAAATAAGCCTTTTAACCATATAGCCAATTTAATTGCCTCCGTAATAGCTATATACTTTGCATCCATAGTAGACAAAGCAACCTTATGCTGTGAAGTAGCTTTCCAACTAACTACACAATCTCCAATAGTAAAGATGTATCCAGTCAAAGACCTTCTCTTATCAACGTCACCAGTATAATGAAAATCAACATATCCTATTAAAGTGTCACCAGTCGTCCTAGAATTTAAAGTAAAATTAGCAGTACCATACAAATATTTTAAAATTCACTTCATAACTTGCCAATGAACTTTGTTTGAGCATGATAAATATCTACTTACCACGCTGACAACATGTAAAATGTCGTGTCGAGTATAAGTCATGATATACATAAGGCTACCAACTGTGCTTGAGTATGGAACATGTGACGTATATTTTATCTCCTCTTTTGTTTACGAACATAAACGAGTTGATAATTTAAAATGAGCAACAAGAGGAGTACTTACTGGTTTGACATCTTTCATGCTAAAATGATCTAACATCTTCTCAATGTAACTTTTTTGGGGGAGATGCAATTTTGTCCTTTTTCGATTCAGCCAAATTTCCATGCCTTGGATTTTCTTCATTGCACATAAATCTTTCATTTATGTTAAACGCTCAAACGTACTTTCAAATTTTGTATATCAAACTCATCTTTTACTGCAATCATCATGTTGTTACATACAATAATAGATAAATAAAAGAGCCGTTTGGAAGTTTGTACAGATATACACAACTATCGTATTTGCTCCTACAATAGCCAAGTTCTACCTTAAACGAATCAAACCTTTTACACCATTGTCTAAGTGATTACTTTAAGCCGTATATAGACTTTTTCATTAGACAAACATGATCTTTTGAACTTCAAAATGAAAACCTTCTGATTGACCCTTATATATTTTCTCTTCAAGTTCACCATGCAAGAAAGCTGTTTTCACATTAAGTTGTTTCAACTCTAACTCATGCATAGTAACTAATGCAAGAATAAACTTGAATAGAGTTATGTTTAGTGACAAGTGAAAAGAAATCATTAAAATCACTCCCTCAAACCTTTAACAACTAGACAAGCTTTGAACTTGATGTCTTCAACTCCAGGAATACCTTCCTTTCTTTTGAAAACGCATTTGTAGCCCACAATTTTCTTTTATTTTGGTGGCTGGACAAGCTTTCAAGTTTGATTCTTTTTAAGAGATACCATATTTTGAATCATAGCAACTAGCCACTTTGCTGGATTTTTTGAAGAGGCAGCTTTCTTGTAAGTTTTAGGCTCATTATACTCTACTGACTGTGCTACTAAAAGAGCATAAGCAACCAAATTTGATTACCCATATTTCTGTGGAGGCTTCATTGTCCTTCTTGGTTTATCTCTAGTAATAGAATACCATTCCTCTTCATGTTATTTGACCTCAATATTTTCGTTAGATGATTGAACAGGTTTTAAAGAAATTACTTCAAGCTACACCTTTTCTGTAACACTTTCCAGATTTTCATGACAAGGAATAGAGAATTCCTTGCTAGGATAAAGTGAAGCAAACTCATCAATTGTAACATCTTTGCTGATGATAATCTTAGATGAATCAGCACACCAAATTTTATAATCCTTTACACTAGAAGCATATCCAAGAAAGATGCATTTCTTTACTCTACCCTCCGGTTTCCCTTCATTAATATGTGCATATTTTGGACATCCAAATACACGAAAAGCTGAATAATTAACGAACTTACTTGACCATACCTCCTTAGTGTCTTGCATTCAATATGTATGCAAGGAGAATGGTTTACCAACCAACAAGCTACATTGAATGCCTCAACCCAGATTTCCTTGCCCAAACTAGTGTTAAATAACATGCACCTAGTCCTTTTCTAATAAGGTAAGGTTTGTTCATGCGTTATGTAATACCATTCTGTTATGGTGTATTCACTGTAGTATGATGCCTTACAATGTCTTTGTTTTTGCAGAAATCATTAAACTTGCCTCCACAAAATTCTAGCACATTATCTCTTCTCATCATCTTGATCTTCTTACCTATTTGCTTCTCAATCAATGTTTTTCATTGCTTAAATGTAATAAAAACATCACTCTTTTTATTTAGAAAATAGACCCAAACATTCCTTAAAAAATCATCAATGAAAGAGAGTAAATACCTTAAAGCAAAGCATTTCAAAGAACTTTTGCAAGCCCACAAAGATTAGAATGAATATAATCTAAAGTGCCATTTGTTGTGTGAATTCCTATTTTGAAAGTGACTTTCTTTGTTTCCCAAAACATAATGCTTCTAGAAATCTAGTCTTTCAATTTCATTTTTTGACCACATAGAAGACCTCTCGTACTCAGCTCCTCCATCCTTCTAAAATGCATATGGCCTAATTTCTTATACTATAATTTAGTGTTGTCTGATTCTGTTATAGCAGATGAGACTAGCTGAACTAGAAATTATAATGCCTTGCAGCTGGTACATAGTGCATGTTTTTAGTTATTTCATCAATAGAAGTGAATCTCTCATAATCTTCATAATTCCACCCGTAGCCATAAATCAACAACTGTTAGCATCGAGTGTACCCAAGGAGATGGAGTTCTTCCTCTAATAAGGAAGTGTCTAATATTTTCAAAGGTTCTGATTATGTTGTCATCATCTTAATGCTGACATTCCCAATCACAACTGCTTTCATTCAGCGTTGCTTCCCATTAGAATATCTCCACCATTATATCCCTTGTACGTAGAGAACCAATCACGATTAGGACACGTGTGGTATGGATAGCCTGAATCAAGAAATCAAAAATACTAAATTTGTCTTTATCATCTACAACTAATGACTAATCTTTGTTATATTCGTCATCAACATTAGCTTGAGTGTGATTCGTGTTTCCTTGATTTTGTTGGTTTTGGTAATTCTAATTGTTCTGCCGATTTGTATTACTTTAACTTTGCTGATTTAGATTATTTTTTCTTTGTTGCTTTGCCTTCAGTTTCGGACAATTTATCTTGATATACCCCTTAGACTTATGGCAGTTGCAAGTCAAATACTTATGCTTCGATTTTGACATGCTCCTACCACTGTTACTTCTATTGAGAGACTTTCCTCAAGCAAATAAACCGGCCACATGATCATTATTGCCTTCAAAAATCAATTATGTATCTAGTCTCTACTTATTTAGAAAACTCGTATCGACATCTTCAAGATCGATAATTCTACTAACAATCATGGTCTCTCTAAAATTCTTATAATTGGGAGGTAGTGAAACTAACAATAAAAGAGCTTGATCCTCATCTTCAATCTTAACATCAATAATTTTTAATTAAGAGATAATAGTATTGAATTCAAAATATAAGACTCAAGGGATGCACCTTTTGTCACGCCCCGAACCTCGAGCACGCGAACATCCCACCATGGTCATGCAAATGCGACGTTCCCAGGACGCGTCGCCGACCCATTCACTTTATATGCACATGCGGAACGTATTACACAACCCCTGACAATAAAATACGGGATAGAAAAGCAGGAAGCAAATTCATAACCAATCACTTACATAAACCAACAGAGTTTACAAACAGAGGTCTACAACCAAAAGTCTACAAAAGGCCGACTTATAAAAAGGAACTGTCCTACGACCTACAAGTCGGACATGTTCTCCAATTCTCATGACTTCACCTCTGCAACTCCTCAAGGCCAACCAAAGCGATCTGGCCGCTTCGTCCACTAGGGACCTGAAAATATTGGCCCACAACGGGGTGAGACAATGTCTCAGCAAGTTCACCCTCTTAACCCCTATTAGAAAGAAAATACACCCAAGGGTGGCCTAACTACATCATCACAAACAATGAGACTCACCTTTGCCTCAGTTATGACATGTCCTGATTATAAGACTAAATCGTTATGACATGTCCCATACCATGTCACACAATTTCGTCTCATAATCCAACACATCAATAACACTCAACATGTATTCCAATTGTTATTCAATGCCACACACGGGCATACCCTAATCGCAGTTCAGCTATCTACTGGCATTAATGCCAGGCATCGCCTCCCCCCATGGAGCGCGGCTTCGTCATTACGTCGACAGCGTTCCCAAAGGAGTATAGGCCCAGAATCAACTGCGACCCAAGCCCGTTGCGTGGGGCCTCCCATATGGGGGCAAATCCAGCGCAACAGCTCAGGACAATTTCCTCTTAATTATCACACAATAAACTCATACCTGGCCTAGGACACTTTGCATTTCACTCAATACTTTCCTTTAAAATAGTGGATCTCGGCCTCTTTTCTTCATATTAAAAATGTTTCAGAAATTATTCACGTGTGTGGGGACACTTTAATTTCGAAGCAGAAAACTAATATCTTACTTTTTCAAACCCCACTATTTAATATAATCCTTAAAATCCAAATTTCGGTGTTAAACCCGACACCCGGGATTTTATGAATAAAATCCATATTTTTCACAATCAACACTCAAATTGCAATATCCACTCATCAAATTCATAATCTGAATACATAAGCAGCGATCAGCGAAATTCTGAGAATTTAGGGTCCCAATGAAAATTTCGGAATTTATTAAATAATTAAATTTATTCCGAAAATTAATTAAATAATATATTATTAAATTATTAAATAATTTCGAAATATTTATTTAATCCAAAAATACTTCATTAAAGTCAAATCAATGCTTATTCTAATATAAACCTACTTATCCTTAATTAAACATACTTTAAACTAAACGACACCTTAATCTAATCTACTCTTAAATAAATTAAACTAACCACCTAATAACACTTAACATAAACTAAGCACGCCTAAAGCATCATTAATCCTCTAATTAAGATTTAGTTAGTTAAACTCACCCAATTAACAAACTGATCGGACCAAAATGACGGGGACGCCGCCGGGAACAACTTTCCTCAAAGCGGGCCAAGCTTCCGAGGTCGGGAAGTCGGCCAAAACAGGCCAAAACTCAGCGGCGATACCCATTTTTTTTGTTGCTGTTCGCTATCGGTAGAGGGCGGATCCGGGTTGGCTTGGGACCGAAACAAGCGGGGAAGACCGGCGAGGCTAGGATAGGTCTGTGGGGAAGGTCGACGGCGGTGGGGACGAGCTTCGGCAGCTCCTGGAATGCGCGGATTGAGGCGAAACAACAGGGACGAGCGGGCAAGGCTCGCTGCTGGCGTGCGGCTTGTGATGGCGAAGCTGTCTACACCGGAGGCCTTGGCGGCTTGAGGGCGGCTCCAGGCGACTTCTTGATTGAGCTGAGGCGGTCGAAGGGCTAGGGATATGGCTAGAGGAGTGCGAACTATGGCTGAGCAGCAGCTAGACCTGCTGGAGGCGCGACGACGGCGACTGGCTTCCACGGGCGAGCGACGGCTTGGATGGAGGGCTGCGGTGGCGTGCGGCGTGAGGCGGCGATGACTCCGGCTGTGGCTGCGATGGCTGCTGGTTTCCGTTTCAAGGCTTCTTCGGTTGCTGGGTTTCGAAGCAGCAAGGAGAGATGGAGGAGAGAGGGTCGACGGGAGAGAGGAAGGGGAAAGGAAGAGAGAGGAGAGAGGGACCAAGGGGGGACCACTTTTCTTTTATTTTTAATCCTTCAAACATGGCCCACGATGACCTCACATGAGGTCATCTTCCACTCACACCAAGCTTCCACAACAATCCACCAACGAGTCCAATTGCTTTCTCCGCCGTGGCATACGAATTCAAAATCTTGTACATCACATTCTTTCAATTCTCTTCTAATTGAACCAAATTGAAATCCATGAATTAATCCAATGTCACCACACTTCAATTCACAAATTTACTTGACCATCGAACCATCTTGGATCCCAAAAGTATGATCAAAAGCAGGCTACCAATTTTCCCGAACCAAATTAACCATACGTTGATTTTTCGCTGAAAAGTCGGCTTGCATGAAAAATCTTCCGAATATGAGTCAACGTTCCTAAAATGACCTATGACATAATAGAACTCTCAATTTCTGAATTCGGGTTCGATTTCACGGTTAATTTCAATTCGGCACGAACTTAGCGCGTCATAATCTACTGGGTAGCTTTTAGGAATTTTCGTGCATTTGACCCGTGGTTGATTATTCTCAAGCCACAAAGTACATCTTCAACACATTGGCGACTCTCGATCGTGGTAAAAATATCAAGGTTTCAAATACAGACACGGGGTACCAAAACGGCAGAAGAATCGGTCTAGTGCCAATTGACAAGAATTGTGCAATTAGGTGGAATCACCCACACTTAATCACAAACATTTGTCGAGTCGACCTATCTCCAATTTCTAATCGATCTACTGTGTTGTAATGATCTCTTGTAGATTTGCATGGTCGAGCAGTCGTTTCCTAGTCGAATTCTCAAGTCTAATGCATTAAAATTCCTTAACGGTTTCACTTGATAGACTAGTCATCCCATGAGTGATCAGTTCAAGGAAAAGAACTATAAGCGCGTCGATGAAATGCCCAACTATTTCGATCGGAATCAGAACCTGAAATTCAGGATGTCACACCTTTAACCATACGAATAGTGAAGAGTCGTTACTTGAGTTTCAATTGATTGGTGAAGGATTTTGTCATAAAAGTATTTTCCAATTTTGTCCATAAACTTACAGCTATTTTCGGATCTAGTACTATTGTAGAACTTCATTCTTGAGACACAACTGGATAGTGGATAGAGCCTTTTCATCCAGTTCTTCCTAGGTTTCATCTGACAAGTTTTTAGTTTATTGGGATAAGTGCTACAGAAGTCCTAAAACTTGTCATGAAAATGTAATTGAGTCCTAAAACTTGCAAAAAGTACAATCAAGTTCTAAAACTTGTCAAATTGTTTCAATCGAGTCCTAAAGTTAACGCCGTTGACTTTTTTAACGGAAAATGCTAACGTGGCGCGGGCGGGAATTTTAAATAATTTTTCATTTTCCACATGGCGTTTTTAATTATTTTTTATTCAATTTTTTAAAATTAGATTTAAAAACTAAAAAAGAAAATTTAAAATTTATTTTTAAAAATTGTTTAAAAAAAAAAGGCAGCTCCTCCCTCGCCGCCGCCGCCATCGCCGCCCCTCCGGGCGATGCGGCGGCGGCTGCCATTTTTTTTTGGAACTATTTTGTTTTTTAAATAAAATTTAACTTTTCTTTTTCTAATTTTTAAATCTAATTTAAATAAAAAATTTAAAAAAGCCACATGGTAAATAAAAATTAATTTTAAATGCCACGTCATCATGTCCGTTAAAAAAGTCGACAACGTTAACTTTAGGAATCGATTGAAACAATTTGACAAGTTTTAGGACTTGATTGCAATTTTTGCAAGTTTTAGGACTCAATTGCATTTCGTGACAAGTTTTAGGACTTTCGTAGACTTATCCCTAGTTTCTTCCATTTTCTAGACAGATTTTCTTCAAATCCTACTGTGTAAGAACAACCAACATGCAAACCTACCATGAGTTGAAACTACCGCTTTTATCAAACTTCTCAATATCAAATTTTGTTGTTGAACTTGAAACGATAACCAGAAGATCGAAAAACCCTATGGCTTTGATACCAGATTGTTATGACAAATGAGGAAATTGCAATGAAATTAAAATTGAGAAGAATAAAAGAATACACATATTTACGTAGAAAGCCCTTGCGGGAAAAACCACGAGAAGAGGAAAAGCATAATCCACTATAGAAATTCAATGATTACAAAAGGTGACTTAAAAACCTTGCGATTTTTGTCTATCTCAACTTCTTAAATTAATAACTTGAGAAAAAAAATATTTATATTGCTTCCAAACCCTAACATTGGTCCAAGCCCATAGAGAACTCAATACATAATAATTTACTTTTCTAATTTGATATGATATTTTACCAAACATATTCACGTAAAGAGCTTAAAGTGTGTTAAACTGCCGAGTATGACTTTTCATAGGTTGGATTCAATATGAATTTCTTTTAGAACCGTGGGTTGGGTCGAATATGCATTGGGTTCGGATCGAATCGAATATGAGTTGTTAAAATTGTATTGCGATGGGTTAAATAGATCAATTTGGGTATGACTATTTTTGCCTAACCTAAACCAACTTGCCTTGTCCATTTGACAGGCCTACTTTGCACCACACATAAATTTCCATGCTATCATTGTGTGGATTATTCAGAATCCTCTTGCTTTCGAAGTATTTCTAGCTATTTCTAGTTAGTCTAACGTATATAAGATGATAAGTTTGTAGATGTAGAAGATGTTCTTGATTTTTTCTGGTTGATTAATGTGAATTCGAGTTAATAGGATTTAACTATTGTTCTAACTTCACTTTAGGAAGTGTTTTGGCATTTATTGCATTTTTTATTATGGCTTTTGGTGAATAATTTTTATATTGAACGCCTAAAAAAATTTGAATATTTTCATGTCAAGGTCTAAGCATAAGCAAGCTTACATGTGAATAGGTGCACACTTAGATTGGAGAAAGTCTCGGTACTTCCCCCCATTTTATTTCATTATTATCCTTCTCTTTGTTCGCAGTTCGATACTATTCTTTGAGGTAATTACTTCTATTTCTGATGCATCATGTATCTTCACGTATTTAACTTTGCTGACTGTTATGATGTAGGTCGATCTTATGCTTTTGAGAAGGCTCAAGAGTTGGATCCCACTTCTAGCGGACGTGAAGTTCAATTTATGAGAGCTCTCCAACGGCGTCTTCAAAAGGTAATCACTGTTTCTCCATTAGGAGCAATTTTTTTTTTCTTTTGCCGTGTAAGTGATGTTTAGCTTGGCAAAACACGTCCTCATTGCTGTCAATACGGATATAATTGTTTGAGGTTATTTGATTTCTTTCAATTACTTTCAATTTAGCATTTTTAGTCTCCGGTGTCATATAGATTGATACTTACAAGCGAGGACTATTTCCATGTACCGGTCAATCATTTAGAGCTAGGGCTCCGTAATTCTCCACTTGCTTCATATTTCTTATTCTTTTTAAAAAGAACATATGGAGATGCAATATATGTATCTAAGTTTTAATAGTTAAACTTCTTTTTGATCTTTTCTCTTTTTTCTGTGCATGCGCGGTCTTTTTGAAGGTACCTTCTTTTCTGATGAGATTCAGGAATGTTTCTATCCATTTTCAGGAAAATGAGCCAACCTTAAGGGGAAGGTTTGAAAAAAGTGATGGATGTGAAATGCAGAGTTTTTGTGAGCATTATTATAAAGGTTACGTTCAACCTTTACAAAATGCTGCTGAAAAAGCTGATCGGTAAGCTCATAGAGTTACTTTACATAATGTGTAGGAAAATTTTGCTATAACCTTCCTAGTTTTCAGTGGTTAACATGGTCCCAAATGCAGTGCGCAGCTTACCAAGGCTGAGCAAACTTGTAATACACTTCTTGAGGTGTTAAATGCTGTTAATAGGATGAAGCCCATTGAAATTGATCGGGAGGTAAGCTTTCCAAAATTTTTGAACTTTTTAAATGATGGATATATTGTTGAAGAACCACCGCCTCCCCCCCCCAAAGCCCGGGGCCCATCCTCTCTCTCTCTCCACTTTTCTAGATTTATGTAGGACTAAATATCTAGAATAAGTAGACTTACTCGGGGATGCAAGGGTGGTGGTGACTCTACTCCCGCCAGGGTTTACTCCACCGCGAAGCGGCGCACGGGGTTCCCTGGTCACCAAAAAAAAAAAAAATCTAGAATAAGTAGTTGTTGCTTGTGGTGATGAAGTCTCTCAATGTTAGTTGAATTGTGTGGATGAAAATCACTTGGGGGCATTTAAAATTTGTAATTGTAGATGAGTTCACCCTGAATCATTGTACAACAGTTCTTTGTACTTTGTCGGAGGGAATCTTTTTATAAATAGGCAGTTCACCTTCTTAACGTGCGTGCGGAGTTGTAGAGAGTAGAAAAGAAAGAGTGAAGGAGAGTGAGTCTCCGCTGGTGAGAAGAGCGAGGTGTGTGCGGGAGTATTGCGAAGAAATTGTGAGTGAATGAGTTATGCGCGCATGTAATAATTAAATAGTGAAGGTATTTCGCTATTTAGAGAATAGTAATACAAGTCTCACTCAACAAGTGATATTAGAATTCTCTGCACAACTCAATAAGTAGTATCAGAGTAAGTGGTTGGGAACTGAGGACCCAGGAATCTAGAGCATGATATGCAAAGATATTGGCTAGGTACCATTGTATATGAGTAGGCGCTCAGCCGAAATTCTACCCTTGTATTGGCAGGGATTGACATTGAGTAGTATGAGATCAAACTTACTTGGTGTAGTGTTGGACATTATATCCAAGTCAGATGGCAGGTATTTCAAGTTTAGTAAATGGTGTCAAGAAGCTCAGTAATAATTAGAGTACCCACATGTAGTATTATCTACTAGGTCAATATTTATGAGATATCGTTAGTGGTGGCAACACCATACCACTCAAATGATGGCGAGTTAAAAAACTGGAACATTAAAGAGGGTAAGGCTCTCTACGTTCTTGCTATGGCTGTTGAAGATAAGTTGTTACAGCATATCAAGAGCACGAAGACCCCAAAGGAGACATAGGATAACTTGGTAGTGCTATTCGTAAGGACGAATGATCCAAGTGCAAGGTTGGAGAATGAGGTATTGTCCTTGTTGCAACAAAATATGATAGTGAGTTGATACTTCTCCAAAGTTAGATCTATCTGTGAAGAAATTTCAAAGCTAGATTAATAAAATGCCGTTTCTGAGATGAGGATGATAAGAATTAACATTCATGGGTTGAGGTCAGAATATAATTGTATTTTTACAACCACTTGTGGATGGGCAAAATAGCCAACTATGACTAGGTTGGAGAATATATTGGCCAACCAAGAGGCTTAGATAGACAAATGTCTAAGGTCTTAGCTAAGGATGATAAAACTACCATCTTCAGTAATAAAAGAGGGTTTAAGAGCTAGAGGAGATGCTTGCACTGAAGATAGTGAATAGAGGAAAAGTCAAGGAAACTGTAAGAGGTGAAAAGAATGGAGAAGCACTCCACCAACGGGAGTCTGTGGCGAGGCTGACGATGAAGATGAGAGCAACAGAAGGCACAGTAGACGGTGCTATATTTGCGGTTAAGTAGTGTAACGACTCGAGCCCCACTGTATAATATTGTTCGCTTTGGACACTGAGTTCTCACGGCTTTAAAACTCGATATACAGTTTAGAGGGGCCCAAGCCATTATAAACTGGCCCAGGACTCCCCCCCTAAGCGATGTGGGACAAGAGGGACCCCTTCCTTGCGCACGTCCGGGGACCGAGGCACGGACGCACCGCCATCCCTCTTCCCCGCGCATCGCCTCTCGGGCCAAGATCCTCTTGTCCCACATCGCTTAGGGGGGGAGTCCTGGGCCAGTTTATAATGGCTTGGGCCCCTTTAAACTGTATAACGCGTTTTAAAGGCGTGAGGACTTAGTGTCCAAAGCGGACAATATTATACAGTGGGGCTCGGGTCGTTACAAATGGTATCAAAGCCGAATCCCGCAGCGTGTGGGGCCACAGCGAGGGCGCTGTGCTCCCAAGGGGGGGAGAGTGTGATGGCCCGAGCGGCGGTGCGTGGGGAGGAGGGATGGCGGTGCGTCCGCGCCTCGGTCCCCGGACGTGCGCAAGGAAGGGGTCTCTCTTGTCCCACATCACTTAGGGGGGGAGTCTTGGGCCAGTTTATAATGGCTTGGGCCCCTCTAAACTGTATAACGCATTTTAAAGCTGTGAGGACTCAGTGTCCAAAATGGACAATATTATATAGTGGGGCTCGGGTCGTTACAAGTAGTACACATTACTAGAGTTTGTTGGTTCAAATTGGAAGAAGGAAATGCCGCAACTTTTATCAACAAGGTGATTGAAAGTGAAGAAGACTGAGACTTCCAAGCGCTTGTTGCAGTGATGGAACGAGAAGAGCTAGCAACCCCCTGTGTAATTGAGTCAGATGATTCGACAACTCCTGTCACATCCCAAAGAAGAGCAAGCTAGGGAAGAACTCGAAGAAGCAAGTAACGATACCAACAAGCAATCGTGAGAAGGAACTGTAAGAGATGCATATTATGATAAAGAAGCTGAAAATTGAGAAGGTGAAGATGGAAAAGATGTTGAAGAAGAGGGGATGAGATGCCCGGGTAGAAGGATAGGAAGCTCAAGATTAGAGAAAAGAGAACATGAGAAACTACAGTATGAGCTCAAGAAGTTGCAAATGTTCAAAGAATTCAAGCAATGGAATGACAATAACTATGCTCAGAAAAAAAAAAGTTGCCTAGAGAAAATCCACCACTAGTTTAAGCGTCAATGGAATGAGATTAAGAAGAAACCGGTAGCAGCGATCAAAGAGGCCTCAAACATCATGGGTGCAAAATGGAAGAGTAAGGAGAAGAAGCCCCATGAGAAGAAAGACCAAGCTCTTTACATGAAGGTGCTTCGGATGAAGTTAAATCAGTTGATGAACGAAATGAAAATCACAAATTAGAGGCTTATATGAGCTGCAATCTCAGCACTCCTACAAGAGATTTGGAGGCTTAGATATCCCAAAATGCCAAAACTTGATACAGATGGACACATAAATGACAAAAAGATACACTTAAATGTCACTTTTTTTTTTCTAAAATTGATTGGCTCTGGTGAAGCTTGTTGGAAATTCGACGTGGCATTATTTTATTAATAAAACTAGTCTACGAGACTTGCTGGAATGTCCACTAAGCAATCATTGTCTTAAAATGACATCAGTTAGCCCCCAAATTTGATTTTTAATTTAAATATTAATTAAATTAAATTAAAAAAAATGAATTTAAAAAAAAAGGAGCAAATCAACGAAGGCCTCCACGGCCCTCGCCGCCATTGCCTTCTCCGATTTGGGGGAGGGCTGCAACCCCTTGCTTGTGGTGATGGTGGGGTGGCAACGGCGAGGGCCATGGAGGCCCTAGTTGCTTTGCTCCCTTTAAAAAAAATGATTTAATTAAATTTACATTAAAATTCAAATTTGGACCAAAACAATGTTGTTTTGGGTTTATTTAGCTATGTTAGCGCCACTTGGATAATTTTTAAAAAAATAAATGCCACATCAATTAAAAAAATTCTCGCTGGAAATAGTCATGTCGGCTGTCTGACTGAAAATTTTCATTGTTGGCACTTAAGTGTTCATTTCTTCTCCAATTTTGGTACATTTGGAAGTTTTGGCACTTATTTGTCCACTCATGCCAAGTTTTGACATTTGAGATGTACTTCTTCCAAGAGATTTGAATATGGAGATAAAGGAAAAGGAGACTAAAACTCAAGACAATCTGGCGTTTCCCAAATCCAAACTTTACAAATTTCAGATAGAAGTCATAGCCACAGAGGCAGAATAAGTTAGAACATATAATGCTAAGACAAGTCCTTATCTTGCACTTCCTCTGTCAGCACCAGAAGCGGGTGAAGCCCAGGAGTACCAAAGGTGAAAGGAAGAAGATGATAAGGCAGCTTATGAAAAGCAAACTGACATGTTTCTTAGATCCGCATTGAGAGAGTAGTCCATGAGGAGAAGTGTTGGAGAACCACAGCCTCTCTCTCTACTTTTTTAGATTTATCTAGGACTAAATATCTAGAATATGTAATTGTTGCTAGTAGTGATGAAGTCTATTAGTATTAGTTGAGCGGTGTCGATGAAAATCATCTACTAGTTAAAGTTTGTAATTGCATATGAGTCAACGTTGAATCATTGTAGATCACTTCTTTTGTACTATGTCGGTTTGAATCTCTTTACAAACAGGCAGCCCACCTTCTTAACGTGTGTGTGGAGTTGTAGAGAGTAGACAGAAAAGAAAGAGTGAAGGAGAGTGAGTCTCCATGGGTGAGAAAAGTGAGGTGCGTGTGGGAGTGGCGTGAGGAACTTGTGAGTGAGTCAGTGTGAAATAAGTGTGTGTTTGTAATAATTATTTTACAAATAGTGAAGGTATTTTTCTATTTTGAGAATAGCAATACAAGTCTCACTCTATCAGTAGTATCAGAAATATGCTGTGCAACTCAGCATATAATGTCTGATGGGAGGGCATGCTGATTGGATCATTGGGGCGCGTTTGGTAACGCTTCTATTCCCGATAACAATTTCTAAGTATTTTAACCCGTTTGGTAACTGTCCAAAATTTCAATTTCCGGAATAGAATTGCGTTTGGTACCGTGCTCAAAATTTCTACTCCAAATCATTTTCTTTTAATATTTAAATAATTTTATACTTTTTTCCTTTTTTCTTCTTTTCCTTTTTTCCTTTCTCTCTCCTATTCTTCTTCTTCAAGTGGCCGGCGACCTCACTGAAGCATCGTCGGCCCTTGTCGGTCGAGCCTTGTCGGCAACTGGGGAGGCTCCCCAAGCCCCACTGAGGCTCGGCCGGCCTCGTAGGGGCTGGGTGAGGCCACTTGGCCACCGGCGGGGCTGGGCGAGGCTCGACCTCGCTAGATCGCGAGGCTCACCCAGCCTCGCCGGTGGCCAGGCGGGCCTTGCCGGTGGCTGGGCTTGCCTTCGGCGAGCTCGCCGGACCTCGCCCTGGCTTGGCGAGCCTCCGGTGAGCTCACTGGATCGGTTGCCGGCGATCGGCAGCGGTGGGCAGTGGATAGCGGTGGCAGTAGATGAAGAAGAAGAAAAGGGAAGAAGAAGAAGAGAAAATGGAAGAAGAGGAGAAAATATGAACTTGATTCTAGAATTGTTCTCGGGAACAAGAATAAACTTTTGTTTTATTCTTGATTCTGTTCCAAATCTGCTTCCGGGAACAAAAAAATAGAAATTTGTTCCCGAGAACAAAAATTTTACTAAACATAATTCTGTTCCAAAACTATTACCGGAAACAAAAGAATAGAAATTGGCACTGTTTGGCTGGTTACCAAACAGGCCCTTAGCTGACAGCATGTGCAATGGACTCTATAGCCTAATCCACTAGGTAAAAAGTTTCTTCTTTCTTTTTCATAGAATATGTCTGCGAATAATGTCTGTTCACATTGATGTTTGTACAGATTTTGGAGGCTCAGGATGAAGTAGAAGAAGAAACTCAAATTTACGTTCCTTACAACATCCTCCCTTTGGATCCTGATGGTGCAAAACAGGAGATCATGAAATATCCAGAGGTTGCATTCCCTTCCATAAATTGAAATGTCATGCGATGGCCTTACTTTTTAGCAATACATGAAAATCTTGCCGTATGTAATATTCTTTGTTTGTAGATCCAAGCTGCTGTTGTGGGGCTTCGTAACACAAGGGGCCTTCCATGGCCAAAGGACTACAAAAAGAAGAAGGATGAAGACATTCTTGATTGGCTTCGGGCAATGTTTGGATTTCAGGTATGGGGACTAAGCAACTTCATTTACTCCTCTATTTGTGTTGAAAATGTGAATGTGCATGGAAGAACGATTTTGATATCGTTATAATTTTTGGTTTGAATGTGTGCAAGTGTATGTGTGTAGGGTATAGTTTGTATTTGATAAAAGATGGACAATGATAAGATATTTTGAGGATGTTTATGGGACAAAGATAATTTTACTAGGTGATAGAATATGAGATGTCACATAGTTAAAGGAGGAGATGTTGGCGTGGTGAAGGAGTGCAAGGACATGGAGCTTACCCTCAACTATCCACACACTTCCACGCGAGGAATCTTCTAGTTTGCGGGCTGAAGGCTTGCGTGGACATTCCTTGTCCACTTTCTTGACTCTGCTTTCCTCATGATTACGCAGCCTTATTTTATTACTTTATACAACCAACTTGTGCTTGCTTCTTCAACTTGTCTTCTTCTAGTCCACTCTCATGGCTTCTAGAATGTTCTCCTTTGCAAGCTGGTCTTCTCATGTTACTTCGGTTGTCTTCATTTCTTGCAAGATTTATCCAGTAGTTTCTAGATTGTTTAGAGAAAATGAATCACAAATTTCCAACAATTTGCTTTCTTTCATTTCTCGTTATAATTTGTTGCTGATAAGCAGTTATATTCAGTCTAATTCTGGTTCCTTGGACTGTCTATTTGCAGAAGGATAATGTGGCAAACCAAAGGGAACACTTGATTTTATTGCTTGCAAATGTGCACATTCGGATATTTCCACAACCTGACCAGCCACCCCAGGTGTCTTGCCGGCAATTAATTCTAGAAGATGCATCTATTTAGTCCTCCCGCAAGTAAATTACTACAATATGCGATGTCTTTTTGCTGGATTTTTTTTTCATATTGGTTTGAGGGAGAGGTTTCAATCATTTGCGTATTTTGCTATTATATGTCTGGGGGAGTAAGTGATGTAACTGATTCGACGCAATACCTTACGATTGCCCATCCTTCCAGTGAGAAACCTTCTTGTTGAGTGGGCTCGTTTGAGCATCTCAATAGATTTTTTTCTTGACTACTGTCATGAGGGAATCCCACCCGGTTGCCGCTTGTAGGCTTCTCTGTTACCACTTACGCTTGCTTCCATTCTTTTATTCTTAAACAACGAGCAAGCCTTTCTTATATTGGTAAGCTTTGAACTATGGAACAGCCATTAATCTCACAAACTTTTGCCTGATTCTGTGGTTGATGAATCCTTTGTATCGAGTAGAAAGGAGTGCAAGCACCATATAGACATCTCTGCTGTCTTTGGCATTGAGAGAGATCATCCCATGTTCCTTTTTCCATGGCTTGAGCATGGCACGACCATTTCCATTCCTTGCTAAATCGATGGCAATGTAATGATTTCTACAAACTATTGCAATGCTTGTGATTATACCTCATTGAGGATTTAGTCTAATACAAGTACTGCCATCTAAGACTGATGATGTTTTCTTTGTTATTTTGGTTCTGCAATTTTTTTCCCAATTTATCCTATCAATACGTGATTTCGAGCATAATCTGCATCGGTGTAGGTTGTAATGAATTGAAGAATCTAGTCTAATATAACAAGTGAAGCTAGCTGATGCTGTTGATAATGCTGTTTTCTAGGTTTTTCTAACTCTGCATACTTTTTCCACTTCATATCCAGCGGTATCTTTGAGGAAAAGCTGCTGTTGTCTGTTTGTAGACGGAGTACTCATCTATATAATATGTAACTTTGAGCATAAATTGCATAAATCATGGAATGTAAAGACATTTATTTGTTGTCCCTTCTTAGACAAAGTACTCATTTATCCTTTCTGTTTTGGCTAATAGTATTTATGAACATGATCTCGATTATGGCCTTTGGGAATTTCACTAAGCTGACATACTTGTTTATCTTCTTGATTAGTTACATGATCAAGCACTCACAGAAGTGATGAAGAAACTTTTCGAGAACTATGAAAAATGGTGCAAGTTCTTGGATAGGAAGAGCAGGCTTCGGTAATGGTTTTTCTGCTACTTTATCCGGCGAGTATGGTGGTTATCCAGAGCTATTAACCCTCTAAAAGAAGACTGTGGATGTGATTGTTAGTTGTTTGCTTTCAAGCAAAGACGGGAT
This sequence comes from Eucalyptus guilfoylei, assembly GCA_016097605.1. Lineage (NCBI taxonomy): Eukaryota > Viridiplantae > Streptophyta > Magnoliopsida > Myrtales > Myrtaceae > Eucalyptus > Eucalyptus guilfoylei. Next base: position 8,796,152 of record CM027869.1, on the reverse strand, counting down.
ACTAACTTGTTTTATGGGGTCAATAATAATGGATGGAGTCCTACTTTGGTCCTGTTGTGTGTGTGCGTGCGTGCGTGTGTGTGTGTGTGTGTGTGTTTTTTTTTTTTTAATTTCATCCTCCAACTTATTTGCTTTTAAATCAAGGGTAACTTACGACAAAAAAAAAAAAAAATCTGGGTGACTTCTTCAATTTTGCAGTCAATTGATGAATGGATATACGGACATGGTGCTTCTGACGGGGCAATTCGTGCTCCATGGGATGCTCATCTGGACGGCACAAGAAAATCAGAAGAGAACTTTTCTTTGAAGTCCACATCTGTATCACTAGGCAAATTGATCGCATGAAATTTATAAATGTAAAAATCATACGTATTTAAATTAACAAAAAATGTGCAGATTGTGGTCATTTTCGATAAAGATGCAAGGACCTGACTAGAACTTGATGAGAACAGGAGAAAACTTGCTGAGAGAAACATTTACATTTTGAACAAAAGTAACATAAAAAATACAGAATTTAAAGTGAATGTAAAAATTTGTAGAGAGGATAATTTTCAGCAGAACTACAGAACATGGCTCAATCCGAAGGTATTGAATAAGAATTTACCATCAGTTAATAGTGAACGGAATGAAAGAGTTGTAAAATAAATGTGGATGATTTGGATGCTGTTAAAATATTCAACTTCAATTGACAATAGGTCTTATATGCTTTTTATGTACATGCAATCTCCCTTCACGTTTTATCTCTTTCTCATAAATTTTATTGATCAATCCGGTCTTTTTCTATTCTAGATTTGCCCGATTTTTTTTCTCTTATCTCAATTCATGATCATGAGTGCCTTTCTTCATCTGCGACTTTGGGTTCTAAATAAGCAGGTCAGTGCGGCAAGGGCCGAGAGAGCAGCAGCTTAAACTTCTCTACATGGGTCTATATCTTCTTATTTGGGGGGAAGCAGCAAATCTGAGATTTATGCCAGAATGCCTTTGCTATATTTACCATCATGTATGCTTTTCGCCCCTTGTTTATGCTGTCAATATTCTTTTCATGCTTTGGAAGGTTATTGCTGATTTATCTGTTCCTGCTTTCTTTTTCCCTTCTCAATTTTGTTGACTTCTAATGGTTGAGAATTCATAAAAGCTTAAATCATAGTGGAGTTTTCTCAAAGCATATGTGGAGGATTTTCTCCTACGTTAAAGGAAGCACGGAACTGTGTTGTGTTGGGGGCCGTGGCTGAACTAAAATTGTCATTCTGTATGTTTCTACAATTTTTCGTATCATTCTCCGGTAAACCTCGAGTGCTTTCAGCATAAATCCTGGAAAAAACCTTCTGAATCTGGACTTGTCTTGATAATAGTGATGACACAGTCAATTTATCCTTAAGTGGAGAGACGTTAATACTGGATTGTGTTAGTACTTGGTCATTCTAATATAGAGCTTTCCTTTCAAAGGAAATAATTTTATCAGAAGCTGATAATTTACCAATATTGGAACATCTACATTCCGTTGTTTGCCCTTCTTTCCATGTTAAGAAGGTTTATTTTATATTTGCTTTTGCTTCCTGTAGATGGCTTTCGACCTTTTCGTTATGCTTAATGACAAGACTGGACAATATGTAAGGGTCATTTATATGGGAGAAGAGGCCTTCTTGAGAAAAGTTGTTACTCCCATTTATAAAGTGATTGCCAAGGTAATTGCAATATCTTGGTATATGTAATTTACATTTTATCTTATCTCTTCGTTCTTTGGGTTTTTTATGCTATTTTAATTCCTAACCAGGAAGCGGAAAGGTGTAAGCGTGGAAGATCAGCGCATTCTCAATGGAGGAACTATGATGATTTAAATGAATACTTTTGGTAATTTAATTTTTTTGGTTTTTTTGCTATCTTTTCCTTTCAATTTAGGGTGATATTAACTTACTATCTTTTGACAGGTCCGTTGACTGTTTCCAATTGGGTTGGCCAATGCGTGCAGATGCTGATTTTTTTCACATTCCTGCCGAGGTACATATAATTCTTCTTTTCTTGCAGGTTTTTTGTTGGTTGCTTTAACGAAAGATCTGTTTATGAGACAATCTCAGGCTTGTTACGTCACTTGCCACATGTGTATTTGTATGTTACAATGTACACACCATCAAGGAAAATTAAGCACTCTCAATTTGAAGGATGACCATAGTTTTATCAAAGAAGGTACCAAAGGTTTTTGCTTGTGTACAAAACAAATTCCAAAAGGAAGTCGCCGATTTACAATATTCTGAAGAGACTATTTCTATTATCGCCAACTAGCTGTAAGTATGAAATTTAATTTTCCCACCATAACCTAAAGTGAGTGTAAAGCCACTAATCTCTAAAAAAATCCCGTTAGGATTCATCTCACCGAAGTGCCCTCTTGTTTCTTTCCTTCCTTCCTAATGAACCAAGAGACAAGGAGAGGAATCATCTTGTTAACTTTTGTCTTTCCTCCGCATGAATTGATAGCAGCCCGAGCCCAGAGTTCTTCTTGCACTTTGAAATGCTCCACTCTACTCCAAAAGTCGCAAAAACTATAGTCCAGCCGTTTGGTACCACTATGCTGCGACAATTAGTGGTTCACACTCACTCCATCGTTTGTAAGAAGCATCTGATTGGCCAAAAGTTTTGCTTTCTTTTAAAGGTTGTAAAAAGTTGAGACTACATCCCCACTCCCCATGCAGATTATTATTCTTCGTTTAACAAGAACCTTGCCATCTCTATAACAGTCCTACTCTTCCTTTCTGCGACTCCATCTTACTCTAGTTAGCTGATGACGGATACCGTCATTTCATAGAATTTCTTGAACTTGTTAGAGTTGTGATTGGTGCCTATATCGCTTTTTAGGACTTTGATTCTGTGGCTACTTTGCTTCTCAATACGGTTCTTGCATTTCCTTATAATAGAGAAAACATCCGATCTTTCTCGAAGCAAGTACACCACATCATTCTTGTGTCGTCGTTGATGAATAGTATGAAAAATTTCTTTTGACTAGGTGTTTGAGACCTCATTGGACCACATATGTCCATATGAAGTAACTACAATGACTTTTTAGCTCTCCATGAAACCGCTAGATGAGAAGGACTATAAACCACGAAAAAGAAAGGGATTTGCACACCTAATTTGGAATCCATCATTTTTTATGCGGAAAATTGACGATTCAAAACTTTAGTGCTTCTCCTCTATTGCCTTTTGTATTACTAGTTCAATGAAGCCGCTCTTCACAATTACGTTTGGTAGCTGTTCTTTATGCGAGGTTATTTGTGCATCAAGGTTAGATGAGAAACTTGAGTATTATTTATAAAATTTTTAGCTATAGACCTTATCACATGCCGATTTCTATCCAGTCCACACTAGCCAGCTCCATATAAAATTAATTAAGAATCTTTATATCTTACCTTATTAGACCAAACCCTAAAACGGTAAATTTCAATCTTAATTAATATAGACCGCATATAGAAAAAACAAAAAAAAACTCATACATTCTCCTACTTGTGCTATATTAATTGAAATTGTACTGTATTTCCGCACTTTTATGTTGATCAAGAGATTACTCTTAATAGTCAATTTGATCTCACAAAGTCTTAAATATCGAATTATGACGGTAATTACATAAATACACATAAGGCATTCCATGATCATGAGTGCTTTTGACTCTATTGATATTGATTTAATATGATATTTTGGCAATTAGATAACACCTCTTAAAGAGTGATACCTAAAGTGTCATCCATTTTGTCAATTAACGTTCTCTCTCCTTAAGTGTCACAAAATCTGATGTGTTAGTAGAGAATATCATTACAACTGCAACGAACCTACATATGTCATATCAGTATAGTTAATTTTATTTTATGTGTAATAAGACATATTATGAGAGTTACATACATCAACATATAATGTGTAGAATTAGTATTTTGTGAGTAATGTGTAACTTGAAACTGTATATATACACATCTTGAGAATTACATATATTACAATATAATCACTTTTGGGTAAAATACATGATATGCGGTCATATACTCTTCACATAACAATGACCATGAGAATATATTTCAACTTTCATGAATTCATCACTATTGGGTGTATAAATCACTAGGATAAGTCATTCCTTAACTATACGCTGTAAATGTGTCTATCCATGAACCAATACACAATTACCTTCTTTGAGAATATAACCATACATTAGAATAGGAGGAATCCCAATGCAATGTGAAATTGATGTTATTTTGGCGTTCACAATCCAATTGAATCTTTAAAACTCTCTCATACCAAGAATATTAACTTTATGTTCACATTTACCATTTACATATAATTTTAGACCTGAAAACATGAGCAAGTTGTCACTAATATCACATACCTTGCTAATTACATTGTTCCATTTTCTACATGTTAAACCTTATACATGCTATCAATGAATCACACCATACACATACTATATGCAACACATGTGAGCTAGCATCTGTCTTTTCGAAACCATAAAGAATACAAGGTAAAATACGAAAACACCTTGAAAATACATGTATATAGGATTCTGTATGTATTTTCACATCCTTAAAAACATCGGACATGTAAACTAAATATGCCAAATTGTAGAGCATCACGATACGAGAACGCCAAGGCCGAGCACGCTCCAAAAGGAGTTTGCACTTGCCCGCATTTGTCGCTTGAGTGCGCAGTGTGTGTAGCGCACACTCGGCATGGATCACTCATCTGACTAGTTTGGTCAATGATCAACCGGAAGTCGGGTCAATGGGTCGGATCTCGAGTTGGGTCAGGTCACCCCACCGTCAACCATGTCAGTGGTTCACTAACGTCAGCCCTAATGCATGCATTGGATGACGTAGTGTGTGGCCACGGGGAGCAGCGCACATTGATGCCATAGTGGTGTGCGGTGGCACATGCAACGTACCCGGAGGTGCGCCATCCATCAAAATTCTCATCTCAACAAGATCTATCTGTCCATGTGATCAAAATTAATGTTCACCGGACTAAAATTCGAAAAATGGGCCAAATTCAAAAGTTTCAGTTTTAGATTATGGTTGCTATAATATCATATGTAAGTCGCAAAAACGACACCTCAAGATTTCATAACTAGAATTTAGAACTTTAGTAATGGAGAAAGAAAAGGATTTGCACATCTAATTTGGAATTCATCATTCCTAATGCTAGATAATGATGATTCGGAATTCAAGTGCTTTTCCTCTATTGCCATATGTATCACTGGCTCAAAGAGACTGCCTCTCACAATTACATCCAGTAATTATTCCTTATGTAAGGTTATTTGTGTATCAGGATTAAATGAGTAACTTAAGTACTATTTATAAAGTTTTTAACTTATTGTCAGAAGCCCAGGTTTTACTTGACCTACACCAATCAACTACATTTTAGATTAATGCTATTTATATATTACCTTATTAGACAAGTATCGTAAAATGGTAAATTTCAGTATCAATTAATGTAGCTCATATCAGAAAAAGTCTTACAAAGAGTGCATTTGTTGTTTTATAAGGAGATGGCCTTCACAAATATCTGAAAAATTATGAAATGGATGGAAACCCTCATCATATTCAGATAGGGAGTTTTAGCCTAGCAAAATTAAAGTAGCTAAATCTTCAGTGCCATAGGTCTGAATCAAACTTTCATAGCTATATCTTGGGCATATTTCCATCGAATAGGAAAGTTCCTATCCTCAATTTTAATAGAGGTAATAATTTAATTTTTATATTTATCATAAATAGTGCAAGTATCTCCTTTAAAATATAGAGAGTACCCGATCTGTATCATTTGGCCTCCACCAAGTGAAATATTGGGGACTAGATATTCATTACAAATATATTTTGGGCCTTTATTTGTTTCATTGGCAAATGCCTTTCCTTCACATTTAATAATGGCCCATTACCTAATCTCACTTGAGTTTTCACAAATGTATCAATATCGATGAATATAGATTTATCCCCGTCATTGTGATTGCTATATTCACTCTTACTATATGACGTATCGCTCTTCTTGACATTTAAGTTTTGGCTGCCTAAAACATTTTGTCTGTCTTTTCTTTTTCTTCAACATAGTTCACTTGATAACTTATTCTCGAGCGACAATCTTTTTCCATTTGGCCAAATTTTTTATAAAGGCTGCTTTGTGGTTTATCCCAAAACTAGCAATCTTTCTCCAAATAATTTGTTTCTTGCAAATATTGCGAGGTGGACATGTTTGCTTTTGAATACTTCTCTTTCTTTTTTATTTTTCGATGAACTTCTTTTGCCATATTTAGATTGATGAGACCGTATATTTATATTACACTGAAAGGAACTTTTACCGTCTATACCATCAATCTTTTTCGTGTGCCTTTAGAGAGTCAATTAATTCACTCACCGACAAGGTTTATAAATCATAAGATTCTTCAGTGCAGGTGATGATAGGATTTGATTTTCTGGAGTGTGACCAATACTTTTTCCACTTCCCTTTGGTCTCATTTGATTTATTAGTTCTCTAAATCTCCCTCAATGAACGATCTCATAATCTTATATTTTTAATGGTGCACCGCTTAGTTGTGCCTGGAAACTATTCTTGTATGATATCCTATGCCCTTTTTGTAGTCTTTGCTCCAATGAGTCTCGGAAATTTCGTTTCCTAAAATGCTTGCCTTATGAGACATAATGTCTTTGCATCCTTTTGTAGTTGCTCTTTCGGAAGCTTGCACTTTCATGCGGAGCTGTACATCATTTTTCCACGATATCTCATAAATCTCAAGTCATCAAGAAAGTAGTCATTTTTGTGTTCTGATGGTCATAGTTATTTATTGAAAATAGGAGTGGGTAGTGAGGTAGAGTTGGCAGTAGTTTTGGCGAGGTGGGTGATTTTAATAGAAGGTGGTCAGGACAAATGCTTAATACTAACCAAACGAGGCTATGACGCCATTATTAATCTGCAGAATAATACAAGTGTGCATGTGTCTGTGAAGGAATAGGACTCGGCAGAGGAGGAGCAAAAGGAGTAATGAAAGGGAATTGTACTGAAAAGTTCGGATGTGTGACGACGTCAGACTTTTCTTCAATCGTCGGCACAGTTCCTAAACCGGGGGGACTGATTAACCCAGTTGGTTTAGGAACTGTGCTGAAGGCATGGTTAATCCGTGGGATTTTCACCCACTCCATATCACGCCGAGCGAGGGACAGGATTGGTTACTCCATGCCAGCCCAGTCGTAACCTGTGTTGCCACAGACGCAGTGTTTCTGGGATTGGTTACCCACCTTCACTGCCTATGGACCCCCTAATTCCCAGTCTATATCTATCCACCCGATTGAGAGGATGGGGAGGCAAGTACGGGGTCACCCACCCCTGGGCGGTTTTCCCGCCTTTCTCCATTGAGCAGTTTAAGGACCTGCTCAGGTCTGCGTTTGTCTGCTTTCTCAAAGACTATAAGTTGCCTATGTATAGGCAGACTTCCACCGACATAGTACATGGAAGTGTTTTCCAAGGGCTTCAACGTGGACTCGTCTATAATTACAAACTTTAACTACTGCCCCAACAGTTTTTCAGCCACACCCCTCAACGGAGTTCAACACCACAAGCAACCACGCCCCTAAAGAAGTTTGAAAAATTGATCGCTTCAACAGGGGCAAGCCGGACACACTCATTGCTGGCCTCCCGTTCTTTAACTTTGGTTTATGAAGGCCTTGTTTATTGACTTCTTATTATTATTATTATTATTATTATTATTATTATTATTATTATTATTATTATTATTATTATTATTATTATTATTTGTTTCTGGAGGGGTGGGGTGGAGCCGCCTGCTGCCCTCCTTCTTCTGTGCCAGCCGAATTGCATGCTCTCTCTCTCTCTCTCTCTCTCTCTCTCTCTCTCTATGTATCCGTGAAAGCTCGCGTGACTTTTAGTTTGATGAAGCTATGAAGATCAGGTGGACGTACATGCGCTAATCTTAATTTTCTTGTGTTTGTCCATGTAGGATTCAAAAGCTGCTAATCGAGATCGATGGGTTGGGAAAGTGAATTTCGTTGAGATACGGTCTTTCTGGCATATTTTCAGAAGCTATGATCGAATGTGGAGCTTCTTTATTCTATGCTTACAGGTTCGTTTTCTCGGTGCTTGGTACACTCCGATATTGCATTTATAAAGGCTTCATATGTTTTGTGGAAAACATTTTATGAGAAAACATTCTCCTCATTTCCTAGTTTTTGGATAGCTTATAAAAATGAGTCCACAAAAAATTTATACTTAAATTCAGAAAATTGATTTCCTCTTAAAAAATCAAAAATCATTTTTTGTAAATTATGACTAGATTATAGCACTTGGATTGGAAATTTTATGTTTGGGCACAGAAACCCTAGCGCTCATTCCCAAGCCCTTGGTAGTAGAACTAGGTCTAGAGGCTTGGCTAGTCCACTAGGGTCCATCTAGGCCAAGCCCAATTCCAAAGAGGCTATTCTTGAAACCTCAGTGCCAGGGCTTGGGTCCACTGAGGTTGGGCTCAGGACATTGGCGCCCAAGCCTTTGTATATGGAGGCTGGGCACAAGTACAAAACGACTAGGCTCAAGACCCCAAAGTTCGTGCCTTGATCCCCAGTGTAGGCAAGTCCAAGTCCATTGAGGCTGAGCCTGGGACCCTAGTACCCATGCCTGAGTCCTTGGAACTTGGGCTCGAAACCCTAGTACCTGTGTTTGGATCCCCTACACCTAAGCCCAAGGCTTGGGACTTTAACGCCAACCCTCGAGGGCTCAACATTGAGGCTTGGTCCCCATGCCCGAGACCAAGTCTTCGCTCCTGGGACTGGGTCCATTGAGGTTAGGTTTGGGACCTAAGTCTTGTGCTTGGGTTCATTGAGGTCAAGCCCGAGCCTCGGCGTCGAAGCCCAAGTCCATTAAGGCCAAACCTAAGACCTAGTGTCTGTGCCTGGGTTCCTGAAGCCTAGGGTTGAGACCCCATTGTCCATGCTCGAGTCACTTGCACCTAAGCTCTGGTCCACTGAGGTTGAGGCTTGGGAACCCGGTGGCCGTGCTTGGGTCATAGAGGCCAAGCTTAGTACCTCAATGCCCACGCCCTAGTCCTTGGCAACAAAGCTTGATTGTCGGTGTCTTGGGCCCGGCCTTGATGGACCTTAGCCTGGGTATCGTGGACCCGAGCATGGCGCTATGGCTTTGAGCCTGGCCTTAATGGACCTAAGCATTGGTGCTAGCATCCCATGCTTGACATTTGTGGACCTAGGCCCAGTCTTGATGGAATTGAGTCGAGGCATGGGCATGGGGCCTAGCCTTTGTGTACCCAATCCATGGCGCTAGGGAGCTGGGCATGAGCATGGGTTCTCATGGGTTCTCGTGCTCGGGTTGAACCAGGGTGATACTCGTGCTCGTGCTCAAAACCTAGGTGCTTGTGCTCAAAACCTAGGTGCCTATGCTTGAGTCCCTGGCACCCTAGTTGAAGTTCATCAAGGCCGGACTTGAGACCCCTCGATGCCTGTATCTAGTTTCCCAGTTGCCTATGTATAGGTCACTAGTTCTCGGATAGTGTATGTCTATTTAAAAAAATCAAATAAGATTTTCTTTATCAAACGACAAAGAATATTTTCCAGTTTATTTTCATATTTCAACCATGCTCGGAAAATATTGTCATTTTTTTGAAGTGTGACTTCTTGGAAAATATATTTTAGAATTGTCACATATTTCGTGAAACAAACAAAGTTGAAATTTGACTAAATTTGACTCGATCTTTTTTAGGCAATGATTATTGTTGCTTGGAATGGCTCCGGGAATCCAACTGCTCTCCTTGGTCCTGATGTTTCTAAGAAAGTTTCGTCTATCTTTATAACTGCTGCGACGCTGAAGCTAGGACAAGGTTAGAGATTAACCTTTGCTGGCGTCGATTCCTTTGTTTTTTTCCCCTCTTTCCGAGGTTCCTTGAACTTTGTTTGCTCGTAATCATCTGTGTCTAATTTATTGTGCCAGCAATTCTACACCAAGACTGGCGATGTCTTCAGTCCATGTTTTGCATTTGACAAGCATTACCATATAGAAAAGCATGTGAAACCAAGTAGTTAGGAAGATATTTCATAGTATTAAGTTTGTGTTAGCTCTTTTACGATTTCAAATAAATGAATTTAGTGCATACACACTCAAATTGATACGAAATATTGAAGCAATTACCTGTGTTTTGTGAACCAATGCTTTGCTGCTCATGTGAACATGAAATGTATGCTTATTTATAAGTACACCTGCTTTTTCAAAAATTAAGATAAGTAGCAATTATTGTAGCCTAGATAGTCCGATTAAGATATGGAAATTTCCGGTGCAATTGAGGAAAAGAAATGTGAACTGGCAATGAGGAGAGAAGAATTTTCTTGCGTGCAAGTTTCAATTTTCTTATGGAGATAATACTGGATTTAGGTGGAGCCTTTATCTCTGTTCTCTTTCTTGAGTCTTTAACAAGTTCATCCGCTAAAGTAGACAACTGCTGTTTTTTTTTTTTAATCTCTTTGGTTGAGGCAGGCTCTCCTAGCCTTAGTCTGCTATAATTGTAACTAAGTGCTTGCAGCATGGAGTTTTGTTATACTCAAAACTCTACAGGATATTAACATGGAAGAATAACCTTTGGCTTTTTTGGTGCAGCTGTGCTTGATGTAATTCTCACCTGGAAAGCACGACAGAGCATGTCTGATTTTGTGAAGCTAAGATATCTCTTGAAGGTCGTTTCAGCTGCTGCTTGGGTTATTATTCTCATGGAAACATATGCTCATACTTCAGAGTCTCATCCTGGATCCCCTCAAACCATCAAAAGCTGGTTTGGCAACAGTTCAAAGTCACCTCGCTTGTATATCTTAGCTGTTGTGATTTACCTGTCTCCAAATATGCTTGCTGCATTGTTGTTTCTCTTCCCTTCGATCCTTCAATTCTTGGAGAGGTCACATTACAAGATTGTTGTGCTCATGATGTGGTGGTCAAAGGTATGCATATGATCATCCTTCTCATTTCATTTTACTATTACATGCTGAAACGAGAATTTAGTGCTTGTGAAAATGACTGATTGAGCATAGTCATATTTATTATTTATTGAATGTCTACCTCTAATGGGTACGTCATGCATTGCAGCCTCGGCTCTATATTGAGTGGGGAATGCGTGAAAGCACGTTCTCCCTCTTCAAGTAAAAATTCTTTCTTGAAAGACATACACTTGAAACCTACCTTTTTTCGGCCAAAGTCTGACATTTACCATATGGCACCTTTGTTTTAGGTACACATCGTTCTGGGTTCTTCTACTAATTACGAAGTTGGCATTCAGCTATTACATTGAGGTATGTTAAGTATTGTTCTGTCTCTAAACTCTTTCTGTGGTACTCAGCAAGTACATAGGGCAAATATATAATTCGGAAATGTTTTCTTGCAATTGAAACCCTGTGAGAAAATCTTTGGAGTTAGTTGACAGCGTTATATGGCGTTTGCAGACACTGTAATGCGAACCCCTGACACTTTTTTCCTTCTTGAGGACTCTAGAAAATATTCACGACTAATGTTAACTGCTGCTATTTGTTTAGATTCCTGAGAAAGCCTGTTTTTCCTTTTCTAAATGAGTTGCAGATAAAGCCTTTGGTGGGTCCTACAAAAGCTATAATGAGTGTTCAGGAAACTAATCTCCAGTGGCACGAATTCTTTCCACGAGGTAATGCACCTGAATATTACCATGTTGTGTGAATAGTTATTAACAAGCGTCTAGGACCTGTATTTATATGTACTTTTAAATTTGCAGAAAAAAACAATATTTGTGTCGTGATTGCTATCTGGGCTCCTGTTATCCTGGTACAGGCTATATTACTTCTTTCCTTTGTTTATATTGTCGTAACTCTGGTTCAGCTTATGTGTCTACCGCTTTTTGATATGGTTCTTTTCTCTTCAGGTGTACTTTATGGATACTCAAATATGGTATGCCATATTCTCCACTTTCTACGGTGGAATTTGTGGTGCATTTAGTCGACTTGGAGAGGTAAGTGGAAAATGTCAATTGGTGGTTCACATGGTTTGCTCATGCTTGTATTAACTACTTTTTTGGGGGGGATCGCACTAAAGTCATTATGAGATGTTTAAAGCTGGCTTTTTTACCTGTCAATAACAGTTTTCATAAGAACTACTAGCAGTGACTCCACTTTTCAATGGCTTGGATCCGTGCATTTTTTTTGTCTTCATTTGACATTTCTGGATCTGAATGTTTCTTGATATCCCGGTAACCCTTATATGCACATGTCCAGTTACCTTCGCACATACATCCAAATAGAGTTGCCTGAGACTTAAACAGGAGTCTTTATCAGCGTTATCAATTATTTTCCTCCTTAAGTTGCAGTTGGTAACATTGCGGAGAATTTCTTAGTTTGGTTTAGTAATTTTCTTCTGTCTTTCATTTCCTTATTTCTTGAAATCCCCAGATACAGACATTGGGAATGCTTAGATCTCGTTTCCACTCTTTGCCGGATGCTTTCAACGGACGTTTAATCGCGGAAGAGAGGGATGAGGTTTCCGCAATTCAGCTTTTTTTTTCTTTTTTTCCATTCAAAATGACTGACCTCAATAGTTGTTGAGAGAATTCAGCAGCAGTATTTATGTTGTTTATCTGGCTTTGCTGACAGATCTCATCAAACAAAGAGAAAGGCAAAGCAAAATTTGCTCAATTATGGAATGCAATAATTATCGGCTTTAGAGAAGGAGATCTTATTAGCCATAGGTCTTTGGTGCTTAGAATATCTTTCTTTTTATTATCATCTTCAATAATTTTTCTGCTGGACTTCGCTTCAATCTCTTTTAGTAACAGATCATTTACTGTAATTTTAGTTTAATTAGTCATTGAAATTTAATTGCTTCTGTGTTGCTTTTCCAGTGAGATGAACCTTCTGCTTGTGCCATATTGGGCAGATAGTGAACTTGACGACATTATCCAATGGCCTCCATTTTTACTAGCCGGCAAGGTTGGTTCACTGATATGTAATTATGTGTTCGAGTTCTCCTCCTAACATCTGCTTTACATATTATCCAGATACCTATAGCACTAGACATGGCTAAAGACAGCAATGGTGAGGAGCAGGAAATCAGAAAGAGAATGGAGACCGACAACTACATGTCTTGTGCTATTCAGGAATGCTATACTCAGTTTAGAAACATCATTAGGTTTTTGGTTCAAGGAGAGAGTGAGAAAGAGTAAGTCTGCTTTACAACATTTGTTGTCACCTATTCTATAAATCTCTGTAAGAAAACAGAAGCCTCCTAGTTCTAATGTCCCTGTTTGGTCTTTAATGGGTCCCAGGCTTATCGAATCGATCTTCCAGGAAGTTGACACACATGTTAAAGATGGCAAACTGATAAGTAAATTGAAGATGAGTGCTCTTCCAAGTCTATATGAACTCTTTGTTAATCTCATCAAATTTCTGGTAATGATCATATTCTGTTTGTATTTTTTGAATATTTTTGGTTAATTAGGGGTCGACTATCTAATAATCTTTTGCTTGTTTTTTTTATTTTATTTTAATGTTTCCAGTTAGACAATAAACCAGAGGACAGTGATAAAGTTATGATTCTCTTCCGAAAAATGCTTGAAGTTGTCACACGAGACATAGTGATGGAAGATCATATACGCAGGTCTGGCATCTTGGTGCAATCTTGAATGTGTTTCATCCCGGTGGTAACCTTATGACATAAATTTATTTAATTGTCGATAAGTAATGTTATGTTTACTTTTTCATGCAGTCAACTTGACTCAATCCATGGTGGATCTGGGCATGTGGGAATTACTCCACTTGACCAGCAATACCAACTGTTTGCATCTGCTGGGACTATTAGGTTTCCTATTGAACCAACAACAGATGCTTGGAAGGAGAAGGTGACCCTTTTTTCTTTTTGTTCTTGCAGAAAATTGTGTGTATTTGTGGATTTTCTGGCTTGCTATAACCTGTATCATTACTCATTCAATTTGCAGATTAAGCGGCTTGATATATTGCTTACTACAAAGGAATCTGCCGAGGATGTACCTTCCAACTTGGAGGCCAGAAGGCGCATTTCCTTCTTCTCCAATTCATTGTTTATGAAAATGCCAGCTGCTCCTCAAGTTCGCAATATGCTTTCCTTTTCGTAAGGCCTTTCTCATAGCTGCAACTGCAATAATTTATTAGTTTCCCGTGAAAAGTGGTTCTGGTTAGCATGTGTGGTTTCTAAAGTTCGCAAAAGATTGGACTTGAGATTGAAAATATGTATATAACTAGTGTAAGTCCATCGACAGCAACAAATAGCAGGTGCATTAAAAGTTATCAATTGTTTGTGATGCTATCTTTTTACTCTTTTATGTAATCAAAAGGCTCCTTGCAACCCAGGAAATTGTGCAGCGTGTATCAGTGTATTTGATCCCTCGGAAAATTTATTTTTTCTTTAAATTTTATTTTGCCATGTAAGTGTAGATGCATCAGAGACTTATCCCTTTTCCTCCTTTATGAATCGAATATGTTCTTAGCTGTTGACAGTGGCGATATGGGAATATTATGCTGTTGTTGCGTTTTGCATCTTTTATACGTAGGAAACAACAATTCAGCTATTCATTAATTCATGACTCATACAAAGATCGAATACCGATCAGAGACGAGCAAGCTTAAATTTTGGATAGGAAGTCATCTGTAATGTAGCCCTTAAAGTGCATGTCTTCCTTGTGTTTTCAATTGAATATGCTTTTTATTGATCCTGATGATTAATGTCAGCATTTTGACTCCGTACTACGCGGAGGGGGTTCTCTTCTCGATGCTTGACTTAAAGGCACTAAACGAAGATAGTGTTTCAATCCTCTCTTACTTGCAGAAAATCTTTCCAGGTTTATTCTGCTCTCATTCTATCTACATATATTTCTTTCGGTCTGTTTTCTTTTCTTTTTCTTTTTTACTGAGATCCATCACCAACTTTTACAGATGAATGGACCAATTTTCTCGAGCGGGTGAAATGTAAAAGCGAAGACGATCTGGAAGAATCTGATGAACTGATAGAGCAACTTCGTCTTTGGGCATCATATAGAGGCCAGACCTTAACTAGAACTGGTCTTTCTCTCTCTCTCTCTCTCTCTCTCTCTCCACAAAAAAATGAAACATAATGAAAAATTGGAAATTCACCTAATCATCCCTGGAAAGAAATGACAAAAACAAAGAAACATGCGGTTTGTATGTATCTGGTGGTATTAGGGCATGTATACTTTGCATTCTCTATGTTAAAATTACAGGTCGCATCCACCTGATTTATGCATTTTCAACCAATCGACTTGAATGACTATAACTATCTCTTTTCTTCTCCTAATTTCTTCGTTTGAACCCAGCTGAAGGATGAATCTCCAACCTGTGACCAATTGACTATAAGTTATAAGCTTCATTTGTTAGAATAGTTCAATAATTATAAGAAAAAATTGGTTCCAAATGCTGTAAGGGTCTTTCTGGGCATCTTGGTTTAAGACAATTCTGTGAACACAAGGCCATGACGATTATAAATGGAGAGTTAACACCCCTTCAACCAAACCAAAAAGAGAGAAGAAAAAGAAGAGGAAAGATTAACTTGTGCATTTATCATAACCTTTTCCGCATGTATTTTTTTGTCATTAGAATGATTAAAATATGCTACTGATGACAGTCAGAGGTATGATGTATTATTGGAAAGCTCTGGAGCTTCAGGCTTTTCTTGACTTGGCCAAGAAAGAAGGTACGTGCTCTTTTCATTAGCAATGTGGAAGTTTTTGAGTTGCCTGGGACTCACGCGGTATTTAATTGGCTACTCAATCTTCTTACGATTTCTTAAATAGCTAATGCTTGTTGTTGCGAAAACAAGCGGCGATCGAATTATAAAATAAAAAAAATAAGAAAATAAATATATATCGAATTTATGTGATTCGGTTTTGGTGTGGCTACGCCCATGAGAAGAGCATGAGAGAATTCCACTATAAATCTAAGTAGTAAAACAAAAATTACAACAACACTTGAATCACTTAAATACTCTAAATTTCCCCAATCTCTAATTACACCTAATTATATAATAATATTTAGCCTTCCTAATTCATCGCAAAATAAATTCATAATCTTACTGAGAGATTTAATCGATTTCGCCACACGAATTTTTAGTGTAATCCCACAAAGAAAATCCACTGGCAAGCACCCAGCGCCAATTGGACGTCGCTAAAAAATTTTGCACGGCCACGGCACTCATTGAAAACAGCGCTTCACTGACAAATCCAAGTCCAGTGAACAATAGATAAGAAAACCAGGTTGACCGAATCATGGTCCAATTGGACTTATCCGATTTCACCCTGACGTCTCCAACATACGATAGGAAAAATGACTTCGTGTATTTGCTTTTTCTGTTTTGGTTGGCCAACTTGATATCAAAACAGAAAAAGAAAAGGAGACGCGTCTCCAACTTGGACTCTTAACACCACATTAGGATGTCCATGAATACAATTCATCGTGAATCAGGCTTGGTTTCAGACTTAAACTCGAGATATATTTTAATACTTATTATGTATGTTTGCATATTTTTTCTGACGTAAGAAAGCCAATTACCGTTTGGTTATAAAATTTGTGCAGATTTAGTGGGAGGTTACAACGCTGTAGAGCTAAACCCAGGGGAGCACTCGAGAGGTGACGGATCACTGTGGGCCCAATGTCGAGCAGCAGCCGACATGAAGTTCACGTATGTGGTCTCGTGTCAGAAATATGGAACCGAAAAAAGATTTGGGTATCAACGTGCAAAGGATATTTTAAGGCTTATGGCCACGTATGTGTGCATTCTCGCTTCAGTCTTTCAGCTTTGACATGTTGGTTGCTGTACTTTTTTTTTTCTCTCTTCTGGTCAGAATGTTTGTTGCTGTACTTTGACAATTTCAATTTGTGCTCATTTGCAGATATCCATCAGTCCGTGTGGCTTATATAGACGAAGAAACTAACAGGGACGGGCAGAACACTTACTATTCGACTCTGGCGAAGGCTGCTTTGCCGAAGTCCAATGACTTTTCAGAGCCAGTTCAAAGCTCGGATGAGGTGAAGCTAGCTCTCGACTTGAGCGGGAATAAGATAAACAGCAGAGACAACATTGAGATTAATCTTGCTTCCATTTTGTTGCATGCTAATAAAGCTAGTATTAATACCTAGAGAGGGATGGATATGTGTTTAAAAGAAATCTTGACAAGTAATCGAGGAATAAAATAAATTGCTAACAAAGTCTGGATGAGAATCAAAAACGATTTCACAAAACACCAAATTTTTATAATAACCTATAAGTGTGCAACAAACTTAAATAAAACAAAGTTAAGGGAGATTCGGTTTAAATTAAGCTTACGTTCACTTCTTTACGCCGATAGCTTATTTGCTAGATTTCAGTAGCATCAACAAAAGATTACAACTTATGTCTATAAATACTTAGTGGTAGATCACTCCTTCTTACTAAGACACTCTTTTTGTGTTTTCTCTCTTGATCACACTTTAAAATGCTCACGGATGAAGACAAGTAATTGAGAATAATTTCAGACTTTGGAATTTCAGCTTGACTGAATGACGTTCTTAAATACACATCTATCCAATATTAGCTGTTAAACATTTTTTGGAGGAAATTTTTCCAATCTACATATTGGACAGAATAATTTAAAGAGATCTTGTGGCTGTTGAAAATCGAAATGGAATTTCTACTTGATTTTGGTTGCTCATACAATCAGAATCTTGATTTTCATAAGTGATGTTTTCTCACATTAAACTTATCTTCAAGATTGATTTTGTCAATTTGTGATTGGCTCAATCAATATTTATATATGTGAAAAGTAAAATACTTTGCTAGAAAGCTAGTCTTTGTAGAATAGTTTCCAAATAAGTTTATTTTGGATCTATGTCGCAACATTGTTAAATTTGGTTTTAGACTCTTTCTTGTTCTGGCTTTAACACAATCTCGATCGGGATTCGTTAGAGTGGGATATGTTTTTGAGATAGAATAGACTTTGACAGAAGTCTTCAACAAAAACTTAGAAAGATACTTATAATCAATCTATTCTAAAAATAAGCATTAGAACCAGCAAGTTTTGTTAACTTTAAAATCTGGTAAGAGTTTTCTCAATTCATGCTATTTTTATGAACTTAGAATCTGCAATGCTTTCCAAATAGTATTTCCTATGACCGTTACAGATTGGTTAGTGTCTCACGGAAGTTCAAATATCTGAAACTTTACATTAAAAGTTTTGAGAGAGATGATTTTGAGTTAGATAGTGTCGCAACTCGAACCGATCTTCTATTTTGTTTAATTTTTAAGTGTCATTTTATCCTGATAGAGATTAAAGTGCTAGCTGAATCGGACAGAGAGCCTATGAAAATGGGGAGGACATGTAAGAAAGCTTGAAATTTGATAAACAACAAAAACAAATAATAAGTCCGTATACTATAGAACTTGAGTATAAATAAAGTGTAATCCTTACATCTGAAGGTTTCCGAAATGAACAAAGGAAAGAAAACGAAATAGAGACAATGAAGAAATGAACAGAAAATGGAAGTGTAGTCAGGTAGGGAAAAAATGACAGGAGGGGGAAATCTAAACCGATTATACCCATGTCTGTGGGTTGCACTCCTCTGCTGAACTAGGCGACATTAAAAGAATCGCAAGCCTGCAAGGGAATGAGTACTTGAGTGTGGTTATATTCTCTCTATCGTGGATGTCCTACGCTTGCTTCTAGAAGCAGTAGTAGTTTGTCATTTTAGATTCCGGATGATTGACCCTATGTTGCCATTTCATGCTGTCCTAGATCTTTGTGCTGCTTATATTGTCCGCCAAAAACCCCAAAAAAGAAAAACTTGACAGTTTTGTTGATTGCAGGTTATATATAGGATAAAGCTTCCCGGACCCGCTATTTTGGGTGAAGGAAAGCCTGAAAATCAAAATCATGCCATTATATTTACTCGTGGAGAAGGCTTGCAAACAATTGATATGAACCAGGTATCATGTATTTCATTTATCAAAAAGAATTAAGAAAAGCATTCCCCATTCCTTGTGTTCACTACATATCCTCCTTTTTCTTAGGATAACTACTTGGAAGAAGCACTGAAAATGAGGAATTTGCTGCAAGAATTTCTCCAAAAGCATGATGGTGTGAGGTATCCAACAATTCTTGGACTTCGGGAGCACATTTTCACTGGAAGGTGAGCTTTTGCTGAAAATGCAATGTCTTATTTGGCTGATGTTGATAGTATATACCATTATGCAATGCTGAATGGTGTTTACAATTTGATGCAGCGTTTCATCTCTTGCTTGGTTCATGTCAAATCAGGAGAGTAGTTTTGTGACTATGGGCCAAAGAGTGTTGGCCAACCCCTTGAAGTAAGATATTTCTTTTTGTAACTTTTCAAAGATTTATATGTGCGGTGTGTCTGATGGATTTGAGTCTATCAGTACCGTTGTAGTGGAAGAGATGTACCCTCATACATGATAGTAGGAAGGTTGGGGATTCATGTGTTGACACTAGTAATGCAACCTCGATGAGTTAATAGGTTGATGTACATATCTTATTGGTTGTTCATGAAATAACTTAAGTTAAATTTGATAGAGGAACCATTTGATAATGTCATATGCATGATAGATAAGTATTAAAATAAATAAAGAGATAGAAGACAATGCATGCAGATCTTATACTTATTCGGCTTAGATCAAGCCTAGATTCATTCTTCCAAAAACCACCACCAACAATGTTAAAATATACTAGTATTTTATTAAGTAATTAAAAAGTAATAAGTGATCCTTCTATTTAAAGCTGATAGATCCCACTATTAATACATAAATACAGTTTATATACTGGTACACTTCCTCAAATCACAATTTACAATGAGGAACAACAACTCTCAATAGAGTAAAAGACAAGTGAATAAGAATCACTCTTGCAGTAAATAGACAGAAGGTGACAATATCAGTACTTGTAGCTTTCTCGATTTTCCGTTGCATCCTTCAGTTTGGTTTGACTTTCTTATATAAACATTTCATCTCCGAATTAGCTGTTGGGGGAATCTTCAAGAGTATCCAAGAAGCATTGGAATTGATAAACACATTCATCAGGAGATCTAGCCACATATAATTAGGTTTTTCTAGCAAAAGTGAAATTCCTTTTATAGAGTCAGCGGCCTTTGTCAATAGTTCATCGAGCAAAATAGGTAGGAACTGGTTTAACTTATCTCCAGCTCTTCTTTTCAGAATTTCAGGCCCTTTAAGTCAAAGAAATATCTGAGTCTATTAGCCGAGTTGTGTAAACACATGATAAGAAAGCAGTCATGGTCCTTTGAAGTATTTACGAACATTCCGTTCTCCAAGACCCGTTATCAACAGTCTAGTGAATCTATCCAGCTTCCCGCTAGAAATCGACTCACAAATTGCTATCCATTGATCTTCCTAAATACATTGGTGATTCAAGACTTCATTCAGTTGTTTATGGTCCTTCCAAGTCTTCACAAACTTCCTTTTGTCCAAGACTTGTTCACCCTCTATCAAGGTCCATTTAGCTTTTACGTGTCTTTACACCGTGTACTTTGGATGCCGTTAATAGTAAAAAGCGTTCCTTATATTTACATCATCTGAAATAAACAACATATGCATTTATCAAAAAGTAATTAGAAGTAGATGGTTTTGTCAATTTCAATATATTATAAGAGGTTTTCCCAACATTTTGTGCTTTACTTGCATTGCATTGCATTGCATTAATACTACTAAATGTTAAACCACATCTTTATGTAACAAATTAAGCTTTTAGAATAGTTGAGAATGGTCTCGCGATATCCCATATGGTATTAGAGTATAAGGTCTCGAGTTCAATATTCTAGGCCTTAATTCTCCTTTGCAATTATGCTTGAAGGGGAGTTTTAAATGTAAAATACAGTTTAATCTATTAGTTTAAGATTTTAGAAAAATTGGCAATGATCTCATAAAATCTCATAAATACTGTGGCTGTACATGAAACCAAAGATGCCAAAGTCATGCAACTTTAAATTATTTTATTCAAAAATTGTGGTGCAAGCAGAAATCATACTTGAGTGTGTGAAAGAAGGGTCATAAGGTGAAATTTGATTTCTGTTTAAGTAAACTAGAAGCTCCATCGAACAGCTTATGTTCAATCAGCAGTAGATATTCTCGTTTAGCTAGTGTTAGATTTAAGACTTTTAGCCCATTTTCATCGAGATTAATGCAAAAGAGAACTAGGTTCAATTAGTTTGTTAGTCCTATGCTGATGTGTGGAAGAGAGACAAATGCAATGGTTCTCTCTTTACGTCTGTTATTTAATGAGGCAGTTATTTATTTTGTAAATATCTGAACAAGGATATGAGGAGCGAATATTGATTTGTAAATGAGAGCAAACTCTTGTTAGATCTTTCGGCCCAAATAAAAAAACCCAAATGGCGCTTAAATTAAATGATTACTTGGTTAATAACCCATCTAGACTTTGTCACATGACTTTGTAAGTGCGTCGATTTTACTATTCTTATGATCACTCTATGTATCTTATGAATGATGAATAATTGATTAATCTTGTTTGCTCCATTTGTTCTTGTCATGAAGGGTTCGTTTCCATTATGGCCATCCTGATGTATTTGATCGGCTGTTTCACCTTACTAGAGGTGGTGTCAGTAAGGCTTCGAAGGTTATCAATTTGAGTGAAGACATATTTGCTGGTTTGTGGGTCTTTGGATTTGCCTATTATAACTAGTTGGCTTTAGCTTTACATGCATTATCATATTTAAATTTGCTCTATTCCAGGCTTCAATTCTACACTTCGTGAAGGCAATGTGACTCATCATGAGTATATACAAGTTGGAAAGGGGAGAGACATGGGTTTACAGCAGATAACCATGTTCGAGGCTAAAATAGCTAATGGAAATGGGGAGCAGACTTTGAGTAGAGATATGTACCGGCTTGGACATCATTTTGATTTCTTCAGAATGTTATCATGTTATTTCACCACCGTCGGCTTTTACTTCAGTACTCTGGTAAGTCAGCGTTTACCTCCTTTATTGTTTTTTTTCTTCTTATTCATCTCGTAATTCTGAGCTTTGTCTTATTATGTTTTTTGACAGATTACTGTACTTACAATATATGTCTTCCTTTATGGCCGCCTTTGTTTAGTTCTTAACGGGATTGAAAAGGAATTGAGTACTCAGCCAGGAATTGGGGAGAATAAGCCTCTCCAGGTGGCTATTGCCTCCCAATCATTAGTACAAATTGGATTTTTTACGGCACTGCCTATGTTGATCGAAATAGGCTTGGAAAGGGGATTTGGAACAGCATTTCGTGATTTTTTGCTGATGCAATTGCAACTTGCGCCTGTTTTTTTCACATTCTCTCTTGGAACTAAGATACACTATTATGGAAGAACTATACTTCATGGAGGTGCAAAATACAGGGCTACTGGTCGCGGTTTTGTTGTGTACCATGCCAAGTTTGCAAGCAATTATAGAATGTACTCCCCCAGTCACTTCGTTAAAGGATTTGAAATAACAATTTTGCTGCTCGTGTACCGAATCATGGGTCCATCTTATAGGGGTGCTGTTGCTTATGTACTCATCACAATATTCATGTGGTTCATGGTTGGTACTTGGCTTTTTGCCCCTTTCCTATTTAATCCATCTGGTTTCGAGTGGCAGAAGATTGTTGATGATTGGAGAGATTGGAATAAGTGGTTAAGCAAGCCAAGTGAAATAGGTTTACCTCAGGAATATAATTGGGAATCTTGGTGGGAAGAGGAACAAGAGCATCTGCGTCACTCTGGAAAGTGTGGTATCATAGTTGAGATTATATTGGCTCTGCGATTTTTCATTTATCAGTATGGGCTTGTGTATCACTTGAACATCATCAAGCATAACAAAAGTGTCCCGGTATATAATTCCTTTGTTCCTATTTCTTGCTATGCCTCTTTTTTTTGGGATAAGTGTGTTACAAGTTCTACAACTTGTCACGAAAGTACAATTAAATTCTAAAAATTTCAAAAAGTGTAATTAAATACTACAACTTACTAATAAAATATAATTGATTCATCAAATTTTCAAAAGTGTTGTCAAGTCATAAAACTTGTCCAATTGATCCAATCAACTCTTCCGTTAATTGCACTTTTCGAAAATTTTAATACTTAATTGCACTTTTGTAACAATTTCTAGGATTTGATATTATTGTTTGAAAGTTTTAAAACTCAAATACACTTTCCCGATAAGTTTTAGGATTTCTAGTGCACTTATTCCCTTTTTTCCCTTACTACTTGTTCTTGTGCTGACAGTATATTTGCTCCTTTCTCATCTCTTTCTATATCCAACGAGAAATGAACAAGAATAAGAAAGATCCAAAATATAGTGGTGGTATCAAGGTGTTCATCCTTCTCTTTGGCATAATTGCAGGTCTATGCCATATCATGGCTAGTGATCTTTCTTATATTATTTATAATAAAGGTGAGGATGTATATTCTTTGCTGTTCTGTAATTCTTATTAATGCCTTGGTAGAATTAGTCATCTACGATTCTGTATTTTAACTTTTATGAGCTTTCTTTATGAACCCAAAAGCTTGAGCTATTTGCCATCATCAAAGAGACCGTCAAATACCCTGCTTCTATCTTGAAAGCCGTCGTGGTCGTCGTCCCAAATCTGTTGGTCAACCACGTCTTGTCCTTCAACTAACATGAACACCATCAAGAACAATTTTATGCTTCTTTTCTGAACTCAGTAATTTATCTCGTTTTTTGTCGGTTGGCCACTTTCGATTGTCCTCCTAGATACTGATCAATTCTTATAAGATTCTACTGATCCCTTTATATTCTAAAACCACTTCAAGTTGCCAGTCTTCTGGGTAGTTTGAAGAAATAAATTATTCTTCTTAAGACACTATATGCTGAGTGAATTGGATAACGTTTGCAGGCTGTTTCTGTTGGTCAACGAAAATTCGGTGTAGAATCCCGGCGTGTCTTCTGGGTAATCAAGATATTCATATTCCTGTTGGTCATTTTGGTTATATTCAAAATGAAGATGCGGGACACAATGATTTGCATTCTTGCTTTCATGCCAACGGGTTGGGGAATGCTTTTGGTTGGTGACATTACTCTCTTGCCCCTATTATACTGGACTATATATACACTTGAAATTTTTTTTGCTTCTTTAGTGAGGTTATCATTGAGGTAAAGGCATGAATGCTTGTCATTATTACATAAATGTGGTGATTCCGGTGGTTAGTCTCATTATTTTAATTTTAAAGTTGCCTGTGGTTACATGTTTAAAGCTTCTTTTATTGTCATTTTTATCACACGTTGTTTCATTCCGCCAATTTGCTAAATGGACTATTGTGATTAATGACTTTACGTGCTTATCTTCATTTCAGATCGCACAAGCTTGCAAACCTCTCGTCGTTAAGCTTGGAATTTGGGGATCAGTTCAGACTCTTGCCCGTGGTTACGAGATCATTATGGGTTTCCTTCTGTTCAGTCCAGTTGCATTCCTAGCTTTCTTTCCATTTGTCTCAGAAGTCCAGACCTGTATGCTCTTCAACCAAGCATTTAGCAGAGGCTTACAGATTTCGCATATTCTGGGCAGACAAAGAAAAGATAAGGATCCGCCCTCTGACAACGGAGAATGAAGACAGAGAAGCTGTTAGTTTTTGCAGAAGGATGTGTGCAAGTGTGTGTGAAATAATGCAAGGGGGTAGAGAAACAACGAGGAGTATACATGAGAGTAGCACTAAGGGAGCACGAGGTTAAAAAAGGCTTTTAGTGGTGTTACAAAGGAGGAGAGGTTTTAGTTGGTCTGCTGCGTCCTATTTATAGGCTTGCATCCCGGCCTCACCGCACAAATTATCTCTGCATGTCGGAGAGATTATTTTGCTTTCATCCTTATCCACGCAATTCTAAAGACTTCAAGACTTTTTTAGAAATTTCTTCTGCATGCTTGATTCTTCTAGACATATCAGGCATGTCAGACTATTATGAAAATTGGGTCAATTATTTTAACCCTCCTCCTTCATCCAATTTTTGTGATTCTTCGAGCATACTTTGTAATCTTGAACTTGGCTGGTGGTAATGATTTAGTGAATATATCTGCAACTTGATCTTTAGTCTTGCAAAATTTAGGCTCAATCTCTTCACTACTTTGTACTTCACATTGTTGTTACAGAATATCAAAGTCAGTTCTGTCTGTACTTCTCTAATATCTTCTAGAATTCTTCAAAGTCATAGTCCTTTTACTGGTGGTCCTAGTAGCCGCGACGTTTTTAGCTTTTGCAGTAAATCGTGCCACCAAGTCTTGTTTTTCTGATGCCTTTGAGAGTATTTTCAAACCCAATGTAAGTACACAGCAAGTAATGTTCTTCCTATTATCAGCCAATCCTGCCTAATCACTATCTATGCAGTTTTAGTCGTTGTACTATGCCGATACAAAATGCCATAGTTTTTAGTTCGTCATAAGTATCTTAGAATTCTATTGGCAACTCCAAAGTAAAATTGACTCGGATTATGCATGAAGCATGATAGTAGACCTGTCTCATACATGATATTCGGTCATGTAGTAATGAGATATAGCAAACTACAAATCAGACTTCCAAAAAGAAAAGTGTTAGCTTTTTATGCTTCATCTTCCTGCCATGACCTTCTCAAAGGTGGACCACTTAGAGGTTAGCTAATGGATGACTAAGCTTATATCTAGCTTGGGCTCTCCAAAACCTAGACCAATTCACAACTTCGTTCAAGTTATTTAATATCTAATCACTTCAATTAGGAGTTACCACTAATCTACTTTTTGGTGGGTCGATTAGAAATCCAAGTAAAGTGTTAGGAGATTTACTCTACTTCTATGAGTTAGAGGTTATTGATTTGAGGACTTAATTACATTACTCCAATGTCCTTTCGGTACCTTTTCTCCTTTAAAAAAAGATTGTTATGCAGACAGCTTAAATCGATTTTAACCTATTTACTAGCAAGTGAGATGATCATATAGGTGCACAACCATTAATGTAAACACTCAAGAAAACAAAGCGATAAATAAGTTGCTGGGATAGGCAAAGAATTCACATCGAGTAAGCATATTAATTCCCTAACATTTGCAAAATATTTGTTTAAAAATGCTAAGCCTAGATTAACATGGATTCTATGGACAACTTTAGTTAATTCTTTTTTGGGTTTTCTTTTATTTAAATGAAAACTAATTACATGCAATGCATGTAATGCAGACTTATTCTAAATGTAATGACGTAGCAAATGACGCGATAATGTTTATCTGCATGACTTGTGACATCCTGATTTTCGAGTCTGATTTCGATGAGATGAAATGAGCTTTTAATCGACGCGCCTATGATCTTATTCTTTGAGAGGGCCCCTCATGAGATAACTAGTCTATCGGGTGAAGCCGTTAAGGGATTTTAGCGCAATAGACTTGAGAATTCGACTAGGAATTGACTGCTCGACCGTGTTAATCTGCAAGGGTCAATATGGCATTGTCAAAATTGATCAGAGACCGAAGATAGGTTGATTCAATAGAGGTATGTGATTAAGTGTGGGTGATTCCACCTAATTGCAAAATTCTCGTCGAACGGCACTAGACCGATTTTTCTGTCATTTTCGTACCTTATGTCCGTATTTGAAACCTCGAGATTTTCACGACAACCGAGAATCGTCAACGTGTCGAAGATGTACGTTGTGGCTCGAAAATAATTGACCACTGGTCAATTGCATTAAAAATTCCTAAAAGCTACCTGGTAGATTAGGACGTGCTAAAATCACGTCAGATTGAAATTAACCGTGAAATTGAACCCGATTTCAGAAATTGGAAGTTCTGTCATGTTACAAATCATTTTAGGAACGTTGAATCATCCTCCAAAGATTTTTCTACAAACCGAGATTTTTAGCGAAAAATCAAAGTTAGGCTGTTTTGGACCGAGAACTTCGAGGGACCATTTTTGGTCGCATCTTTGGTCATCGAGTGGGATCTATGGGTAAGGAAAAATGTGGATTTAAGTGTGGACACATTGGATAAAATTATGGGCTTCAATTGGGATTGATTGGATGAGAAATTGAATGAGATTGAAGGAGAATTGATGGAATTGGAGAGGAATGTGTAGAAATTCGTAGCCAAGGGTGGGGTGCAACATTTGGGGACTCAACTAAGGCTTGTTGGGGAAGTTTTGTGAGGGAAAAGAGGCAGAGGATAGGGCTAAGTGGTGGGGACAAGTGTGATGAGTGTTTGGAGATGAGATTGTGGACTTTGAAGGCAAATGGTGGTCCCCCTTCAGCAACCACCTTCTTCTTCCTCCTTGGACTTGCTTCCCCATTGTAGAGGCCTTGAGAAAGCTAGAGAAAATAGAGAACACAGAGCAACAGCCCCCTTGCCAGTCACACACCCGCCCAAGCCACTGGACCTCTTTCCTCCTCTATTTTCTCCTCGTTCCAGTTTCTGCTCCAGCTGACCTTTCGCTAAAGATTTGAGTTAAAAGTGGTCTTCCCGGACGAATTAGCCTTCATGCCACCCACCGTTGTGCTCAGCACATCCAAACCGTTCAAAGGAGCCCGACCTTGCGTCGAATGAAGCCGCCAGCCGTCCTGTATGTCGGCGAGAAGAAACTGGTCGCCGGACCATCTGGAAACCACCCTCCTGCATGGTTTCACCTGTTTCGCGACTTTCAGCCGTTTTCTCCCCATTTCGACCTTCCCTCCACCCATACCAACCACTAGCAAGTCTCCCTTGACCCTTGGGAGCCACCGGTTGCCAACTACCCGTTCGCCGGAGCTCCGATTAGCCCATTCCTTCGCTGTTTCAGCCACCGGTTCGGCCTCTGCAGTCCAAGAACAGAAGTTGAAGTTCCAGCAAGCCATGAGGTCTTCGTGGCCCGATTCTGAGCCCTTCCCGGCCTCGCTTGGTGTTGCCACAAGCTTGATTGTCGCCCGCCTCACCGTCGCCATCGCCGTGGACTCATCGGAACGCAAAACCGATGAGTTTACTCACTAAACCTTGCTTAAGAGGTTAATTATGCTTAATTGGTGTTTAGATTAAGTTAAGCATGTTTAGGTAGTTAGATTAACTTAGTTAAATGTTAATTAGATTATGTGGATGGATTAAATAAGTGGTTAATTAATTAAGGCTAATTAGGTGATTAGATTAGTGTAATCTTGATTAGGCCTTAATTAATTATTTAGAAATTATAAATATTATTTTATTAAATTAAATTAATATAATATATTATTTATTTATTTAATTTGGGAATAAATTTAATTATTTATTATTTTTTGGAAATTATACCGGGATAGCCAGTGACTAGAATTTCGTGTTGACTGCTGTGGTGTGTTCAGATTATGCATTTGATGGTTGGATTGTGCAAATTGAGTGATAATTGTGAAAATATGGAATTTATTCATAAAATCCTAGGTGTTGGGTTTTGACACCGAAAATGGATTTTAAGTACCATATTAAATAGTAGGGTTTGAAAATGAGAGATATCACTTTTAAAAGTTCGAATTGATTGTGTACCCACACATGACTATTTTCCGAGATGTTTTTAATACAAAGAAAATAGGCCAGGATCACTATTTTAATTGAGGCATTTGAATGCAATGTACAGTGTCCTAGGCCGAGATTGAATGATCGTGTGTTGGTTAAAGAGAAACCGTCCTAGCATTTAAGCCAGACGTTACTAAATCCCACCTTTGGGTTACTCATGCATTAGGGTAGCGGGTCGCAGTAGATTCTAGACCTATGCTCCTTCGGGAAAGCCGTCAATGAGACGTAGTCGTGCTCAATGAGGAAGAGACGATGCTTGGCTACACCAGTAGACAGCCGAACATGGAAGTCGGTTGTGCCTTGAGGGGCTTAATTAACAATTGGAACGCATGATTGTTTGAATTTGATGCGCCTAATTATGAGACAAAACTGTGTGGCATGGTATGAGACATGTCATAACGGTTTGGCTTTATAATCGAGACCTCTATGATTTATTGAGTTGTTGAGGTGTTTCAATTATTATGTGCATTAATTATATGCATTTGTGATATGAACTGTGCTGACGTGCATGAAGGAACTAAGGCGAGGTAAGTCATC
Source organism: Eucalyptus guilfoylei (assembly GCA_016097605.1). Lineage (NCBI taxonomy): Eukaryota > Viridiplantae > Streptophyta > Magnoliopsida > Myrtales > Myrtaceae > Eucalyptus > Eucalyptus guilfoylei. The sequence goes on along the minus strand of CM027869.1, from coordinate 8,767,073 downwards.
TGTTCTCATTGTGTGGTTGTGTGGCTAGAGCGCCCTGAGGCGTATTTCCTTCCTAATAAAGGTTTAGGGGGCGGACTTGTTGAGACATTGTCTTACTGGTTATTATATAACCATTTTCAAGTCCTTAGAATGTGGTCGTGGAGGACCGAAGCCCCGGAGTCGGTGGAGATAGAGTTTGAAGGATCGGTGTCTGTGTCCTACTAATATGTTATATGATAGGCTTTTACCTAGACTCCTTTTGTATATAAACCCAATTGTTTATAAAAGTGTGCTTTTGTGAAATGTGCCCTACTTTTCTATTCCATGTTGTTTGTTGTCAGGGGTATTTGTTTCACTTCCGCATGTGCAATTAAAAATGAAGGGTCGGCGACTAGTCCTGGGAAGTCGCAATTGTATCGACCGTAGAGGGATGTGCGCGCGCTCGAGGATCGGGGCGTGACATGACCTAATTCTAATGACGAGTAAAAGTTAATATGCAACTATTCTAGAATGTTATGCATTAAATGACCCTAAACATTTAATCACTAAATGACACACAATTGATTATATAGGATGATGGAACTGATGATTTGGCATGCATGTTAAGTAGTACCGATACTGACATGTGATTTACGACGCGGCATGATATGGCACGACACGCTAACATGCTGTTTCTCAAAAAATAGAGAATTCCAACGTGTTGGAACGCATTGTATATTAAATGTATATTTTTATGATTATTTGAATCAAACTAATTTGATTCAAATTCACAAATAAATAAATAACGAAAAAAAGAGCCTAGAATGAAGTTATACTAAAAACGTTAATCCATCATTTGTTAATATCATTCATTGCTTCAATATGACAGATTCAACTCCATTTCAATAATCCATATGACTTATAGGGGGAAAATCAAGCAATCCACATTTTGGATTTGCATATCAGAGCATATTGGAAGAGAAAAGAAAAAAACAAACTTATGGGATGAATTGTGTGTCACGAAAAGTAGTCAGAAGAGAACAAAATACTGGATTTTTCTCTTTTCCACCTTTATTATTATTGGTACCGTTGTTGTTATTGTTATTATTTACATATTTACATTTTTTGTCATACATATGTGTGTGTGTGTGTGTGTGTGTGTGTGTGTGTGTGACATCCTGAATTTCAGATTTTGTTTTCAATTGAATGAGTCGGACTTTTCATCGACGTGCATATAGCTTTTTTCTCTGAGTTGGCCACTCATGAGATAACTAGCCTATCAGGTGAAGCCTTTAAGGAATCTAAACGCAATAGACTTGAGAATTCGACCAGGAATCGACTGCTCGACCGTACTAATCTGTAAGGGTCTTTATGGCACAGACCGATTAAAGATCGGAGATAGGTCGATTCGACGGAACCATGTGATTAAGAGTGGGTGATTCCACCTAATTGCAAAATTCTTATCAATCGGCACTAGACCGATTTCTTTGTCGTTTGGTGCTCTGTGTCCATATTTGAAACTTTAAGATTTTCACGACAACCGAGAGTCGCGAATGTGTCGAAGATGCACTTTGTAGCTTGAAAATAATCAACCACGGGTCGATCGCATTGAAAATTCCTAAAAGCTACCCGGTAGATTAGGACGCGCCAGATTGAAATTAACTGAGAAATTGAACTCGATTATAGAAATTGAAAGTTCTGTCATATCACAATTCATTTTAGGAACGTCGACTCATCGTCAGAAGATTCTTCTACAAACCGAGATTTTTGGCAGAAAAGCAAAGTAAGGCCGTTTTTATTTGAGATAGTCAGAGGACCGCTTTTGATTCCATCTTTAGCCGTCAAGTTGGATCAATTGACGGGGAAAAGTTATGAGATGGATGAGGACACCTTGATGGATTTATTTGGGCTTCAATTGGATTGGTTTGGTTGAGAATTGAATGGATTTGATTGAGATTGAAGTGGGAAATGTAACAAATTCGTATGCCCTATATACCCAACATTTTGGACTACCTAAATGCTTCTAGAAGGGGCATTTTAGTCTTGAAAATGTGGGTGGATGACAGTTGGGTTGGTGGGCCATGTTTGAAGACGAGAGAGAGAGAGAGAGAGAGAGAGAGAGAGAGAGAGAGAGAGACCGGTTCTTCCCCCCTCTCTCTTCTGTCGAGCTTCCCCTCCATCTCCCTCCTTGTTGTGCGACGCTTTGCAAGCTGAAGACCAGTGAAGCCAACAACCGTCGCAGCCACCGCCGGAGCCAGATCCGCCGCCGCTGCACGCCGTCACAACTCGCGCCTCACCCCGCGCGCCTCCGTCTTCCTCTCTCCCTCTTGCTGCCATCGACTTCTTCTTCTTCTTTATGCTATTCAAAACCCAGCAGCTCCGCTCGGCGCCGTCGCACGCTGCTGGACCGCCACCGTCGCTGTTCGTCCCCGCGCAAGCTGTAGCTGCTCGCCGCTACTCTGCTTCCCTCATGCCGTCACCCTACTCGTCCTCACTTCCAGGCGGCTGTTCGGCCAGCTCAGGCCGCGGATCAGCCACCTTTGGCCACCGTTTGGGTCTCGCCTAGGTTCGGTTCGACCCCTCAACCTTCCCAGGTCCATCCTCACCTCAACCTGAGCTTGATTCCTCCTTTTTCTGGCCAAGATCAGCAGCTCGTCGAGTGGGTATCATATCCCAGTTTTGGCCTGTTTTGGCCGGCTTCCCGACCTCGAACACTTGGCCCGCTTTGAGGAAAGTTGTTCCCCTCGGCATTCCCAGCGTTTGGAATCGATCGGCTCGTTAATCGGGTGAGTTTTACTTACTAATCCTCAATTAGCATGAGTGGTTATGAGTGGACTTAGAAAGCTGCCAAAGGTTGTGCCAGTTAGACCGAGAGTTGCCACCGAATTGGAATCGGTCGCGCCCAATCGGGCCGTGATTTACCACTTGATAGAGGTCGTGCCCATCGGGCCGTGATCTACCACTTTTTAAAGGTTGTGTCGAGTGGGGCTGTGATGCCACTAAATCTAAATTCCGAGTGGGACCGTGATGCCACTAAATCTAAATTTACCGAGTGGGGCCGTGATTCCACTAATTTTAAGAATTACTGAGTGGGGCCGTGATTATCACTAAATTTTAGACTTTGTCTGTAAGGCCGTTGATTGAGAGTCGAGAATGAATAGTTGGAATGACCGTGTGTTGGTCTCGATGACATGTAATCGACTAAGTCGATTGATCGCTGAGTCGATCCAAGTAATTGAATTGTTTGGATGATGTGGTTGTCAGTATTTATTGATTAAACTGATTTGCAGGAAAGGAACTGAGGCCAAGGTAAGCCCTCTAACGCCTGTTTGTGCTTAAGTGGCCCTTATGGCATATTTTCTTTCTAATCAGGGCTTAGGGGGTAGAACTCGCTGAGACGTAGTCTCACCTTGTTGTGGGACAATATTTCAGGTCCCTAGGTGATGGTCGTGGAAGGCCAGAAGTCCCGAAGTTCTTGGAAGATGGAGAAAGCAGAATCGACGAATATGCCTGACTAGTTAGTCATAGGGTAGATTCTTCTTGGTTAAGCCAATGTTTTTGTAAACAACCTGATTTTGTAATAAACTCGTTTGTTTATAAAAGGCTTGTAAAGGTTTGAAAAATATGGTCTACTTCTCTATCACATTGCATTATTGTCTAGGGATTATTAATTGCTTCTTCGTGCGTATTAGAATGAATGGGTCGGCAACCTTCCTAGGATGTCACTATTTATCGACCAAGGAGGGATGGACGCGCGCTCGGAGGATCGGGGCGTGACAATATATATATATAATGTTTGACTCTTCATTTATCAAAATTTTTTAAAATTGATCAGTGCATGGTGTTGGAATTCTGAACTTGTATGTTGGAATTCTGAACTCATATGTCAAAATTCTGACTTGTATGCGAGAGAGTGTCAAAAGAGTTGACTAGCTATCGGATTTTTCGACACGTGTTGACTAAATGTTGAAGTGTTCGACATGACATGAAAACTCTTGAAAAGTATCGATACTTCCTAGCGTGTATAAATAACCTAGCATATGAATGACATGGCATATGACATGGAATCTATGATATTTTAATGATATATGACATGCACGTGATATTTTTGGTATGTTTGTTAAATTTTGTAATTACAAATTACTAGGAAATTAATTATTCAAAGTAAGATAATTTCCAATCCAATTTAGGTATTAAACTAGACAAACCCGTATTTTAAGTTGAAATCTTACCTTAACTAGATATACACTATCCTAGCATGCAAACTATCTAGAAAGCAAACTTAATTTATTAGGGTACTACATCCATGATCTATCTTAATCTACCATGCAATCTATATCAAACATATCATGCAATTCTCTGGGTATTTTTCAAATAGGAAGAAATCAAAATTAATAAAATTCATTGCATAACGATAAACATCAAAAAGGAAAGATATGCATGGATATTTAAATCGACTCAAATTTACTGACAAATAAAATCAACAATCATATACTATAGCTTGGGGATTGGGTTGGCTGATTTTTTGTCATGGAGCGTCATATCTCGGATAAGAAATTAGACTATCAATCCTATGCACGTTGTCAAAAAACTTCCTTAAGTGGAAATGTCTAGAAACTCAAGATATTAAGTTAAATCGCAATATATTCAAAATAGGCAATAATGTGATTTTGGACTGAATTATTACCTTATTTGAATATTTGTTTCCAAAACAGTGACTAGAGATGGAACTCATGGTTAGTGGCTAGGGAATCATGTGATCGGCATGTTGGGGCTAACAATTCAATCTAGAGAGAGATGAATATGTTGTTTTTAAAAGATTTTGACAGTTTCAAGGAAATTGGTAGCTACTATACATATATCGGGTCAAGTAGATATTTCAGATAATGTGAATATGTCGAGTACTAGTGCAAGTAAGAGTGAGAGAAACAAGAGCACACCGTGATATATAATTGTTCAGCTTTATCCCAAGCCTACATTCACTATCCATTCTAATAGCCATAAGTTAGGCTAGATTGCATAAATAATTTACTAGATAGTTATAACCAACAAACATTAATCATATCGGATGATAAATCACACTATCAGGGATCAAGTGTTGCTATAACTCGTGGACACTTGATCTTTCACACAATTACAAGCCAGCAATAACCCCACAGTGAATATCGTAAGAGAGTGAAACACTTTTTCGCTAAGACCACAGCTTTTAGCAAATTTTTGGATTTAGTATATTGTGCATCTAACATATGGCCTTTAAGATCTTATCTTATACAGAACCATATTCAATCTTTCCATTGGAGATCTCTTAGAGAAGTAAAGAGGTGTTAGAGATCCATTGGCGACGAGGCCAACCAAAAGCGACGCCAGGCACGCTTGTGTCTTGGTCCATCGGGACCCCAAAGCACATGTGATGACGTTCCATGCTAAATAATTAATAATAACGAGATGAGATAAAATATTAGCGAGTTAATAGCCTAAGCCTCAATTAGGACGTGAGTTCATCTCAGAGACAACCTAAACACGCACAACATACAAACTTACCTCACCTCGGCACCCTTCCGCACCCTAGTACATCAAATATCGCGATATCAATGCAACAAGTATGAATAATAATCAAAACACTTAACTCTCATGCATCAAGTATCCACATGGGCTCTAATTATAAGGTAAAATCCGTTTTGGTGTATCTCATACCATGCCTCACAGTTTAACCCCATAATCAAGCGCAATACATCATAATTATTTACAACGTATTCTAATTACTATGACTTCTCAGGTCATGACCAACACACGAGTTGGCAATCTCCCGGCATGACCGGGTATCATCCTGTCCCATCGGACACGGCTTTGTCTAAAACCCCCACCTAGACGACATTCTATAAAAGAGTATCGGTTTGACCTCGACCACAACTCAGCATCCAGACCCCCGCCGAGCACCCGATAAACATCAGGCATTGTCCCTAAACTCTCATTGGATGACGGGTTCAATTAAATAACCACACAAGCACACCAATAATCAAGCCAATTTTTATTTGCCAATATTTAACCCAATACAAAAGAATTACGTTCAAATTACAAACTTTGGCAAATTTTTTTATACTTAAAATTGCGGTAAAATATTCGTATATAGTTGCGTATTTAAAATCAACTTGTCAATTTTGTCCACTTTCATTTTAAAGCCCCATTGTTTCATTTAGCACATAAAATATGGCGTCCAAACCTGACATATCCAAATTTTCTATTTTCTTGCCCATAAAACCTTCTTTGGAAATAATAAATAAAACTTATAATTGAGTAATCAATAACATAGCATCACAAGCTCAAACGATCAGAACTACGCACAATCTCATCCAGAAAAATGAGCATAAAATTTCATTTAACGACTAATCCATCATTAATTTATGCTAATCATGATTAATTAGGCTAAGTGCGATTAATTAAGTTAATTGCAATCAATTAGGCTAAAATCGATTAATTAACCTAACTATAATTAATTAAAAATTAATCATCGTTAATTAAAATAATTACGATTAACCAAACTAATTACGATAATTAAAATAAGCCCAATTAATTAATCTAACCATGATTAATTAAGACTAATCATAAGTATTTAAACTAATCACGCTTAACTTTAATTTGGACCGTCCTTAAACACAATTAAGGCTAAACCATACTTATTTAGCACTAATCACCATTAGTCTAAACTAAACCTAAATGCAATTAACTACCTAATTAAGAATTATGAGTTAACTCACAAGTTTTCCGGCAATAGCGAGCTTGCGGCGACGGTGGCGCAATGGCATTGAGGACACGAGATTAATGGCTCGAGCAGCAGCACGAACAGCGGCAACTTGGCACTTGAGACCCACAGCTTGGCCATGGTGGGAGGGGTGTTTTGGTGGTGGCTTACAACGATGGTGGCGGCTCAAGCTCACGGCTTGAGCTTGCTTGAGGCGGTGCTGCTCAGTAGTGACAGCTCAGGCGAACAACTCAACGGCGACAAGGTGGTGGTGATGGATGGTGGTGAGATGGCGAGTGATGATAGTGGTGGGATGGAGATGACGGTGGAATGAAGATGGTGGTAGAGGTGGCGGATGATGATGGTGAGATGGGTGAAGATGGAAATGGGAGGGGGTAAGCAATTCAAGCTAACGCCTGCCATTGAACATAGGCAAAGTTTGGCAACCCATGAGTTATCATGCTGAGGCTTTGGACATTGCCCGTGGTACAGTCCCATGGGGAGCTACCAATATTATACGAATGAGGTCGACCGAGAATGAGATCGACATTTATCAAGTAATGGTCTCCCACCCGCACAAGGGTCTAGAGCCTGTTGAACTAAGGAATACTCACCCGTCAAGACTTGTCTCCCGATTAATCGCTAAATTTTTCACCCAACCATGAGAGTGACAAAGATACTTCATCTTCAGTCGAAAACTTCAACCTGGAAGAAAGCGACGAAATGGTCTTGAAAGAGTCTAGTTTCCTTAAAGTAGCAAAATTCAATACAGCGATGAAGGGAGTGGTGATGTAATAGGAAGAACAGTTCTTTAACCAATACACGGTAGGTCCGTCTTGCCTCAACAAAATCATGAATCCTGAAGGAAAAGAGGTGCCTAATTTCCATAATTATAACGACATGACTTGCTCATGACACACTTGCAATATTGTTATGCCAAATGCCAAAATGAGTTGATACATTGCCTAGGCACCGTTCATGATTCGAGCCTTCCAAGAGAGTCTTACTAGAACGGGTTGTAATGGTTCTTCGTGGCAAAAATCTACCTCGTGAAGGATTGGGTGAGCTGTCTTCCGCATTTTTGCATCAATACCAAGCCAAGATAAGAGTTGTATTACCCCACCGTGATTTGTACCAATAAAGGACTTATGAGCGTATGCAAAAAGGTAGGAAGCTCTCGTGATATAAGTTATTCCTTAGCTAATAGAGGAAAAAATGATGAAGCTATTCATTAAAGCCTTACCCCACAAGCTTCTCTTCGGTTGCATGGACTTACTTCCGTAACTTCAACAAAGCTATCCTTTTATGCGAATACTTTGAGTCTAGTAAAGACGAAGAACTCAAAGGTGCCCGTTTAAAGGTTCAAACACCATCGACTATCAGGATACTCCCTTTCGTGGGAGCTTTTTCACAAATTTCAATTGTTTTTATAATTTCTTATGCATTTTCCATTCCAATAATATAATTTGATTTCACCCAATGAAAATACAATTTTGATATTTCATTTTGAGGGCATGAGAGGTATCTTAAACTAGCTTAGTGATGATATCCGACCATGATAAGAAAATATTATCTAAGGAGAATTCTAAGGGTTAGGCTTCCTCATGCTTCTTCCCTTATAAACCATCATTTTGAAAATAAAAAGCATTTCAATAAAATAAAAAAAACTCCTTTCCAAAGCATGCATTGCATTTAATCCTATTTGTTTTTCTAATTCACTTAGTTCGGGTCTCAGGACATCATCCCCTTGAAGTAGCATTAATAGGGGGCATTTGAATCTGGCGCATTAGGTTCCAAAGATGTGGACTCATCATATTCAGAAGCATTCCTTCAAGAAAATATATAATAAAGATCACCCCATTTTAAAAACAAAAGATATGTCTTGTTCCTAAGATAATGACGCTTTCTCCCTCTTCCATTTATAGGAGACAAAAGACAAGACATAATAGGTGCGGCATATAGTTGAACCAGAAGTACACATGTTGTAGTAACATAAGGGAAGCTTCTTGAGGAGTTTCCCCCATGCCCCTCTTAGCCTTCTCTATCTTTCGAGTTCTCTCAGTGAGCCATCCCTAAAGCACTACACACGCTACCCCCCCACCATTGCAACCCTACCTCGAGCCTAAGCAATGGCTCCTTTGAATGATGTACTCCAGGACGGACATTATAATTTCATTGATGGGACATTCGGCTTTATTAAGCCGAGAAGCACAGAGGATGAACTCCCTTGCTTTCTCTTTGAATTGGCTACTATCAAAATAGGGAGAAAATCCAAATAGTTGAGACAATATGTAGCCACCTATTCCAAATGATGACTTCAGAATTTGAAAACCTCACTTCTTGTTCCAAATGCATGCTCTACCAAGGAGCAGTTGCCGGCAAAAAACTGAAAGTTTTAAATGTCAATCTCAGATTCCATAGGGGCTGAGATACATGACTTTGCCTAACGCTACTGATGTTCATATAACCAATGGCGAAAAAAGAAAAGGTTCTAAAGAAGGAAGGTACTAAGGATGGAACAATGACAGTCAGTCGTTCGTACATAACCATGGGCAAGAAGGGCCAATCAAAATGGAATGTTAAACCATGACAAGACGAAAATGCTATTATCAACATTCGGGACATTCCAAGAAGTTATCAAATACAAATTCTGAAGAAGGGTAATTTGGTATCGTTTCCAATATCCACTCTTCAAATTCATTTTTGACGCAGTTTCCCTATTTGGCAAGAAGCATCAACATTCAAGGAACAAACTTGAGGGTTGATTTATACCAAATAGACATCAACCTAGGAAGCATATGAAGACAACGCATATTGAATTCACTTGACTTGGTGTGAAAGGACGTGTTGCCCTAAAGCCAATTTAATATCCCATGGACACTACCAACACCTCCGCTTGTTAGTATGAAGGAGTCCGGGAACAACCGAGGTTCGATCCTTGGAAACAGTAAAAAGGACCCTATACCCTCCTTAAGCTTAAGACTACAGTTGATTCAGTCATTTGCAAACTGATGAGTCATTTGCAAAAGGACGAAGGTAACGTTTTATCACTCCTAGTTTTTCAACCTCTAAAAAAATTTATGCATTGACACATTCCCTTATGTTCGTTGTAAGGTCACTTGATCGCCAAGATGCGGATGACGAACTAGGGAAAGTTATGTCCAACTCTAACGATAGATCGACTTTCCCAAGTGAAATGACATCCCAATTATCACCATAGTGGATGACAGGAATCTTTTGGGTTTCAATTTGCATTTGCTTTTGGCCTTAGTTAGTGATTTATCTCTGCACTTTATGAAGGGGCAAAAATAGATGTGCCCATCAAATCAAGGATCAGATTTTCAACTCCGATTGATCATTCATTCGTCATTTTCCCTTTAAGTAGAGGCAATGCATAATCGCCCATTTTTGGATAATCCCTTTTGTGTCTGAAATTTAACATGTTTGTAGGGACAATTTTGCTCCTTACGCTTTCGATAAAGTTTCTGAGTAGGATAAATTGTTTATTCTAGGATTGCAAACTCCCCCATGCTTAAAATGCTCCATGATTTTTCAAAATGGATTATGCATGATGATTTTGTCTAAGTCACTGATTATACAGATGATTATTAAAATAGACAGCTCAATGGATAATGTGGGATTGATTGAGCATGCTAAATGAGATATGTTAGACTGATGAAAATGCTAGTTAAATCCCACGCACAGTCCCCTATCTATACACTTGTGAAATGAGCGTACGAAGTTCCATGTTCGCAAGTTAAAGAGTTCTTTCGTTATGGTATGATAACTAAAGTGATGAGACATTTTGTTTCTTTACCTTAAACAGTACGAGTTATCCATTGCTTAACCTCTTTGAGCCCTATACACTTGTAAAGTTTCTTTCATATTACCTTGATCAAGAACCACCCTACACTAGGGCAAATTGGAGGAAAGGTAGTGTCACAAAGTGAGAAAAAGGATAAAAAATTTCTTGCTCGCACTTACATTAATCTTTTGGTGTATTTATCGTATATGAATGCTCACAATAATTTAAGTACCCTAGAATAACAAAAAGTATTTTTTTTTCTATCTTACGCACTTATATTTGTAGTATGGTCCCAATTGAGTCTGTTATTTTGTTTCATATAAAACTAGCTAATAATCACCATCTACATTGGGGCAAAGCAAAGGTCACTGCCGTTCAAGCAGCATGATCTGAAGTGCCAAATGAAGATGAAGACCTAGGAGTCTGATAGTAGTGTTTAGTTTAAACTTGTCTAGGTCAATCATAAAACAACAAACAATAATGAAAAATTAGGGGCATGAAAAAGTAGTATGCTCGTTAAAAGTAAGGCCAATGCCCATAGATATGAAAAATGGATTGAAACCTAGGGGTATGAAAAAACAGTGTGCTTAGTAAAAATAAGGCTAACGTCCATAGATGTGAAAATTGGATTAAAAACCAAGAAAGTGAAAAAGCAGTGTGTTTGGTAAAAGTAAGGCTAACGCCCTTAAACAAAAAAGATGCTCAAGAAAAATTGTTAGCTAATGAAGCCTTTGCAAGGATAGTCCCCGATGGTGAGAAGAAAGACCGATGACAGCATCAAGATAATCATCGACTCTTACCAATTTACACATTTTTGAATCCCTTCGTTTCTCAACTCATGAGCCAAGCTTATGTTGCGTCCCTTTGTAAGAGTCTCTTCAAATTATGGCATTTGAATTGACATAGGAATTCATATGTTTATAAGTATCGCTCAAAGAAGTACGACCAAGACTATTTCTTTCTCGTTTCACATGATTCTTGACTTGTAAATCCGTAGATGATTGTGGAGGATTTCTTTTATAGCCACCTAGATGGTCCCCTTTATTAAGCCATTAACTAAGCCTACATTACGGTCTTGACAAAAATTTATTAGATTGATAAAGTCGTATCACTTGCAAGAATACTCGGACCTTTGTCAACATGATGATAGTGAGATCGTGTGATTCTTATAATCCTGCACTAATGGCCGAGATAAAACAACATTTTTCAACGAGGGTGAGTGGAAAGCCCTTTCATATTGAAAGTCCCTCATTTGACATATTCAAGACATCCACATTTTGAGTGTAGATTATTTTTCTAAATTTTCCCCGATCGAACTTTGGTGATGTAAATAAACAAAATTATCATGCATGAACCCTATTTGAACTGATGAATTTACACCATGTGTACGTATTGCATGTTGTTTGATAGGAGACATCCTTTCAAATATTAGTATTACCAGGTAAGTATATCTCTATCCCTATTTCTAAAAAAGCTTATGTATGACCAAGTATTTTACTTCATTTGAGTACCTGTCACTATCCAAGTACTTTGTTTTATTGACACGCGAGCTGTACAAGTTTTCTCGGAGTATGGATACTTGCGACTATCCAAGTATCCCATTATTTTTAGGTGCCTACCACTATCCAGGTGCTCTTTCTTATTAATAGTCAACCTGTTAAAGTTGTCCTCCGGATATGGACACTAGAGATTGTCCAAATATCTCATTGTTTTCGAGTACTTGCCACTGTCCAGGTACTCTCTCTTATTGACAGTCGACCGTTTGAGTTGCCCTCAAAATATGGGCAGTTGTGATTATTTAGGTATCCTATTATCTTTGAGTACCTACCACTATCCAAGTACTCTCTTTTATCGATACTCGACCTATTCAAGTTGTCCTCAAAATATGGATACTCTTGACTATCCAAGTATCACATTGTCTTTGAGTACCTACCATTGTCTAGGTATTTTGTCTTACGACCCATTTGAGTTGTCCTCAAAGTGTAGAAACTTGCCACTATCCATATATCCCATTATCCTTGAGTACCTGCCACTATATAGGTACTATCTCTTATCGACACTCAACCTATTTAAGTTGTCCTCAAGGTATGGATAACAATGACTACCCAAGTATCCCAATGCCTTTGAGTAACTGCCAATGTCGACGTACTCTCTCTTATTGACGCTTGACCTATTTGAGTCATCCTCAAAGCATGGATACCTATGGTTGTCCAAGTATCTCAATATCTACAAGTGTCTATCATAGTCCCGGTACTTTCTTTCATTGACACTCGACAAGTATAAGTTGTCCTTGAGGCGTTCTCCAAACTACATCCTTGGATACTTATAGATGTCCAGGCATTCCATTGTTTTATGTGCTTAAAACTAGCTAGGTATGCTCTCTTACTACCATAAGACTTGATCTGCCTGAGTTGTCCCCCAATTGTATCTTTGGATACTTGTAACTGTCCAAATATTCCACTACTTTATGTGGTTGTAGCTACTCAAGTATGCTCTCTCATTATCATGACACTCGAATGGCTTGAGTTGTCCCTAAATCGCATCTTTGGATACTTGTAAGTCTTCAAATATTTCACTGCCTTTGTGTGCTTGTGATTACCTGGTATTCTCTCTTATTATACTGACACTCGGCCTGCCCGAGTAGTCCCCAAATTGCATCCGTGAATGATTCTGCTTGTCATGGTATTCCATTGCTTAAGTGCCTGTGACTATCCAAATATCTTCGAGAGTTGGTGCTTGTGATCATATGAGTGCTCTTTCAATGCCTATAAATATGTAGGTATATGTTCGCAAAAGCTCGATACATCCCCGAGAAATGTTAGTGCATCCTGAGAAAGTTGACTAAAAAAAGGTTTAGGTCATCAAGGTGACATAAGAAATATTTGGGTCCTAGAAATGCAATCTCCCATTAAAGCGACCAACGAAAGATTCAGTTCACAGACAAATAACTCATTGCTCTTATAGGCGATTGGAGATAGCTCTGGATCTTGGCAAAGCAACCCCCACCATTGAAGTGATTGGAGATAGCTCCGGGTCCTTAGCACAATTCACTACTTTGTCAGGCGATCAGAGATAGCTCCAGGTCCTGGAAAAGCAACTCCCCAATTAAACAACCTGTTCCTTGCTTCATCAGATAAGTCTCGTGCTATATCCAAAACTTCTTTTTACCAAAAAGTAAGAAACCTTCACGACTATCTAAGGAGGTGAGAAACCTTCATCGGGATATCTAAGGTACGTCTTAGATTCTAAAATTTATTTCTACCAAGAGGTGAGCATCCTTTACGAATATTCGATGTACATCCTCGATATTCCAATTTCTTATTACTAGAAGATGAGAGACATTCACGAATATTTGAGGTACGTCTTCGATATTCCAGTATCTTTCTACCAAGATGTGAGATACTTTCATGGATATCTAAGGTACGTCCAAGATATTTCAGAATTTCTTTTTACCAATAGATGAGAGATATTTATATATATGTGAGGTACATTCTCCATATACCAACTTCTTTATATCAGAAGGTGAGAAACCTTCACAAATATTCGAGATGCATCCTCGATATTCCAAAATTTCTTGTTACTAGGAGGTGAGAGACCTTTACGAATATCGAGAGATGAGAGACCTTTACGAATTTTTCAGGAGGTGAGAGACCTTTACAAATATCTAAGATAAGTCATCAATATTCCAAAATTCTTTTTACCAAAAGGTGAAAGACCTTCATGGATATCCTAAGTTATTTCTAGGTATTCCCAAATTCTCTTTACTAGAAGGTGAGAAATGCTTGTAGGTGCTTCGTACCTCAAGCTTACTCTACTACGTCTACAGGTGAGTAGAGGCATGTATGTTTTTTATTCCTATATTAGCATCACATTTCATTGTGTTGAAAAATGAGGCTCATAATCCCATCAAAAATAGCATCCATTACATGTGCATGGTCAAAATTTAGATATTAGTTCATCTTCAATCGCAACCTCTATGAGCTCATCTTCAAAGAGAAGTAGCTATTGATATTTAAATTTTGATTAAATATCTAGATTTAAACTTCATAGAAAACTAGGGACTAATTTGGCCCTAACAAAAATATTTTTTTGGCATCACCTATGCTTTTTACTAAGTTTTTTTCTCTATTTCATTATTTTACCATATTTTTGAATAAATAAAAATTAAAAAAGAAAAAAAAAAAAAGGGCCCACGGGCCCAGCCCCTTTTTCTTCTCTTCCTTCCGCATGAGCCCGAGCCCATCCTCCTCTCTTCCCCCGGCGGCCCCCTCTTCCCTCTCTTTCTTCCTCATTCTCCCTTGCTCCTTCCTTCTTCGCCTCTGCACTCATGCGCGCGGAGACCACGATGCGCGAAGGACACCCTACGGTAGAGAAAGGAAGGTAGGTTGGTGACGGATGAGATAGAAAAATCATGACAAAGAGGTCAAGGAGAGAGAGATCCACCGAGAGAGAAAGAGTGGGAGTGTGGGGGCCTCGGCAAGCGAGAGAGAGAGAGAGAGAGAGAGAGAGAGAGCGGGAGCGAGCCTCCGGTGACTACCGCATGTGAACTGCGCCGACAAACCGCCGCCGCGCCTTCCTCGAGCTGAACCGCGAGCCCCCTGGCCGTACTTTTGCCCCGTTTTGGGTGTGCCGGGACGGAGCTCGCAGTCGTCCGACTCACATAATCTTTGGCCCCGACCGTCCTTTGTTTGGTTGCTGTGCATGTTCTAGCTCGCTTGTCGAGAGTTCCGATCCGAGCGTGAGCTTCGGTCGAGCAAAAAAACTTGTTCCCGTAGCATATGCTACCTGTTCGACAAAATGCCTGCACGAGATTCGTGTTTCCTTTCCTGGGTGTGGTTTGTTGCGGAGCGACAGCGAGCCCCCGTAGTGCCAAGGTCGACGGAGGAACGGTGGCCTCAGATGGGAGTGTCTGGTTGTGGCTACGAGCTGGCCGGCCCCTGGCGGCCATTGTGGCTATCTTCGGAGGCCAGGAGTCCCTTTGTTTTGGGGCGTTTGGCGAGCAAAGATCACTGCCGTAGTTAGGGCAAGGCATGGAGGGGTCGGACACAGGTCCGACAGTGGTGGCCGGTTGGGTGGAGGCCAAGCCCTTGACTGGGCTGGCCAAGGTGATGCCGGCACAGGCGCGCGTTCCAGTCGACACGACCGGTGCCGTTCGTCTCGGCTGCCCCTGTTAAAGCACGAGGAGCAGCGGCACGAGTCGAGTCGGCTCGCGGGTCGGGTCTGACCCGGTTCTTTTGAATTCCTGGGCTAGGGTTTTATTCTGATGGGCTTCGGGCTAGGCTTCTTTCCTTTTTGTTGTTGTTCTTTTGAATTCCTGGGCTAGGGTTTTATTCAATACGTCTTTTCAAGATATGGTGTGATGTTCTACCCATAGATGCTAGTTATGTTATTCTTGGCTGATCGTGGCAATTTGATAGAAAGACTACCCATGATTGTTATTGTAATACGTATTCTTTCGAGTATAAAGGAAGGAAAATTACTTTGACGCCCAGTAAGGAACCTCTTAAGGCCCCTTTTTTTGAAAATTCCTTATTCCCTCTTTGCTCACAATGAAAGAAGTAAAGGGTGCCTTGAAGGAGGTTAGTATTGTATTTCCTCCCTAAATGGATGGACAAATTGAAGTTGTCAATCGATCCTTGGGAAATCTGTTAAGGACTTTGATCGATGATAACCCCTGTTCTTGAGAAACTTAGTTGTTACATGGAGAATTTGCATATAATTATTTGGTGAACGTACCACTGGATATAATCCCTTTGTGATTGTGTATGGATGTCAACTGAAGACTGCTCTCGATCCTACATCCATTTTGTTTGCTACAAAGCTGATCAATAAGGTGATTGATATTGTATCCCAAATGAAGATAGTTCATGACGAAGTACATCAAAGGTTGGAGAGCAAAGCTAAGTCCTATAAAAAGGATTTCGATAAGTGTCAAAATAAAATTTTCTTTAAACTTGGAGATTTTGTTTGGACTCATTTGCCATTGAAGCGTCATCCTGTTGGAAGCCGCAACAATTTTAGTGATTGAAAGCTTGGTCCACTTGAAATTCTTGAGCGCATCAATCCTAATGCATATCGACTAAAGCTTCCTTCTCATTTGAAGATATATGATGTATTCCATGTTCTGCATCTCACGCCTTATGTGGGTGATTCTTCCAATAATGATGATTCAATTCAAGAACGAATTCTTATAAAGAAGTAGGGAATGATGCTACTTGTATTTAAGACCAAATCGTTCAACCAAGGAGATCAGCACGCATTTAAGATTGACGACACTCTCATAAAAAAGTCCCTCCTCATTAAGCCTCATCTTTGACTTTGTCATAAAGACTTTGTCACTTCCCATGCATCAAATGTTGCATCAAGACACTTAGGGATGACTACAAGCATTGGAAGTGTTGTACATTTAATAGCTCCTAGTTTCTATGTACATAAATGACTATTAATTTCTAAGTTTAAATCTAGTCTTTTGTTCTTCTCTTGTCTTGCTATAAAAGGTCATCGAGCCTCTGTAAAATGGACACCTAATATGATTAATGAAATTTGCTTAGTGTGATTCCCTTAAATCTTGAAGAGTTCATACCCCTAAAAAACCCATAAAAGTTTTCACTCCATCCTTAAAGAGTCAGAGCTTTTAAAGTCTGCATCCTCGAAGAGTTGCAACCGTCAATCTCAAAGAATTGAATGCCATTTCAACTTCCTTGGAGATCTAGAAGAGCAACTATTGAAGCTCCTATTCTTTCTTCATTTTGTCCAGTCCCGTTTTTCCCACTTCCATCAAAAATTGACAAACCTATAGTGCTTATATGAGAAAACTCAAAACATGAAAGTTGTAGATCCAAAAGTTGTGGTTATTTTGGCTTTGGAATCCAGTCATTCTATTTTAAATCGACAAAGTTATGTCTATTTTCGCAAGTTAGGGTAAAACTGAATTTCTGCTTGATTTGGTAACTGAGTTTCCATGTGTGAAAGTCACTCTCTCGATCCTATTATTTTAGTAGCCAACCTTGGGCCTCTCTCTCTCTCTCTCTCTCTCTCTCTCTCATAGACTATTTTGCTCTCGCATTTAAATTAAATGATTAAATGATTTTATTCTTCCGTGTCGATATTTCAGAAAGAGTTGTCGAGTGTCTAAAATTTGCTAAATTTAAAAAAAGCCATGTGGATGCCGGTAATAATTGAAACAAGAGTTGATTACTTAGAACTGCTTGATATATCACTTACATCCCAGCTAGATATTAAAGTTGGTAACTTAAAACTAGTGGACAACTTTGTTGGAAAACAATTGGTAAGTTGATCATTATTTTGGTAATTTCTAAATAGAGTTGGTAATTAGGGCATTGCTGAGAAATGAAAATAAAAGTTTGCAAATGATAAGCAAAGTTGGATATTAAAAAAATAAATACATATCGGTAAAAAAACTCAAATGAGAGATAGCAATTATCCCAGTACTGATGGCACTTTCATGGAAGAATTTGGTGAGTACACTAATTTAGGTTGGTAATCTATGAAGTTAGCAAGTGTAATGAGTTAGTTGCTAATCAAGGCAAATGAAAGTTGGTAATTCAATAGGAAAGTCGGTAACTTAAAGATAATAAATTTTTTGGAGTTAGTAACAAGAAATCATTTGGTAATTTTATTAGATAAAAGTTCGCAAGTCACTTTAATTTAGGCAAAAAGTTTCAAATAAAATTTCATTGATTCAAAGTGTCAAAGGTTTAACGAATTATGCAAATAAAAGTTGATAGGTAAGTATAAAATTTACTAACTTTCTAATTATATAAAAAAAAATGGCAATTTTCATAAAGACTTCGGTAACTTACCAACAATTTACTTGGAATAAAGTGAGGGGTCTTTTTTCACCAGCAGCTTATTGACACTTAACCACACTAATTGAAATTTACTAGGACGGAAATGAAAGTCTATATTTTTGGGCATAGAACAATAGAATTCTGCCTACACAAGAAATCTCTAATTTTCTTGACGTGATTTCTTGGCTCTTTGGTGTATAGGGACGGGGTGGACTTGAAAGAGTATTTTGCATGATCGTTGCTAGACAATTTCGAGCGGAGCAAAAAGTACACCGTCCATTTCAACATCGACTACGTGGATTACAAGAATGGGCTTAAAAGATACCCCAAGCTCTCCGCCACTTGGTTCAAAAGCTTTCTCAACAAATCCTAACAAAATCCTCAATTTCTCTCCATCGATTTATCTTCTATCTGTAATCCTCAAAACTCCTGCCTCTCTTCAAGTTGATTAAATGAGATCCGTATGGTTCTTCTTTCTTTTATTAGTTTGGCTGTGATTATATCATGTCAGCCTAACACGATGTACTCAATGCTTGATGTAGCATTAAGTATATTGCGTAAATTCAACCATAAACAATTTGATGATTTATCAATTAAGTTTTATAACATATTTACAATTTACCAATTTAGTCATTCCAATTAATTTTAACTAGAAATCGCTGATATGGTAATCTAGTCAATGCGTCGTTTTACGTGGCACAGTCAACACTGATGTGAACAATTTTTACAATTTTTTTATTTATCCTTTTTTCTTTTTCTTTTTTTTTCCCTTTTTCCCTCCACCAGTCGCCCTCGCCTAGTTTGGCTAAAAATTTGTAAAAATTATCCATGTTAGTGTCGGTCATGCTACGTAGAACGGTTAGCGTTGATTAAACCACAATGTTAGCAATTTCAAATCAAAATTATCTTAAAGGATTAAATTGGCAAATTATCGAAAGGTTTCTGATTAAATTGGCAAATTGTGAACAAGTTTACAATTAGATAAAAATCGGCTCAATTGAAAAGTTTAAAATTGAATAGGCACTATAGAAAAGCTAAAGGGGAGGAGAGATGAGGCTGAAACTCTCTCTTTTTTCAGAACAACGAAGTCTTTTATAAAGACAAATACATAACGTAAAAACACCACTAAAATATGACCCATAACTACCCACATTCTGCATAAAGCATTTACTCCACTAACACTTAAAAACTAGGACAACTAATACACAAATTAGCTAAACGTGACTCCACTAACTCCTAAAGACTAGAATAACTGAATAACCAAATCAGCAAAACGTGTAGAAAAAACAACTATAATTTCAACAATCCCTCCCTTAAACTGATGTTTACTAACATTTAGTTTAAAGCCTTGACTGTTTTCAACGTGCAAACATCTAGTAACCTTTTGAGGTTCACAAATGACTCCATCTTGAGGGCCTTGGTGAATATATCAGCAATCTAATCTTCACTCCTGCAATAGATTAGATCAATTGTTCTATCATTGCTAAGATCTCTCAAGAAATAAAACTTCACATCAATGTGCTTGCTTCTTCCATGTAGCACATGATTCTTGGAGAGTTTGATTGCTGAGTTGTTGTCACAAAAAAATTTAGTAGCTCCTGGTTGCTTGAATTGCAGCTCCTCAAGAATTCTCCTTAGCCAAATAGCTTGACAAATACTAGTTGTTGTGGCAACAAATTCAGCTTCTGTACTTGACAAGGTGACAATTGATTACTTCTTAGATGACCACGAAATAGTACATGTCCCAAATATAAAAGCATAACCCGAAGTGCCCCTCCTATCATCTTGATCTCCTACATAGTCATTATCAGTAAATCCCAACAAATTGGACTTTTCACCCTTCTTGTAAAATAGCCCAAAGTCTCTAGTTCCTTGCAAATAATGAAGGATTCTCTTGGCAGCTGACAAATGCATTTTTGTAGGATTCTCCATATATCTACTGATTAAACTCACAGAATACATTATGTATGGTCTTATTGCAGTTACATACATCAAATTGCCCACAATTTGTTTATAAAATGTGCTGTCAACCTTCCTCCCTTCATGATCTTTGTATAATTTTAAGCCAAACTCAATTAGAGTGTTTACAGGATTACAATCCTTCATTTGAAACCTATCCAAAATTTCTCCCACGTATTTCTTTTGAGAAATAAAGATCCCATCACCCGATTGTACCACTTCTATGCCAAGGAAGTAATGCATCATACCAAGATCAGACATTTCAAACTCATCCATTATAGATTTCTTGAATTATTCAAACATGGTATCACAATTTCCAGTAAATATAAGATCATCAACATACAAGCAGGCAATGAGCATTTTCCCTTTATCTCAAATCTTGACAAAAAACGTATGCTCATAAGGACATTTTGAAAAACCAGCTTTAAGAAAATAAGTTTCAGTATGACTATACATAAGTTTTTTCTCCAGTTGCGAGACATGACACAATCAGATTGGTGGTTGCATTGGCGGAACAGAATTCTTGGCATATTTTCTAGCTAGATGTCAAATCGGCATTCTTGCATGGGTACTTGGAGAAACAGGTATTTGTCGAGCAACCCCCTAGTTATGTCAAGATTGGAAATGAGCATAAATTTTATAGATTGAAGAAAGCTCTGTTGGGCTAAAACAAGACCATTGTAGAAAAGCTAAAGGAGAGGAGAGATGAGGCTGAAACTTCCTCTCTTTTTTTTCTTTTTTTTTTTCAGAACAACGAAGTCTTTTATAAAGACAAATACATAATGTAAAAACATCACTAAAATAAGACCCATAACTATCCATATTCTACATAAAGCATTTACTCCACTAGCAACTAAGAACTAGGACAACTAACACACAAATTAGCTAAACGTAACTCCACTAACTCCTAAAGACTAGAATAACTGAAAAACTAAATCGACAAAACGTGCAGAAAAAAACAACTATTATTTCAACAGGCACAAGTGCAATAGTCTCCTTATTCCTAGTTGTCAAACTCTAGTCAATCACCTTTGACCTCCACGTGGCATAACAAGATTTACTAACAATTACAAGCATTGAATTAGGAATTGACATTTCGTTGGTCATGTGCAATTGGGACGTGAGAAATAAGCCAAGGCTCAATAAAAGATCCAGTTTTAGTTTGGTCATCGTCGATCTTTTCAACATTGAAATGTGTAACCCTCGGATTGAATTTACGAAGTACCTCTTAGGTTCAGATCAAGTTTGCCCTTTCCTTAAATCTCCTTAAAGGAGCAGACAATGGTATTCTCTTATCAAAATAAAAATTGATTTGGGCATTTCAAACCGATATAAAGTTGTTCATTTATAGCCCTTCTATCACGTCCCGAACTCCTCGAGCATGCAAACATTCCACATCGGTTGATAAACTTGCGACGTCTTAGGACGCGTCATCAACCTATTCTTTTTCTCTTTTGATTAAATGCATGCGGAAGCAATTTATATAAACACCCAATCAACTAGCAAATAATAGGGATAGTAAAGCAGTACAATAGCGACACTTTCAAAATGCTACTTTGTTTTATATATTTATTAGCCCCAGGAAGTTTCATTTTTACAAACCATTACAAAAACCAGTAGGGGTCTAATGTTAACTCAAACTTCTCTAACGCAAGGCCGACTTCTCATCTCCATAAGGAACCTAAACCGAACATGACGGTTCTCCATACTATGAGCTTGAAAAATAATAAACGATGATGGGATGAGATATAAATCTTAGCAAGTTAACGGCCTAAGCCTCGATTAGGATGCAAATTCATCTTAGAGGCAGCCTAAACATGCAATGGCATACAATCTTACCTCGCCTTGGTACACCCCTGCGTAATTGTCAAGGCAATAAGCATAATCAATAACTAGAACACACAACTCTCATGCACTAAGCATCTACAAAGGTCTCGATTATAAGGTAAAACCCATTTTAGCTCTTCCCATATCGTGCCTCACAGTTTTACCCCACACAATTATTCATGTGCGTTCCAATTATTATGACCCCTCAGGTCACGGCTAACACAAGAGTAAGCGATCTTCTGGCATGACCGGGTATTGTCCCGCCTTATCAGGCACGGCATCATCTAGAATCCTCGCCTAGGATGGCATTCCATAAAAGAGCATCGATTCGACCTCAACCTCGACTCGGCATCTAAACCCCTGCCGGGCATCCGATAAACATCGAGTATCATCCCCAAACTCTTATTAGGTAATAGGTTTCATTAAGTGACTACACAAGCATGCCAGCACTCAAGTCAATCTTTATCTGTCATTAACTAGCTCAGTGTAAAAGAGTTCGTGCTTAAATAACAAATCTCAAAAAATCTTTACATTTAAAATTTCAGTAAAATAATCGTGTGTAGTCACATACTAAAATCAACCCGTTAAACTTTGCACGCTTTCATTTTAAAACCCCATTGCCCCATTTAGTACATAAAACAAGGCATCCAAACATGACACCTCAAAGTTTGCCATTTTCTTTTCAAATAAACTTTATTTGAAAATAACATTTAAACTCATGATTTGGACGATCAACAATATGATGTTACAAGCTCAGACAGTCATAATTATGCATTAATTTCTACTTAATGGCCAATCCGTCATTAATTTCCATTAATCACAATTAATTAGCGCTAAACACAATTAGTTAGTTGGCGAAATGTTATTCCTCATCTCTTGAGTATCAAGTTTCAATTGTTTTTCCATATGGGTAGTGATATTTCATATGTTAGTTTATCTTTTCTAGATTATGATTTCACAACCTTCATGCCCCACATTTCTTTCACGTATGTGGCTCCTCATTCTTCAGTTTCAAGCCCATTTTTCAATATGGTTTTTTGTAACATATGGGCAAAAAAAAAAAAAGTAAAAAAGAAAGGGTTTGAAAAGTCAACAAAAGAAGCTGAAGGAAAACAGTGGAAGCTTCAGTTGTTTTAAAGAGAGGAGAGAGGGAGGCCTTTAGCAAAAATGAAAACAGGTGAAATAAAGAAACGGGGAAGAGGAGAGAAAGAAGAGAAAGGAAAAAAAAAAAGGGAAATAGAAAAAAAAATTTGGTGTGCTCGCGATTTGGATGCCTCATCAAGCCAACTCAAGTTTGTTTGGCAATGCCAGTAAGTGATCGAAGCCTTTAATCATCTACTTGAAGCAATCGTCGCAATTAGGGCTCGAAATTCGGATTTCTTGGATATTTGTGCGGCGAAGTCCGATTTTTGGTTCGTTGAATTGCATATTTTTGTAGAAATGGTACGTTAGGATGTTGTGAAGCTATGGCATCTTACGAATTGTGATTTGAGCTTACGGTTTGTCCAGAACGGAATTTTAAAGTTGGGGGCGTGTTTTGGAACTATAGCGAACAATAGTTTTGAGTCTGATTTTTTTGTCATTTTTGGTGCGGTTTTGGGTCGGCTGAGTTGGGATTGTTGTAGTACGTCAAGAGAGCTTTCTAAGGACTATAAGACGGCTTGAAATAGAATTTTGTGGAGGAAGTTATAGCGCGACGAAGTTAGCGCGTGAGCCGCGCCTAGCGGAAAACAATGGGTTTCCGCCAAATGCGAGTTTTCGTTGGCGTATAGGTGTTGTTTCATCGACAAATAGACGTAATATAGTCCAGTCGTTATTAGAATATCATTTTACTTGGTATTTTAATATATTTTTTTCGGTTATTTGTTAGGAATTCTACTCCGTCGACTCGAGTTACCATCGTAATTGATTTTTGGCTTTTCCCAAGTGAGTGACACTATTTCTTCTTTGTATTTTAAACTCATATTTTGAGAAACATGGTGGATTATATATTCTATGAGTTGATAAAAAGTATATTTTGTTGCATAAAACATGATTGAGCTATTATTGTCATTTTGTTGTTTGAAATGAGTTATATTTTGAATTCGATTTGAATAATTATTTGAAAATGTTTGTGAAATTCTTTATGAAAGAATCCTGAGACATTTTGAAGAACGCTTTGATGTTTATAGATGAAATATTTGAATTATGATATGACTTTCATTCTAATGTTGGATTACTGGATATTGTGATTGGTAGTTGATGCTCAATGTCTCTGTGAACCCTAAGAGGCGTGTGGGTATGCGCATACTAGTTTAGGATATCCTTAGGGGCTGAGGTACCAGCTAATAATAGGTGGAGATTTTGCCAAGAGAGGAATATTGATCGTCTTGTCACGGCTGTTGCGCATGACCATGGCTAGACATTTGAGTATGAGTTAGTCAACGGAGTGGACCATTAACATGTGATTTGAGTTTAGTCGATGGAATGGACCATTGATGTGTGGTTTGATGAGATTAATCAATGGAATAGACTGTTCATATTGAAGAGAGCACCGCCACTCTCTCTCATTCTCTCTAGAATTTTCTAGCAAAAAATCCATCAAGAAAAGCTGCGCCACTTCTAGACTTCTCCAAAGAAATCCAATTGTCAAATCTGTAATAGAATAATACTTGTAAAATATTGTAGAAAGACCAGCAAAGTCGGTGAATGCACCGACCTTCCATCCTATAAATAGGAGCAACTTGCTCCTCATGTGTGTGTGTGAGTAAGAAGTCCAAGTACGTGTGAGTGGGTGGAGTAGGTGGCGTGAAGTGTAGAGTGTAGTGTAAGTGTAGAGTGATAGAGAGTGAGTGGGTGTGTGCGAGAGTTGTGTTTGTGTGAGGTTTGTGAGTGAGTGGGTAAGCAAGTACAATGAGTAGTTGTGAGAATGTGATAGAATAGAGAGTTGTAATTTATATATATATATATATATATATATATATATATTTTGGTAAAAAGAGAGTTGTAATATTGTTTTATAATAAAAGCAATTATTTTACTTGTACATCCACTTGCTTTTCAACAGTTGATACATGTTTTATGAGATCCTGAGATTGCCATCTTTGAGACAAGAATGAGAATAATAATAATTCATGGGTTAAGGCCGGAATATAATGGTATTGTTACGGCCACCCGTGGATGGGCAAATGAGCGAACTCTAACAGAGTTGGAGAATATATTGGCCAACCAAGAAGCCTTAGATAAACAAATTTCTAAGATCTCAATTAAGGAGGATGAAAGTGCCCTCTTTAGTAATAAAATAGGGTTCAAGGGCCAAAATAGAAATAGATCAGGTGCAAGAGATGGCAAACCATGGAAAAGTCATGGAGAATGGCCAAAGCGAATAGAAGGAACTAGACCTCGGCTAGGGGGAGCTCGTCGAGACCGCGATAAGGACGACAATGAAGAAAAGAAGAATAGAAGGCGTAATGGACGGTGTTACACGTGTGGCAAAGTAGGTCACTTTGCCAGGGATTGTCAATTCAAAAGAGTTGAAGGAAACGTTGCGGCATCTAAGGAAAATGATAGCGAAGAAGAGTGGGATTTCCAAGCATCATTTGCAGTCGAGGAACAAGAAGAGCTTGCAAGCTCCTCCATCATAGAGTTAGAAGATGCGATGGCCCTCATCACGGTAAGTGATAAATTGATTAATTATGATGAAGATTGGATAGTTGACTCGGGGTGCTCAAATCACATGACCGGAGATCAAGGCAAGCTATCAAACATGTGTGAGTACAAAGGTGGATGAGTAGTTGTCACCGCAGACAACTCAAGGTTGCCGATTACCCATGTCAGCCAAACGATGATAACACCCCGATTCAGTTCGCATCAAGTCGAACTGAAAAATGTGTACCATGTGCTAGGAATGAAGAAGAATCTATTGTCTGTGGCACAACTTACAGACTCAGGCAATTATGTGGTGTTCGGTCCTAGAAACATTAGGGTGTACTGCAATTTGAAACCTACTGGTACACCAATCGTGGAAGGGTGTCGATTAGAGTCTGTCTACGTGATGTTAGCTCAGACGGCATACGTGGACAAAACTCGAAAGAGTGAAATGCCCGATTTGTGGCATGCACGGCTTGGGCACGTGAGCTACCATAAATTAAAGGTGATGATGAAGAAAGGTATGCTAAAAGGTCTCCCCCACTTGGAAGTCCAAGAAGATGTCATCTGCGCCGGATGCTAGTACGGGAAGGCACATCAGCTTCCATACGAGGAGTCCGCATTCAGAGCTAGGATGCCTCTCGAGCTTATCCACTCAGATGTATTTGGACCAGTGAAGCAACCGTCAGTTAGAGGATCAAAGTACATGATAACATTCATCGATGATTTCTCCAAGTACGTCTAGGTCGACTTCATGAAAGAAAAATATGAGGCATTAAACAAATTTAAGGAGTTTAAAGCAAAAGTAGAATATGAAGTAGGCAAGAAAATACTATGCCTTCGCACGGATAATGGGGGAGAATATACATCGGATGACTTTAAAAAATTTCTTCAAGAATGGAAGATACGTCGACAATTTACCTGCCCAAATATGCCACAACAAAATGGAGTTGCCGAAAGAAAGAATCAGCATTTGGCAGAGACATGCAGGAGTATGTTGCATGCAAAGAGTGTTCCACCCAAGTTTTGGGCTGAGTGTATGAAGACGGTAGCGCACGTGATCAATAGACTACCTTAAGCAAGGCTTGGTTTTATGTCACCTTATGAAAAGTTGTGGAATTGCAAGCCCACGGTAAGTCATTTTAGAGTATTTGGATGTGTATGTTATGCATTCATGCCAGACCATCTTCGCAACAAGTTCGATAAGAAGGCAGTTCACTGCATGTTCGTGGGCTACGATGATCAAAGAAAAGGATGGAAGTGTTGTGACCCTACAACAGGGAGATGTTACACTTCCAGAAATGTGGTGTTCGACGAACTATCATCTTGGTGGTCATCACAACCTAACTCAAAACAAGTTGAAGAAGAGATTCATGAAGGAATGGAATTAAATGACGAGATTGATAAGGGCCAGCCAATTGAAGAAGGAAATGATAATGTAACTGGAAGAAAAGAAGTCAGAGCACAATCACCAGAGAAAACAAAGAGCCCATGGCGAACTGGTGTACATTTGAGAACTACAGAAGAGCTTTGACCAAGTCAGATGGAAGAACTTGAAGAACGAGAACCTCAAGTTAGGAGATCAACAAGACAAAGAAGACAAAATCCCAAATATGCAAATGCAGCACTGACCGAAGATGTCGGAGTAGTCGAGCCGTCCACATATGAGGAAGCTTTGCAAGACGTGGAATGGAGGAAAGCCATGGAGGAAGAAATACATGCACTAAGAAAGAACGAAACATGGGACCTAGTGCCGAGACCTAAAGAGGTACGTCTTATATCTTGGAAATGGGTCTACAAACTTAAAACTCGACCAGATGGGTCGATAGAAAGATATTAGGCACGACTAGTTGCTTGAGGATTCTCTCAAAAGTATGGCTTAGATTATGATGAGACCTTTAGTCCAATGGCAAAGATTACTATAGTTCGAGTCTTACTAGCACTTGTAGCAAGCAAGTCATGGAAATTATGGCAAATGGATGTGAAGAATGCCTTCTTACATGGAGAACTAGATCAAGATATATACATGGAGCAGCCAGATGGTTTCAAAAGTAAGATTTATCCAGATTACGTTTGTAAGTTAAAGAAAGCCCTATATGGCTTAAAACAAGCCCCGAGAGCATGGTAGGAGAAGATTGCTGAATTTCTGGTGCAAAGTGGCTACTTTGTAGCCCCAGCAGACTCGAGCTTGTTTGTGAAGGCAAAAGATGGCAAGCTTGCAATAGTATTAATCTACGTGGATGATCTAATCATCATTGGAGATAATGAAGAGGAGATATGCCAAATCAGAACCAACCTCTCAGTACGGTTTCAGATGAAAGAGCTTGAAGAATTAAAACATTTCTTGGGACTCGAGATTGAGAAGACCAATGAAGGATTATTCCTATGTCAGCATAAGTATGCACGAGACCTCCTAGACACGTTCGGCATGCTTGATTGCAAACCTATATCTACTTCGATTGATGGAAATGTAAAGCTATGTGCAATTGAAGGACGAGAATTGGAAGACTCAACTATGTACAGGCAATTGGTGGGTAGCCTCATTTACCTAACCATAACACGGCCTGATATTGCCTTTGCAGTGGGAGTAGCAAGCCGATTCATGGAGAAGCCACGAAAGCCCCACTTAGATGCAGTCAGGCTCATACTAAGGTATGTAAATGGTACATTTGATTTTGGGCTTCTATATAAGAAAGAAGCAGCATGTGAAGTTGTAGGCCATTGTGATGCTGACTTTGCTGGAGATCGTGACACACGACGATCAACTACTGGATATAAGTTTAGCCTCGGATCAGCAGTAGTGTCATGGTGCAATAAAAGACAGGCAACTGTGTCACTATCTACGACAGAAGCTGAGTATAGAGCAGCAGTAATGGCAGCACAAGAGAGTACATGGCTGGTACAGCTAATGGAGGATCTTCATCAACCAATAAATCAACCTACATGGATTTATTGTGATAATCTGTCAACCATAAGCTTAGCGGAGAATCCAGCTTTCCATACGAGGACCAAGCATATAGAAGTGCACTATCATTTGTTGTGGGAAAAAGTATTACAAGGCGAGATAAAGATGGAGTATGCCAAAACGAATGATCAAGTTGCAGATATTTTCACCAAAGGTCTTGGAGCTGCAAAATTTGGGGAGTTTCGAAGGCAACTTGGTATGATCACAAGGTCCATGCTAAGAGAGAGTAGTCGGTGAGGGGGAGTATTGAAGAGAGCACCGCCACTCTCTCTCCTTCTCTCCAAAATTTTCTAGCAAAAAAATCCATCAAGAAAAGTTGCACCACTTCTAGACTTCTCCAAAGAAATCCATCTGTCAAATCTGTAATAGAATAATACTTGTAGAATATTGTAGAAAGACCAGCAAAGTCGGTGAACCCACCAACCTTCCATCCTATAAATAGGAGCAACTTGCTCCTCATGTGTGTGTGTGAGTAAGAAGTCCAAGTACGTGTGAGTGGGTGGAGTAGGTGGCGTGAAGTGTAGAGTGTAGTATAAGTGTAGAGTGATAGAGAGTGAGTGGGTGTGTGTGAGAGTTGTGTTCGTGTGAGGTTTGTGAGTGAGTGGGTAAGCAAGCACAATGAGTAGTTGTGAGAATGTGATAGAATAGAGAGTTGTAATATATATATATATATTTTTTTTTGGTAAAAGGAGAGTTGTAATATTTTTTTTTGGGTAAAAGGTAAGAGATATATATAGACTTTTGCACCAAAAGCTATACAGTTGTACAGCAGGGGGGCGCCCGGCACCAGCTCACACTTAGAAGGTCAGAAAATCCAAATGAGTGGAAGGGGGCCGGGTCCAGGGGGGAGAAAAGGGGAGGGGAGAGCTGCGAGAGAGATACATTGCAGAAAAAACAGCAGCAAAAGAAGGCCAAAACAGCGGCCAACAGAGGAGTCAAGGGCAAAGAGCACACAACACTGTGGCCCGCACAAGGAAAAGACAGAAAGAGGAGAAGGGCAGGAGAGACATCAAGATGGGAACCCAAGCCGCATCATCAGGAGAGATTCGGGAGAGATCCATCAGAAGCATCAACCAGCAACAGCGATAAGGGCAGCAATGTAGCAAAGGATAGCTGCAACCAACCTTCAGGCCATGGAATAAAAAGAAGGGGGGGGAGCAGCCAATAGTAAGCATAATCAGTCAAAGATGGAGGGGTGGATGCCCCAGCTTAGTTGTAGTCGTCTATTACGGGGGTTGTCCGGGACCTTGGGGAATGATAAAGCCCTATCATTGACAGCCTTACGAAGGTGGTCCTTTAAAGCCGGGAGGTAAAATCTTTCATTGCGAAAAATAATGTTATTCCTCACTTTCCAAATGAGATAACACAAAGCACCAAAGGCAAAGCGAGCCAAGGATTGGTGGAAGGTAGCATCAGAAAGGTGTTCAATAACCCATAAAAGATTGTCCTTCCAAGCATGATTCCTCCAAGGTAAGTTACATTTAGCCGCCCAAAAGGATGCAATGTGAATAGTGATAGAACATCCAAAGAAAAGGTGACCAACCGAGTTCGGCATAGAAGAGCAGAAGGCACAAGAAACATCAGGGATTCTCTCATGAGCAAACAACAATACCTGGGTTGGCAGTCGATTGCGGGAGATTAACCATAGATGAGTCTGATACCGAGGAGGTAAGGAGGGGTTCCATATAAATTTCGACCAGTGGACAACAACACCCCTCGGCCTTAGAAGGCTCCAAGCTGAGGCAGTAGAAAACAATCCTGAGGAATGACCAAGCCATAGAAGACGGTCACTGGCCTCATTGAGGTTTGGAAGGGGGTTAATCCAGTTCATTATGGAGGTCGCAACAGCAGAAGGTAGGGGAAAGGCAGTTAAAGCAGTAGCTACCGTGGCAAGCCTTGAAATACCCGAGCAATAGATTTCGCGGTCAGAGAATAGCTTGTAGAGCGGACCACGAGGGTGCCAGTGATCAAACCAGAAAGAGACATATAGCCCATTACCAACGCGCCATTTAAAATGATGTTGGATCAAATCACGGAGGCCAAGCAACTTCTTCCAAGCCCAAGAGCAATAGGTAGGTCTTGGGACAATCCAGAAATTTTTGTGGTTTAAGAAGATGGAATGAATCCATTTAGACCAAAGCGACTCCTTATCGGTGAAAAGGAGCCATAGATGCTTGATCATGACAGCAATATTGCTCATCCGAAGGGATCTAATGCCCAAACCGCCTTCCTCCTTAGGTAAACAGACATCCACCCATGCCACCTTTGCGCCCCCAGGCCCTAAGCTCTGGCCTTTCCAAAGAAATTGCCGGAAAATCTGTTCAATTCGGTTAGTGACTGAGGCGGGAAGGATAAATACGCTAGACCAATAAACCTGGATAGAATGAAGGACTGATTTGATTAGCTACAATCTACCCGCTAAAGAAAGAAACCGGATTGTCCAAGATTGAACGCGAGAAGTAATAGTATTAACCAGGGAAACACAAGCCTCCTTGCCCAATCTAGAGGAAATAATAGGTACCCCGAGGTACTTAAAAGGGAGAGAGCCTAGCTGAAATCCGGAGGTACTTACCAGATCACTCCTTAGAGAATTAGGGCCACCCGAAAGAAAGATTTCACTTTTGTTGAGGTTAGGATTGAGCCCAAACCAGCTAGCGAAGGAATGAATTCCATCCAAAAGAAGCCGCAAAGATGTCATATTAGCTTCCGAGAATAATAGAACATCATCTGCAAAGAAGAGGTGAGAGAGCCTGGTTGCTTTACACCTCCAGAAGAAATCAAAACCCAGCTTGCCAGTTTGGGTGTTGAGAATCCCAGTAAAAACTTCCATAGCAAGAGTGAATAGATAGGGGGACATAGGGTCACCCTGTCGAATCCCTCGTCCGCTCGGAAAGAAGCCGTGAAGCTCACCATTAAGGGAGATAGAATATTTGGGGGACCGAATGTAAGCCATCATTCGATGGACAAAGTCAGGAGGAAACCTAAAGGCTAATAAGGTTAACTCAATAAAATTCCAGTCTATCGAATCAAAAGCTTTGCAAAAGTCGACCTTAATGATGTATTTTGGCCGGTAAGGTTCGTGATGAAAATCAACGAACAATTCTTGGGCTAGCAAAATGTTATCACTAATGCGTCTACCTTTAACAAAAGCATTCTGAGGTAAACTGATGATCGAAGGCAGCACAGCGGCTAACCTGTTAGCCATAATCTTGGTAATGCATTTGTAGATTGTGTTGCAGCAAGCGATGGGTCAGAAGTCGTTGACAGAGGAAGCATTGGGGACCTTCGGGACTAAGGTCAGGATGGTTGCATTAATCTCCTTAAGAAGATGACCAGAAGCGAAGAAGTCCCGAACCGCCAATAAGACCGAAGGGCCAACAATTTGCCAAGACCGCTTGAAGAAGTCCACATTAAATCCGTCCGGGCCCGGAGCTTTACCACTTGCAAGAGAGAAGAGGGTATCTTGGATTTCTTTATCAGAGACAGGCTGAGAGAGGATCCGAATCTGATCATCATCAAGGGTATGATTTAGTTTTTCCCGGATCTCCTCAATTGTAGGCACATAGGAAGGGGGGAAGCCGCCAAGAGAGCTTGGAAATGAGAGACAAAGAGCTGTTGAACAGGAGAGTTGTAATATTGTTTTATAATAAAAGCAATTATTTTACTTGTACATCCACTTGCTTTTCAACAGTTGATACATGTTTTATGAGATTGATCGATAGATTGGATCATCAATATCTTTGGCATTCAAGTTATGATTATATATTACGTTAACATGAATTATGATTATGTTTCAAATGTGTATAGTGATTTCTTGATCTGCTTAGAAGAAATGTGTTACTCGTTGAGCTGTGATAACTCACTCTTCTCATCTACTTGTTTTTCAGGTTCTTCAGCGAGTCGCAAGTAGACGTAAGTGTTCGTTTGAGAAGGACTTTTGTGGTGGAAACTTTTTGGTGTGACTTGTGCATACTTGATAAGTTTGTGAGTTAGTCTTTTGAGGAGGTGTACATTTGATTTGGTGGATTATAGAAATATTCTAATATTGTAACCAAATGCCATTTTTGTCATATATATATCTGTGGATGGATGTATATACGTTAATATATGGCCGAATCTTGATTATGTTGAAGCTGCATCATTTGATGAAAGAATGGCCGTGTCATGCCCTTGTTCTTGTGGATCGAGGTGTGAGAGTTTTTGTCCGTACTTTAATTGGGGGTGTTTGATCACATCATAAGTCCCACGTCAAACAGGAAAGTTTTTATCTAGTATTTCATGAGTAAAGATCCATTCATAAACATGGAGAATGTTGATATCTAAATTTGACAATTTGATTATTCATTTATTACATAGAAAATTAGAGATTAATTTTTAATTCCTAAAAAAAATATTATAATTAAATTACATAATATAAAATTTTAGGTGCATTCAATTTTTGGTTATATTTTTCATTAATTTCATTAATATTGGACTGGCAGTGGACGGTTTTGAGCTTAAAATTGAACAAATCAATCCCCGTGCCCAAAATTCGGCTAAGCCAAGGGGAAGTAGTGGCTGAAATTCATAGGGTAGAGGGGCCTTAATTGGCTTAATTTGAGCATAATTCAGCCTACTAAGAGTCCAATTAGGATTGGCCTTAGGTTATGTAAGCCCATCACTTTAATAAGGCTTAAGTTAAGCCCATAATATTGAAATTAACCATGGTTTGCATTTCAAATAGAACATTATGCCTCACAAATTATAGGTCGACAAATTCTTTCCCAGAAGTGACACAATTGAGATCCACGGCTAGCACGAGGGAATTAGGGGCCGAAAATTACTTGGAAAGGACTGACCAAATTGAGCTTAATTTAATTTAATTTCAGCCTGTGGGAATTAATTTATAATAGGTCTTGAGCCTAATTCAACCCATTATCTTGATAAAGGCTAAAATAAGCCCATGGTTAAACTTACGTTTACATTATAAATAGCATATTATGCCTCATAATTTAGAGTTCAGCAAAAATTACAATCCTTAGAGCACGTGCAAATAAAACACGCGTGAGAGAGTGAGGAGGCGTGTGCGGCCAAGCATCACGTGGCCGAGCCTCTCGCGATGTCACCCGCGGCCACCCTGCAGCGGAGCTTCAGCTCGCTTGCGGCCGAGCGTGTCGCCATGAGACGGTGACCCATTGCCACGCCTCCACCCCCCCATGACGACAAGGTGGCCTCGCCGTGATACCTCCAGCAACACGTTGCTCCCTTCCTGGTGAACTCACGACGTTGTTGCTGCTCCTCGTTGTGGCCAAAGCGACCAATCCCACGACGATCATCAAGGAGTGCTCAAGTGTTCAATAACTGCACCGGCAGATCTACGTGGTCTTCTGGTCAGCGATTGCAGTCAGGGCGAGCCTCCTAGCATCTCCAGCGAGATATCCAACAATTAGTGAGTTCAAGTTGATCGGGCAGCGTTTGCAGCCCCAGTGTCCTTTCCGAAGTTGCTGCTGTCCATCTCTGCTGCCCAACACGTGCTCGGTATCCCTAACGTCCAGCAGCTTCCTGTCGCAACTTCCAGTGAGCAGCTCCAGCTGGTTCCCAGCGTTTCAAGGCGGCAGCCACGCCACCCCCCCGGTCGACGACAGCACCAGTCCAGTCCGGTCCAGTCCTGACCCGAGGCGTCTTGTCTCTGTTTTGCAGGTCCTTAGTAGAGTTCTTGGCTGTGCCGCGCTCACTGACCTGGCGGCTAGCCCGGTTGTGATCCTAGTCTAATTGTGTTGCATTCAAATTTGTAAAGTAAATTCTCGAATTAGGTATGATTCTTATATGCAATAGATTTGATATATTCTGCTAGACATTCTATTAGATAATGCATCCTAAGATACCACACCAAGGAAATTTTCCTTCTAATTTGGATATGATTATTGATTTACCCGTTTTCAAATCTAACGGATAATTTTCCATTGATATCCATAACCACTTGATTATCATAATTTGGTTTTTTTTTTTTTTTTTTTGTTTCTAAATTTAAATAAGATAATCTTTGTGGATTGCATTATCTAATCCAATATATATCCATTGTTTGATTGTTTTCATAAAAACAAAATCCCAAAAAATAGATAGAATTCGATTTGATTTTTGCTAGTAATATTGCCTGCTATTTTAGATTAGATTGCACATTTAAATTAAGTAACTTCTTTATTTTGAATTTTCTAATTAAAAATACAAAAATATCGCTTTAGGATAAACTAGGTTTCCTTTTCTTAACTTAGATCGTATGTTTAGGTATAGGTTATTTCTAGTTCCAAAATTTAAATAAAATACAAAAAAAATATCATACGTAGAATTTGAAGTAATTTTAAGCTACCCTCGCAGATGTTCATTGATATAAGATAAGTCCTGCAACATATTTTACAGTTTTATTGGCTCTTAAATTGGTGGTTTAAGAAGTAACAAAATGGATTTAGGGCCCGTTTGGTTCAACTTTGAGGAAATGCAAAGCCATTTCCCCAAGTATCTTTAGAAGAATGGGCATTTGGTGAATGTTGAAGTGTTTGGGTACTATTATTTTGGTATTTGCATTTTGCAAAGTAGCTTTGAGGTGAAAAAGAAAAAGGAAAAAAAGAAAAGGAAAAATGAGGAGGAGATGTTGAAGCAGAGGGGAACTGTTGGGAGGCAGCCAAAGCTGGTGGGGGAGGCGGCTGGTGGCTGTGGTGGTGGGGAGGCAGCGGGTCGCGCGACCCAGGCAGCGTCGCCTGAGGCCGCAACCCATGTGACGCCGCCTGAGGCCGCGACCCACGTGACGCCAGTGTGTGGCGACGGCAATGCGTGGACGGCCAGATTTGGCCGGCTGAGCACCGCTCAGCCCGTCGCATGGGTCACGCGACCCAGGCGACGCCGCCTGAGGCCACAACCCACGCGACGACGGTGCGTGGCGATGGCGGTGCGTGGGTGACCAGATTTGGCCGGCTGAGCTCCGCCGGTTGAGCTTCACTCTTGAAGCTTCAAGACCAACAAGGAAGACGATGAACAGTAGTTTTTTAGGGTAAAATAGGAAAACGCAATTATCAGTGAGGGCAATATTAGAAGGAAATTTTTTTTATTAAATCCCCTCTTCAACATGCCGAAAATGCTAAATGCCCAAAGCAGGTCCCCACCTGCTTTAGGCTTTCAGCATTCCACAGCATTCCAAATGCTAGCATTTGGCCAAGGACATCCCCAAATGCTGAACCAAATGCTTAAAATTTTTCCCAAGGGGCTTTCGGGGCTGAAAGCCCCTTGGGAATGCTCAACCAAACAGGCCCTTAAACTGCATTCGAAACATTTTTTTCATGAAAAGAACGGTACTGAAAGAATATTAGAAAAATCTAGTGTAACCAAATCCCATACACAAAATCTTTGATTCGAAATACTTTACTTGGGCTTGAAATCCATTCATTGTAAACTGATTACCGGTATTTTACTCTTTGAAGTGTTCAAAGCTGTTTGTTTGGCGCTATCTGTTGAAATTGATTGGGAGGTAAACCTTTACACATTTCTCGAACTTATTGCATGATCGGTAGGCTAATTCGAATGAGACCTTTGTCGTATTATCTGAATCTTCTCTTAGCCGACATCATGTGCAATGAGCTATATCGTCGATTCCACTTAGCAAAAAGGTTTTTCTTTCTTTCCATAGAATATGTCAGCGAGAAATATTGGTCCACATTTATGTGTGTACAGATTTTGGAGCCACAGAATAAAGTAGTAGAAAATATGAAAATTTATGTTCCTTACAACATTCTCCCTCTGGGTCCTGATGGTGCAAATCAGGCAATTAGGAAATGCGGTGCTACGGCCTTACTTTTCAGCAGTATCTGAAACTAGGGCTGTCAATGGGTCGGGTCGAATTTTAATGTTACTTGACCCGACCCGAATCATAAGGCAATCTGACCCGAACCGACCCGAAAAGCATAATACCCAAAGCACTAATTTGGGTCGGGTCGGGTCGGGTTTCAAGTTGACCAATGCCACTGATTTCACACCTAGTGACATTGGTCGAGTGAAATCAGTCCTGTTAACATGCCGCTGGTTGCACAGTTTGCATATGGGATATCATATAAACCCGCTTCACTGTTAGGCTGATGCATCGAGCGCCAATCCTCTCTCTCTCTCTACTTTCCTGCTCTTTCTTGAGTTTGAATCTGTCACGCCCCGAACCCCGAGACACGTGAACAACCTGCCATGGTCATGCAAATGCGACATTCCCAGGTAGTGTCGCCGACCCCAATCACTTATTATTGCGCATGCGGAACATATAATAAAACCCCTGACAAAAACTCACGGGATAGGAAAGCAGGAAACCAACTCATTCAAAACCAAACATACTTTCAAAGATAAACGTCAGAGATTACATATATACCAAAAAGGGACAGTCTACAAAAAGGGGATCAGTCCACCAAAAAGAAGGAACGGTCCTAGGACCATTAGTCGGACTCGCTCTTTGATCCCACTTCTGACTGATCAGCCTCCAAGGGTTTCGCCATCTACGGTCCTGAAATTTTGGCTCACAACGGGGTAAGACATTGTCTCAGCAAGTTCAACCCCTAAACCCTTATTAAAAAGAAAATACACCCAAAAGTGGCCTAGCCACACCACATATAGGACTTACCTCGCCTCAGTTCCTTCCTGCAGATTAGCACAATTCATATCACAATCATAGTTATATAGCAATTTCACACATCAATTGGAGCGTCTCTGTCAATCACAATATTGCTCACACAAGCATAACCTACCGACACATATCAGTCTATCAATTCAATCAAAAAGGGGGGTCCTGATTATAGGGCCAAATCATTATGACACGTCTCATTCCATGCCACACAATTTTGTCACATAATCCGGCGCATCAATAACACTCAGCATGCGTTCCAGTTGTTATTCACTGCCACACAAGGGCATAGCCTACTCGCAGTTCGGCTATCTACTGGCATATAGCCAGGCATCGTCTCCCCACCTTGGAGCACGGCTTCGTCATTATGTCAACAGCATTCCCGAAGGAGCATGGGTCCAGTTGGCCTAGCCTCTACTGCGACCCGAGCCTCGTCACTATGTTGACGGCATTTCTAAAGGAATATAGGTCCAGTTGGCCTAGCCACTATTAGACCGAGTCTTTCAACCAGCACACGACAATTCAATACTGGCCCCTAGACACTTTACATTTCACTCAAATGCTCCCATTACAATAGTAATCCTTAGAAATCCAATTTCGGTGCCAAACTCGACATCCGGGATTTTTCTGAATAAATCCATATTTTTCACAACCAACATTCAATTTGCAAAATCCAACCATCAAATTAATAATCTGAATGCACAGCAAAGATCAGCGCGAAATTCTGAGAAATTAAGGTCCCGAAATAATTTTAGAATTTTATTTTATTTAATTATTTTTTTCCTTAAATAATAATATTTTAATTATTTTCGTAATATAATATATCATTATTATTTAAGCAAATTTTGAAACATTTATTTAAATCAAAAATAAATCCTTTAAGTCCAATCATCATTAAACTAACATAACCATCCATTTAACTTTAATTAAACACACCCTAAACTAATCACACCCCTTAATCTAATCCATACCTAATTAAACTAATCTAACAACTTAAGCTTACTTAGCTTAAACTAATAACACTCTAAGCATAATTAACCCTCTAATTGAGATTTAGTGAGCTAAACTCACCTGACTCACTTTCCGACAATCCCCAGCGAAGAGCACGGCGAGCCCAACAACAAAACTTCTCGGGGCAAGACCAAAGGAGGCCGGGAAGAGCTCGGAAATGTTCCTCGAAGCCACATGGGCTTGCTAGTCGGAGGCTGCTGCTCACGGCCGGAACAAAGGCGCGCCGATGGCTGCTTGGACGGAGAAGGACCAACAGAAGCTCAGGCGATTTGCATAGACCTCCAGCGAGCAGGACGGTGGCTTGTGGCAGCTCGGCAACGGTGGGCAGCTTGGGGCGACGGTGGGACGTGCGGACGAAGGCTGGAGGCGGCGCGACGGCGGAACGGCGAGCAGGCGACGCGTGCGGACGACGACGGTGGTGAGCGTCTCCGGCGAAGCTGGCGACGTCAAGTGGCGAAAGGGGGCGGTCGGCGTGCGGGCTGGCCTAGTCCGATCGCACTTCCTCCTCCTCCCTCCCTCTCTCTCTTCCTAAGTTCAAATGAAGAAGATGATGTTGATGGGTGCCTTTTTGAGATCTAATCTCCACCCTCCACTTGTCAAGCTCCCATCACTTGGCCCCAACCACCATGACATAAGGTGATGTCATCTTCCACTATCTCCAATCTCCCACAACCTTATTCCAATTGGTGCAAATTTCTTTTTCCGCCGAGGCATGACATCTTGTACATCAAATTCTTCAATCCCATTCAATTCTCTTCCAATTGAGTCCAATTGAAGTCCATAAATTAATCCAATGTTCCTAACAAGATTTGTGACACCACATGACTTCCAATTTCTGAATTCAATCTCAATTTCACGGTTAATTTCACTCTGGCACGATACTAGCGGGTCCTGATCTACTGGGTAGCTTTTTAGAAATTTTCATGCATTTGACCTGTGGTTGATCAATTCAAGCCACAATATACATCTTTGACACGTTGGCGACTCTCGATTGTCATGGTAATCTCAAGATTTCAAATACGAACACATGGTACCTAAATCAACAAAAAAGTCAGTCCAGTGCTGATCGACAAGAATTGTGCAATCTGGTGGAATCACCCACACTTGATCACATGGCTCTGTGGAGTCGACCTATCTCCGGTCTCTAGTTGATTTTTAATTGTGCCATAATGACCCTTGTAGATTAGCTCGGCCGAAAGGTCGCTTCCTAGTCAAATTCTCGAGTCTGATGCATTAGAATCTCTTAACGGCTTCACCTGATAGACTAGTTTTCACATGAGTGGCCGACTCAAGGAAAAGAACCATATGTGCAAAGATGAAATGCCCATCTCAATTTACTGAAAATA
This sequence comes from Eucalyptus guilfoylei, assembly GCA_016097605.1. Lineage (NCBI taxonomy): Eukaryota > Viridiplantae > Streptophyta > Magnoliopsida > Myrtales > Myrtaceae > Eucalyptus > Eucalyptus guilfoylei. Next base: position 8,727,396 of record CM027869.1, on the reverse strand, counting down.
GAATTGGAAAATCGGGATGTCACAGAATCTTCCTCGCTCGTGCTCCCTCGAGAAGAATTCGTAACGCCCAAAACACAGATCACCGCAAAAGTGTCTCTTGAGATGGCGGAGTGAGATGGCAGCGAGGAGGAGGAGGAGGAGGAAGCACTCCGCTTTACGCGTCTTTCTCGTTCATTATACCTTCCTTGCTCGTGTAGCGCTCGCTTGCTCGCTCCCGTCTTTTTGCGGCGTGGATCAGCTCCCTTTCAACATACATGCGAGTTCGAGCAAGCAACACCGATTCTTTTGCCGCTGCTGTCCCTTTGGTTCGCACGTGATTGATTCAATTAGGGAATTGAGAGGGGGGGAGGGAGATGAAGGGTGAGGATCAAGCGCGATCGCTGTTCGGGATTTCACTCTCCAATTGCCTTAGGTGGCAGCAGTTCCTCATCTGCTCGGCCGGGTTCTTCTTTGGCTACCTCGTCACGGCGTCTGCGAGGTGCGTTTACTCGTTCTTCGCCTAGATGATTTTTCGTGATCCTGTTCACAATCGCACTCTTATTATTCAAAGCAGGATACCAAAACTCAGGGTCACTTCCCCTACGCCTCCCCCCTCTCATAAGACCACGCGGAACTACGGCGTGTCGGAGCTGGCTGCAGGTAGGACCTCCTAGCAGCAGGGCTCGAGGTCGTTGGAGACGGGGCAATACCCAGCAAGGGTGACCTTGTCGGTGGTGGTGGCGATGGACCCAAACTCGAAGACAGTGACATTGGCTAGCATGCCGGGAGCTTTGGAGGGCGAGCTTGGGGTGGTCGAGGTGTTGGAAGGTGCAGTCATTGGGAGAAGGCAAGGTGGTCGTAGCCTGTGACTCGCAAGGTCTTCTGAGAGGGAGGAGGAGAACGTGTTTGGGTTCGTCGTAGGATCTTCCGAGAGGGAGGAGGAGGAGAACATGTTTGGGTGAGAGAATGTGTTTCGGTTAATAATGTGTTTGGGGCGAACAATGTTCCAACCCTAACCCGACCCGAAACATGTTTGTTTGCTTGTTTTATAATCGTTACCTAAATAATATTAAGACCCGAAACATGTACTCAATTTATTTTGTGTTCGGGTCGTGTTTGGGTCGGGTCGAGTTGGATTTTTTGACACCCCTACCTAAAACTATTGTTGTATGTAATATTTTCGCTTTGTAGATCAAATCTGCTATAGTGGCTCTTCGCAACATTGAGGACCTTCCATGGCCAAACGACCACAGAAAGAGGGATGAAGATGCTCTAGATTGGCTTCAAGCAATTTTTAGATTTCAGGTATGTGGACTAAGCAACTCTTACCATTTACTTTGCTATCAGTTTTCTTTCATTTCAAATGGGCCTGCTCATACAATTCATCATAATCTTTAAGATTCCGTAGCACCAGTGAGTCCTTAATCTCTGGTTTCAGGCAATCCCTGAACCTTCTCGCTCTATCCACTGGGTCTTTGATCAACCTTGGTGCGTACTTCGATAGCTTGGCGAATTTCGCCTCGTACTGATCTACAGTCATCTGGTTCTAGTGGAGGCCCTGGAATTTAGCCATCTTCTGTTCTCGAGCGCAGTCCGAGAAATACTTTCCATAAAAATCTTTAATGAAGGCATCCCACTCCGGGACTATACCATCGGGAAACACTCTTCCTTTAGTGGCCTCACACCACGTGCTCGCGTTAATAACTACACTCAGCACACGTTCCAATTTTTGTTTATCACTACACATGAACATAGCATACTCACAGTTCCTCTATCTACTGGCATATAGCCATGCATCGTCTTCCCACCTTGGAGCACGGCTTCGTCAATACGTTGACAGCGTTCCCGAATGAGCATGGGCCCAGAATCTACTGCGACTCGCATCCATTGAAAGGGCATCCCATATAGGAGCAAGTCTAGCTCAACAGCCCAGGACAATTTCCACTTAATTATCACACAACCAATCCATACTCGGCCTAGGACACTTTACATTTCACTCAATGCTTCAATTTAAAATAGTGATCCCGGCCTCTTTTCTTCATATTAAAAATATTCAGAAACTATTCACGTGTGTGGGGGCACGTTAATTTCGGACCAAAAAACCAATATCTCACTTTTTCAAACCTCACAATTTAATATAATCCTTAAAATCAAATTTTGGTATCAAAACCCGACACTTGGGATTTTATGAATAAAATCTATATTTTTCACAATCAACATTCAATTTGCAATATCCATTCATCAAATTCAAAATTTGAATACACAGCAGCGATCAGCGTGAAATTCTGAGAAAATAAGATCCCGAAATAATTTTCGGAATTTATTAAATAATTAATTTTTTATTCCGAAATTAATTAAATAATAATATTTTAATAATTTCGAATAATAATATATTATTAAATTATTAAATAATTTCGAAATATTTATTTATATCAAAAATCAATCATTTATGTCAAATCAAGGCTTATTCTAATATAAAACCACTTAGCCTTAATTAAACCTACTTTAAACTAATCACCACCTTAATCTAATCTACTCTTAAATAAATTAAACTAATCACCTAATAACACTTAACATAAACTAAACACACCCTAAGCATCATTAACCTTAAATTCAAGATTTAGTGAGCTAAACTCACCATAATCGCTTTCCAATGAGTCCCCGGCGAAGAGGACGGCGAGGCTGTCGACAAATCTTCACGGGGTGACACCAAAGGAGGACCCGAAGGCACCTAAAATGGGCCTTGAAGATCCGGCTAGGGCTAGAACTTCCAGCTACTGTTCAAGCTCGGAGGAGGGCGGCACGGTGGTCGGTTGGGCGCGAAACCGGCGGAGAGGGACGGCGGCTGCTCGTGTGGGCGAGGCGGCGGCTCTGGCGAGACTCCCAGCGACCCTGGCGACGACGACAGTAGCTGGATGGAGGAGAGGCGACGACTGGAGCTCTGGCGGAGGTGACGTGTGGACCGGCGAGCTGGTCGGCGAGTGGGTGCGCGCGGCTGCGTGCTAACGGCGGCGACGGCGACGACACCGGCGACAAACGGCAACGTCAAGCGGTGAAGGGGCACACGAAGGGGCAGCGTTGACTTGCTGGTTTCCGGTCGGTTTCTCCCTCCCCATGTCCAAGAAGTCCCCAGGTTGAAGATGAAGTGTGAAGTGATGGGCCCTTTTTGAGATCAAATCCCCACCCCCCACTTGTCAATTTCTTCTTCACTTTGGCCCAACCACCATGACATAAGGTGATGTCATACTCCACTAATTCAAATCCTCCACAACATCTTCCAATGGGTCCAATTTCCTTTTCCGCCGTGGCATGACATCTTGTACATTAAATTCTTCAATTCCCATCAATTCTCTTCCAATTGAGCCCAATTAAAATCTATAAATTAATCCAATGTTCCTAATAAGATTTGTGACATAACAGGACTTCCAATTTCTGAATTCGCTTTCAATTTCATGGTTAATTTCACTCTGGCACGATATTAGCGCGTCCTAACCTACCAGGTAGCTTTTAAAAATTTTCATGCTTTTGACCTGTGGTTGATTATTTTTAAGCCACAATGTACATCTTTGACACATTAGCGACTCTCAGTTGTCGTGGTGATCTCAAGGTTCCAGATACAGACACAGGGTACCCAATCGACAGAAAAGCCGGTTCAGTGCTGACCAACAAGAATAGTGCGATCTGGTGGAATCACCCACACTTGATCACATGCCTCTATCGAGTTGACCTATCTCCAGTCTCTAATCGATTTTTAACTGTGCCGTAATGACCCTTGCAGATTAGCTTGGTCGAAAGGTCGCTTCCTTGTCAAATTCTCGAGTCTGATGCATTAGAATTTATTAACGGCTTCACCTAATAGACTAATTTTCACATAAGTGGTCGACTCAAGGAAAAGAACTATATGCGTGAAGATGAAATGCCCGTCTCATTTTATTAAAAACAGAAATAGAAAAATCAAGATGTCACAACGTTTCCCAAGGTTTCTAGGGCTTGCAAGATCTCGTCAACCTTGGGATCAACTAGTGCCTTCCCTCTGACACTTGCCAGCGCCAGTGCTTTCCCTCTAGCACCAACCCATCGGTGCCTTTCCTCTAGCACCAGCTTGAGCCGATGCCCTTCCCTTGGCACCTGTTAAAGCCGTTATGATCCTTCTCCAAGGGGCCCTCTGCTTGAGATTGCTCATTTCGTAGGGTCTTTATAGAAACCTGCTTTCTAATTCCAACAAAGAATTAAAAATCTGAGCAACCTGCATAAAACAGTCAATCAATCACATGCTTAAGTATAAGAAAAATGTCTTTCCTAGCTAACTATCCCAAAACCCATCGCACTTTATCACTCTAGACCTTGACTAGGCTCTGATACCACTTAAACGGGAATGTTACGCCCCAAACCCTAAGTGCGCAACATCCTCGGTCAACTAAATTTGCAATGTCCCAAGACGCATCGCCGATCCATTTTTTTTTTTTTTTATCTTTCGATTAAATACATGCGGAAATAACTTTAAGCACCCAGTCAACCAACAAAATAGGGATTGTAAAACGCAACAGACGATTAGCACAAGTGGCGATTATTAACTTGTTAACCCTAGGAGTTTAATATGTACAGGCCTACCAAAAAAAAATCCTACATGACCTATGAGCAAAAAGGGTAAAAAAAGGTCAGGGTTAACTTTAACTTCACTAACAACAGGCACCAACCCTAGTGTGTTGGCGGGGAGTTGAGTTCGTAGTCAGAGGGCAACTCCTCTACGGGCTCATAGTCCGGATCGGATTTTGGGTTCGAAATGACACCATCAGGGATGTTGATATCCATGGGGTCCCACACTTGCTTTCCCACGTTCTTGGAGGGCGGCCCATCAAAATCATGAAGTGAACCGGTCTGATCACCATTCGCCTCCCTAATAAACCATGCCTTGTAAATGTGGGGCACCAAATCAGCCAGCCCTTCATCTACTCATATGGTTGTGACTACCAACTCGTGGGTCCGATTGGTCCTCGGAATAGGAAACATAGGCACCTCTATATCTTGATCACAAGGGACCCCAAAACATACGGGGCAATGCTCTATACTAAGGATCTGAAAAGGTTCAACAACAATGGGATGAGATAAAATCTCAATGAGTTAACAACGTAAGCCTCGATTAGGACACGAATTCGTCTCGGAGGCAACCTAAACACACATGATAAACAAACTTACCTTGCCTTGGCACATCCCTGCATATTAGCATATTTCATGTGTTAATATTAGTGCAACAAGCATAAATAATAATTAGAACGCATTCTATAAATTCCATGCAAATTGCCAAAACACATGTGTTCCAATTATTACGACCTCTCGGGCCATAGCTAACACAAGAGTCAGCGGTCTTCTGGCATGACCGGGCATTGTCCCACCCTATCGAGCACGGTATCATCTAGAACCCCGCCTATAAGGCATTCCATAATGGAGCATCGGTTCGGTCTCAACCGCAACTTAGCATCTTGACCTTCGACGAGCATCCAATAAAAATCGGGCATTGCCCCCAAACTCTCGTTGGGTGACGGGTTCGTTTAAATGACCACTCACGTATATTATCAATCAAGCCAATTTTATTACCATTAATTAGTGCAGAACAAAAAAGTTTGGCAATTTTTCACAATTAAAATCCAGTAAAATATTCGTAAGTGGTCATGTATTTGAAATCAACCCGTCAAACTTTATACACTTTCATTTTAAAATTTCATTGTTTTATTTAGCATGTAAAATTCTGCGTCCAAACTCGACACCTCATTTTTTTTTCTATTTTCTTGCCAATAAAACCTCCTTTGAAAATAGTAAATAAAAATCTATAATTGAGCAATCAATAACATAGCATCACGTGCAAAACAATCGGAATTATGCACAATCTCATCCAAGAAAAAAGGGCATAAAATTCTACTTAATGGTTAATTAGTCATTAATTACACTAATTATGATTAATTAGGGTAAGTATGATTAATTATACTAAACTCGATTAATTAATCTAACTATAATTATTTAAAAATTAATCGACGTTAATCTAAATAATTAATCAAATAAATCACAATTAATTAAACTAAATTCAATTAATTAATCTAACCACCATTAATTAATCTAATTGTACAATTAAATAAAATATAAACCATCCTTAATCGCAATTAAGGTTAAACTAAGATTAACTAATACTAATTGCTATTAACATTAAACTAATCTATTTTACCAAAAAAACATTAAACTAATCTATCCCCTAAACGTAATTAACACACTAATCCATGATTAGGAAGTTAACTTACCATGGCTTGTGATCTTCCTTATATTGTTTATGATGAAGGTGAGGATACATGATCTGTCTTGTTCCAAAATTTCTTATCAATGCATTCCTAGAACAAGTTATATACAATTATGTTAATAAAATTTTATGAGCTTTACCGTAGTGAACCCAAAAGCTTGAGCTATTTGCAATCATCAAAGATACCATCGAATACCCTGCTTCTATCTTGAAGTCGTCGTCGTCGTCGTCGTCGTCATTATTATTATTATTATTATTATTATTATTATTATTATTATTATTATTATGGCCATACTTTTCTGGTTTTGGTTGACTAGCCAGAAGTTTCAAATTAGGTTGGCCAGCTCCATGTCTCTGTCTTTCAACTCACATGAACACCATAAAAAACAATTTCATACTTCTTTTTTGAACTCGGCAGTTTATTCGGTTTTTGTTGGTTGACTAATTTCAATTATCCTCCTGGATGCTTTTCATTTTTTGTACGATTCTAGTGATTCCTCTATATTTTAGAACCAGATGCCAGTCTTCTGTGAAGTTCGAAGATATAAACTTTTCTTCATCGGACACTAGATGCTGAGTGAACACATGGCTGTAGTATAACGTTCTTGTTTGTATTTTGCAGATTATTTCTGTTGGTCATCGAAAAGTCAGGGCTCATTTCCTATTTATCATCCGGCTAATCGTGGGATTTTTGTTCTTGACTTTTGTCGCAATTTTGATTACATTGATTGCACTCCCCTACATGACAATGCGGGACGGGATGGTTTGCATTCTTGCTTTCATGCCAACGGGTTGGGGAATGATTTTGGTTAGTAACGCTACTCTCTTGCACTTATTTTTTTGGACAATATATGCAATTAACAAAAATTTTCTTCTAGTTTGGGTATTATCGAGATAAAAGCACGAACACTGGTCATTATTACAACGGATGCGGTGCTTCTGCTAGTTGGTCTCATTTATTAATTTTGGAAGGGCTTGTGGTATTGCATTTGCATTTCGTTACATGTTTAAATTTTTTTTTTTTAATCATTTTTATCCCATCGTTTCCTTCCATCAAATTACCTAACAAACTATAGTGATTAATGACTTTGCGTGCTTATCTTGTTCCGGATTGCACAAGCTTGCAAACCTCTCATCGTCAAGCTTGGAATTTGGGGATCAGTTCGGACTCTTGCCCGTGGTTACGAGATCATTATGGGTTTCTTTCCGTTCACTCCAGTTGTAGTCCTGGCTTGGTTTCCATTTGTCTCAGAATTCCAGACCCGTATGCTCTTCAACTAAGCATTTAGCAGAGGCTTGCAGATTTCAAGTATCCTTGGCGGACGAAGGAAAGATAAGGATCAGTCCTCTAACAAGAATGAATGATGAAAGCGAAGCATTAATTCATATTTTGCTTAAGAACTTTTATGTAAGCATTCAATTTGATCTGTATCTCAAAACTGATGACACCTATTCTCATTCGAAGGTCAAGGGGGGAGCTTCCTTGTAAGTTGATAGAATCAAACTTAAAAGTTGGAGTTGTGTGAAGATTACCTTTCAGGATCTTGGTTGGAGCTATTTACGTAATCAGCTCATTTATGTCACCAACGACATTTGTAGTGATGATCAAGTTGTGATCCATGATGATGTGGGTTCTTTTTAGTAATTATTTGGCAGTTGCTATGGCTTTGTTGTTAGACGCAAATTGCATAACCCCAAGATCTCCATAACCAGAACACGAACATGCATAATTGAGTAGAAAGATTAACGCACCTGTTTTGGGATCCATCGAACATAAAGCGGAAGCAGAAAAGAGATTACCCACATATAAGGGGATCCATGCATCAAGTCTTTCTCCTCTATTGCCCTCCGTATCACTGGCTCAATGAGGCGGCCCCCCTCACGTTTAGCGTTACGTAAACGCCCCTTAGATGAGGATACATGTGAAAATTAGGGTTAGAAGAGAGACTTAAGCACTATTTATAGAGTTTCTAGCCAGTCCCCCTCATTACGGGCCAAGCTCAACTCGGCCCACACTAGCCAGCCCATATTAGACTAATTAAGAAACCTTCTATCTCACCTTAGACCAACCCTGTTTTACGGTAACCGTAAAAACAATAAATTACAATATCAATTAATGTAGTCCACATTAGGAAAACCATTACATTCTCCCACTTGGACTATATTAATTGAAATCGTACCGTATGTGCGCACATTGGTCTAGAGATAATTCTTAATAGTCAATCATATCCCATAAAGTCTTAAACACCGAATCATGGCGGTAACTGCATGTATACACACAGAGCCTTCCATGGTCACGAGTGCTCTCAACTTTATTAATATGAATTCAATATGGTAGTGTCACACCCCGACCCTCGAGCACACGCCCATCCCTTAACTTGGTCGATTAAAAATTTGCGATATCCCAGGACGTATCGCCGACCCTTTCATTTTCATATGTACATGCGGAAGCAATTATAAATCCCCAAACAATAAAACATTGGGATAGAACAGTAGGACTAAATTTCAAACTCTTAAAAACCTTCACTCTTATATACAAGGTGAACTAATAAGTTCAATTCACTATAAGCCAGTTTAAAAACAAGGTCTACAAGCAGAAGTGAGGTTCTACAAGCTACGGGTCCCGTCCTCCTCTTCATCATCCTCCACACTCCAACTGGAGCCTTCAGCAGACTGCACCGGACTTTCGATATCTTCAAAACCCAAGTCTACTGCATCTAGGGACCTGAAATGTTTATTCAATAACCAATGAGACAACGTCTCAGCAAGTTCTACCCCCTAAGACCCGATTAGTAAACTAATACACCTTAGGGCTGCCTATGCACAACACGAGTTAGAGGACTTACCTTGGCCTCAGATTCCACCTGCATCTTAGCACAGTTTAATAGGCACCCTAGCAATCGCATCACAGATCGATATCTCGATCAATCGACCTAGTCAATTACAAGTAAACAAGACCACTCATCGGTCATTTCCATTCAATCAATCAATTCACAACATCGGATCAAAGTAATGATCAATCGACCTAGTCGATTTCATATCAAACAGACCATACATTCCCTACAACGTATATCTAGTTATCGAGCACACGTGCATTCTCTTAGGCACTAGTTCACCAAAGTGATGCATCAAATCACCGAGCCCACGTCTCTTTTTACGATGCCCGAGCCCACGTGCATTCTCTTAGGTACTAGTTCACCAAAGTGATGCATCAATTCACCGAGCCCACGTGCCCTTTTTACGATGCCTGGGTCCACGTGCATTCTCTTAGGCACTCGTTCGCCAAAGTGATGCATCAATCACCGAGCCCACGTGCCCATTTACGATGCCATACTCAATCGTTGGACCCACGTGCATTCTCTTAGGCACTAGTTCGCCAAAGTGATGCATCAAGTCACCGAGCCCACGTGTCCCTTTAGATGCCATACCGAAACGTTGGGCCCACGTGCATTCTCTTAGGCACTCGTTCGCCAAAGTGATGCATCAATCACCGAGCCCACGTGCCCATTTAGATGCCAATACTTAATCACCACTTTACTATTGATACTGACCATCGATACCCGATTATTTCCCAATCAAATAATCAAAAACAACCATTTAGGAATATATCCTAAAAATTCACATTTAATTTAATTTAGCACAATTCAAAGCTCAAATAAATAAACGGACGGCATCACGACAATCAACACGAAATTCCGGTCACCGGCCATCCCGGTTGAATTTCAGGAAAAAAATAATTAATTAAATAATAAATTTCGAAGATTAAATAAATAAATATTAAAAATCCAATTTAGGCCCGTGATGCCTAATTGGAACCCAAAACGGGTCGGGAAAACCCCGAGATGCATTCAATAAATATTAGAAGCTCTCTACTTGCCAATGACTAAGTCTAACCACCTAACATGCATCATTAAGTCACTAATTTAATTGTTCTAAACTAATCTAACTACCTAATTGCACTTAATTAAATCTAATCAATCCTTAGGCATAATTAGCAAATTAAGAAAGCATTAGTGAGTAAAACTCACTTGGCAAAGCGAAGATCGAAACACCGTGACGACGACGCGACGGCGGCCGAATTCCAAACTTTCGGCGGCGTCGATGGACCCTCGGGTCGGGCCCAAGACTGAACGTGGGCTTCAAGTTGAGGTGGGCTGACTTCTTAGGCTCGAGATGGGCTGGACTGCTCTTGTGGGCTTCAATTCAATTGAACATGGGCTATTATTGCTGGAGATGGGCTTCAAATGGATCAATCATGTGGGCTTGTTGGGCTGCAGCTTCAGGCCATGCGAGAAGCAGCAAGAATTGCCGACTGAAGAGCTGCTGGATTGGTCCGGCTTGCTGCTGCTCGGCTGATCACCGCTTGCAGATCTCGCTGGACTGTTGGGCCGAATTCATACGGACTCGTGGACGGCTGCTGGGAAGAAAAGCCGAACCTGCGAAGCTGAGGGCGGCGTGGACGCGTGGATGGGGTAGGCGTCGCGGACGAAACGACGATGCTGAAGCTGAGCGTTGACGATGGTGGCTTCATTCGGTGGGACGCGTGGAGGGGCAAACGTCACTGGCGTCCAAGGAGCTGAAGATCGGTGGAAGGCGTTGGCAACTTCGGTCAACCAAATGGAGAAGTTGCTGGTTTCGTTGACTCAGTTGAAGATGGAGGGCTTCGCTGGCATCAGTTCTGTGGGGAGAAAAATGTAGTGGAGCAGAAGCATGAGGCGTCGCGTGGGCAGGCAGGCGACTTCGAACGGTGCTAGCGGAGAGGGAGTCAATGTCCGCGGCTTGTTGCTGGGGCTTGACTCGGCAAAGGGAGGAGGTGGACGCGTGTGTGAGGCTGGCCGAAGCGGTGGAGGTGACGAGAAGAAAATGAAAGTGAATTCGAAACAGAGGGCGTCGCGTGAAGCATGATAGAGACGGAAGACAGCTGGAGATGGCGTGCTCGAGACGTTGAGGGGAAACAAAGTCTAACCAAAATATCTAAACCATCATTTGCTTGTCCAAAAGTCTTCAAGATTATCTTATGTGTCCCCCAATTAGTTTTCATAAATATCTCTAATGTTCCCTAATACTTTCTTGCTCTTTTATTTCCATGATTTATCCAATTTGAAGCCAAAAAATGCAGCCCTTAGTCCAATTCCGAATTTCTTTAATTTTTGGCTCCAATTCTTCATTTGATTCTCCAAATCAACGTCCAATTTCATCGAAGAAATATCCCATACAAATTATAAAGAGGCCAAAAATCCGATCAATTTGGCCGATCCAATTTTCCGTAACGTCTGAATCGATTTTCAGTAAAAATTCCGGAATCTCCGAAAAATCTTCTGAGACTGAGTCGACGTTCCTAAAATAGATCGTGACACCACAGAACTTTTAATTATTGAAATTGGACTTGAATTCACAGTTAATTTTACTTGGCGCGTTTTTAGCGTGACCTAAGCTACCGGGTAACTTTCAGGCATTTTTAAATGCAAATGACCCGTGGTCGATTTTCTTCGAGCCACTATGAACCCACTCAACTTATTAGGGCCTCTCGATTGTCGTGAAAATCCCGATGATCCAAATACGGACACAGGGTACCAAAACAATAAGAAAATCAGTCTAGTGCTGGTCGACGAGAATTTTTCAATTTAATGGTGTCACCCATGATTAGACACGCATCTCTGTCGAACTAGCCTATCTCTGATTTCAAATCGATTTTATACTATGCCGCAATGGCCTCTAAAGATATACACGGTCAAGAAGCCGATTCATAGTCGAATTATCAAGTCTATTTGCCTTAAAATCCTTATTGGTTTCCCCAGCCAACCTAGTTATCTCAAGAGTGATCAGCTCTGAGAACTGCCCTATAGGCGCGCCAATGAAATGCCCGATTTATTCAGTAGAAAACAGAGTTGAAAATCTGGGATGTCACAGGTATTGTGTCAAATGGATAACATCTCTCATAGAGAGATCCCATTTGTCAGTCATCATTCTCTTACCTTAGGTGTCACAAAAACTTGTGCCACTAGAGAATGCTTTATGGTTCCAATGAACCCATATATTTTATTGAATGCAAAAGTTGATACATATCAAACCGTTACAAAGTGTAACGAACACAGATGAAACCTTTATCAGAGTAAAATCAAAATAGCTCCCACTAAATAACAGCATCTCATGATGCTCCTAGGCCCATGATAATGACGTCGCTCAAATACACATGGGCGTAGGCTTTTAATTAGTGGATCTGCAACCATATCATATGTGGAAATATGTTATATTATTACGTCACATTTCTGTACTGTTTCCTTTTGGTAAAAAATTTTGACCACCATATATTTAGACCCCTTGAGTCCTCTATAGTAAATAAATAATATTACAGATTTGTTATCTCAATACAACCGTATGAGTCTATCCATAAAGTTAAAACGATTAACTTATTCATGAGGTTCCGGAGCCTAATAGCCTAAGAAACAACCTAAAAGAATGTTACTGACGCTGCTTACATAGTAGAAGATGACATAGAACTTTATTTACTGCACTTTCTACTAACATTAATATGTATTCTGTTATTGATCTTATATCATCATAACAACCAGCAAAGTTTACATTTAAATACCCTGCTAATTGCAAGAATTGAACATGTCTGTAAATTAGCATATAATCTCATTCTCTTTAAGTACCTCAAAACCTTCTTGGCAGCAACGCAGTGATCGCGTCTTGAATTCGATTTATGTTTGCCTAGAAGTCCCGTCGCAAAGACGATATTTAATCTAGTGCAAATTCAAGCGTATATTATACTTTTAAGTGCACTAACACAAGGTACATCATTTAATTAGATTTTCTCAATATCTAAATAAGGATGATGTGATAGACTCAGTCCATCACCCTTAACAACAGGAGCAATTCCTGGCTTGCAATGATGTATATTGAATAATTCCAAAATACGATCAGTAAATGTCCTCCGAGAAAATCTAATATAATATGGAAAAGACAATCCTTACGGACCTCAGTGCAAAGAACAAGAGATGTCTCAAGGTCACTACTTCTAAGCGAAATATCATGTACATAGAGTATGAAAAAAATAAATTTCCCCCCACTGACCTTGCAGTATATTGAATTACTTTGTTCCCAATTGAACAAAATAACAACACCATGAAACTTTAATAATATTGTCTTGAAACTTGCTTAAAAGTATGAATAAGACTTTTCAGTCTACACACAAGTTTACTTGAAACATCTGTTGTAAAATCCTTCAGTTGCACTATATAGATTTTGTATCTATTTGGCGTAACTCCATATCAAAAATATTAGAAATAAATATTTATTTCTTCACTATTAACTATCCACCCATTTTTCAGAATGAAAACTTTAGCTATCAATTTGGGTTTAAATTCCACAATCTTTCTTTGAAATTCTTTTAGTTTTGTACGCCAATTTGCAACTAATGAACTTATGATCTTTAGGCAAGTAAGTTAGTTTCCAAACACTATGATGTTTCATAGACTGTATATCGCCGTTTATGGCATCTAATCACATACTTGATTGAGGATAAAAAACAACATTTATATAAATATGCCATTACATCAACCATATAGTGGATATTGTAATCATGTTCTCACAAATAGACTATATAGTCTAATGGTATAACTGATCGTTTTTCCCTAACAAATCTCCTTAATAAAGCTGCAACCACTTCATTCTGCACTTGAGAGGTTTAAGAAATTTCATTATAAACTATATCAAGAATAGTACCTTGAACCTCTACAAGTTTAGTCTATGGTATAGGAGATTCCATAATTATCTGTATAGGTAAAGACAAAAACACAGTAACCTCCATCATACTATTATCTTTAATAGTCTAAGAGCAGCTATCATCTATAATTACGTCAATCTTTAGAAACTTTAGAGTATGTGATTCAATAATTCTTGCACCTTCTTTAGGGTCATAAAATCAATACCCCTTTAACAATCTAGATAAGATACAAAATAATTCCGAGTGGATCTGAATTCCAACGCACTTAATATTAGATTAGATAACCTCACTTCTACATAACATCTCTAAATTTAATATGATTCAAGTAATCTATACCCAGTCTATAACTCAAAAGAAGTTTATGAAACAACTTTGATAAGAGACACATTTTATATGTGAAAAAGTTGCTTTCATAATATCAACCCACAGAAGACCGGATAAATTAATCTTATTAATCATACTCATCACCATGTTCAATATGGTGCATTTATGCCTTTCGGCCAAATCTTTTGTCAGGATTTTCAAGCATAGTAATTAAATTATCACCCCAGAATTTACCAAGTATTTGACAAATGACCCCTTTAAGCAATTCAGTATTGTCATACTTGCCAAAATACTTACCGCTACTATTAGGCCTGACAACCTTCAAAACTAATTTTAACCAGTTTATTCTTTATCTCGGTCATTTTCCTTAAATAGAAAACTTTTGGAAACAACCTTTTAACCATATACGAGATGTATATATAACACAATCTTTACAGATGTGTCCTAATTTCGATATTAGACAAGACATAATTTCAAGCAACTAAGGCTTCCATCATCCTATAGCAGTGTAGTTCACAGGCATAACTCTTTTCAAGTGTTCCAGAGTGGAACGCTTCATGGACAGTAAGCAAATTCTATTGCTCTTTTCTCAAGCAACAAATTATATGTCCACAACTTAAAATTTGAAGTAGTAAAAATCTCAATAATAGTGGAGTTATAAATTACAGAAAATGCGATTGAAAAATAAGCAATGTATATAATTAGCATCATGTGAGCACCATGTAACTTGACGTACAAGTACACATCCAGAGAGTTACACGCATAATTATATAATCACCTTTGGGCAGAATACATGACATGCAGTTGTACACTCCCTACATGATAGCGGTTATGAGAATATATTCCAATTCTTTGTGAATTCATCACCTTTGGGCATATAAATCACTAGAATCAGTCACTCTTCCACCACGCCATCATGTATCTCTCCATGAACTAATACACAATCACCTCCTTTGAGAGTATGACTACGCATTAGACTAGGAGATACCCCAATAATCATACGAGATCAAAATTTCTCAAACCCAATCAAGCGTGCCACTTTGGCGGTCACTACTCAATTGAATCCTTGAAATTCTCTCATACCAGGGATATAAACTTTACTTCTCACATACACCATATACATGTGATTTTAACTTCAGTGATAGGGGCATCAAATTACCAAAATCACATATCATGCTAATTACATTACTTTATTCATTAATAAAATCTTTAATATACATGTATATAAATATATATATATATATATATATATATATATATATATATATATATATATATCGAACCTGAAAGACAGATTCCAATGAGATCACCGATCACAACAACACAATAAATTTCTCATAACAGAAAAGAAAACATCTCTTATGCACCCCGATTACAGATTACCAAAACAACATAAAAAGAATGCCGATCTAGAATATCTCTCACAAATTAACATTACTAGTAATATAGGGTACACCAAATCGACAAGCTTGACAACTAATCCATTATCACTCATGAGTTTGATAAGGCAAAAAAATGACTCCAAGGCCAACAACTGATTTATTAGCCAATTTTTAAGTAACAAATTATCATTGTAATCAACCAATGGCCTATTAATTAAGTCAAACCAGAGAACCAAATATCTAAACTTTAACAGTATATACTATTGCTCTACGTAAATGTTGTCATACTCCTAAACATTAAAAATATTCAACTTAATGGACATTAACCAGTGACCAGATGAGTTTAGGTACAATATGCAATGAATTAACTGACATGCATTACTCACATTCAGCAGATGTGTTAATTAGTACAATCAGTTTGGTCACAGGTTCTTAAGACGTCCATCATTCAAAGATTATCAGCATGTAAAGGAATATGCATGAGCAACAAAAGCTTCATAACATTTACTGTTTCTCATCACCTCAATACATAACTTAATTACTATCCCATAATGGTGTATCTCATTAAACCAGCTTCAGTTCACAATAGAGTTTAATTTTTATTAATGAATCACACCATTATAATATTTATGTGATAACATACCTATAACCCAACACTTGTATTTCCAAAATCACAGAAAATACAAGAAAAATACACTAAAAATACACGTATTTAGGGCTTTGTATGTATTTTCACATCCATAAAATCATCAAACATGTAAAATAAATACACCACAACATAGGAGATGGCCATACGAATCCAACACCACCACCCACGCACCGAACGGAGGCTCCACGCGCCCACATGCGCCGCCTGAGTGCGCGGCACGTGGAGCTCATGCGCGGCATGCATTCGACGCCCAGGTGGCGCGTGGCCGCGCGTGGGGGTGCATGCGGCCTCCTCCGACGACGCGCCGCCGACCGTCTTTCTCGTCTCATCGAGCCCAGTCCGAATTTGTGATTTTATTTTATTTTTATTGAACAAAAAATCTCGAAAATCACAAATTAGGGCAAAAACTTTATGCATTTAAGTTCTAGGGTTACGATTGCTCTGATATCACATGTTAGACGCAAATTGCGCAACCCCAAGATCTCTATAACCAGAACAAGAACATGCATAATTGAGTGGAAAGATTAACACACCTGTTTTGGGATCCATCGAACATAAAGCGGAAGCAGAAAATGGATTACCCACATATAAGGGGATCCACGCATCAAGTCCTTCTCCTCTATTACCTTCCGTATCACTGGCTCAATGAGGCGGCCCCCCTCACATTTAGCGTTAGGTAAACGCCCCTTAGATGAGGATACATGTGAGAATTAGGGTTAGAGAAGAGACTTGAGCACTATTTATAGAGTTTCCAACCAATCCCCCTCATTACGGGCCTGGCTCAACTCGGCCCACACTAGCCAGCCCATATTAGACTAATTAAAAACATTCTATCTCACCTTAGACCAACCCTGTTTTACGGTAACCGTAAAAACAATAAATTACAATATTAATTAATGTAGTCCACATTAGGAAAACCCTTACATTTGCTCCATCTTGATGGTCTTCAAGAAGCAATGACTCTTTCTGATTTGATCCGTAATGTTGTCATCCTTTAGTCAAAGGAAAATGAGCTTTCAACAGTATCAGGAGATGTAAGAGTTTCGCCATATCTTTGGCTATCCTGTGTGAACGGTAGCTCGCGAAATGTGATTTATAAGGATATAAAACCAGGGAGCGATATAAATTTCGTGACATCACATGCTTGGGACGGTTGATTACCAAGTCTTTAATACAATTCTTGACCTAGTTTGAAGGCAATATGTCTGGTTCTGTTCTTAGTTTTCACTCGGGAGTACTCTTGTTAATTTGCAATTGGTGAATATATCAAGTCAAATAACATTAGAACAATCAGTACTCACTAGAAACCACGTTAGAAATTTTCGATCAAAATTAGCTGGAAGGATTAAATTGACAAATTATTAGAAGGTTTATGATTAAATCGACAAATTGTCAAAAAGTTTAGGATTAAATAAATAAATAAAAATCGACCAAATCGAAAGGTTTATGACTGACACAAATATAATAGGTTTAAAACTTTTTATTTTTATAGTAATTTTTCCCTAATTTGAGTCATCGCCTTCCTATTTGTAGTCGTCAAACCACCTCGTGGCATAACAAACTTTACGTACAGCTACAAGCAATGAATTAGGAATTGATATTTTGCCGGTCCCATGCAATCAGTACGTGAGAAATAAGTCAAAGCTCAAAAGAAGCTCCAGTTTCGGTTTGGTCATGCTCGATCTTCTGAATTCGGACATCGGAGCTTGGACTCGGAGCACGTATCCCTCGGGTTGAATTTATGAAGTTCTTCTTAGATTCAGATCAAGTTCGCTCTGTCCTTAAATCTCCTGATCAATATAAGAATTGATTCGGGCTTTTCGGACCGATATAAAGTTATTCATTTATAGCCCTTCTAGCGGAAAAATACATGTTGGATACATGTTAAATCTAAAGTACGTGAGCCAATTCACAACAAGATGGGCCCCACATGCGGCTGACTTGATCCAGGAGCACATATGAGATGGACTTATGTGCTCGTGACATTGTCCATAATAATTCCATCTTATCTCAAGAAGTGCATGCCCTAGTCTCTCACTTCTGGGTAAAGTAGCATGTTTAGCAAATCTATCGAGCTGACCATTTGCCCAAGTTTTTAGATTCTGCATTAGTATGCAACAGTAGTGGAAGATGGCATTTATGAAGAAGATACATGTATTGAACATTAGGCTTTTTGAGCAATTCATAGAGTACCAGAACTGAAATTAATCTTTTAATCACAATTACTTAGATATTGGTGACAAATGACAAATTATATCATGAAATTGAATTCATGTTGTCCACAAATTAGGATGATCACATTAATATCGGCAGATGCCGCACTCCTCTTATTCTACAAAATGAAAAGAAATGTGTTTTTATCAGCAGCCACCATTGCCACTGCCGCGAAATATCGTTTCCTCAAATGGAAATGCTGTATGGAACTCCCTTCCTGGTCACACCGGGCTCTGAGAATGGCTTCAAGAGCTCATACGGCACGATCCCGGCTCCGCTCCGATTCTTAAACCTTTGGTCGGTGTTCCTCGCGTCGATGATGCCCTCAAGCTCCTTCAGCCTCCCATGGAACCTCTCAAACGCCGCGTTTATTGCTGGCTCCACCTTCCATGCTGGTTCCGGATACTGCCCCAGGTACTCCTCATCCGGCGAGTGGTTCGACAGCACATCGAGGACTGCCATCACCTTCGTTGCCTGTATCTGCGAAGGGAAGCACGTGAGGAGCGCGACCTCAGGCTTGTCCCAGAACATCTTGAGCTCTCCTTCTGTTGGATCCTCAACGGGCATCTTGGTTCGGGCGATGGTGGGCCGGTTCGGGAAATAGCCGCCATAGGTGTATTGGCCGAAGTTGACGGCAGCGTGGTGACCGGAGGCCACCCAGACTATGGTGGTGATAATGTGGATGAGGTCGGACGGGGTCTTGAGGTCGGGCCACCCAGGGGAGTCTTTCTTGTCGCCATGGCCGACGGTCCGGATCTCAGTCCACCAGGATTGGAGCTCCTTGTCCGACGCGATGCGGCTCGGGTCAGGGTAGTAGTGATTGACGTAGTGGGTGACCCATTCCTTGATGGCGTCCCACAAGAGGAGGCCGTCGTTGGCGAAGGGGTAGTCCTCGATCGCTAGCTTGAGGCCATGCGGTGCCGTCGGGTCCTCCACTGCCAACCCCCTGGCAAGAATTGACACCATCAGAAAAGCGATTTTTTATGTTCTTCTCTTTGCATAACTTTGAAAAAGGAAAGGTGTGCGACTAATTAAATGATGTACAATACCTGCTAATCAAGTCATTGGGCAAGCCTTGTAAGTCGAATTGCCACTGCTTGTCGTAGGCCACGGCGCTGAGCTCCATGGAGTACTTGCCGGGAGAGAAGGTGCTCTCAATGATGCCATCACCATTGATCAGATACCCGCGGGCCAGCGCATTGATCTCCATCGTGTACCGGAAGTGCGGGTGTAGCAACTTGTAGATCGGATGCATCTCGCTCAGTTGCCGATTTGTTGCTATTATGTAGGGCTCTGTAGCACAATGAGTCCGCAACCTGTGACGATTGAAACCATAGAAACATCAATTACACCATCAGCGTTTATGCAAATAGGTACTTCTCGTAAAACCATCACGTTTTACTTGCAAATCATATGACAACTACAAAATATTCAGATCTCACGATGCCTATGTGTGTCTCTATGTGTGGAAAACAATTTTTAAAGCTATATTCTTCTCTCTTGTTGAGAAATCACTAGTCTGCTTCATCACTAGTATACTTCTACGTAATAGATCTATGATTTTTTTTTTCTTTTTTGGCTAGTCGAAAAGTAATGATCAACTTATTTTGTTACCAGTGGCTGACGAGCTGGTGGTGGCCAGAGTCGTGGGCGAGGACATGGGCCTTGGCGAGCCGCCAGAGCCACATACTAGTGGAGTGGCACGACGGGATGAACACCTGCTTCCATTGCGGCTTCCCGTCGTCGGTCGGCGGCCGTGTGAGCTCAATGGCGAGTGGCTTCAACGTCTCATCTGGGGTCAAGAAGAAGAGCATTCTCGACCCGTACAGAGTTGTCCCCTTGAGTTGCCTCACTTTGTTCACGTATGGTAGGAACAGGTCGTGGTAGTCCAGCATAAACAGCTTCTTTTGCTCCATGGCCTGCACAAAATCGAATTCAACCGAACCGGAAAGGTCGGGGTCAGGTCAAATTTCATTAATTGGGGTGGTAGGATTTAGGTTTATTCTTGACCCCAGAGTGCAAATTGGTTTTATTAAGTGATACTTCGTCAAGAGAGTATTCTCATACCTCATTTACTGTCATGTAGCCCTTGATTTGCCTTTCGATGATCTCTGTTGTGATGGCCGATTCGGCCGGGCCGTAGATCTTAGGGTCAAGCTCGCTCGTCAAGGGCCATTTCTGAGTACATATTTTGATACAAATTATATATAGAAAGCATATACCCAACTTGGTGATGTCAAATAATTTTAGTCTTCATTAAACTAAATCAAGTGTAAGTGAGCAAATTATATAGTTGAAATATGTCACAAATACATATAATTATTACCGTGACCAACTCGATCGCATAGGGATTAATTCCTGCTAGCGCTTGACGAGCAAACTCTTCGTCACTAAACCAAAAAAATCTGTCACCTATAGGATACGACAATACAGCTAATTATTATGCATGAAAAATTTTCGAGATATATAATAAATAAAACATAAATTTTTTGTCCCATGATTGACTAATAATGTATTTTCCCAAAGAGAGAATGAGCGATGATCATAGTACTTTCTCCGAATATATTACTTCTTCGGATAAAGAAAGGATGAGAGAGGAAGAGGGAAAGTGAGTTTGCTTACGGATCATGGTTTCAGGGGTTTCGAAGCGCAAAACATCCTTGGAGGCATCAGTGACGGTTTTGACGAGCCGAGGGAAGAGGTCCTTGAGGAAACCTTGCTTCTGCAACGGGGGCAAGTTGATGCCTTCGTTGAAGAGCTCGTCGATGGTGGTGAAGTAGGGGAACCCTAGGTCGGAGTCGACTATTGCCGTCTCTAGCGACGGGATCAGTGCGTGCACCACCGAGAACACTGTCTTCGCCGAAAACGTCAGTTGCTTTATCGTCGAGAATTGTTCGTCTCGAGGTACGTATATGCTCCCGCTCCTCGATTCCGACTGTGGATCTACTCCGTTTCATAAGTGAATGTTCAATTAGTTCGTTAGCACGAATGGCGGATCTGAATTTTTGTTGCGTTAATCATAATTATGAAGTAATAAGAATAATTTATCAACTCACCGGTCTTGCTCCGAGGGCGCCCTGTCCGGCATCGTCTAGGGTAGGGGAGCTCTTTGCCTCCAAGCACTGGCCTCTTCTTATCTGCGTCGCTGTCTGGATTCCCGAGGTCATTGTACACATCGTAATCGTATATCCTCTCGGACGACTTCCTCTCGCCTTGGCCAGTCCCTCGCAGGATTGCCAGCTCCTCCTCTCTCAGTCTCCTGAGCCCACTTGGCGTTTCGGTTGGTAAATAGCACTGCGGTGCAATAGCGTGCAATGAAAGCCATCAAGCTCCAAGTAAGATCCATCTAAGTAAATACTCATAATTCAAACAGTGATAATCGACTGTCTCTCTAATCATCTAAACTGAATTTGCCGTGGAGGTTTTGGTGTGAAAAATCAAGTCCCATGAAATCAATGCGCAATTCATGTACAGACAGCGATTGACCAGCTTTGAATTTAACTACCGCGGACAATAGGGCACCGGTTTCACGTTCTGCCTTTTTTTTTTATAAATTATTTTGATTCTTTTTGAAAATGACAGTGTGAGGGCGAGGGAGTCAAAAGTTTGATATGAACATAGACACTTTTGGGTCCATTCAAGAATCAATATAATATGTTTGGTGATTATAGCAAAGATTAAACTTGCATTTCATGACAAACGTGTGCATATAAAAACCATTATTTTCAAGTAACATGCACATGCGCGTATATATATGTATACTATCTACATAAGTCATAACCTAAATGGTTTTGATCTTTTAATATGTGTAACCTCATGAAAAATGAGAAAAACGCTAGATGGGAAGCTATGTAGCTATTGGTACAATCTAACTAACCTTATCGGTGAAGAAGACTCGCTTCTGTGGGTTATCATATGTGGAGTGAACCCATGAGTTGCAACTGATGCTAAGAGGGCCATCCGTGAACCCGTCGAGGACGATGTCCTTGAGGTACATCTCCTTGTGGTGCTCGTTCTCTACGAAGATCGCCCCGACCTCCCCAAACTCCTCTCCGACCTCGAACTTGCACTCGTACGTCACCTCCTCCTTGTCCTGGCCATTCTTGTACGCGTACCCTTTGATTGTCCCCTTCTCTTGTCCCGTCTCTGTAAATCAAGTTCAGGA
The DNA here is from genome assembly GCA_016097605.1 of Eucalyptus guilfoylei. NCBI lineage: Eukaryota > Viridiplantae > Streptophyta > Magnoliopsida > Myrtales > Myrtaceae > Eucalyptus > Eucalyptus guilfoylei. Next base: position 8,704,668 of record CM027869.1, on the reverse strand, counting down.
CCTTGCTTAAATCTTCAACATCGTCAATACAAGAGAATGAGATCGATAGTTTGAATATCATAGCAGGAACGCGATCACAGTTGGCTTTTGCACACCATGGGGGGCTAGGATTTGGTATTAGGAAGATGAAATTAAGCCTTTTACAGTAAATGCGACGAATCTAAGGAAAGATCGTCGAATTGCGGGCTTGGAGCTGAATATTTCTGGCAAGAGATACTCTCTCTCTCTCTCTCTCTCTCTCTCTCTCTCTCTCTCTCTCTCTCTCTCTCTCTCTCCCTCAGAGACCGTAAGTGGAAGCTCGGATATAGCAAGGGTAAGGTTAAAATATGTATGGTCTATATTATGTCAAGAACTTCATATATACATCTTATCTTGATTGCACCTTTTTAAAAACGTTAACAACTTCAATAGCCAGAATAAAATGTTAAGAGCTCAATGGACAAAAGATCACAATGTTAATGACTAATTCTGCACCTATTACCCAAGAAAACATCTCGTTATATCATAGATTGAAAATTTATATACATATAGTAAAGCAAAATGGCTTGATAATTAGAAAAGCTTCTCCAAGTCATAGATTAGTCGTAGATCACTTATATATAGTCTTGTAATGTGGCTTAATAACAAGACAAGAAAATTATACCTCCATTAACATGTTATATCTCACATATAGATATCATGCATCAGATCTTTTACTATAAAGTTCCTCCATGGAGAATTTACTTAAGGAATGGTTGTTAATTAAACTATCAAACATCCTTGTTTGTTGCAAGTCATAAACAACTTATGTACTTCGGTGACTTTTTCTTTAAACCTAATAATAGGTATTTTAGTCTTAAAAATTGGTAAAAATTCATAAATAATTCTAAATATCGCTATATTCCAACTTTGAAAAACTTCAAACATTTCACTTCGAATAAAAGTTAAATTATGATCATCGCAAAATTTTCAAAAAGCAGACCCGTTTGAATCAAATTCAGCCTATTTCTCCCCCTGCTTGATGTTATAATTTGTGGTAACAATTTCAAGTTCAAAACTGAATGCTCAATACTTACTGGGGTCAAGCTCTGCACTAACAAGCTCCAAGAGGAGCGTTTTCCCCATCAAATCGGTAATTTTATCGAGCCCTCCGCTTATCCCGAGTTCCGAGAAGAACCCGCCGGTGCTGGGTTTCACGGTCACTGTCGCTTTAACTAATGTAGACCTCTCGACAGTGCTTGGGCTGGCAACCACTTGAATTGTACTTGATGCAATCCCCACTTGAGCGCTTCTAGTGCTCTTTTGGAGCGCAGGCGCGGACTGCGCCGGTAAAATTGCGATCCCGCCATTGGCTTGGCTAGACGACTTGCTTAATGGGACCAAGGCTGGGGAGGCAGATGGGGATTGATGAAGCTGTGGCTTCAACATGATGATGGAGGTGATGATCGTTTCTGGTGTGTTCTTGAAAGAGAGAATGGTGTAGACAACAATTGCTTAAGACAATGGTTACTGAGACTTCTGTATGATGGTGTTTTGGAGAGTTGGTGTAGTGGTTTTTATAGGAGAGGAGGAGGAAGAACAGTTCGGCACGTGCTTTATTATGGATCTTTTTCTGGGCCTTATTTTGCCCTAAATGCATGAACATGACATGGCACGTGAAAAATGAAGCAGGGAATGGGAATAGAAGAGGAGGTGAGACGGTGCACTGGACCTGTACTAATTTGAATTTTGACTTTTCGGTCTCGTGACCGTAAAGTATTCGTGAAAAGATGTTTAAAAGGCTTGGAAAAAAAAATCAAAAAATTATATGTCAAGGAAGAGTGCATATTGGATCCACCCAGAAAACTTCAGCTTTACTTGACCAGATCCGACCACTTGTACTCCACCACTTGAACTATCGAGGCATATGTCTCGTTCTTATGTTTGGAAGAATACTAATCGGCTCATTATCTTAGCTAAGGTAGTACCTCGTGCTTTGCTAGTTGAGAATCTTTAATGAGACGACTTAGGTTCTTGAATTATTGCTTGTCTTTGAGACTAATAGTCCTCTTGACACAATAGGCGTTCTTGTACTTATTAAATGTGTCATGCTTTCATTGTTGGAATAGGGGGCCGAGTTAGTGGGAATCATATCTCTTTAGGTTGCTTGGTGTAGTTATTAGGTATACATTATAATTTATGACATTTCATGTAAAGTTTTATCATCTCACCCTCACAGAGTTATTTATTTATTTATTTGTTTTTGTACTTATTAAAGTTTTGTCATTTCAACGACACGTTCCGATGTAATGCATATCCACTACTTTCGTCATCATGGTGGACAATCCCTGGAGAAAGATCAAGACCGTTACAATGCATGTGATTTAATTGGGAGACATTTGGGACATCACAAGTTTCAAATAAAACAAGAGAGGTTTTCTCAATTGATTCATAGGCTCCATTTAATTCACGGAAAATGAGTAATTTAGAAAAATTTTCTCTAGAAGTGATTGATATTTAAAATAATTAATTAATAAATAAAATATTTTCATTATTGACAACAATTTGTATCTAAACATTTTGATGGATGATGAAATTTTTTTTCGTTCTTCCGTTTTTGTAAGCATTGAAAGAGATCATTTTTTAATAAGTATTTTTCAAATTACTCAATGTAGCCATAAGTAAAGTCCCATATGTAAATATGGAGAATATCTTGTATGGTGATCCACATGGATCGGAGCCATTAAACTTTTTTAGTCTTGTACACAAGTAAGAGATGATACTAAAGGTGCCACATCTATGATGAAACACTCATCTCACATAGGGGGCTCTGGGGGATAGCGTTAGCACTTTTTAGGTGTATGTTGTTAAGTTAAAGAATAATATCACATGAATTAAAGTTTTATTTCACATCACTTGAATAAGGGATTTTGACGGACATTAGATGGGTTTAGTCTTCTTCTATGAAGAAACTGATTTTTAGGTAAGTACAAAAAAACATAGATTTGCACTCACATATCAAATACCATTCCTACTTTTAAAATTCATAATCTAAATCTTAGGTTTTCCGTTTAAATGATATGAGATCCTTTGCTCTTAAGGGAATAATGTCTGAATAGAAAAGTATGTCAATTAAACGAAAATGGAGTGTCCTGGATTTTCAAATTTCGGACCATGTATCACGTGCTTCCAATGCAAACGTGAACCATGCGAAACAAAATTACTTTTTTGGGTCCAAAGAGCTAATGGAAAATAAAAATCGAACATTTTATTTTTGAAACTATTCACTTCGTGGTGATTCCCACCGGACATGTGGAGGACCCACCACGTGAAAATCTCCAACAATATGCTCAAAAAGTTTTAGTTGCATCAAGCACAATGTTGGAAATGGACAGGCAAAAGTGTTTGTGGCATGATGGTCATCATTTACGTGCGCTTTTCTCTCGGTTGATAAATGATGGTCATCATTTATCTTAAATCACTCGATTATGGATTTCCATACTCTTTTTTTACACGTGATCTCTCTTTATTTATTAACCTAAGTTTTTGGATTAAACTTTCTAAGATGATTTCAAAGCCAATTTTACTCCAATTTATTTCATGTGTTCACGCACTCTGATTTTTTTAATTCCACGTGCCATTCCTAATCCAACAAGCGCTTGAGGACATTGATATATCTCGCATCGCTTGATTATGGAGTTTATAAACACTTTATATACAATTTTGTAGGTTTACTAACAGTGTGGTATTGCCCGGCTATTCGGAAAATTGCTGAAAAGTCCTAAAACTATTAAGCTTCTATCAATCTAGTCACAAATTTTTCAATTTTGTCAATTGAGTCTTAAACATTTTTATATTTTTTTTCAGTTGAATCTATTCGGTCAATTTTGACCGAAAATCGTTGACATGGTCTCTAGTCGCCTTACGTGACATGACTGACACTCGACGTAAATAATTTTTAATAATTTTAAAATTTTTTATTAAATTTAAATTTTCTTTTCTTTTCTTCTCTTTCCCTGCATTTTTCTTATTGAGCCACTTTCTAGCTTAGGTGAGGGCCTGGACATCCTCACCAGACGCGAGCGAAAGGTTAGGAAGAAGATCGATGCAGATAGTCAGAGAACCGGCGGTGGTCATTGGGATTTAGCCAAGAATGAATCGCATTAATTTCCAATTGATGCGTTAGGCCAAGGTCGTTTGCATTAGATATGATTACGCTTTTACAATTTCTCTCTCTCTCTCTCTGTGTAGAATAAGAACAATGCATGGGATGATCATGACGTTAGAATTTGGACCGGCTGCTTCATAGGCAGCCCAAAAGACGGAAGCAGTGAAAAATAGTTGGCCAAAATCTCAACGTGTGCACAGAGTTGCATATTAGGTAGCACGAGTTGCACACGGGCGGCTCCATAAAACCTTTTTCGGTGAAGCCTTGGTTTTTGGGTTTCCTTTGTCTCGGTCCAAAACTAACCTAAGAATTTCGTGAGCTATACGGGCAATTATTCATAGTACTGTTCACTGTTCAAAAGGAAACATTTCCGTACAGCGTTGCTGAGTCAAAGCCACGCCTTTCTTATTTTTTTTAACCGTTGTTATCGCGTGTTTGGCTAGAAGTCTCGAAAGACCCAAAAAATTTGTCTACGCAAAAAGATTGCGATCTCAGGATTGTTTGCACAAGTTTTGTCGGCCCACCACCCAACGCACGACATAAATGAGAAATCCAAGGTGAACTAACCTAAGAATTTCGTGAGCTATACGGGCAATTATTTATAGTACTGTTCACTGTTCAAAAGGAAACATTTCCGTACAGCGTTGCTGAGTCAAAGCCACGCCTTTCTTATTTTTTTTAACCGTTGTTATCGCGTGTTTGGCTAGAAGTCTCGAAAGACCCAAAAATTTTGTCTACGCAAAAAGATTGTGATCTCAGGATTGTTTGCACAAGTTTTGTCGGCCCACCACCCAACGCACGACATAAATGAGAAATCCAAGGTGAAATTAGGGGCGTGCTGTAGCATTTTAGATGAAGGCTTTGCATTTTGCTCGGCTGTGGAGAGTTAGCGTGCTTTGATGGGAAAATTACAAATTCAGTCCTAAATTTTACAGCACTAAACATTTTAATTGTTCCAATATAATTTTAAAATTTTATGTGAAATTCTAGTATAATCATTTTAGCTAATTTTTGTCCGAAATTGTTAACGTCTATCTAATTTTCACTGATCATTTACTTGTTATTTTACCCAAGCGGTGAAAAGCCCTTCACAAAAGTTGATTCTTAGGTTTTTTGTGTGGAAATGGGCTGGGTGAAGTTTTTGGATAGGAAAGGGTTTAGCTTTTAAAGTGAGAATGCAATGCAAAGAAAACAAATTTACTTAGAAGGGAATGATAAATAAACACTGAAGATGAAAAGACGTGCAATTAATACATTGATTAAACACATTTTGAATTTGCGTTTGAGTTGATCCCTTTTAGAGTGAATATCATGGGTATTTATGACCCAGCACAAGCAATTATCACTCTAAGTATAGTTATAAGCACACATTCTATAAGAATCCCGATGTGCTATTTATGCCGTGGCAATCATTATCAACAATAAGTTACAACTTTCAAAGCCATTAAGTCGCTCAAATGTCGTTGGATATTGGCCCATCTATTTGACAATCATTATCAACAATAAGTTACAACTTTCATAGCCATTAAGTCGCTCAAATGTCGTTTGATGTTGGCCCATCTATTTGACATCTTTGATCAATGTGTACTATTTCTTTTTTACCTAACATTTCACCAAATTTTAAAATAACTGATCATGTGTAAGTTTTATCAATGAGTAATGATACTTGTTGAACATCCTTTATTTCTTGTCAATATTGATTTTATTTAGTTATTGATGACTAGAGGTGGCAAAATGGGTTTTAGACCCATATATGACCCATTTAAATCATAAATGGGTTAACCACTGAGGGTTCGCCCCAGTGACCACCCTTCCAACTTGGAAGGGGGAGGTAGGGAATTTAAATCCCCACCTTCTCGGGGGGAGGCTTGGGATGGGGACGATTTCATTTCAGGAGTGGGTTTCGACTCCCACGCTCTGCAAGGAGACAGGTGAAAAGTTTGAGAGTGAGTGTTAGAGTAGGATTAGAGTAGGACCGACCAAAAAAAAAATCATAAATGGGTCATAAATGGATCACTTATTTTTTGATAAAAAGTAGTTAAATGAGTTTAACAATTAAAGACTTTAGATATGTGGGTCTTAAGTAGATCTTAAGTAGGTCTTAAATGAGTTGGATTTAGAACCCATTTTTAACTAAAACCTCACAATCTCTCTCTTCCTCTTTAACTTTACAATTTTTTTCTTTATAAAAATCGAAATTATAATAATTTTTCATTTTAATTTTCTTTTCTTTTTTCTTTCCTTTTTTTTCTTTCTTCTTCCTCCTTCTCGGTGGTTGGCGATTGGCCAAGCGAGACTCGAACTCACCGACGTTGGGCGAGGCTCGAGCCTTACTAGATTCGGCGAGGGGCGAGCTCGAGCTCGCCAGATCTAGTGAGGTGGAGGCCTCGCCGATTTGGCAAGACTTAAACTCGCCGGCATCGGGCGAGGCTCGAGCCTCGCCTTTGGCCAATCGTCGGGCTGTCGTCGTGGCAGACGGCTAGCCAAAGAAGAAGAAGAAGAACAAAAAAGAAAAATAGAGAAAAAGAAAATTAAAAATTATATTCTTAAAAAATAAAAAAATAATTAAAATTCGATTTTTTTTAAATAATTATTTTTTAAAAATTATAAAATTGTCCATTAAGTTTGTGTTGTATAAAACTATTTTAGCAATACCATATATATATAAGAAATAAGCTTTATTAAGTTTAGTTAAGTGGGTCGAATATGGGTTGAATATAGGTCGGGTCGGGTATGGGTCAAAAATTTTGCATTGTAATAAATTAGTCATAAACGAGTTAAATGGGTTGATTTGGGTCGGACCATTTATGACCCGACCCAAATCCAACCTGATCCACCTGTTTAACGGGTCTATTGATGACCATATCATATAGTTGTCGGTGTCTATGCCACACGCCCCTCCCCCCTTCTCTATTTGTTGTCGAGCTCAGCAATTGCGAGATATTGACCAAGCTAGATGACCTCAAGCTCCGCCATGGTGTTAAGCTTGAGCCCTAGATCTGGACTACTCAACTTATCCCACTATGTCGAGCTTGAGGCCTCACATCTGGAGGGCTCGAGCTCCATCACAGCATCAAGTTCGATCCATTGATCTCGCTACTTTGATTATCGATTTGGATAGCATCATGCCTTGGATATTTGCATTATCTTTGTTCTTGTACCTTGGCTTCTTGAACTTCAACATGAGTTTGGAGTCCGCTCCAAGCCAGACCTTGTTCAGATTCTACTTCTTTTTTACTTTCATTGGAGCCATCAATGGGAGCCAAATTACTAGACATGACCATCAGGGGCTTGGGTAAACACACTACGATCTTGGGCCTTGCCTCAAAGGATCAGAGCACAGCCTTAATCGACCTGAGCCCAATCTAGATGGGCTTAGGGCTTCGCACCAATGACTAGGTTATGGGAGCCAAGTAGCTAGTTTTGAAAAAAACCCCTATGATATTTTGAGTTGACAAAACAATTTAATTTGTGTTGCTACTTGATAAATGTAGACATTGTCTTTATTTTGGGTAACATTGATATAAGTATATTCTATTATTATTGATTTGCTCCAAAATACAAAGTGGAAAGACTAGCGAAGATTATAGGGACCTTAATGGAGGGTAAATAAGTCCACAAAATGGGAAGTTCTAGGAGACTTGGAGTTACCATAAGGTGAACTATTCTATGGAACCCTGATCACCAATTTACTCAGATTAGATGGAGAATTGTACAAAAGTCAACTACCATCATGAAGCTTACACAGACTCATGGATCAATGATATGAGCAACTCCTTATATTACCAGAGAAGAATGTACATATCACGTGATAACACATTATGATTTGAAGACTCATACATATACCCTTCACTATCAATCTTAGTCTTATGGAATATTTACAAGAAGCCACTACTTGAAACTTTGGAAGAGATACACAATGGAGAATCCAATCAATCATCAATCACTGTGGTGAAGAGCATATTTTTTAATATTGTTAACACCTAAATTTCGGCTAAGTATTTATGATAAAAATTGTATAGAAAATTAGGAAACGATTTGGCCCTAATAAAAATGATTTTCCCATCACACGGGTGGTTTTAGTTATTATTTGCATTTACTAAGTTTTATTTTTTGTATTTTCCCTTATTTTATCCCATTTTCGGATAATTATATTAGAAAAAAAATGGCTCTGGAGGCTACCTACAATAGAGAGAGGAGGATAGATAGGCGACAAAGGGGTCTCGCAGGCGCCATCAATGCCCGCCTTTAATGCCAAGCAGGCCTCTGCAAAGAAGAAGGGATAAGACACCAGTTGGGCAAAGAGAGAGTCTGGTCGACGAGCTAAGATCCACGACCAAAGTTCCTCTGTCGACCGGACCCTCCTCGCCTATAAATAGGTAGGTTGTGAGCTCAGTTGAAGTAGGCAGCAAGCTCAGAGAACTTCCCTGGAGAGACATCAGGGGAGGCTCGAGAGTAAGCAAGCTAGAGAGGAATACTCGAGAGTCGTGAGTAAGGGTGGACTGTGGGGAAAAGTTGCTGGTTGTCGTCACGTTTTGTTCGCGTCAAAAGTTGCAGTAGGTTCCGTTCGGGTTTGTCTCTCTGTGTTTTTCTTTTTTGGTTTGGGGTCAGTTTCCCAAGGATCCCGACTCAGAGACAAGCGAGGCGTGCGGACGTAGCTTCGATCTGTCGAGCTCGTCTGCTGTCCGACGTCGCCAAGCCGGGTAGGGCTCCTTCAACCGAACACCTGTAGTACCTTGTTTTCGTACTCTGTTTCAGGCCTGTCGGCCAACCCGCTGTCCTTCGAGTCGGGTGAGTCTTCGACCTCATTTAGGTGTGAACTGCGTCGCAAGGTCTCGAGTGTCGTTGGCTTTGAATCACAGCTTGAATTCGAGCTCGTTGTCCTCGTCTCTAACCCCCCTACCGATGACCCTATGTGCTTTTTTTTTTGTTTGTTTTGTTTTTTTGGTCATCCCCTATGTGCTTGTTGAAATGCCCGGTTGAGATAAATGCATTCATTCTTGGTTTCCCATCCGTTCTTGGTGTTTGTGGTTTGTCGAATACATTTTGGTAGATTTCCACAAGACATCTTTTGCTTAGTTTGCCTCGTTTCATGGTTATTATCGGCATGAATCATGGTTCCACAAGCGACTGATTCTTGCCCGGCGAGGTGGAGTGTGGCGGTGGTAGCTGGACGCGGCTCCCTCGTTCTTGACCCCTTTTTCTTTTCTCTTTTTTAATTAATTAAATCCGAGTCTTATTTTTACGTTTGAACTGGCGATCATCGGGACAAGTGAGGTCGGTAGCGTTTCGACCATTTCGTGCAAAAGAATGAGAGACCCGAGAGACGCAGGAGGAGAGAGGTGAAGAGTAAAAGAGAAAGAAAACAGGAAAAAATGAAAAGAAAAACAAGAGGGGAGGGGAAATAATATTTAAGTAGAAATGGTCTATCTGTTGTCTCTGGGTTCATGGAGTACAAAAGATGGAGTTCATTTATTTTTTGTTTGTCTGACAACGTATAGATAGAGAGAGGAGAGAAACAAAGAGAGAAAAGAAAGAAAAGTCAAAAAAGTATAAAGACTTAAGTGGACAAAGACAAAATGAGTCTCTCTCTCTTTTTCACTAGTCTGGCGTGTGTAGAGGGGAGAAAAGAGAAGGAAGAGAGAGATAAGGAGAGAGATAAAAGGAAAAAATATAAGAAAGGAATAAAAGAGTAAAGGAGAAAAAAGAGTAAAAGCTGGATCCTGGTTGGGCAGGATCCCAGTCAGGCCGGCTCGCGGGTCTCACTCAACCGAGTCAGCTTTTTGTTTTATTGTTATTTTAATTAAAAAATCCGAAAAAACTATATTTTTTTTAAATCTCAAAATGCCTACATTTTCCAAAAAATCAGAAAAAGCCTTTGAAAAATCCAAAAAAGAAAAAAATCAAACATCAATGTTTAAATAGGATTAGGTACCGGAAGAATATTAGTTGATTAATTAATATAAGTAAGTCCCAAATCTTAGTTTTTCTAGTTACATAGGAGTAAAATATTTCTCTCAATAATTTACTTGGATTTCTAATCGACCCACCTCAAATCAATTAATAGTGATTCATATTTGAAATTAACTTACAGGTTAAAAATTTGATGAATTAGTGGGCTTAAAAGAGCTCGGGCGAAGTTTGATATTTAGTAAGCCATTAGTTTCTGCATGCCCACATGTAAGTGGGTGTCAAAAAGAGAGGTCACGACAAATAAAAGTGACTTTGTTTGTGGAAACTACACTATTTTCAGGAAGATTTGATTGTATGGACGATCAGATCTCCTAGTGATTATGTTGTTTATCTTTAATTGCTAAGTTGATCATCTTGAAGATTATCCATTGGTTAGTTTGGAAATCGAAGACTACGTAATAAGATCAACATATGTGAAAGAAGACATGAATCGTGACAGCAACTACGAACTGAGAAAGCTTTAACGTTTGATACAATTATACTCCTGTTGACTTATTGAGAGAGAATTTCATTTACTAAGAGTGTTTTTAATTGATTTTAATCTCTTCAAAGAATTGTGCGAGATGTAGTAATGCTTGGGATTTGATCGTGTGATTTACCAATTTCGGATGGAAGTAGCAAGCAATGTTAGAACCTCTCATAATATTACTAGTGGATTCTCATCTGTTGATGACTGTTATTAGTTTGAGAGAATGGACATATGCTTGATCTTAGCCAAACGCACTATCTTCTATTTTTTTTTTTTTGACTCATTTCCGTATTTATCGAATAGTAACATATTGCACTTGATATCATTAGTTTACTCTTTTATATATATATATATAATTGTTCACATATCAAACTTCACTTGGATAATTCTGTAAGAATACATCAAGTTTTGATTATTCACCTATTCACCTCTTTGTACATTCAATATTTAGACATACTACTAGGATATGGTTGCTAGGGATCTGGGCACTAGCACCAGTCTCTCATGCATGGTCACTAAGGACATAAGCATGGGTGCTAATGTCTCAAGCTGGCCTCAAGAGACATGAGCCCTGGCGTCAATTACATTGCCATGGGAGTTGGACTCGGGCAATAGCCCGGGCGTCCTCTGGCATAGGCATTGGGGTTTTCATGCCCAAATGTGAAAACTTTGGTGCGAACGGTGATATCTACTCATATTTTGGAAAGTGAATTTTGATTTTTAAAGAGGAAGTCATTTTCCTAAATCCAAGTGCAGGTTTTTTGTTGACTATGAAAATATGTTCTATGGACTCATTTTTCTAAGTGATCCAAACATTAGAAAATGATTTCTAGTAATAAAAATTTCGCGAAACAAATAGCATCTTATTAGGCACGCTCATGGTATAATCTCAAGTTTACTTGTGGAAATAATTTTTTTTTTATTGATCATGTTTCATGTAAAAGTACAAGAAAAGGATTTATGTTGATGAGCTTCAAATTAGATCGATCCTCCCCTACATTGTACCATTGTGCACCAAAAACAAGAAAGTCTCCTAAGATTTTCTTAGTAAGACTCTCTTATGCTTAAGTGAAAAAGTGTTTGAGAAAAAAGGAGAGAAAAATGTTCAGGCAAAAAAAATTCTAGATGTTTGGTTATGGATGAACTTGCCTGATTTTAATCCTCACATATTTATTTGTAGTGGTCAAATCCTGGACAATCACCTTTTGTTGAAATGAATGTGTGAGTTATGTCAGGAAAGTCTCATATTAAAGAATTAGTGTGGCGTGAAATAATTAATATATTCTAGTTGGCCCAAAACTAAATATGTTGACAGGAACTTGCCTTATCTAAGAGTGCAGGGGAACTGGACTTGCGTGATGTTGGTATTAATAATTCCATCTAATCTATTAAATTTTTACCCTCATCAATTTGCTTGCACGAAGTGTATGCCCCTTCTCTCTCACTGGTGGCCGAGAAGCATGTTTAGCAAATCTATTGAACTGACCATTTACCCAAGATTTTAGATTCTGCACTAGTATGTAACAGTAGTGCAATTTGGTATTTACGAAGAAGATAGATGTAGATTGTAGACGTTTTATGCACATCGTCACTTTTTTATTTTTTTATTTTTTGGCAATTGATAGAGGACTAGAACTGAAATTAATCCTTTAATCATAATTACATAGATATTGGTAACACGACACATTAGATCATGAAATTAAAAAAATGTTGTCCACAAATTAGGATTCTACAAAATAGAAGGGGAAGTTTTCTCTCAGCAACCAATGTGGCTGCCACCACGAACAAGAATGTCATTTGCTCAGATGGAAATGCTGTATGGAACTCCCTTCCCTGTCACGCCGGGCTCGGAGAACGGCTTCAAGAGCTCATACGGCACGATCCCGGCTCCACTCCGATTCTTAAACCTTTGGTCGGTGTTCCTTGCGTCAATGACGCCCTCGAGCTCCTTCAGCCTCCCATGGAACCTCTCGAATGCTGCCTTTATCACCGGCTCCTCTTTCCAAGCTGGTTCCGGATCCTGCCCCAGGTACTCCTCATCTGGCGAGTGGTTCGACAGCACGTCGAGGATTGCCATCACCTTGGTTGCCTGTATCTGCGACGGGAAGCATGTGAGGAGCGCGACCTCGGGCTTGTCCCAGAACATCTTGTGCTCTCCTTCTGTCGGGTCCTCAACGGGCATCTTGGTTCGCGCAATGGTGGGCCGGTTAGGGAAGTAGCCGGCATAGGTGTACTGGCCGAAGTTGACGGCAGCATGGTGGCCTGAGGCAACCCAGACCATGGTGGTGACAATGTGGATGAGGTCGGACGGGGTCTTGAGGTCAGGCCACCCAGGGGAGTCTTTCTTGTCACCGTGGCCGATGGTCCGGATCTCGGTCCACCAGGATTGGAGCTCCTCGTCGGACGCAATGCGGCTCGGGTCGGGGTAATAGTGATTGACGTAGTTGGTGACCCACTCCTTGATGGTGTCCCACAAGAGGAGGCCATCGTTGGCGAAGGGGTAGTCCTCGATCGCTAGCTTGAGGCCATGGGGTGCCGTTGGGTCCTTTACTGCCAAACCCCTGGCAAGCATTGACAAAATCAGAAAAGCGATTCGGTTTTCATAAAACTAATTTGTTCTAAACACTCCAAGCGTCAACAATTATTATATTTTTCTCTTTCCCTAATTTTAATTGATGTGCAATACCTGCTAATCAAGTCATTGGGCAAGCCTTGCAAGTCAAATTGCCACTGCTTGTCATAGGCGACGGCGCTGAGCTCCATGGAGTACTTGCCGGGAGAGAAGGTGGTCTCGATGATGCCGTCGCCATTGATTAGATACCCGCGAGCCAACGCATTGATCTCCATCGTGTACCGGAAGTGTGGGTTTAGCAACTTGTAGATCGGGTGCATCTCGCTCAGTTGCCGATTTGTTGCTATTATGTAAGGCTCCGTGGCACAATGAGTTCGCAACCTGCAAAAGTTGAAACCATAGAAACATCAATTACACCATCAGCGTTTATTCAAATAGGTACGTCTCGTAATAAACGCTTTACATGCAAATCATATAACAATTACAACATAGATCTCACAATACCCATGCGTGTCTCCATGTGTGGAAAACAATTCTTAAAGCTATATTATTCTCTCTAGAAAATTTTATTACCCTGTTTCGTCACTAGTATACTTCTACTCAATAGATCTATGATTGTTTGTTTGTTTGTTTGTTTTTTTTCTTTTTTTCTTTTTTTCGCTTGTTGAAAAGTAATGATCAACTAATTTTGTTACCAGTGGCTGACAAGCTGGTGGTATCCGGAGTCGTGGGCGAGGACATGGGCCTTGGCGAGCCGCCAGAGCCACATGCTGGTAGAGTGGCACGACGGGATGAACACCTGCTTCCATTGCGGCTTCCCATCGTCAGTCGGCGGCCGCGTCAGCTCGATGGCGAGCGGCTTCAACGTCTCATCTGGGGTCAAGAAGAAGAGCGTCCTCGACCCATACAAGGTTGTTCCCTTGAGCTGCCTCACTTTGTTCACGTATGGTAGGAACAGGTCGTGGTAGTCCAGCATAAACAGCTTCTTTTGCTCCATGGCCTGCGCAAAATCGAATTCAACCGAACCGGAAAGGTCGGGTTCAGGTCAAATTTCATTAATTGGGGTGGTAGGATTTAGGTTCATTCTTGACCCTAGAGTGCAAATTGGTTTTATTAAATGATACTTTGTCAGGAGTGTATTCTCATACCTCATTTACTGTCATGTAGCCCTTGATTTGCCTTTCGATGATCTCTGTCGTGATGGCCGATTCGGGCGGACCGTAGATCTTAGGGTCGAGCTCGCTCATCAAGGGCCATTCCTAAATGCATATTTTAATACCAATTATTTATAGAAAGCATATACCCAACATGGTGATGTCAAATAATTTTAGTCTCCATAAACTAAACTAATTGTATGTGAGCAAATTATATGATTGAAATGTGTACAATAATTATTACCTTGACCAACTGGATTGCATAGGGGTTAATTCCCGCTAAAGTTTGACGAGCAAACTCTTCATCACTAAACCAAAAAAATCTGTCTCCTGCAGAGTGCAACACAACTAATTATTATGCATGAAAAATCTTGGAGATATATAATAAGTAATACATAAATTTAGTGTCCTATGATTGACTAATAATGTATTTTCCTAAGTAGAGAATGAGAGAGGGAGAGGGAACGGGAGTTTGCTTACGGATCATGGTTTCAGGGGTTTCAAAGCGCAAGACATCCTCGGAGGCATCGGTGACGGTTTTGACGAGCCGAGGGAAGAGGTCCTTGAGGAAACCTTGCTTCTGCAACGGGGGCAAGTTGACGCCTTCGTTGAAGAGCTGGTCGATGGCGGTGAAGTAGGGGAACCCCAGGTCGGAGTCGACTATTGCTGTCTCGAGCGACGGCACCAGTGCGTGTACCACCGAGTACACCGTCTTTGCCGAGAATGTCAATTCCTTTATCGTCGAGAACTGTTCGTCTCGAGGCACATATATGCTCCCGCTCCTCGATTCCGACTGTGGATCTGCTCGGTATTATATGTGAATGTTCAATTCATTTGTTGGGACGAATGGCTTATCCAAAGTTTTGTTGTGTTGATCATTGTTATGAAGGAGTAACGATAATTTCTCAACTCACCGGTCTTGCTCTGAGGGCGCCCGGTCCGGCATCGTCTAGGGTACGGGAGCTCTTTGCCGCCAAGCACCGGCCTCTTCTTATCCATGTCGCTATCCGGATTCCCCAGGTCATTGTACACGTCGTAATCGTATATCCTCTCGTACGACTTTCTCTCGCCTTGGCCGTTCCCTCGCAGGATCTCCAGCTCCTCCTCTCTCAGCCTCCTTAGCCCGCTCGGTGTTTCGGCCGGTAAATAGCACTGCGGCACAATAGCGTGCAACGAAAGCCATCAAGCTCCAAATAAAACCCATCTAAGTAATACTCATAATTCAAACAGTGATAATCGACTATCTCTCTAAACAATTAAACTGAACTTGCTTTTGAGGTTTTGGTGTGAAAATCAAGTCCCATGAAATCAATGCGCAATACATGACCGGCCGACGAATAGGGCACCGATTTCACGTGCTGTTTCTGATTCTTTTTGAAAAGGACACTGTGAGGACGAGAGAGTCAAAATATTTATATGAACTCAAATGCTTTTCATCCACATGCGTTGTACCTTAGTTTCACCGGTCGCTTCAGTGTCAATTCAAGAATCAATGTCAACCAAGAGTTGTACTATGTTTGGAGACTATAGCTAATTAATCGCGAGTAAACTTGCGTTTCATGACACGTAACCTGGTTGATTCACTCGATCTCTGCACAAATACTCTTGTTTATTTTATAATCCTCTCCTCTTAAGTGCCTTCAAGTGCGTCAACACAAATATACATGTGTGTGTAAAATCCCTAATATTCAATATGTGTAATAAGTCATAACCCTAATAGTATTGATCTTTTAATATGTGTACTAACCTCATGAAAAATGAGGAAAACCCTAGATAGGAAGCCATGTAGCTATTGGCATGATCTAACTAACCTTATTGGTGAAGAAGATCCTCTTTTGCGGGTTATCGTACTTGGAGTGAACCCATGAGTTACATGTGATGTTAAGAGGACCGCCAACGAACCCGTCG